>CM066574.1:32785000-33385000 GCA_033816785.1 Picus viridis
GCGACTGGAGCCACAGGGTTCATCCATCACAGCTTCAATGACTCCCAGTTATCCAGGGGGGTTGGTGTAAGTGCCATATGGGCTCACCGCTTGCTTTGCATCAGCTTCACCACTTCTCTGTGTGTGTGTCACAAGGTTTCATTTCCCTGGCACAGGTGACAGCTTCTGTGACAGCTGAAAAAGTGGTGGGGGGACGGGACATGCCAAAGAGACTCCCCCCATGGCCCAGGCTGAGGTCAGCACATCCCTGAGGATGCTCCCAAGAAGCCAGAAGGGAGCACGGGGCCGTAAGGAGCCAAACCCAACATCTGCTCTTGCTGGGAAAGTTAAGAAATCAGAAAAGGCATTGTCATAGAATTCATAGAATAGAATGGTTTAGATCAGAAGGGACCTTGAAGATCATCCAGGTCCAACTCCCCTGCCACAGGCAGGGACACCTTCCACTAGAACAGGTCGCTTGAGGTCTCATCCAGCCTGGCCCTGAACACCTCCAGGGAGGGGGCACCCATTGCTTCCCTGGGCAGCCTGTTCCAGTGTCTCGCCCCTCTCACTGTAAATAATTTCTTCCTAATATTGAGTCTAAATCTACCCTCCTCAAGCTTCAAGCCATTGCAATGACAACAAGCCCTTGTAGAGCCTGCAGTCCCCACCAGGTCTTTCAAAATAGGTAGAGACCTTCTTGCTCTTTCCAACTCCCTGAAGGGAGGTTGCAGCCAGGTGGGGGCTGGTCTCTTCTCCCAGGCAACCAGCACCAGAACAAGAGCAATAAGGCCTGCCCCTGAGCCTCCTCTTCTGCAGGCTAAGCAACCCCAGCTCCCTCAGCCTCTCCTCACAGGGCTGTGCTCCAGACCCCTCCCCAGCTTTGTTGCCTTTCTCTGAACACGTTCAAGTGTCTCAACATCTTTCTTGAACTGATGATGCAATGCCAGCTCCCAGGCAGTCCCCAGGACATGAGGGAGCTGTGCCCAGGAAGAGCCTGGCTCACCTGTTCCTGAAGATATTTCTCCACAGGGAGGGATTAAAATTAAAGGTAGTTACCATGCCCCCCAGGGTCAAACTCAGCACCCCCTGTGCTCCTCACATTGTGATCAGCCTGCAGAGCCTTTTTTCCAACACCAATGATTATGACCAGTGCTCATAGCCTTGCTCCTCTTTTGGCTACCATTCCTAGGAGCAGGAGCTTTGCTCCCCTAAAATAAAGACAGCAGTTACAGGAGTAGGTCCTCAGCACGGCAGGATAAAGCCTCCATCTATTTAAAGTAAGGTATGGCATTAATTTATCATCTCACAGGGCCCAAGACAGGCAGGCAGCAGCGCAGAGCACCCACAGAGGTTTTGTTTTCTTGCAGAATGCATCATATCCCCTCACACATAATGAAAATGGACCCAACTCCAAACACACAGTGGAGGTTTTAGCCAATTATTGATTTTTGCTATTCAAGTAGAAAGAGTGGTTCCCATGGCAACGAGCCCATCACTCCCCACCTGTGGCATCACTTTGCTCTCCTCACACAAGCTCTTCATTGAAAGCAATAAACGTGTTCCACACAAACCACGCAAGGAAGCTCCCTGCTGGGCTGTTGCCTGGGCCCCCAGTGAAAACCTCACTCCTTTTGCATCAGCACTACCCAAGGACAGAGGTAGCCCTCAGTTTATTATTCCTTCCCAGGTCAAGGACAAGTACAGAGTCCTTCATCTGGAAAGCAATAACAAACTGCAGCAGCACAGGTTAGGAGGTGATCTGCTGGAGAGCAGCCCTGTGGAGAAGGACCTGGGAGACCTGGTGGATGACAAGTTCTGCATGGGACAGCAATGTGCCCCGGTGGCCAAGAAGGTCAATGGAGTCCTGGGGTGTATTAAGAGGAATCTGTCCAGCAGATTGAGGGAGGTTCTCCTCCCCTCTACTCTGCCCTGGTGAGGCCACACCTGGAATATTGCATCCAGTTCTGGGCTCCCCAGTTCAGGAGGGACAGGGATCTGCTGGAAAGAGTCCAATGCAGGGCTACCAGGATGCTGAAGGGACTGGAGCACTGCCTGATGAGGAGAGGCTGAGAGCCCTGGGGCTGTTCAGTCTGGAGAAGAGAAGACTGAGAGGGGAGTTCATAAGTGTCTATAAATATCTGAGGGCTGTAGGTCAGGAGGGAGGGGACAGGCTCTGCTCGCTTTCTCCCTGGGATAGGACAAGGAACGATGGAGGTTAACTGCAGCACAGGAGGTTCCACCTCAACGTCAGGAGGAACTCCTTCACTGTGAGGGTCACAGAGCACCGGAACAGGCTCCCAAGAGAAGTGGTGGAGTCCTCTTCTCTGGAGACTTTCAAGCCCCATCTGGATGCATTCCTGAGTGACCTGTGCTGGATTCTGTGGTCCTGCTCTGGCAGGGGGGTTGAACTCAATGATCTTAGGAGGTCCCTTCCAACCCCTAACATCCTATGAGCTGTGATCCTCAGTTTGTCTTAATTGTACCATATTAAACCTGGTGGTGGTGGGAAGCAACTCTACCTTCAGCATTCACAGTACTTCTTCCTCAGACTGGCTAATGAAAACACAGGAGGATGATTTTCCCCTCTACTCTGCTCTACTGAGACTCACACCTGCAGTGCTGTGTCCAGCTCAGGAGCCTGCAGCCCAAGAAGGACAGAAGAGGCCACAAAAATGACCATAAGGTTAGAACCCCTCTGCTATGAGGACAGGCTGAGAGAGCTGGGGTTGTTCAGCCTAGAGAAGGCTCCATGGAGACCTTCTTGCAGCCTTTCAGCACTTTAAGGGGGTCTATAAGAAAGGTAGGGACAATCTTTTTAGCAGGGCCTGTGGTGACAGGACAAGGGGTGATGATTTGAAAGTAAAAGAGGGGAGATTCAGAACAGATAGAATGGAAGCAAATTTTTACACTGAGGGTGGTGAAATACTGGCCCAGATTTCCCAGAGAGGTGGTGGATGCCCCATCCCTGGAAACATTCCAGATCATGTTGAATGGGGCTCTGAGCAACCTGATCTCGTTGAAGATGCCCCTGAGGAGGCTGGACTAATCGACCTTTACAGGCTTGGGCTGCCTGTGTGAGCAGGATGCAGGACCCTTGGAGAATTTCAAGGGGTTTGCAAGGCAGACATCTCCCTGGCTTTGGAGATCTGAGAGAAGCATGGTGTGCAGAACCCCAACCATCCATCCATGCAATGGGAAGGGGAGTGGCACTGCAAGAAGTGCCAAGAGCCTGGGCAGGGGGATCTTGAACCAGAGGAACCTCAAATTGTTCCTCAGAAAGAAGAAGGAGGTGAAGATACTTTTTTTTTTTTTTTTTTTTTGGGGGGTGGAATATGCTAGAGGAAATGAGGGAGAGAATTCCAGCAGAAGAGATGAGACAAGCCTTGGCTTGGGAGAAGGTGTTAAAGCTGAAAAAGCATCGGCCAGGCTGAGGGGAAGAACAAATATTGAAAGCAACAGCAGGAGGAAACAGATCAATTGGAATAGCTGGAAGTGAAAAGATGTGAGCAGATCAGAGACATTACAGCACAGAGCCTGCAGAGATGCAACAAAGATTGTGGAGACATTAAGAGTTGTTTTTTTTTTTCTTTCCTTTTTAATTTCAAAAATAGAAGTCTCTGAGAGATGCAAGAAGATGTGAGGAGTCCAATCTGTTGCACGACTGGGAGGCAAGGGGAGGACAGCCAGAGCAGGGTAAGAGTGTAAGGTGAGATAAGGCAAAGCTATGGCTGAGGGGGCTGGGGTTGTTTAGCCTGGAGGAGAGGAGGCAGTCAATACAATAAATACAATACAATCCAATCCTTCTAGGACATGAGAGAATGATCAGAAGTAAGATGGGAATGATATTGTGATAGTGACTTAATATCTTTATATTAATATCTTATATTAATATCTTAATATCAGTGTCTTCTCTCACACACTGCTTATTCAATACCAGCAAAAGTGCTGATTTGTCCCCAAAACATAGAAACTTCAGGTTCTTGCTAATTTGCTTTCTCTCCTCCTTCCTATTTTCCACTGATTTTTGTGGTGCTGAAGGCTTTGTATCATGTCTAAGGGTCAGCCCATAGAAAGGCATTGGAAAGGGAGGAGAAAATGATGTTCTGGTTCATTCTACCTGGTCTATTCTATTCTACTCTATTCTATTCTATTCTACTCTATTCTATTCTATTCTACTCTATTCTACTCTAGTCTAGTCTAGTCTAGTCTAGTCTATTCTATTCCAACAGCCAGATGCTTTCATAGAAATAATCAATTATTGGATTTCCCCCCCCCCCCCCCCCAGTATTCATTTCTGAATCTGCACAGAAGGGCTATCAATTAGGGATCTGAAAGAAATTCTCTGGGGATAACTGTGGGCATCAAGGTGCTCCATCTGGAAAAGTTACCTTCTTATCCCCATCATGGCACAGTCATGGAAACAGCTGTGCAGGGCAGATGCCCATTTGCAAGAGTGCTGTCAGCAATCTGAGGCAGGCAATGTACAAAGGACAGAAGGGCTTCTCCTGCAAATCTGATTGCTGCACTGTCCACAGCAGAAAGAGCTGTGGCACGAATTCTAGTTTTTACCTCCTTGCTGACCAAGGTTGGGATGCAACAGCAAAGATGCCCTTGGCAGTTTGTACAAGGCCACAGAAACAACAGTAAGCCTCTTCTTGATGTATGTCCATTGCCTTATTCAGGCAGAATCAAGAAAGTTTCTTTCATGTTATTAAACTGAAAAGGTGTTGGTTTTTTTAACCCATATTTCACGATCACATCCATTAAGATAGGGGGGGGAGGGAAATGGACTTTGCTGCTATTTAATCTAAGGCTGGAGGGTGGGGATGTATGGCTCTTTTCCTGTAGACATTCTCTTACTCTATGAATTACTGATGATGGTCCAATTATCTTCAAAGACGTAAAGCACAACCTTTTAGGCAGACTAATTTGTGAGTTTGCTTCATGGCCTTCTGTACCAATTTACCACTTAGCCCTGGTTTAAAGGGCTGAGTGTGCCACAGTGCAGAGGTACTGAGGGCATGAGAGTGGAGGGATGTGGAAGCAGTGCTGGCCTCTTCCTCTTGCAAGAGCCAGGT
The DNA here is from genome assembly GCA_033816785.1 of Picus viridis. NCBI lineage: Eukaryota > Metazoa > Chordata > Aves > Piciformes > Picidae > Picus > Picus viridis. Next base: position 32,790,061 of record CM066574.1, read on the forward strand.
GCTCCTTTTGCGTGTCACAGGTATCACAGAAACATTCCTGTTGGGCTTGGCTCACCAAGTCCAGCTCAGAAACCTACTCTACAAGGTTCATCCCTAAACCATATCCCCAAGCACCACATCCAAACCACCCAGGCTTAGTGATTCAACCACCTCCCTGGGCAGCACATTCCAATGCCTGACCACTCTTGCTGGGAAGAAATGTTTCCTGCCATCCAGCCTAAACCTATTGTGGTAGTTTTAGGATATGCCTTTATGATTTTTCACAGATCTTGAGCTTCTAACTTAGCTGGTGTGGCAAAGTTAATGCTGAAGGGAACTTTCAACCCACCACACCTACCCAGTCACAGCTTGAGGCCATTGCCTCTTGTTCTATCACTAATTACCTGGGACAAGAGACCAGCAGCAGCCTCTCCACAATGTTCTTTCAGGTAGGGGTAGACAGCAATGAGGTCTCCTCTCAGCCTCCTCTATTCCAAGCTAACCATCCCCAGCTCCTTCAGTTGCTCTTCATCAGATTTACCCTCCAGGCCCTTCTCTGCACTGGCTCCAGCACCTGAACCTGGGCAACCCTGCCCAATTGCCAGGGAACTCAGACTCAGCTGATCAAACCAGCCAGGTGGAGGTTGGTCTCTTCTCTCAGGCACCCAGCACCAGAACAAGAGGACACAGTCTCAAGCTGTGCCAGGGGAGGTTTAGGCTGGATGTTAGGAAGAAGTTCTTCCCAGCAAGAGAGATTTGCCATTGGAATGTGCTGCCCAGGGAGGTGGTAGAGTCCCCATCACTGGAGGTACTTAGGAAGAGCCTGCCTGAGGCACTTGGTGCCATGGTTTAGTTGATTAGATGGTGTTGGGTGATAGGTTGGACTTGATGACCTTAAAGGTCTTTTCCAACCTGGTTAATTCTCTATTCTATATTAATTCTAAACTCCCCCCATCCCAACCCATTCTTTGATCCACTGTCTGCATTTCACAATTAAGAAACAGATTGCCATAAAGGTGTCACAATGTGGCCCCAGACAAATCAACAGATGTTCTCCCTGCTTTGTTTTTTTCATCCCCTGGGGCTGGAAACTTTGGATTTAACTACTGGAAAAGAAAATAATCAGCTAACCATCATCTGATGCCAGATGATCAAGGATTGAGTGGGATTCTCAGGGAAGCACTCCTGTGGAGGAGGATCAGCTCCTAGCTGCAAGGGTGGCATGCCAGAGTCAGCAGCCTCCTCCTGGGACACAGAAAGTGAAAGCAGTGGGGCAGAAAGGTGAAGGCTTCTGCTAACTGCAGGCAAGGATGCCGATTAAAACACAAGAAAGGTAGGGGAAACCAAACACAAACAACAACAAAAGAACCCACTGCAGGTAAAACCATCATTCCCTCCACACCATAGCACACAAGGAGGCAGCACAGACTGCTGGTAAGAGAGGCAAAAACGGTCCTGTGCAACTGGAAGTTGGGAGAGCAGCCAAAAATGTGCTTCATGTTTGCAGAACTTGTTTAACTCCATGGGTTTTCTTGTAATTGAAACCCATGGGGATTTTCCCTCCCCAGTGGGACACAGCATGCTTTGTTAGCTAACGAGAAGCCTCTATCCTTTAATGGGCCTATGGAAAGCCCCATGAAAGCTTGGCTATCAGAGGCAGGTGCTGTACAGGCAGTGCTGATGTGGTCACCACATGCTGCTGCGTAGCATCAGTGCTTCTCCGATGTGTTTCTAGGATTTTACAGCCTTTTTTATTCCTTACCCTCCTCCCTTCCTCCCCAACTTCAGATGGTCTTTATTTTCCACTCCTCTGGCCAGTTGCAGGCACAGATGACACATGGGGACATTGCCACTCCACGAGGATTTAGGCATTAAGCAAGACAATGACCCTGCATCTCATCTGCTGGAACCAGAGGAGGTATCCAAGAAGTGATGGGCCCCTTGCACCTGCCACTGGTGAGGCTACACCTCGCATGCTGTGCTCAGGTTTGGGGCCCTCACTGCCCAAGGAGGTGGTGGAGTCACCGTCCCTGGAGGTGTTCAAGAGGGGATTGGAGGTGGCACTTGGTGCCATGGTCTAGTAGTCATGAGGTTCTGGGCGACAGGTTGGACTTGATGAACTTTGAGGTCTTTTGCAACCTTATTGACTCTATGATTCTGTGACAAGAGGGACCTTGGGGTGCTGAAGCTTGTCCAAAGCAGATCTATGAAACTGAAGGGTCTGGAATCATAGAATCATAGAATCATAAAATCAGCAAGGTTGGAAAAGACCTCAGAGATCATCAAGTCCAACCTATCACCCAACACCTCATGACTAACTAAACCATGGCTTCAAGTGCCCCATCCACTCCTTTTTTGAACACCCCCAGGGATGGTGACTCTACCACCTCCCTGGGCAGCACATCCCAATGGCCAATTACTCTTTCTGGGAAGAACTTGGAGCACAAGCCTTAACTGCAATCAGTAGTTCAGTGCTTCTCTACTGAGAACAAGGAAATGCCTCACAAGGTGTGTGCTAGACAGCATCTATTTGGAAATATGGGATATTGTAATTATTTCTATTTCCTTTTAAGAGCATCACATCAACAGTCAGGCAGCAAACACTCCCTCCACGCTACACTGGAGAAGGAGCCAGAGAGCTTGTTTAATATTCAACAGCTCAGCCAGAAAGGGTGCAGCCAGAGAGAAAAGACTCTGCATTTCTGCCAACCATCTCAAAAGAAGACAGGAGTCAGACACAGGCCACATCAGAAGTGACAGCAGTGACCCAGAGTGAATTTCAGCACAACGACAGACATGGACCTGTTGGAATGGACCCAGAGGAGGCCACAAAAATGATCAGGCACTGGAACGGCTCTGCTGTGAGGACAGGATGAGAGAGTGTGGGTTTTTCAGCCTGGAGAAGAGAAGGCTCTAGGGAGACCTTATTGCAGCTTTCCAGTACTTAAAGGAGCTGTGAGAGAGATGGGGACAGACTTTTTAGCAGGGCCTGCTGCAACAGGACAAGGGGTGATGGCTTTAAATTAAAAGAAGGGAGATTCAGGGTAGATGAAAGTTTTATACTGCTGCTGCTGCTGAAACCCTGGCCCAGGTTGCCCAGAGAGGTGGCAGATGCCCCATCCCTGGAAACATTTCAGGTCAGACTGGATTAGGCTCTGAACAACCTGATCTACTAGAAGATGTCCCTGCACACTGCAAGGGGCTTGGACTAGAAGACATTTAATGGCCCCTTCCAACCCAAAGCATTTTGTGATCCTTTTTGCAAAGAAAAGGAGAGATACGGAAGTCCAGCTGAAACTAAAGACCTAGACTTAGTCTAGATTAAATAGACTCCTTGATGCCCTACAGAACAGTCCCCATTAGCTCACAAGCACATGATGTTTCTCAGTAATCATCAGATTGTTTAGGTGAAGGGATACCTCAGGATATCTCTAACCCAATCCCTGCTCAAAACAGGTTCTGAGCCAAGTTCAGATTAGATTGGTTGGGATTTTGTCCACTTGGCCTTAACAAATACAGGCAAATGTATATTATTCCTTTCACCTTTCAATGGTGAAAGGAAATTACTGCTGGTTTGAATGAGAGACCTGCAGTGGCAGCAGAGGCTACAAACCAGAAGGCAGGCTGTTAAGCCAGAAGTGTGGCTGTGTGGTGACACCTTCAATGAGCACTTGCTAACAAATTGCAGCAGCAACAGATCAGAGAATCAGACAGGTTGGAAGAGACCTCCAAGACAGATCATCAAGTCCAACCTATCACCCAACCCGATCTAATCAACCAGACCATGGCACCAAGTGCCTCATCCAGGCTTTTCTTAAACACCTCCAGTGACATCAACCCCACCACCTCCCTGGGCAGCTCATCCCAATGGCCAAGCTCTCTTCCTGTGAAGAACTTCTTTCTAAGATCAAGCCTAAACTTCCCCCTGCACAGCTTGAGACTCTGTCCTCTTGTTCTCTTGCTGCTTGCCTGGTTGATGCAGTTAGAGTAAAAAGCAACAACCAAGCCCCAAATCCAGCCTGCATTCCACACAGAAGGTGAATATTTTAATCAACAGTGTTTTGTCTTCCTGAAGTAGCTTTTGTATCTTTTGCATTTGGATCTTCATCACATGATGAAGCTCTCACTTTACTGATCTCACTTCACCTGATCTCAAACACACTTGAGGTTAGTTTAACAAATTCAGCTCCTGGAATAAAAGTCTCTCATCAAGGCAACACCCACAGAACTGGGCCAGTGCCTGTGTACTTGAGAAAAGTGGGTAAATCAGGCTCAATTTCACCCTATCACACTGCTGTCCCACTCCTGCTGTCCTCTGGTGCTTTCATTAGTGTGTGCTGGGAAAACACCAGAAATCAAGCACAAGGCCTGTGAGGAGAAGCTGAGGGAGCTGGGGTTGCTTAGTCTGGAGAAGAGGAGGCTCAGGGGAGACCTTCTTGCTCTCTACAACTACCTGGAAGGAGATTGTAGCCACATGGGGATTGGTCTCTTCCCCCAGGCAACCAGCACCAGAACAAGAGGACACAGTCTCAAGCTGTGCCAGGGGAGGTTTAGGCTGGAGGTGAGGAGAAAGTTCTTCCCAGAAAGAGGAACTGGCCATTGGAATGTGCTGCCCAGGGAGGTGGTGGAGTCACCATCCCTGGAGGTGTTCAGAAAAGGCTTGGATGTGGCACTTGGAGCCATGGTTTAGCTGTCAGGAGGTGTTGGGTATTAGGTAATAGGTTGGACTTGATGATCTCTGAGGTCTTGTCCAACCTTATTGATTCTATGATTCTTGGTTTTCCACACACATTCTCCTCTATTTTCTCTTCTTGTCCATGGAAACTTCACAGCCTTCATTTATGGACTCCATTAACTCTTCAGATAGGGAGTGATGGGTTGACAAAAAATCTTATGCAGTGTCCATTCACTACAAAGGGTGTGGGAGATGGACAGAAGTTTCTGTCTGATGTTCGAAATCTCCATGGTTTCCCCAACATCACTTACCTACTCACACAGTGCCAGGACCACAGTGGATAACAAGAGCCTGCTGCCCTCAAAGCCTGTCAGGGCCAATGATGAGGAGTGAAGACACAGGAGGAACAGCCACCATCTGCCTGGCATCATCACAAAACACCTACATGCCACGTTTGGAGAGCACTGACAGGCTCAGGTGGATGTCGGGTGGCTCTAAACACGTGCTTAGCCTGAGAAGTGGAGCTGGTGAAGATGGCAGTGAGCTGGCAGGTGTGGGCTTGTGCTTTGTGCTAGGGTTGGGATCTTGGTAACTGCAGTGGTTCCCAGAAGGCTGCAGCTCGAGGAGTGCTCTCTTCTCATATAACTGGGCAATAGAAGCATCATCTTAGAGAAAAAAGAATTGATAACAATACTTCCTTCTACATGAGAAGCAGCAGGGGAAGACTGATGGTCTGTGTTCTGTGCTTGGTCTGACATTCAGAGATGCTCCTCCAAGCTGACACAGCTCCAGGAGCTGCCAGTACACATCCTTGCCTGGTTTTGGTTTAATTCTTCTTGACAGGCCACCTGAATTAGCAGCCCTCTGGCAGTAGTTGTTCTCCAGCTAAAACACAGGCTAGCAGCATGCACAGAGCTCCTTGCACTCCTTCCTGGGAAATTCCCAGCTGTGCCTTGAGGCGTGAGGTGAGTAAAAGCCAGGGAGAGAGCAGTGTGAAATAACAGGAGGGAAGGAATGGAAAAGCAATATCTCTGCCTCCCAGGGGCTCATGGAATCATAGAACCATGCTGGTTGCAAGAGAACTTTAAGATCATCAAGTCCAACCATTAAGCCAGTACTGCCAAGTCCACCACTAAGCTATGACCCTCAGCACCGTATCTACAGAGCCTTTAAATGCCTCCAGGACTGACGACTCCACCACTTCCCTGGGCTGCCTGTCCCAGGGCTTCACAACCCTTTGGGTGAAGAAATTTTTCCTCATGTCCAGCCTAAACCTTCCTTGGTGTAACCTGAAGCCATTTCCTCTTTTCCTATCACTTGTTACTTGGGAGAAGAGACCTCACCTGGAGTACTGCATCCAGCTCTGGAGCCTTCAACACAGCAGGAAGGACAGGGACCTGATGGAATGGGTCCAGAGTAGGGCCACAAAAATGATCAGAGGGCTGAAGCACCTCTCCTGTGAAGATAGGCTGATAGAGTTGAGGGTATTCACCCTGGAGAACAGAAAGCACCTCAGAGCAGCCTTCCAGTACCTGAAGGGGACCTATAAGAAAGTTGGGGAGGGACTATTCACCAAAGCATGCAGCCCTAGAGACAAGGGGCAGTGGTTTGAAACTAGAGAAGGGTAGATTAAGATTGGATATCAGGAAGAAGTTCTTCACTATAAGGATGGTGGAACATTGCAACAGGTTGCCAAGGGAGGCAGCTGAAGCCCCAACCCTGGAGAAATTCAAGGGCAAGCTTGATGGGGCTCTGAGCAACCTGATCTAGTTGGGGATGTCCTGCTTACTGCAGCAGGGTTGGGTTAGATGAAGTCTAGAGGTCCCTTCCAACCCAGTGCATTCTATGATTATCCTGTGATTAGTGAATGCTGCTGAGTCCAGACTTTCTGATCATCTACATGCTTCTCTGTCAGAGGCCACTCCACACCCCTGCACAAAGAAACATCACAGCTTTGTAGAAGATTGCATGAGGATGAACTCTGTGGACACAGATGCCCAGGTTAACGTGTAGCCCATGCTGGATTTCCATGGCTTAGTCAGAAGCAGCTCTTTTGTAAAGCTAAACTGAGATTTTGGTCAGAAGCCAGGCTGGAAACCAGCTGAGCTGAGTCCAGTTTGGTGTCCAGAGAAGGGCAACGAGGCTGGGGAGGGTCCTTGAGCACAAGCCCTGTGAGGAGAGGCTGAGGGAGCTGGGGTTGTTTAGCCTGGAGAAGAGGAGGCTCAGGGGAGAGCTTCTTGCTCACTACAGCTACCTGAAGGGAGGTTGTAGCCAGGTGGGGGTTGGTCTCTTCTGCCAGGCACCCAGCACCAGAACAAGAGGACACAGTCTCAAGCTGTGCCAGGGGAGGTTTAGGCTGGATGTTAGGAAGAAGTTCTTCCCAGAAAGAGAATGTGCTGCCCAGGGAGGTGGTGGAGTCACCATCCCTGGAGGTGTTCAAGAGGGGATTTGGAGGTGGCACTTGGAGCCATGGTTTAGTTAGTCCTGAGGTGTTGGATGATAGGTTGGATTTGATGATCTCTGAGGTCTTTTCCAACCTTACTGATTCTATGAAAGATGCTGAGAGAGCTTGGAAAATGTGCTGCTGATTTTTTTAACCCCCACAGCCTTCTTTACCAGACAGCCCAGCAGAAATGAGTCTGCTGGGAAGGGATTCTCACATCTGAAATGCCTGTCTCGGGCACAGCATGACAGTTGGCTCTGGCAATGTACGAGTTTTACACCCCCTTCAGAATATCCACAGGCAGGTCAGGTATTATTGTTATTAGTGAAAAACCTTCTCAAGTGGAGATTACTTATAGATGAGATGAATATTGAACAAATGTAATCCATGGGCTAATTAGCTAAAGCCCTATGTTAATCAGAAAGCAGGAAAGGGAGAAACATTAGCTCATTAAGCATTTAGAAGCATGTTGTATGTGCTTCCAGGATTCAGTTACCCCTCTCTCCATCACACAACTGCTTTTTATTTAACACTTGGAGGTGTGTGAGATGTCCAACATCCTCCTATGGTCAAACTCAAAACTGCCAAACACAGAATACAGAACACAAAATAAACCAGGCTGGAAAAGGCCTTTGAGATCATGGAGTTCAACCTATCACCCAACACCATCTAATCAGCTAAACCATGGCACCAAGTGCTTCATCCAGGCTCTTCCTAAACACCTCCAGTGATGGTGACTCCACCACCTCCCTGGGCAGCACATTCCAGTGGCCAATCTCTCTTGCTGGGAAGAATTTCTTCCTAATATCCAGCCTAAACCTCCCCTGGCACAGCTTGAGACTGTGTCCTCTTGTTCTGTCACAGGTAGGCAGCGTTGGGCACCAACATGAGGAGAAATAAACTGAACAGTGCAGGAGAGAAGGATTAGAGCTGAAACCCCTTGGAGTGTTCATGCTCTGTGTACAAAGCCTGACATTTACATAGACATTTACATAGGTGGATTATTGGCTGTGCATTACTCATTCATACCTTCCATGGCATAATTCAGAGGGGAAAGACTAATCCCCCACTCCCCCCACCCCAAGATCCATACTCCTAAGAAATCATAAATCCTGCAAGACACTTTATCTTCTTAGGAGAATCAGGCTCCTAACCTGGGGACGCTTGGTGCTGAAGAACAGCAGCATTTCCCCACTGCAGGACCATGTAGGGGCTTGCAGGTCAGCCCCCAAAAGGAGCGGTTTTGGCAGCTGTCATCTCCTTGATGCACACACACAGAGGCATGGAAAGTCATCCAGCATGACCTGTCCCACAGCACACAGGGTCATAGAATCAATAAAGTTGGCAAAGACCTCAGATATCATCAAATCCAAACTATCACCCAACACCTCCTGACAACTAAACCATGGCTCCAAGTGCCACATCCAAGCCTTTCTTGAACACCTCCAGGGATGGTGACTCCACCACCTCCCTGGGCAGCACATCCCAATGGCCAATCTCTCTTGCTGGGAAGAACTTTCTCCTCACTTCCAGCCTAAACCTCCCCTGGCACAGCTTGAGACTGTGTCCTCTTGTTCTGGTGCTGGTTGCCTGGGAGAAGAGACCAAGGATGTCTCATTGCTCTACCCAGGCCTGGCAGCCTCGGAGCTTGCAGCAGTGGTTTTGTAGCTGTGTTTCCCTTCAAGCAGCAGCTTGGCAGTGCTGTGCTCATAGTTGGACTTGATGATCCTGAGGTCTTTTCCAAACTAAGTGATTCTGTGACTCTCCTGCCAGACGGATGGCTGTCACAAGGACATTTTTCTTACTTCAGCCATATCCCACTTCAGGCTGTATTTTACCATGACCAATCCAATGCTGCATAGAAACACCTACCACATTTTTTTCTTCACACTTCCTTGTGTTTTTTTTGGACCAACACTCTTCAGTGTCCATGTACTTCAAGCACAGTATCACACAGGCAAAGCCAGCACAGAGATGAGACAATCACAGAATGGTTCAGGTTGGAAGAGACCTCAGAGATCACCTCCTCTAACCTCCCCATCATGGGCAGGGACACCTCTCAACTAGACTCAGCTGCTCAAGGCCTCATCTAACCTGGCACATTTTCTTGGTCTTAGCTTGCATGACACCATTTTTTTGCACTGACCCCCACTGCCCAGTCTCACCTGCTCAGCTTGTCTTCTGCACCATACCCTCTGGCACTGCCTGTGCTCCTCAGCATCTGTGGTGGCTCTGCCTCTCTCCCCCAAGGGCAGGTGCCAGAAAGCACAAAGACAGAAGGGATTCCCACAGTGCTTGTGAGGCTGCACACCAGCTGCAGCTGCATGAGTCCTGTGTCCAGCTCTGGGCCAATCAGTTTAGGAAAGATGCTGAGTTGCTGGAAGGTGTCCAGAGAAGGGCAACAAAGCTGGGGAGGGGTTTGGAGCACAGCCCTGTGAGGAGAGGCTGAGGGAGCTGGGGTTGCTTAGCCTGGAGAAGAGGAGCCTCAGGGGAGACCTTCTTGCTCTCTAGAACTCCCTGAAGGGAGGTTGTATCCATGTGGGGGTTGGTCTCTTTTTCCAGGCACCCAGCACCAGAACAAGAGGACACAGTCTCAAGCTGTGCCAGGGGAGGTTTAGGCTGGCTGTTAGGAAGAAATTCTTCCCAGCAAGAGAGATTGGCCATTGGAATGTGCTGCCCAGGGAGGTGGTGGAGTCACCATCACTGGAGGTGTTTAGGAAGAGCCTGGCTGAGGCACTTGGTGCCATGGTTTAGTTGATTAATGGTGTTGGCTGATAGGTTGGACTGGATCTCAAAGGCCTTTTCCAGCCTGGTTAATTCTGTATTCTGGAGGAAGAGACAGCAGCATCTGGGATCATTTCTTTTTCTTGAGGCTCTAAGGCAAAAGGAGCAGCAACAGAATCGTAGAATTGTTTGGGTTGGACTTAAAGTTCCAGGTGCCTTTGGGCCAAAATGCATCAAGCAAAGAGCAGGAGAGAGACTCCCATTCAGGCTGGCACCTACATTGATGCAAGTTATTGGTGGCAGCAGCCTCAAGCTGATCTCCACAACATTCCTCTTTTTGGGAAGGGAAGGGAAGGGAAGGGAAGGGAAGGGAAGGAAGGGAAGGGAAGGGAAGGGAAGGAAGGGAAGGGAAGGGAAGGGAAGGGAAGGAAGGGAAGGGAAGGGAAGGGAAGGGAAGGGAAGGGAAGGGAAGGGAAGGGAAGGGAAGGGAAGGAAGGGAAGGGAAGGGAAGGGAAGGGAAGGGAAGGGAAGGGAAGGGAAGGGAAGGGAAGGGAAGGAAGGAAGGGAAGGGAAGGGAAGGGAAGGGAAGGGAAGGGAAGGGAAGGGAAGGGAAGGGAAGGGAAGGGAAGGGAAGGGAAGGGAAGGGAAGGGAAGGGAAGGGAAGGGAAGGGAAGGGAAGGGAAGGGAAGGGAAGGGAAGGGAATTAAGACTCTGCCAGATTTCAGAGACAGGGTGAAGCTTCATAGAAGCTTTCCTCATGGAAAACTGTTCAACCCACATGCCTGCAGGAGGAACCCTGCACTGGGCACACACCAGCCCTCTGAGAAAGATACAGCTGGGGGCAGATGCTGTGGGGCTCAGTCTGGAGACTGCTCAGACAAACCTCTCCTTGGCCCATCGAAAAACTGCAGGCTGCAGCATGCAACCCAATACTTTGCAGGACTAAAAGACCTTCCGAATGAGGGTCTCGCATTAATTAATTAAGCCTCGGAGCACCTAGAAGGAAAATCTATCCTATTTTACCAGCAAGTGCAATGAGCATAGAGGAACAAAGGAAAAGAGATCCCCATGCCCTGACTCCTGACTCCTTGCCTCCTCGCTGCATCTATTAACTCACAAGCCCCTTACAAAAGACATGGATGGAGGAGAGAAGGTGACGCCCCCCAACCTCCCCCACCAGGGGCAGGGCCTGTAAGGTTTAATAAAGGTGCAGGTGAATGACTAACAGGGTTACCCAGATTGACACAGGTCAGAGAAGAAAATGGCATTAAGAAAATTGATCCTGCCCACGCCTGGGGCCGTGTGCCCATGTCAGAACCAGCCGTGACTTGTGTCTGCTTCATACGATAGCACCGAGCCTCCACCCAAGGGCTTTCCTTCATGGTTAAGTAATGAAAGGTAAGGTAATGCCTGCGGGTGCCTCTTTCACAGGCAGAAGGGAACAGAAGGCAGTCTTTGGGTGGGCTGAGGCAGAGCCTGGGTCTCCTCTGCCTCTCCCACCCCTTCCTGCCCACATGGCTCGCAAGCAAGAGGTCAGTGCCGGCTGGATGCGGCTGCCCGATGCCAAGGAGATAAGTCGAGGGGCACTGGAAGAGAGAGTAACCTGTGCATGAGCCGGCTGTGCACGCACAGCAGAGCAGCTGCAGCGTCTGGGCAAGACAGGAGGCTGCCATGGGGAAGAAAAGGAAATGTGCTTTGCAGGTCATCATGGAAGATGGTTGGTATCACTGTAAGATCATTCCAGTTTGGATGTTACAAATGCTGCCTCGGGGCTTTCCAAGCATGGCATTTTACACCTCAAAGACCATGCAGCTTCAGTGTGCTCACGCAGGGAACGTTTGTCAACCTGCCAACCTAAAGTAACCATCAAGAGCATCGCTGTAGGGAGAGGATATGATGGATAATCCACAAGGGATGCTCTGCCAGGCTTAGGGGGCATGTAAGGGTTAGCTGTGTAAACCATCACGTGTGTAAATGCCAGCCACAAATGCAATGACTCTTTGTTCTTTCTGTTGCAGCCGGAATAGAGATTGATGGACAAGTGGAAAGTGACACAGAGAGTGAAGGTAACGTAGAGATAAAAATATGCAGTCTGGTTTGAAATACAAGAGGTGATGCCTTTTCTTTTTCCCCTCTGTTCTGTGACTTGCTCATTTCATGAGCTACTTGTAAGCAAGCTGGTTTTTCCCTTGAGGTTTGACTTGCAATGGTAATATGTAAACTACCGTTCTTAAGCAGCCTGCCCCTCCCATCCAGGCTCCTAAAGTAGAAGGCTGTCAGAGCCCACATCCCTTGGCAGCCATCCCTAGAAAACCAGGCACTGCAGTAAAACAGTTCTGTGCAGGGCTGGGACTGCTTTGTACCACACCAAGTCCTCACTTGCCCTCCCTGTAATGCTTGCTCAGACCATAACACGGTGGTATCTTCATTAATCACAGCCACAAGAAGATAAAAATGAAAATGGATGGCTGTGAGGGAAACCAGGAAGAGCCAGTGACAGGATTAAACCCGGATTTAACCCTCTGTGTGTGGCAAATACAGGGAAATACTTAAGTGGTAGGGTAGGGGAGCTAAAGAAAGATAGATAGCTAAGAAGTAAGATCATAATGTCACTGGATAGGGGGTGTGAAGGTAGACTCTACTGCAAAAATGATTCACAACTGTGTCTGTACAATCCATAAAATAGGAGAAAGTAATTAGCAAATGGCTGGGATGGGAGGGTTTTTTAATCATAACCACCTTTTCCAAACAGGCAAACAAGGCACTGAGAGTAGCAAATGGATGTTCCACGTTTAGCCTAAGGCACCATAGGCTGCAAATGAAAACCACGAGAGCTGTCTGCTCAGAATGAACGTTTGGCCAAAGAGGGAAGGTGCTTCTAGATCACAAACTGAAATTCAGCTCAGATAGACCTTTGGATACTGACTGAAACCTACCCAGGGCATTGCTCCTGAGAAATGAGTCCGTAGCTCCTTCGTGTTCCCAACGCTAACTGTGACAACCACATCCTAAGAGTTTCTTACCAAACCTATTTGTTTGCTTTTAATTTCTAACTTCTCATCAAAGCAAAAATCCAAATATCCACATTTTTATGGTTCTGTTTTCCTGGCTTTTTTAGGCTGCTCAGTTTTTACACTCCGGATCCCGTTCCAGCACGATTTCACTTCCCGTTTTCCTCCAAGTCGATGCCAAAGTGACAAGTTTCTTTGTTTGTTTGTTTGTTTGTCTGAACACTTTCTTTTTGTCAGCCAGAAATTTTGGATAGTCTGAAGCCAAAAAAAAAAAAAACAAACCAAACAAAATAAACCAGCCAGGCAGAAAGGGACCTGGGGGTACTGGTTGATAGCAGCTGAACATGAGCCAGCAGTGTGCCCAGGTGGCCAAGAAGGCCAATGGCATCCTGGCCTGCAGCAGGAATAGTGTGGCCAGCAGGAGGAGGGAAGTCATTCTGCCCCTGGACTCAGCACTGCTTAGGCCACAGTTTGAGTCCTGTGTCCAGTTCTGGGCCAATCAGTTTAGGAAAGATGTTGAGTTGCTGGAAGGTGTCCAGAGAAGGGCAACAAAGCTGGGGAGGGGTCTGGAGCACAGCCCTGTGAGGAGAGGCTGAGGGAGCTGGGGTTGCTTAGCCTGGAGAAGAGGAGGCTCAGGGAGACCTTCTTGCTCTCTCCAACTCCCTGAAGAGAGGTTGTAGCTAGGTGGGGGCTGGTCTCTTCTCCCAGGCAACCAGCACCAGAACAAGAGGACACAATCTCAAGCTGTGCCAGGGGAGGTTTAGGCTGGATGTTAGGAAGTTCTTCCCAGCAAGAGAGATTGGCCATTGGAATGTGCTGCCCAGGGAGGTGGTGGAGTCCCCATCCCTGGAGGTGTTTAGGAAGAGCCTGGCTGAGGCACTTGGTGCCATGGTTTAGTTGGTCAGATGGTGTTGAATGATAGGTTGGATATTAGGACTCGATGATCTCAAAGGTCTTTTCCAACCTGGTTAATTCTATTCTATTCTATTCTATTCTATTCTATTCTATTCTATTCTATTCTATTCTATTCTATTCTATTCTATTCTGTTCTGTTCTGTTCTGTTCTGTTCTGTTCTGTTCTGTTCTGTTCTAAACAACTCTGGGAAACTTACTATTCTTTTTAATCTACTTGGTGGTAAAAGTGATAGAGAAGTTTGGGGGTTATGATTAGGTTTTTTCCCCTTTCCATAAGGTCCTGCAATTAAATCAAGCTCCATTCCTGGGGTAGTTTTAGGCTATGCCACGACAATTGCAGTCCTTCAAACTAGAAGTACTCCTGACTTCTGCGCAAAGGAGTTTTTAGCCTGCAGTGAAACATGCATCAGAGACAGGGCTTTTTTTCTTCTCTGGATACAGACCTGTCTATCTAAAAGAAAACTCAGGGAAACAAAACTCTCTGCTGCCTCAGCTGTACCTTTTCTCTATGTAAACAGAAGACCTTCGTCTCCAGCCTTGAAAACGAACTGGCTTTCAAGGTCAGCACAACAACAAGCAAACTATAGACTGCACTACTGCCTGCAGTTTCTCTTTTCACTGCTCTGGTCTGTTTCCAGGTTGAGAAGATCCCTGTCTGTGCTCTCTGATGGATGGCTTTCTGCATTTTGTGACTAATTTCCAGTTTCCTTATGGTCACATGTAAGTCATTGATGTGCTAAAATGAGTCCAAGTGTCTTAAGTGGGAGCTGTGTAACCAAAGAGTTGGACGTGGCTCTTGCATGGGGCATAAAACAAAGCCCACTGAGGTCTGCTCATTGATTTGGCTAGGGTTTGCATCAGGTGTCCTGGCTGCCTGCCCTTCTCTCATGAGTCTTTGTTTTGCCAGCATGGATTTCACAAGGTAGTTGGTTTTCATCCCTTGCAGAAGACGAAGTGAAGAAGACACCCAAGAAACGAACCCCTAGGGAAACCAGGAGAACAAGCAGGCTCGAAAGGAAAAAGCAAGACAAATACAAAGAAGAAGAAGAGAGCAAAGAGGGAGACATCTGTAGCCAGCAAAATGGAACTTCTAAGAGAAAAAACTACCAGAGAGAAAACAGAGATGGAAAAAAGGCAGCAGGAGGAGGAAGCCGACAGAGAGACAAAAAGGCTCCTACCAAAGATCAAAAGGAGTCAGAAAACAAAGAAAAGAAAACAAGGGAGAAAGGAAAGGAAGGGGAAAACAAAGAGGAGACAGACAGGAAAAACAGGTAATGAAACTGCCCCTGACTGTGATGCCTTGTGTATGCCTTGTGTCAGCCGGGCAGCAGCGACGACGTGCCAGTGGTGCCTGGGTCAGACCCAGAGACCGTGACTAAGTGACAGCTCCACCAGAAGAGATCTAAAGGTGGGGAGTGACAGGGTGAGCTGCCACACAGCCACGCTGCTGCCAAGGCCGCCTGTCCTTGTCATTTCTCAGCCAGGATCAGATCTGTGCATGCAGTGAGTGCCTACAGCTGGGGGTAGCAAAGTTGCTTCCAAGAAGAGAGCTTCGGCAGCTCAGCTCTGGGCACACTTTTTGGTTGATCTATGCAGATGTTCAGGTTAAAATGGATCTCTCACTTTTTCAAGTCCCTTCCTCTTCTAAATCTTGCTTGTCCCAACCCTTTGCTTCTCCCCATATCTCCCATTTCCTTCTGAAGGTGTAAAACCCATTTCTCCAGAGGCAGATGGATGGCTGGATTGCCCCAGGCAATGCTTCTGTAGCCAAACCGTGGTCCAAAGCACAATGTTGTGTGGGTTACGGTGGGGTACAACCATCTCGTTGCTATGCTGGCTGGAGCCAGCCTTGTCCTGAGCACAAAGGGGTCATGCTGGAATCACACCTAGGTGGGGGGCTGTGAGGCAGTGTGCCCACCCCAAGCAAGACCTTCCCTCTAGCTCCTGCGAGTTTTTCTCCTCTGTGCGCTTTGTTTTGTGTCTCTCCCAGTACTTCTTCTGACTCCTCTGGTGGGGAGTCACTGTCAGAGGAAGAGCTTGCAATGCTGATGGAGCAAGTTGAGCAAAAGAAAAAACTGATTTCCACCATGAGGAACAAGCCCTGGAGGATGGTGAAGAAGCTTTCAGTCCTCAGGTACCCATCATCCTGGGAACCCACCCACGCTCCTGGAGGCTCGCCTGACCATCAGATGCTTCCTACACATTGCATCTTTGCTGCTCTGCTGCAACAGCCCAGAGAGGCTCAGAGCAGCTGATGGGCAGAGCCCGGCCAGCCTGTCTGGATGGCAGTGATCAGAGTTTAAAATGTGGAATTTGATTTTCAGCCTCTGTAACCAAAGAGCAGACGAGGTGCAAATCTGTTCAACCCGATACCCAACGGCCAGGTCATTCTAGCCTTGTATTTAAAACCAAATGACTCCCTGCTGTCAGGCTGCTTATTAAAGCAAACTCTCTGCCCGGGTTTGCTTTATTCATGCCCATTGTCAGGCGGAAATCAGAGCAGCAAAGTGCCCTCGTAGTTCACACTCCTGAGGCAGAAGTGACAGATGTATTTGCAGAGGTTTACTGAGCAAAGATAAGAAGGGCATTGAGACACTTGAAGGTGTCCAGAGAAGGGCAACGAGGCTGGGGAGGGGTCTGGAGCACAGCCCTGTGAGGAGAGGCTGAGGGAGCTGGGGTTGCTTAGCCTGGAGAAGAGGAGGCTGAGGGGAGACCTTCTTGCTCTCTGCAACTCCCTGAAGGGAGGTTATAGCCAGGTGGGGGTTGGTCTCTTCTCCCAGGCACCCAGCACCAGAAAAAGAGGACACAGTCGCAAGCTGCACCAGGGGAGGTTTAGGCTGGATGTGAGGAAGAAATTCTTCCCAGCCAGAGAGATTATCCATTGGAATGTGCTGCCCAGGGAGGTGGTGGAGTCACTGTCCCTGGAGGTGTTCAAGAGGGGGTTGGTTGTGGTACTTGGAGCCATGGTTTAGTTAGTCAGGAGGTGCTGGGTGACAGGTTGGACTTGATGATCTCTGAGGTCTTTTCCAACCTTATTGATTCTATGATTCTGTGACAGTCTTACCACCCATCCCATGCTGAATGGGGGAACAACTCGGGTGGCTGCAGAGAACCCTCAGTGCAGGGCA
This sequence comes from Picus viridis, assembly GCA_033816785.1. Lineage (NCBI taxonomy): Eukaryota > Metazoa > Chordata > Aves > Piciformes > Picidae > Picus > Picus viridis. Next base: position 32,806,936 of record CM066574.1, read on the forward strand.
GGGAAATAAAAACCCACCAGTCAAGAGGGGTGAGGTGATGCCCACCTCCATGTTTGCCAAGAGGTTGCTCAGGGGTGACCAGTCTGTGAAGGTTGGCAGTCACCACATGTCTGCATTTCACTCTTCCGCCCCTCTCCACAGAGGCCAAGACCTGCTCCATCTTCCATTAAAATCAGGAGCCTTGAACACTGCCAATTATTTTTCAAAGTCTGGAGACTTCATGAAAGCAGCTTTGCTATCTCACAGGCAGGCTACAAGCCTGAGCTCATTACAAATAAAATCTTATGACCCTGAAAGTCCAAAGTTCTGCAAGAAAAGAGGAAAAAAACCCAACACAACCACAGAGCAGTTTCATTTCTGACAGATTTTTCCCTTTGCTGTAGGATCCTGGCTGAAATTCTGCCTAGGAACATGTTTGCTAACAGACCTCCATCCTTTCATCTCATCCCTGTACCGTGCAATCATTCCCACTTGCTAACAACCCCAAACTAAACTGTTGGCTGCCTTGTGCAGGGATCTCCAGGCAGGCTCTCTGAGCTACAATCAGTAGAATATAGAATTAACCAGGTTGGAAAAGACTTTTGAGATCATTGAGTTCAACCTATCACTCAACACCATCCAATCAACTAAACCATGGCACCAAGTACCTCAGCCAGGCTCTTCCTAAACACCTCCAGGGATGGTGACTCCACCACCTCCCTGGGCAGCACATTCCAATGGCCAATCTCTCTTGCTGGGAAGAATTTCTTCCTTACCTCCAGCCTAAACCTCCCCTGGCACAGCTTGAGACTGTGTCCTCTTGGTGCTGGTTGCCTGGTTGACATGGCTTAGTGGTAGACTTGGCAGAGCTGGATTAATGGTTGGACTTGATGATTTTGAAAGTCTTTTCCAACCTATATTAATTTCTTATTCTCTGAACAGTGTAGCTTTTGGTCTGCAGCCAAGTAGGGCACATCTCTGCCTGAACAGGAGTGCTTTGGGGACCTCTTAGCTAGCCCAGGGGGGCTGTTCAAATTCAAATGTGGGGCACAAGCACCACCTTCAGCAGACAGCAGCCAGAACCCCAGATGTGGACCAAACCCTCACCCTCTCATGAGCATGGCTGCTTTCCCACCAGTGCAGGCAGCAGTGAAAGCTAAAGACCCCTCTGCTGTTCCAGTAACCTGCTTGTTTATTTCCCTACCAGGGAGGCTCAAGCTTTTGTAGAGAAGTTTGAAGGAGCTCTGGGAAAAGGGAAGGGCAAAAAGTTGTATGCCTATAAGATGATGATGGCAAAGGTAAGTGCAACAGTGACAGCAGGGAGGAGCTCGGGTACCTGACCCTGCATTCAGCACATCTTTGGTGGGGGTTAGTAACCTGTATTTGGGGGGGGGGGAGGGGGAGGGGAGGGACACAAAACAAAACCAAACCCACAAAGAAGACACCAGGAAATGAGAGTAAAACTTCCTGCCCATATTTTAAAGCATACCAGGCAGCTTCAAATCTACAACTGCTACAGAAAGAGCAGAAGGAAATCTCCCCTGAGAAAAAGAGGTCAGGGCAGACCCAAGCACCCTCTACAGCTACCTGCAAGGAGGTTGTAGAGAGGTAGGGCTTGGTTTCTTTTTCCAAGTAACAAGCAACAGGACAAGAGAACGCCCTCAAGTTGTGCCAGGAGAGGTTTAGCTTGGATATTAGGTAAAAAATCTTCAGCAAAAAGGGTTGTCAAGCCCTGGAACAGGCTGTCCAGGGGAGCAGTGGGGTCACCATCCCTGCGTAGATGTGGTGCTGAGGGACATGGCTTAGTGCTGGGTTAATAGCTGCACTCATTGACCTGAAAAGTCTCTTCCAACCAAAACTATTCTGCAATTCTATGCCTGGGCTGGCATTGCAACCTTTCCTGAAGCACAGGGGTGGTTGCAGGAGAGAGGATCACAAGATGTCAGGGGTTGGAAGGGACCCAAAGAAATCATTGAGTCCAACCCCCCTGCCAGAGCAGGACCATCCAATCTAGCTCAGGTCACACAGGAACACATCCAGACAGGCCTTGAAAGTCTCCAGAGAAGGAGACTCCATAACCTCCCTGGGCAGCCTGTTCCAGTGCTCTGTGACCCTCACAGTAAAGAAGTTCCCCTTCGTGTTGAGGTGGAACCTGCTGTGCTGCAGCTTACATCCATTGCCCCTTGTCCTATCACAGGGAGCAAGTGAGCAGAGCCTGTCCCCTCCCTCCTGACCTTCAGCCCTCAGATATTTATATACATTTATTAATTCCCCTCCAAGTCTTCTCTTTTCCAGGCTAAAGAGCCCCAGGTCCCTCAGCCTCTCCCGAGGAACACCACAGCTTTCTGGCTGCTGCCACCAAAACTTTGATCTAAGAGACAAGGTTCCCCTAGGAGGGAGAGAGGCCATGCCAAAAACCTTGCACTGCCTCTTGGACTCCTGTAAAATTCCATCTTCCCCAATAATGAGCAGATACAACACAGCCAGCACTCTCCCTGCTAAGTTGGTAGCCAAGTTGCATGTTGTCATGGAGATTACACTGAGAAGTGAAAAAGGGAGGCAAGCCTGAGATGCTGAAATCAATGGGAGTTCGGCAGCTGCTCTGATGAGGAAGGATTCAAGCTAACTACATTTTGGTTTAGATGGAGCTGGTTCTGCATCAAACCTTCCAACCCAGAGCTAGGTCTGAGTTTTTCACCCCTGTACAATATGGTAAACTCACATCACAGCTGCAGCTTTCCAAAACCCTGGGAAGGTTAAAAGTCAGGTAACAAATATGAACTCCTTGGGGTGGGAGGCTTTGGGACCAAAGGCAGGTCCTGAAGGAGTCAAGAGGCCAGAGTCTGGCTTTGTGCTTTACACTGACTCCTAGTGATGGTACCAACCCTTGACTTCAGAAAGCCCTGCAGAGGAAGCAGCCTCCCTCTTTGCACGTCTCTGCTCACCACTCTGTTGTTTTGTTTCAGAAATGGGTGAAATTTAAGAGGGACTTTGACAATTTTAAAACCCAGTGCATACCCTGGGAGATGAAGATAAAAGAAGTGGAGAGTAAGTGGAAGTTGCCATGCAGTGGCAATGAGATGCTTTGTAAGACAGCTTTGCCTTCATCCAAACAATGCTTCAGCTCCCTCGTCCCCCTGGGTCCCTCCACTTGCTCTAGGCACCAGTGGCAACAAGGAGCACACGCCTCAGGCTTTGCTGTCTCCATCACCAGTGGGCATATTGGGAGGGTCTTGGGCAACACCTGGGGAGGCCTGGGGGGTTGCAACTAGATGATCCTTGAGGTCCCTTCCAAGCCTAACAATTCTGTGAAATGGGTGCAGGCTTTGCTAAGGACAGTTTAACCCTCCTACCCTCCTAACCATGAAGTGTCTTCTGGTTTAAGGCCACTTTGGCTCCTCGGTCGCTTCCTACTTCATATTCCTGCGGTGGATGTACGGAGTAAACCTCGTCCTCTTCGGGCTGATCTTTGGGCTGGTTATAATTCCAGAGGTAAGTGTTTCATGCTCCTGACAGTCAGCTCTTACCCATTGCTTAACCTGAACGTGAAACTGACAGCACAAACAGGCAGTGCTGTAGAAAAAGGAAAGGTGCAAGGACAACTGTTAACAAAGGACAGCTTACAAGGCTGTTAAGTGTCCAGTTCTGGACCCCTCAGTTTCAGAAGGACATTGGGAGACTCGAATGAGTCCAGAGAAGGGCAAGAAAGCTGGGGAGGGGTCTGGAGCACAGCCCTGTGAGGAGAGGCTGAGGGAGCTGGGGTTGCTTAGCCTGGAGAAGAGGAGGCTGAGGGGAGACCTTCTTGCTCTCTGCAACTCCCTGAAGGGAGGTTGTAGCCAGGTGGGGGTTGGTCTCTTCTCCCAGGCAACCAGCACCAGAAGAAGAGGACACAGTCTCAAGCTGTGCCAGGGGAGGTTTAGGCTGGATATTGGGAAGAAATCCTTCCCAGAGAGAGAGATTGGCCTTTGGAATGTGCTGCCCAGGGAGGTGGTGCAGTCACCATCACTGGAGGTGTTTAAGAAGAGCCTGGCTGAGGCACTTGGTGCCATGGTTTAGTTGATGAGATGGTGTTGGGTGATAGGTTGGACTTGACGATCTCAAAGGTCTTTTCCAACCTGGTTAATTCCATGAGAGCCATAAGAAAAGGACTGTGCTCCAAAAGTGACTAAGAAACTCCGACTTTGGGCCCTCCAAAGGGCACAGCCCCACAGGAGTAGCCCTCAGGGAAAGGAACAAACAATTTCCCACTAAAACTTCTTTAGGAAATATCCTTTTCCTGTGTTCCTAATTCAGAAGATTCACAAAGGCAGAGTTTTATTTTTAGTGTTTCTATTTCTTGCTGCTCTTGGGGAAGGAAAACTCTCTCCTCACCAAACTTTCTACGATCCTTTAGTGAAGACGTTTCTCACGTAGCCATTAGAGCCCCTGCTAATTTACTCAGTGCAGTCTTGAGAGGCTGGGCCATCTGTAGACACTGGCACCTGCTCTGCTCAATGCAGATTTTTATGGGGATAGAATAGAATAGAATAGAATAGAATAGAATAGAATAGAATAGAATAGAATAGAATAGAAAAGAATAGAAGTAGAATAGAATAGAATAGAATAGAATAGAATAGAATAGAATAGAATAGAATAGAATAGACCAGACCAGGTTGGAAAAGACCTTTGAGATCATCAAGTCCAACCTATCACCCAACACCATCTAATCAACTAAACCATGGCACCAAGTGCCTCACCCAGGCTCTTCTTAAACACCTCCAGTGATGGTGACTGCACCACCTCCCTGGGCAGCACATTCCAAAGGCCAATCTCTCTCTCTGGGAAGGATTTCTTCCCAATATCCAGCCTAAACCTCCCCTGGCACAGCTTGAGACTGTGTCCTCTTCTTCTGGTGCTGGTTGCCTGGGAGAAGAGACCAACCCCCACCTGGCTACAACCTCCCTTCAGGGAGTTGCAGAGAGCAAGAAGGTCTCCCCTCAGCCTCCTCTTCTCCAGGCTAAGCAACCCCAGCTCCTTCAGCCTCTCCTCACAGGGCTGTGCTCCAGACCCCTCCCCAGCTTTGTTGCCCTTCTCTGGACACCTTCCAGCAAGTGTCCAGGGGGCAGAATGACCTCCCTGCTCCTGCTGGCCACACTGTTCCTGATAGAGGCCAATGCAGCACAGAGCCTCTCCTGAGGACCATGCCTTTTGTTTTTTCCTTCTCTCTCCTTAATGGGGCTGCTCATGCTCTCGAAAGCAGCAGCTCAGTTTCCTCCCAGGGTGAAGAGACATTAAACCATTAGCACTGAACAATACAAAAGGCTTGGGGTAGAAGCTATGCATCTGGTAGAAGAGTGAGGTGTTTTGTCGTTAAAGGATGTGTACTCCTTGCCTGCTGAGCTGTTAGGATGTGGAGAGTAGCTGGGCAATAAACATTCAGTCATAAATTCTTTTAAAATTAATTAGCCCTAAGAAATTAGTGATCAATTAGAGACTAGGACCTTTCCAGGCTATGAATGCTAATGAGATATTTTGGTACAGGCAACCAGAGTCTACTTGTAAATATATCATTAACTCTCCATTGGCCTGGGGTGCATTAAGAGGAGTGTGCCCAGCAGATCCAGGGAGGTTCTCCTCCCCCTCTACTTTGCCCTGGTGAGGCCACACCTGGAATATTGCATCCAGTCCTGGGCTCCCCAGTTCAGGAGGGACAGGGATCTGCTGGAGAGAGTCCATTAGAGAACTACCAGCATGATTAAAGGGACTGAAGCACTGTGCTATGAGGAGAGGCTGAGAGACCTGGCACTGTTTCGTCTGGAGAGGAAAAGACTGAGAGGGGACCTGATCAATGCCTCCAACTATCTGAGGGCTGGGGTCAAGAGGGAGGGGACAGGCTCTGCTCACTTGCACCCTGAGATAGGACAATGGGCAATGGATAGGAAACTACAGCACAGGAGGCTCCAGCTCAACATGAGGAGGAACTCCTTCACTGTGAGGGTCACAGAGCCCTGGAGCAGGCTGCCCAGAGAGGTTGTGGAGTCTCCTTCTCCAGAGACTTTCAAGCCCCATCTGGATGTGTTCCTGTGTGACCTGTGCTGGATTCTATGGTCCTGCTCTGGCAGGAGGGTTGGACTCAATGATCTTGGGAGGTCTCTTCCAACCCCTAACATCCTGTGATCATTAACTCTCCACCGGCCTTGATGCCCTCTGCTTGGATTCCAGTAGTTTCTGGACTTGCTGCAAGTCTTTGTGTGGTGTCACCAGGAGAGGCTGTGCCATGCAAACTGCTCTTTTCGTCACTCTGTCACGGGGTTTGGGGCCAAACCTAACTGCCCTTCACCTCACACAGAGGTCATTTTTCAATTTAAGACTCTGTAATACAAAACAGACTGCAAGCTCAACCCAGTGCTCTTGACTTGTCTCCAAGGAGGAGTCCTGCATAAATAGATAAAGCTAATCCCATTAGTGCCTTAGACCCATGAAGTTCAACCAAAGAACTTCTTGCTAAACTAAGGACATTTAAACCAGAACTGTTCATTGAGGGCTACAGCTCCCTGGCAAAATACTTCCTGTCCCGTGGATACTACCAGAGCAAGGGAAGTCCTCTTCCCTTGCTGCTTCTGTGAGTTGGGTGAAATCATAGAATCAACAAGGTCAGAATCAGAGATCATCAAATCCAAACTATCACCTCATGACTCACTAAACCATGGCTTCAAGTGCCACATCCAATCCCTTTCTGAACACCTCCAGTGATGGTGACTCCACCACCTCCCTGGGCAGCACACTCCAATGGCAAATTACTCTTTCTGGGAAGAACTTTCTCCTCACCTCCAGCCTCAACCTCCCCTAAGTTCTAAGTCTTTAAAACTGCTGCTCTGGTGCTGAGTAATAAAAATCTGTATTAAAATCAACAGAAAGGGAAACCAACCAAGAGCAAACCAAAAGGGGCTCATTAAGAAAACAATAAGTGGCACAGCCCCTGCACAGTGCGTTCTGCTACACATGCATCTCTGTTATGAATGTTCCCCAGGTCCTGATGGGAATGCCATATGGGAGCATGCCAAGGAAAACTGTACCCCGGGCTGAGCAAGCAACAGCTATGGATTTTTCAGTTCTTTGGGACTTTGAGGTAAGCACAGAAATGCTAATCACAAGAGATCAGTTGAATGCATCCTGAAAGCTTTCAGAAAAACCCATCCGTTGGGTTTTGTTTGGGAGACCATAAGCCATACACAAGTCAGCAAGGGAATTTGCTCTTGCATGGGGCTGTACCATTGCATGAAAGGCTGTGAGGGTGACTGCAGGGCTCGAACATCTCTGCTATGAAGAAAGACTGAGAGCCCTGGGGCTGCTTAGTCTGGAGAAGAGAAGGCTGAGAGGAGATCTGATCGATGTCTATCAATATCTGAGGGGTGGGTGTCAGGATGAAGGTGCCAGGCTCTGTTTGGTGGTGCCCAGCAACAGGACAAGGAATAAGGGATACAAGGTGGAACACAGGAGGTTCCACCTCAACATGAGGAGACACTTCTGTACGATGAGGGGGAAGGAGCACTGGAACAGGCTGCCCAGAGAGGTTGTGAAGTCTCCTTCTCTGGAGACTTCCAAAACCCACCTGGATGTGTTCCTGTGTGGCCAGCTCTGGGTGATGCTGCTCTGGCAGGGGGGTTGGATTCAATGATCTCTGGAGGTCACTTCCAACCCCTAACATTCTGTGACTACCATGAACTGCCAGTGGCTTGGTACAGAAATCTATATACTTCTGCTATCACTGAGGGCTTGATCCTCTCAATCCCTCTGCCATGTAGGACCCCATCCCAAACCCACCCCTCTGCTGCTTCACACCAAGGAACAATCCCCAGCTGTAGGGCAAGGATATGTCCACTGCAGAAGATGTTAAATGAAGCCCTTCACAGTAGTTTGCCCTTTACAAAACAAATAGGTGCTTACTGCAGCATGCTCCATAGGAGATGTGCAAGAGGGAAACATATCTCAGAGCAGGCACAAAATGAAGAGTCAACACTGTGATCCTGAAAAATGCATTTGAAGAGAGAGGAGCCAGGGAAACATATGCTCTGCCAGCAAGGAGGTCACATCATGGATTTCTAGAGGAGCAGAAAGGAATAACTCTCCCTTGGACACCAGGCACCATGTCTCTCAAACGGAGTTTAAAGAACCTACTGGCTGATGGGAGCAGAGAAACTCATTTTTCAGCCCCCACCATTTGATGAATCAAAAAGACAAAGGTTTGGGATTACAGCCTGAGAAGACAAAAAACTTCACCAGCACCTTGCAGGAGCTTTAGATTTGATGAGGCATTTTTTTTCCATGACACTTCCCCAGCACAAATTCTGCTACAAGCCTCAGGCAGCCCAGCTGTGGTGTGCCAGCCACCGGCGTGCTGCATTGCCCCAGAGCTGGCTGCTGACAGGCAGAGCTGTCCTGTACCTGTGGCAGGGCAAACAGGCAGCTAATGGCTGGAAACCAGAGCTCTACACTAGGTTAGGAAGGAAAATCTGTAGTTTTGTGGGAGCTTAGCTAATTGATTAAACATTAGAAGAGAGGCCCAGAAAGGTTGTGGCTTAGAGATGTTGGAAACTCACTGGACATGCTGCTTGAATTTTATTTCATTCTAATGTTTTCATCCACTTCTGAATTCCCAAGTTCAAGAGACAAGGAACTACTGGAGAGCAGCAGTAGAGGCTATGAGCACAAGCCCTGAGAGGAGAGGCTGAGGGAGCTGGGGTTGTTTAACCTGCAGAAGAGGAGGCTCAGAGGAGACCTCATTGCTCTCTACAATTCCCTGAAGGGAGGTTGTAGCCAGGTGGGGGTTGGTCTCTTCTTCCAGACAACCTGTGACAGAACAAGAGGACACAGTCTCAAGCTGTGCCAGGGGAGGTTTAGGCTGCAGGTGAGGAGAAAGTTCTTCCCAGAAAGAGTAATTGGCCACTGGAATGTGCTGCCCAGGGAGGTGGTGGAGTCACCATCCCTGAAGGTGCTCAAAAAGGGATTGGATGTGGCACTTGGAGCCATGGTTTAGTTAGTCATGAGGTGTTGGGTGATAGTTTGGACTTGATGATCTCTGAGGTCTTTTCCAACCTTATTGATCCTATGAAGATGAGAGGACAGGAGCATCTCTCTTATGAAGAAAGACCAAAAAAGATTTGAAGCTGAAAGCTTTGAAGAGGATCTTATCAATGCTTATCAATATCTAAAGGGTCAAGAGGATGTGGCCAGACTTCTTTTAACACTCAACTTAGGAGCTGAAAGAGAACAAGCAAAGTGCAGCATGCAACCATACACACAAACTTGGGTGAGATACGACACAAAAAGAGAGAAGACATTTCGCTGGGGAGGATCTGCACACCCACTGCATGCCCAACAGTTTGTACAGCAAGACAAGGATCTACTTGAGATGAGGTTGTTGATATTGTGCCTGAGCTCTGCTTTCCCCAGGAAAGTAATGCTTTGATTTTAGGCTTTAGTTATATTTGCTCTGCAGGTGGCAGCCAGTAAAAGGAACTCAATCTGCAGGGTACCAAGCATCAGCTGCCTCTGAGTTGAAAGGCAAAGTCTCCCATCACAGTGGGAGAGCACTTTGCTACAGCATTCCTCCAGGGTCTGAGTGTTTGTTACTGGCTTGGAGAGGCAGGTGGACTACAGCCACAAGGAGCAGGAAGAAGTTTTTTGGGGGAGGGTTGAAACAGTGATGGAAAAAAAACCAACCCACACTTTAGTTTTTAGCCAGCACCTTCTCACATGCCCTCCCTCTTCTTCCCTCTCTTCAGAGTTTAAGCTCTCAGGAGAGTGGCTCTTAAACATGACAGAGCAGCAAACAGGGGAAGCTGAGACAGTAAAAATGTTTCCACATTGATTTCCCTTGGTTTAAATCTTCAGTTTTCACCAGAAATATTGTTCCTGCCATAGAAGAGCTGCACAGCTCACACAGACCTTGGCTTTGCTTTTCCTGCAGGGCTATATCAAATACTCAGCACTCTTTTATGGCTACTACAACAACCAGAGGACAATTGGCTGGCTAAAATACAGGCTACCAATGGCCTACTTCATGGTTGGGATCAGTGTGTTTGGCTACAGCCTGATGGTCGTGATCAGATCGTAAGTATGGCTGCTCTTGCCCTCACCCCACAGCCACCCAGGTGTACCTCCTCCATGGGCTCCTCCTCCCACCTCCTTCTTCAGCCCTGCTCCTCTCTGGATCACTTCAGCCTTTCCTCAGCCCTCCACCACTCCTACAAGTGCATCAGGCAGGTGGATTTCATCCATGAAGAGGGATTTTGCTTACAGTAAATGTCAAAGGCTCCTTTTCCCATCCTTTCATTGCAAAAATGCAAGGGGTACAGAAGGCAGCCAGACACTTCCAGGCTGCTTCTAGAATCATGGCATTCTTATCACAGAATCAATAGGGTTGGAAAAGACCTCAGAGATCATCAAATCCAAACTATCATCCAACACCTCCTGACAACTAAACCATAGCTCCAAGTGCCACATCCAATCCCCTCTTGAACACCTCCAGGGATGGTGACTCCACCACCTCCCTGGGCAGCACATTCCCATGGCCAATCTCTCTTGCTGGGAAGAACTTTTAACTCACCTCCAGCCTAAACCTCCCCTGGCACAGCTTGAGACTGTGTCCTCTTGTTCTGGTGCTGCTTGCCTGGGAGAAGAGACCAACCCCCACCTGGCTACAACCTCCCTTCAGGTAGCTGTAGTGAGCAAGAAGGTCTCCCCTGAGCCTCCTCTTCTCCAAGCTAAACAACCCCAGCTCCCTCAGTCTCTCCTCATAGGGTGTGTGCTCAAGACCTCTCCCCAGCCTCATTGCCTTTCTCTGGACAGGTTCAAGTGCCTCAATATCCTTCTTTATGGTTGGAAGAGACCTTTAAGGTTTTTATGTTCAACCATTACCCCAGCACTGCCAGGTCACCGCTGACCCATGTCCCTCAGCACCACATCTAGGCAGCTTTTCAATCCCTCCAGGCATGGGGACTCCACTGCTCCCCTGAGCAGCCTGTTCCAGGGCAAGACAACCCTTTTGCCAAGGATTTTTTTTCCTAATATCCAGCCTAAACCTCTCCTGGCACAGTTTGGGCTTGACAACCTTTTCAGTGAAGAAATTCCTCCTGATGTTCAACCCCAACCTGCCTTGGAGCATCTTGAGGCTGTTTCCGTTTGTTCTATCACTCTTTACTTGGAAGAAGAGACTGACACACACCACCACCACCACCCCACTACAACCTCCTTTCAGGTAGTTGTAGAACTTTTGATGCATCCCCAAACCAACCAGCAGTGTTTTAAAGCAGGGCCCCAACCTCCATGCCCCTGGTGCACCGTTCCCAAGCACCAGTGAGGGTCCTGTAGCATCCCCAGGGCAACTGAGAAGCAGCTGAAGCACTTTTTGCTGCTGAGATGGTCTCTGCAAAGACAAAAGTGAAAAAATAACCCCTGGTCTCTGCTTGGAGAGCACCCCATGCCAAGGAGGACACCCCATGCCAAGGAGGACACCCCATGCCAAGGAGAGCACCCTTCCTTTGTCAGAAAGGGTAAGCCTGTGGATTTGTATTGCTGCTGAAGCAGGCTCTGTTGATGCAGAGCAGAAAGAACCTCTTGAGCCTTTGGCTGGAGTGGGACATGGGGATTTGCTGTACGTTGGCCATGAAATTGCAGCATCTGTTGTCTTCCCTTCCTCGAGGGACTGGTGCTAGGAACTCCAGTGAGAGCTACAGAAGGATTTCAGGGATCAAATAATAGAGAGGAAAGAGCAGAGGCTCTAACTGCTGCTATGGTGATTAACAAGAATAATCCTTCCTCTCTCCCTGCATGCCTTGGTGCAAGCTCGTTGGCTGCAGCACTGTGCAGCTACTGAGGTCTCGTTAAAACTTTACACTGCGGTGGCTGCATCGGGGCACAGCAGGAGGGGGTTGGGAGTCACGAGCACAGGTACTCTAGAGCCCAGAAGCACAGTCAGTAGTCCTTGCTCTTGCAGTAGCTGATGGAAGCAATCCTTAGCCTGACAGTTTTTCCCCCTACATTGCTGTTTTTAATACATGACCTGAAGGCCCCACTTGATGGATCACTCCTCCTTAAACCCAAAGTTCAACAGCCCACATTTAAGGCAAACAAGGCTGGGGAGAGGTCTGGAGCACAGCCCTGTGAGGAGAGGCTGAGGGAGCTGGGGTTGCTTAGCTTGGAGAAGAGGAGGCTCAGAGGAGACCTTCTTGCTCTCTGCAACTCCCTGAAGGGAGGTTGTAGCCAGGTGGGGGTTGGTCTCTTCTCCCAGGCAACCAGCACCAGAACAAGAGGACACAGTCTCAAACTGTGCCAGGGGAGGTTTAGGCTGGAGGTGAGGAGAAAGTTCTTCCCAGAAAGAGTAATTGGCCATTGGAATGTACTGCCCAGGGAGGTGGTGGAGTCGCCATCCCTGGAGGTGCTCAAAAAAGGCTTGGATGTGGCACTTGGAGCCATGGTTCAGTTGTCATGAGGTGTTGGGTGACAGGTTGTACTTGATGATCTCTGAGGTCTTTTCCAACCTGGTTGATTCTATGATTCTCTGGCAGTTGCACCTAAACCCCAGGAAGAGTCACCCTGCTCCTTCCCTCCCTATCAGCAATTCCAAGCCACCAGCACTGCCTGCAGAGCTGGAGGAGAGGTGGTGGCCCTGTGGCAGCCCCTCTGAGCTTGATCCTGCACACGATCTCCCGCAGCATGGCGCGCAACGCCAACGAGAGCACCGCCGACGGCGACGACCACAACTTCATCTTCAGCTGGAAGATGTTCACCAGCTGGGACTACCTCATTGGCAACCCAGAGACAGCAGACAACAAGTTTGCATCCATCACCACCAGCTTCAAGGTAACCCCAACTGGCATTTCTCTGTCTGCTTCAGCATCTAGACCTCACCTGGAATTCAGCATCCAGTCCTGGGCTCCCCAGTTCAAGAGGAACAGGGATCTACTCAAGAAAGTCCAACAGTGAACTACCAGGATGATTAGGGGACTGGAGCACTGCCTTGTGAGGAGAAGCTGAGGGACCTGGGACTGTTTAGTCTGGAGAGGAAAAGACTGAGGGAGGTTCTGATCAATGCCTACAAATATCTGAGGGCTGTGGGTCAAGATGGAGGGGACAAGCTCTGCTCAGTTGCACGCTAGGATAGGACAAGGGGCAATGGATATAAACTACAGCACAGGAGGTTCCACCTCAACATGAGGAGGAACTTCTCCACTGTGAGGGTCACAGAGCCCTGGAGCAGGCTGCCCAGAGAGGTTGTGGAGTCTCCTTCTCTGGAGAATTTCAAGCCCCATCTGGATGTGTTCCTGTGTGACCTGTGCTGGATTCTGTGGTCCTGATCTGGCAGGGGGTTGGACCGGATGATCTTGGGAGGTCCCTTCCAACCCCTAACAACCTGGCAGAGGTTTGAAGGGCAACCTGTGCACCTGTACAGCTCCTGTCCATAGGCACAGGGCATGTTACTGAACCACAGCAGCTCCAGCTTCTGTGCTCTCAGTCACCATAGCCCCATTTTTAGGATCAAAAAAAGAACAATCTGGTTCATTTCAGAGAACAATTCCCCCGGGACAGGACAGGCTGTTTGCCACCTGAGGTCTTTCAGTCAAATGGGGATGCCTGCATGAAGCTTAGTTTGACCTTAGCACAAGTTCAGTGTAGCAAACAAGAGGATGAGATTGCTGAGGCAAACCTTCTGATGGTGCTGGGTGCTGTGAGACACTTGCTTGACTCCTGTGAGCACCCCTGCTTTTTCAGGAGTCGATTGTCGATGAGCAGGAAAGCAACAAGGACGAGAACATCCACCTGAGGAGGTTCCTACGGGTTCTGGCCAACCTCCTCATCATCTGCTGCTTGTGTGGCAGTGGCTACCTCATCTATTTCGTGGTCAAACGCTCCCAGACCTTTTCCAAAATGCAAAATGCTGGGTGGTACGAAAGGAACGAGGTAAGGGAACTGCTGCCGTTTCTCTGCCCTGTTCACTTGCCCTGCACCTCAGCACAGCTCATCACACAGCTTCAGGACAGCATCCGATGCAGTGAGCTTCCCTACAAGGGCCCAGAAGCCTCCTGCAGTACCTCTGTACTTCTTTTAGCCAGGAAGCACATTGGGCTCACTCAGAGTTTCCAGGGCAGATTAAAAACTGCTTCAGAGAGAGAAAAATCATAGAGTCATGGAATAAATAAGGTTGGAAAAGACCTCAGAGATCATTAAGTCCAACCTGCCACCCAACACCTCCTGACTAACTAAACCATGGCTCCAAGTGCTACATCCAATCCCCTCTTGAACACCTCCAGGGATGGTGACTCCACCACCTCCCTGGGCAGCACATTCCAATGGCAAATCTCTCTGGCTGGGAAGAATTTCTTCCTCACATCCAGCCTAAACCTCCCCTGGCACAACTTGAGACTGTGTCCTCTTGTTCTGGTGCTGGGTGCCTGGGAGAAGAGACCAACCCCCACCTGGCTACAGCCTCCCTTCAGGGGGTTGGAGAGAGCAAAAAGGTCTCCCTGAGCCTCCTCTTCTCCAGGCTAAAAATACTCTCACAGTAAGTCACAACAAAAGGCAGCTCTGAAAGTCAGTTCTGAAGCATCTACCTCATGTTGCTTATTCAAGATTACAGATGCTGTTGTTCTATGAATCTGGGTGTTGGAAATGGTCATGATCACAAAGCTAAAGTGAAATGTGCTATATTAGACCGAATTGTGGCCTTCCAGGATCTGAAGGGGGCTACAAGAAAGCTGGGGAGGGACTTTTGAGGGTGTCAGGGACTGATAAGACTGGGGGGGATGGACATGGGTAGATTCAGATTGGATGTCAGGAAGAAGTTCTTCCCCATGAGGGTGGTGAGACACTGGCACAGGTTGCCCAGGGAGGTGGTGGAAGCCTCATCCCTGGAGTTTTTTAAGGCAGGCTGGATGTGGCTGTGAGCAACCTGATCTAGTGTGAGGTGTCCCTGGCCATGGCAGGGGGCCTGGAACTGGCTGATCCTTGAGGTCCCTTCCAACCCTGACAATTCTGTGATTCTTCATCCATCTTGAATTATGGGAATCAGATTTTAGAACCTCCAGAAAAATGTCAGTTGTCAACATCTTTCCCTGCCTGCACTTTTGGAATGAAGAATTTGAACCTTGAAGCTCTTCACACACACACATACCCAAAAAAATATATGTTTCATCCTGGGGAAAGGTTTCATTTGATGGTCTTAAAGGTCTCTCCCAGCCAAAATGATTCTGTTATTATTCTCTTACCATGTGTTCGTCTATCAAAGCCAAATTAAATGTGGAGCCATGCATTTTGACACGTCCCTGGGAAAGTGTCAGCAAGGGAGCATTTTCTGACACAAGTGCTTTGGTTTCATTCACTGAACTTTCCCAAAGAGGTAAAAAATGCTATTAAAACAAAAAAATAATTATGCCTGAGGCTTTCCTGATGGTAAACTCCATCACTCTGGAACAAGCTGCCCAGGGATGTTGTGGAGTCTCCCTCTCTGGAGATATTCAAGACCCCCCTGGATGTGTTCCTGTGTGATCTGCTCTAGGTGATCCTGCTCTGGCAGGGGAGTTGGACTGGATGAGCTTTTGAGGTCCTTTCCAGCTCCTAACATTGTGGGATTCTGTAAAACTGAGGGCTGTATATATCCAGTTGTGGGTAGTGTTCCCTCTTCTGGAAAAGCTGAGCACTAAAATGAGCCTCTGTGAGTCAGAGCCTGCCAACAGCTGTACAGACACAGCTCTCTGCAGGACAACGGGCGCTGCAGGGCTGTGAGAAAAGAGAGAGGCTGCAAGTTATGGCTGAGCTAACACTGCCTGGCCAATGACCTCACAGACCACAGTACAACCTAGCGCCTTGCACCACGTAGAGGAACAAAACCACCCCTAGGACACGCTAAGAGAGGTAGTAACTTAAAAGCAGCCTTTAGAAAGTCAAACAACGGTTGGACTTGATGAACTTAAAGGTCTCTTCCAAAAAAAACCCAAACCTCTACGACTCTACTTTCTTCAGCTGCAAACCCAAGTGCTTGATGTGCTGCCATTCAAATCCGTAATCACCCATTGCAAAAGCGAAGGTGCTGAACACGGAAAAGAAGCATTAGCAGCAACTAATTATCTCCATGCACACAAGCCAAGCCTTGCGCTTCCTCTGAAACTAAAATAAGAGCCTGGGAGCTGATGCAAGCAGTATTACGAGGGACTGGAGGAGTGTAAATATTCATGAGTCTGGACTGAGAGGGAACAAATTCTTTGGAGCTCATCCCTTTGAGATAACAGCAAAAGTGCTCCTGCAAAAGCAAGCCATGCAGCCCAGTCCTGAAGTCTGGTACTGTGCTGCCTGCATGCTAAGCAAAGCCAGATGCTAAGCAAAGCCAGATGCTGAGCTCGCTTCGACGTCTCCTCCTTTAAGAATCCTTCAGAGATCTCCAGCCACTTGCTGGCAGCCCCCACCCTGCTCCCAGTAATACAGCTACTGCTGGTGGTAACCTCATTTTGCTTGTGTGGCAGGTTGAGATCGTGATGTCCTTGCTGGGCATGTTCTGCCCTCCTCTGTTCGAGACCATAGCTGCCCTAGAAAATTACCATCCCCGCATCGGGCTGAAGTGGCAGCTGGGGCGCATCTTTGCTCTCTTCCTTGGGAACCTCTACACGTTTCTCTTGGCCTTGATGGATGATGTCAACGAAAAAGTAAGAGCTGAGCCAAAAGAACCACCTTCACTAGCAGTTTCCAGAGCAGGGCGTGAGGCACAGCCCATCCCCGCAGCCGGTGGAGAGCGATCATTCCCTTTGCTTCTTCCCCCATCACCAACCCTCTTGGGCATTGTCCACAGCACTGCAGGAGACTCGCCAAGCAGAGGAGTTTCCAAAGAGTCTCCATCCTCTCCTTACAGCCCTGAAAAGAGTGGTGATTACCTCCTCTAATCATGACATGTTAGAGTAATTTGACTTCCCCCCTCCCGCATCTGACACCATTTGCTGTTTCTATTACTGCAGATCCCGAGGATGGAGTTTATAATCCTCTTCCCCTCTTTCACATTATCCTGGTAGCATGCTGCAGGCAGATAACTGCAGGAAAGGATCAATGTCTAAATGAGCCGGGGGGGGGGGGGGGGGATAAATTTAACAAAAATCAGTGTTTTTAGCTGAGAAGGCCTGGAGGAATCACAGCACTTTGCACCTCCTTGGAAAACTATGAAGCAAGTCAGGAAAGAGGACTGGGTGGAGGCTTCCTCTGCACACAGCAGACATGAAGAAGGTCTGGCTCCCCCACAAGCAGGCTGCCAGCTCCCCAAAACTCACGGTGCCCCAGTCTGCTTTCAGCCTGCAAGGGCTGCTGCTCCCCTGCTCTTGGCAGCTGCCGGCACTGCAGATGTAAGCAGATGCTTAGGTGAAGGGTGGCAGGGAGGCGGGGGAACACAATGCCTTGGGCCTCTCCCAGCATCTCCTGTGGAACCTTTGCTTACTGCTGATTTTGGCTGGGGGTTGGGGATGGGTGGGGGTCTTTTCATTGCAGCTAGCTGAAGAGGATGTGGTGAAGAACATCACACACTGGACACTGCTTGGCCACCACAACTCCTCCATAAGGAACGGCAGCGCTGCCACCCCACCTCCCCTTGATCCCGCAGACGTGCCCAGGGGACCCTGCTGGGAGACAACTGTTGGCATTGTGAGGAACTTGTTGTGCATTAAGTCTCTGGGATGCTTTCCAGGGCGTTATGGGGGGGGGGGAAGAGGGGGCTGATGGACATTTTCCTTGCAAATAACGTCTCCTTCCCCAGCTCTCACATGGCAGCACCACAGCAATGCAAGTCCTTGGCCACAGTTCTCCAGCCATGATAGTGAAGTCTCCAGCTGGAAGCTGATCTCCTGGCGCATCCCAACCTCTAACACATCATGAGGCCACGGGACATGAGCAGAATGAGGCAAAATCAGGCCCCTGAAATGCATGCAGGATGGCCTTCACATCTTTCATGTTTCACTCTATGAACCCTTCCCTGCAACCTTCACCTTGCACCAAGAAGTTCTGCACCCCAACCACACACAGCTTCAAAAGAAGCAGCAGCAATGATTTATTGGCTGATGCAGACAGCTGGACCTCACCAAACTAGAAGGCCATGCACTACTGAGTACACCCACTGGGTCTGCACTAGCCAAGTGGTTTTTTAATCAAGTGGGCAAAGACCACCAGCTGTCACTCCTTGGAAGGGGCTGATCCTCAGTGCAGCCAAGCTGTCATCCTCCAGCTCCCTGCTTCCCCCCCCAGAATTCTAAAGCTTTGTTCTTCCTTTTTAATCCTTGAGGCACCAGCTATCTCAGTGTCCCAAGTCTTTCCCTTCTTGTCTTGCACATCTCCCCTTCTCTACACTTCCTCACAGCTCATTTCAGCAGTTTCCTCAGGAGTCACAGGGAGGCTTGGCTGAGACACCTGAAAGCTGTGCAGCTGTTCAGAGAATTAGACTGAAAGCTGGGCAAAGAGGAACCTAATGAGGTTCAAGGAGGATAAGTGCAGAGTTCTGCCTCTGGGAAGGACGAATAAACTGCACCAGTACAGTGTGGGAGGTGATCTACTAGAGGGCAGCCCTGTGGAGAAGGACCTGGAAGTGCTGGTGGGCAACAAGTTCTCCATGGGCCAGCAATGTGCCCTGGTGGCCTTGAAGGCCAATGGGATCCTGGGGTGCATTCAGAGGAGTGTGCCCAGCAGATGTGAATGCACTACTGAAATTACAGGAGCTGAGTGTTTATTCCTTGTTTTAAACTGCAGGAGTTTGTAAGGCTGACCGTGTCTGACATCCTGGTGACCTACATAACCATCCTGGTGGGAGACTTCGTCCGAGCTTGCTTCGTCAGATTTGTGAATTACTGTTGGTGCTGGGACCTAGAGGCTGGATTTGTAAGTCAGTGTAAGAGAAGGCAGAAGGAATTTCGAGCCACTTGGTCATATACTACAAAAAGGAGGTTGTAGCCAGGTGGGCTTGGTCTCTTCTCCCAGGCACCCAGCACCAGAACAAGATGACACTCTCAAGCTGTGCCAGGGGAGGCTTAGGCTGGAGGTGAGAGAAAGTTCTTCCCAGCAAGAGAGATTGGCCATTGGAATGTGCTGCCCAGGGAGGTGGTGGAGTCACCATCCCTGGAGATGTTCAATAAAAGGATTGGATGTGGCACTTAGAGCCATGGTTTAGTAGTCATGAGGTGTTAGATATTAGGTAGTAGGTTGGACTTGATGATCTCTGAGGTCTTTTCCAACCTGGTTGATTCTGTGAAAAACAGATTGGTTTTGAACACTTCCAGTGGTCCTACGATCTTGTTTTAATTGGTGTAGGTAGTCTCTGCATCACTTCTCTGGATCTGAGAGATCTAACATCCCTGAAAGAATGTGAGTTTTGTGTGCACAAATGCAGGTATATGTAGAAGAAAGAGTGGCTTCAGCAGAGGCAAATCTAGCAGAGTAGTGCTTTCTAAAACAACAAACACTGTCTAACCACTGGACTAGACCTGCCTCTTCTGGACTTGCCACCCCTAGCACCCTTACCAGGCAAGTTGCACCTTGTGAATTAGTATCTTAACTAATGGCTAGCACAGAGCAAAATGTCTCCAGGCACCCATCAGGTCCTACATTGCCTCATATTTCTCTCCTTTTTGCCCTCTGTTTCTGTTCTTCAGCAGCCTGCTGCTGCATGGCTTGGTGACATCTGGTGCAGCATTTGCTCTCCAGCTCATCATTATGTTGTGGTGTTAGGTCACAGGCTGGACTTGGTGATCTCAGAGGTCTTTTCCAGCCCAAATAATTCTGTGTTTAAACAGTCAGCATTTTACCCAAGTGGAGCTGTAAGTCCACAGCCAGACAGCACCTGGAGTGTAAAGCCTGCGCTCTGTGCCACAGCTCCTTTGGTCTCAGCTGGCTTTACATTAGCAAGGAGAGAGAAATATGGAGCAGCTAGAAGCACCTCCATGGATCTTTCCAGTTTTCAGCAAGCCAAAAGAGAAGCAGCAGCCCACAGCATGATAGCTCCAGTTTTCCTTTCAGCACTCTGCTGCTGGTCATTCAAACACTGCACACACAGCAGGAACCACCCCAGAAATCTCTTCAGGCCAGCTTTGATGAAGCATCCTTACAGAATCATAGGAACATTTTGGTTGGAAGAGGCCTTTGAGATCATAACAGCCAACAGTCAACACAATGCTGCTGGGTCACTGCTAATCCATGTCCCTCAGCACCACAGCGACCCACTCTTGTACAGCACCAGGGTAGGTTACACCACCATTTCCCTGGGCAGCCCTGTCCCAGGGCTTGAGAGCCCTTTGGGGAAAATCATTGGGAAAAACTTTCCAACCTAAACCTCCCCTGGTGTAACCTGAGGCTGTTTCTTCTTGCCCTATTGCTTGTTACTTGGGACAAGAGACCAACCCCCACCTCACTACAACCTTCTTTCAGGTAGCTGTAAGAGAGTGAGAAGGAATCATAGAATCAGAGAATCGTTAGGTTTGGAAGGGACCTCAAGGATCAGCCAGTTCCAACCCCCTGCCATGGCCAGGGACACCTCACACTACAGCAGGTTGCTCACAGCCACATCCAGCCTGGCCTTGAAAACCTCCAGGGATGAGGCTGCCACCACCTCCCTGGGCAACCTGTGCCAGTCTCTCATCACCCTCATGGGGAACAACTTCTTCCTAACATCCAATCCAGTTTTTTTTGTTTTTTTTTTTCCATTCCCCCAGTCCTCTCACTCCCTGACACCCTCAAAAGTCCCTCCCCAGCTTCCCTGTAGCCCACTTAAGATACTGGAAGGCCACAATTAGGTCTCCTCAGAGCCTTCTCTTCTCCAGACTGAACCACCCCAACTCTCAGTCTGAGCCTCCCCTTCTGCAGACTAAATAACCAACCCCAGTTCCCCCATCAGCTTTATCCTTACACCCAGTGGCAAACCACAGCAGGTACCTCTCCCAACACCACCTTCTCCTTTCTTTCCCCATGCAGCCATCCTATGCCGAGTTTGACATCAGTGGCAACGTTCTGGGTTTGGTCTTCAACCAAGGGATGATTTGGTAAGATGTTGCCCTTTTTGTGTGTGGTTGCTTTCTGCAGTGTTTAGAAAACCTGCCAGAGGAGTTAGAAAGTTTCCAAGCCAGCTAGAGTAACATTTGGGTTTCCCTGATTGTTTGCCTTTCTGTTCTTGACTACATCCCATCCCTGGAGGGTTTTAAGGCCAGGCTGGATGTGGCTGTGAGCAATCTGAAGTGTCCCTGCCCATGGCAGGGGGGTTGGAGCTGGATGATGCTTGAGGTCCCTTCCAACCCTGACAATTCTGTGATTCTACTAAAGTGGGAATTTACAAATGCTGCCTTACTTGTCCAAGAGATGTAGCAGTGGCATATCAGAAAGAGGTCAGCTGGCCAAATCCTGCCCCAATTCCACTTTTTTCAAGTGCATTAAGATGGCCCATGTGCTGGGGCACGAGAGAGAAAGGGTTCTGAGGGCACCTTTCCATAGTGGAAAGGAAGGTGCCCTGCTGATGGCAGGGGGATGGAACTATATGATCTTTAAGGTCCTTTTCAACCCACATTGGTCTGACAGAAGTGAATGCAAGGGTGGGCACAAAGCCAGCAAGAGGAGGTTGGGCAGGAAGGGCATGTCCCAAAAGTACCCCAAGAAAAGGCAAACAGGAGCTGCTCTGGCAGCACCAGAGGCAATAGGCAACACCACAAAGCATCCTCAGCTCCTCAGGGAGGAAGGTTGCTTTTGTCTTTAATTGCTAATTTCTGCCCTAGTACAAGAGCTCTGCAGGTTCAGGCTGGATGTTAGGAAGAAGTTCTTCCCAGAAAGAGAGATTTGCCTTTGGAATGTGCTGCCCAGGGAGGTGGTGGAGTCACTGTCCCTGGAGGTGTTTAAGAAGAGCCTGGCTGAGGCACTTGGTGCCATGGTTTAGTTGATCAGATGGTGTTGGGTGATAGGTTGGACTCAATGATCTCAGAGGTCTTTTCCAACCTGGTTAATTCTGGATTCTGTTCAAGGGAGTGTCTCCCTGCTGGCTGCATTCATAGAATCACTGAATCCTGTAGCCTGGAAAAGACTTTAAAGATGATCAAGTCTAACTATTTACCCAGCACTGCCAAGTCCACCTCTAAACCCTGTCTGTCAGCACTACATTTGTGTCTCTTAAATTCCTCCAGGGATGGCAACTCCACCACTTCCCTGGGCAGCCTCTTCCAGGGCTTGACAACACTTTTGGGGATGAAGTTGTTCCTTAGGTATAATCTAAACGTCCCTTTGCACAACCTGAGGCCATTTCCTCTTGTCCTATCACTTGGGAGCAAAGACCAACCTCCACTTCACTCCAACATCCTTTCAGGGAGTTGCAGAGAGTGAGGAGGTCTCCCTGAACGTTTTCTGCAGGCTAAGCAACTCCAGTTCCCTCAGCCTCTCCTCAGCAGATCCGTTCTCCAGGCCCTTCCCCAGCTTTCTTGCTCTTATTTGTACACACTCAATGACTTTGCTGAAGAGAGGGCCCCCAGACTGGATGCAATATTTGCCATTTTCCAAGCCAGCACCAAATGATTTTTGCCACAAACTGCAAAATCTTTCCTTGCAAGCAGTGAGAGGTCTCAGATCTCAATGCAGGGTTACCATACCCTGACAAGGATGCAGCCTGCTTCTCCTCTGGGAGCACAGGGGTAGCACAGTCTCACAGTACATCAGAGGTTGGAAGGGACCTCCAGAGATCATCCAGTCCAACCCCGCTGCCAGAGCAGCATCACCCAGGGCAGTCTGCACAGGAATGCATCCAGGTGGGTTTGGAAAGTCTCCAGAGAAGGAGACTCCACAACCTCTCTGGGCAGCCTGCTCCAGGGCTCTGTCACCCTCACTGCAAAGAAGTTTCTCCTCCTGTTGAGGTGAAAGCTTCTCTGTTCAAGCTTGTATCCATTGATCCTTGGCTTATTAATAAGCACCACCCAAAAGAGCTTGGTCCCCTCCTCTTGACACCCACCCTCAGCTATTGGTAGACATTGGTCAGATCCCCTCTCAGCCTTCTCTTCTCCAGACTAAACAGCCCCAGGGCTCTCAGTCTCTCTACACAGGGGAGATGCTCACATCCCCTAATCATCCTTGTGGCTCTCTGTGGGACTCTCTCCAGCAGGTCTCTGTCTCTCTTGAACTGGAGAGCCCAGAACTGGACACAACATTCCAGGTGTGGTCTCACCATGGCAGGGTAGAGGAGTAGAAGAACCTCCCTAGACCTCTGGACACACTTTCCTTGATGCACCCCAGGATCCCATTGGCTCTCTGTGAGTTGGCAGGGTCAAGAGGCACAGGAGAAATTCAGGCTCTGAATTGGCTTTTACTGTTCCAATTAACATCCTCCAAACACAGAGGAAACTTTTCAGTGTTATCTTTTCTGCACCTGTTGGTTGTGTTGTAAATTTTCTGGGGTTTATTTTGCTTGGCAGGGTTCTGTGATGGTTTGGGTTCTGTTGTTGTGATTCTGTTTGTTTCTTAAACAAAACAACAAGTAGAAGAGTTCACATGTGGAGCTTTCTCTTACTTTTTAGTACCTGGGTGCTTTTCTCCTTTTTGTTGCTGATTCCAGGCTAACTCTGGTGTCATAGGGTCATTACCTGGTTCTCCTAGACAAGGATTCTAAAGTCTTCAGCTGAGAAGTTGATGAATTATTGTGGAATCTTTCAGTTGTTTCATTTATAGAATCACAGGTTTGTCAGGGTTGGAAGGGACCTCAAGGATCAGCCAGTTCCAACCCCTGCCATGGGCAGGGACATCTCACACTACAGCAGGTTGCTCACAGCCACATCCAGCCTGGTCTTCAAAACCTCCAGGGATGAGGCTGCCACCACCACCTTGGGCAACCTGTGCCAGTGTCTCACCACCCTCGTGGGAAGAATGTCTTCCTAACCTCCAATCTGAATCTACCCATTTCTACTTTTTCCCCATCCCCCCCAGTCCTATCACTCCCTGACACCCTGAAAAGTCCCTCCCCAGCTTTCTTGTAGCCCACTTCAGCTTTCTCTTCTCCAGACTGAACAGCCCCAACTCTCTCAGTCTGTCCCTTTAGCCTTTCTGCAGGCTAAACAACCAGCCCCTGTTCCCCCATCAGATTTGTCCTTACACCCAGTGGCAAACCACAGCAGGTACCTCTCCCAACACCACCTCCTCCTTTCTTTCTCCATGCAGCTTGCCACCATATGAACCACTGTTTGCTTTTCTTCTGAAAATTAAAAACCTTCCAATGTGTCAATAAAAAAACACCAAAAACCCCAACCAACAAGCCAGACCTTGTCCTCCTCTGCTTTTCAGGATGGGCTCCTTCTATGCCCCAGGACTCGTGGGCATCAACGTGCTGCGCTTGCTGACCTCCATGTACTTCCAGTGCTGGGCTGTGATGAGCAGCAATGTTCCTCATGCACGAGTCTTCAAAGCCTCCAAGTCTAATAATTTCTACATGGGACTTTTGCTGTTGATCCTGTTTCTCAGCCTCCTGCCTGTGGCTTACACCATCATGTCCTTGCCTCCCTCCTTTGACTGCGGACCCTTCAGGTACTGCTGACACCTGCCCCTCTGCTCTGCTGAGAGCTCAGCTGGAGTACTGCAGCCAGGTCTGGAGCCCTCAACACGGCAAGGACATGGACCTGATGGAGCAGGTCCAGAGGAGGACCATGAAAATGGTCAGGGGGTTGGAGGACCTCTGCTACAAGGACAGGCTGAGGGAGCTGGGGATGTTCATCCTGGAGAAGAGAAGGCTCCAGGGAGACCTAATAGCAGCCAGCCAGTACCTGAAGGGGGCTACAGGAAGGATGGAGAGAGGCTGTTTACAAAGGCCTGTAGGAATAGGACAAAGGGCAATGCATTCATACTAGAGAAGGAGAGACTTAGATTAGATGTAAGGAACAAGGTCTGCACCATGAGAGTGGTGGAACACTGGAACAGGTTGCCCAGGGAGGTGTTTGGGGCCCCATCCCTGGAGACAGTCAAGGTGAAGCTCGACAGGGCTCTGGGCAACCTGACCTAGTGGAGGATGTCCCTGCTGACTGCAGGGTGATTGGACTGGATGACCTTTGGAGGTGCCTTCCAACCCAGACCATTCTGTGATGGTGTGAAACAGCAAAGAGGCCTTTTATCTTCTCATACATGGCATTGTTTTCATGAAGTCAGAAGGCAAAGATGGTGAAATGCCTCCACCCTCCATCTGGGTAAATCCTTAGCCATGTGAGGCAATGGGCCATGCCCAGCTGCGGGGTGCAAACAGAGAGAACTGGAGCTGCTCTGAGAGCCCCTGTCTGCCATTGTCCAGCAGGCTCTGCAAACTCAGCTGGTTTGCCTCCTTCACTGCATAGAACCATAGAATCAATAAGGTTGGAAAAGACCTCAGAGATCAAGTCCAGCCTATTATCTAATACCTAACACCTCATGACTAACTCAAACATGGCTCCAAGTGCCACATCTAATCCCTTTTTGAACACCTCCAGGGATGGTGACTACACCACCTCCCTGGGCAGCACATTCCAATGACCAATCTCTCTGGCTGGGAAGAACTTTCTCCTCACCTCCAGCCTAAACTTCTCCTGGCACAGCTTGAGACTGTGTCCTCTTCTTCTGGTGCTGGTTGCCTGGGAGAAGAGACCAACCCCCACCTGGCTACAACCTCCCTTCAAGGAGTTGTAGAGAGCAACAAGGTCTCCCCTGAGCCTCCTCTTCTCCAGGCTAAACAACCCCAGCTCCCTCAGCCTCTCCTCCCAGGGCTTGTGTTTTCCCAGCACACAATAATGAAAGCATCAGGGGGCAGCACCCTGGGAACAAAAAACAAACCACAACAAATCCAACAGCAGTGGGAGCACCCCTAAAGCTCCCTGGCACACTGGGGGTGAAAAATGGGTCCAAAGTCTCATTTTAAGACCTTCCACAGAGCCAAGAGCTCCCACAGCAGGAGGCACATTTCACACATGGCATTTTGGTGGCAAACAGCAGGAGCTGGGTAGGTCTCAGCCTGAAGAGTTGCAGCTGCCTTTTTATTTTTTTTTGTTTAAGCACATTTTTAAAACACCTCTGTTGGGTTTTAACTGGGACAGACTCAGCCCTGCACAGAGGCATCCAGTGGATCAAATTAAGGTGCCAATAAAGTCAAATTTGATTGAGTAAAGCCATTGCCTGGGCCTGCTGTGGGTGACTCAGCAAAGAGTCAGCTTGGAACAAATTGTTCTTGTAGATGCAGTGGTTTAGTCTAACCACTTGCTAATGGAGAACAACAGAAAGCTGAAACACTCAGGGGAGAAGGCAGGAGACCAAAATTCCCTCAGTTCTGTGACAAGGAGAGGTGTCAATGAGCAACATTAGGTGCAACAAATTTCCTGTGACATCTCCTGCACTGTCATTTGGAGATGAGTAATCTGCAAGGTGAAAGAGCTACCTCAGTCCCTAATCAACCCCTTAACAGCCACTCAGCCTGATTCAGAACCTCGGCACAAACTGAAAGCTCAGCTCTCCTGGGCTTGAAGGAGTCCATGAAGTTGTGACACCCTTTAGCTAAGTGTCTTTACTGACTCTCATCAGGACAGTCCTGGTGAGGAGCAGTTGTGACACCCTTTAGCTAAGTCTCATCAGGACAGTCCTGGTGAGGTGCTGATGAAGTTGGGACACCCTTTAGCTAAGTCTCATCAGGACAGTCCTGGTGAGGTGCTGATGAAGTTGGGACACCCTTTAGCTAAGTCTCCTCACTGACTCTCATCAGGACAGTCCTGGTGAGGAGCTGATGAAGTTGTGACACCCTTTAGCTAAGTCTCATCAGGACAGTCCTGGTGAGGTGCTGATGAAGTTGGGACACCCTTTAGCTAAGTGTCTTTACTGACTCTCATCAGGACAGAGTCCTAGTGAGAAGCTGATGAAGTTGGGACACCCTTTAGCTAAGTGTCTTTACTGACTCTCATCAGGACAGAGTCCTGGAGAGGAATTCTGAATAGAACCCTGCAAGATCCTAGGAAGCAATAAGTCTAAAGATGAGGAAAGGTTGAATTCACAGCCCCAGAGCTGCTGGGGAGTGAGGAAGGTCAGCTGCATAACTCAGCCTTTTCCAGCTCTGTTCTCCTTTCATACAGAATGCTCTCCTCTGCTCCATCAGTTCGGTTTGAAATGACTCTTTCACTGCGTTTCCTATTAGGCAATAATCACAGCTTGCTATTTTTGTCATTACTTAGCAGCTCTTCAAGTTGGCTGATTATCTCAGAAAGCCACAATTTGCATATGGGAAGTCATCTCGACCAGAAAAAGACCATCTTTAACAAGATATTGATTGGAAACGTGGGGTTCCTGCAGTCTCTAGGGGGTTATACAATTCAGAAGGGCAAATAGGACTCACAACATTGCCAGACGTGGAAATAAATCTGTCAACTCCAGGGACAAGCAGGCCTAGCAAAGGTTATTCTGATCACCAAGGGATGGACCAGTGGGTGACTTAAAATGAAGGGGTTTGGTGGCCAACAGCAAGCTGATACTCACTGAAGGAAATGTGCTACTTAGCATGCTGTGATTCTGTAATTTGGAGCTTCTAAGTGTTGGAAGCAACCTCCAAAGATCATCCAGTCCAAGCCCCCTGCTAAAGCAGGGTCACCCAGGGCAGCTCACCCAGGAACACATCCAGGTGGGTTTGGAATGTCTCCAGAGGAGGAGCCTCCACAACCTCTCTGGGCAGCCTGCTCCAGGGCTCTGGCACCCTCACAGGGAAGTTTTCCCTGATGTTTACACGGTGCATCCTCTGCCCCAGATTAGGAGCTATGTTGTCCTCCAGCAAGCGGGCACACGCCTTAACCAGCTGCTCCTCTCCCCAGTGGAAAGAAGAGGATGTATGAAGTCATTCAAGAGACCATTGAGCTCGATTTCCCACATTTTGTTGCCAAGATCTTCAGCTACGTGGCAAACCCGGGGCTGATCATACCTGCAATCCTGCTCATGGTGTAAGTCTGCCTTGCAAAGTTCCATCTCTGGATTGGGGGTGTGGTGGGTTGAAGCTTCCCCCAGCATTAAATTTTAAGCCAGACCAAATCAGTTAGAAGCAAATGAAGCTGTGCTTAGAATAGAAAAAATTAACCAGGTTGGAAAAGACCTCTGAGATCAACAAGTCCAACCTGTCACCCAGCACCATCTGATCAACTCAGCCATGGCACCAAGTGCCTCAGCCAGGCTCTTTCTAAACACCTCCAGGGATGGGGACTCCATCACCTCCCTGGGCAGCACATTCCAATGGCCAATCTCTCTGGCTGGGAAGAACTTCTTCCTCACCTCCAGCCTAAACCTCCCCTGGCACAGCTTGAGACTGTGTCCTCTTGTTCTGGTGCTGGTTGCCTGGGAGAAGAGACCAACCCCCACCTGGCTACAACCTCCCTTCAGGGAGTTGTAGACAGCAAGAAGGTCTGCCCTGAGCCTCCTCTTCTCCAGGCTAAGCAACCCCAGCTCCCTCAGCCTCTCCTTGTAGGGCTGTGCTCCAGACCCCTCCCCAGCTTTGTTGCCCTTCTCTGGACACCTTCCAGCAACTCAACATCTTCCCTAAACTGAGGGGCCCAGAACTGGACACAGGACTCAAGGTGCAGCCTAATCAGTGCTGAATCCAGGGCAGAATGACCTCCCTGCTCCTGCTGGCCGCACTGTTCCTGATGCAGGCCAGGATGCCATTGGCCTTGTTGTTCACCTGGGCACACTGCTGGCTTATGTTCAGCCTATACAATACAATACAATACAATACATACACCAGGTTGGAAGAGACCTTCAAGATCATCGCGTCCAACCCATCAAACAATCCAACCCACCCAACAACTAGACCATACAGCCAAGCACCCCATCAAGTCTTCTCCTGAACACCTCCAGTGAAGGTGACTCCACCACCTCCACGGGTAGCCGATTCCAATGGCCAATCACTCTCTCCGTGTAGAACTTCTTCCTAACATCCAGCCTAAACCTGCCCTGGCACAGCCTGAGACTGTGTCCTCTTGTTCTGGTGCTGGCTGCCTGGGAGAAGAGGCCAACCTCTGCCTGGCTACAACCTCCTTCAGGTAGTTGTAGAGAGCAATAAGGTCACCCCTCAGTCTCCTCTTCTCCAGGCTAAGCAACCCCAGCTCCCTCAGCCTTTCCTCATAGAGCTTGTGTTCCAAACCCCTCACCAGCTTTGTTGCCTACTATCAACCAGTACCCCCAGATCCCTTTCTGCCTGGCTGCTCTCAGCCACTCTGACCCCAGCCCATAGCACTTCATGGGGTTGTTGTGGCCAATGTGCAGAACCCTGCAAAAACTACACTCTGATGGAATGCAATGAGCATGTACACAATGGACAGGAGTTACAACATTATACAGATATTTACAGGTAGCAAACAACACAGAAGCCCACCCCCCAGTCAAAAGACCAGGGAAGGTGCTCCACTGCCCCCCAAACCTCCCAGACCCCCTTGTACCAGAGAGAGATACAGAAGCTGGGAGAAAGCAGTGTCAGTCTTATCTCAAGGTCAGCCAGAAGCATTATCTTCTCTCAGGCAAAGCAGAACAGCCAAGATGGGAGGAGAAGAGAGAAGGAATGGGAATGGAAGTGAAATGTGAAGAACTGTTACAGAATCATAAAATCAATAAGGTTGGAAGAGACATCAAAGATCATGAAGTCCAACCTGTCACCCAACACCTCATGACTACTAAACCATGGCACCAAGTGCCATATCCAATCCCCTCCTGAACACCTCCAGGGATGGTGACTCCACCACCTCCCTGGGCAGCACATTCCAATGCCTAACAACCCTCTCTGTGAAGAATTATCTCCTCACCTCCAGCCTAAACTTCCCCTGATGCAGCTTGAGTCTGTGTTCTCTTGTTCTGGTGCTGGTTGCCTGTTATGCTACAGCTTCTCTTACCCCAGACATTTATCCAATGAATTTGTTTAGAGTAATCTTTTGTTTTCCTTTCTTACACCCAGTAGTGATTTATTTATATCTTTCTACTTCTCTGCTTGAAATCTGCAGCTAAATTTTAAAGGCATAGCCTAAAACTGCCACAGGGTGGGGGGAGGCTGGGCAACAAGCCAAAGCAAACCCAAAGCCTTTGGGCAGTTAGCAAGGGCTTCATACGGCTCCTGCTGCAGTAACAGCCTGGGTTGGGGCAGGCACCTGCTCCCTGTTCCCTTCTCCTCAGCCCAACACAACTTCCTGAAACTAAATTACCTGACCCAGTTAAGCACAACCTTGTAGATGAAGCTTTGCTGGCCAAGGCCTGACAGAAATCAACACTCTCACAAGCTTCCATATGGAAAACTTTCAGGAGCCAGCAGGAAATAAATGGACAATCTCAGCCTGGGGCCTTTTGGAAGAAACAATTTGTGGCACAGATGGTGGCAATTACAGCACTGCCAAGCCAGGGCAAGCCAGAGTCACACGTTCCAGGAACAGGGAGAGAGGGTTGGGAGTTGCTTTGGCTGGGTTGGCTGAGGATGTTTGGGGGTGGGTTTTTTGGTTTATTTGGACTGGGGTTTAGTTTGGTTTCGTTTGGGGTTGGTTTGTTTGGGGGTTTGTTGGTTGGGTTGGGTTTTTGTTTGGGTGGTGGTTTGTTGGGGTGGGTTGGTTGGTTGCTTTTCCATTTTCTCTTTCCAAATAATGCCTCTGGGATTTGTTTCAGTGCTGTCTGATCGTTTCAGCTCTGAAACAACACTTAAATCCCTTCAGCAGCAGCAGGACCAGCACAGATCCCTTTTTTCCTTAATTTCCCTCTTATGAAGGGATGTCTTTTGGCACACCACAGCTATCAAGGTTTCCACAGCTGACAAAAAATAGAAAAATCAGTGGGAGAGCTGTGGCCAAATTTTTACAGGCAGCTCTGAACTCCCCAGACTAAACCGTGGGAGTCAGGTTGGGCAGGGAATTCCATAGGCTTGCCTGCTCTGGCTCTTGTTTGGGCATGCACCCAGATTGCAGATGGGGGCTCTAGGGCACTGTGATCCATCACCCTGAATGGGTTACACTGGAGGTAATGCCCTTCAATTAAAAACCAAACACAAGCTCCCATGTCAGAAAGCTTCTCTAAGAAACAGCTAGAGAAAAATCCCAATCAGCACACAACCTGCCTCACACTGCTCACTTATTTTAACCTAAATAAGGGTGATCAGAGGCTGTGACTTGTGCAGATTCTGTATCTAGAAGCAGCAGACCAGACACAGGCAGGAGACAAGAAGCCTCACGCTGCAGCCCTGCTATGGCCGAGCAGCTTATTGAGTTATGAGCTCTGTTCCTGCGGGCTTCACAGCAGCATTAGCAGATGCTGCCACCAATACAAGAGGGGACTGCAGAGCTAACCCACCCCAAATGGATGACCTTTACAAAAGGGCTGCAGGTCAAGCTCCTGGGGCTTTGGCGCAATCCCCCAAAGGTGGTAGGAGAGCAGCACACCTTTGAAAATAATGTTTCTTTTTCCCAGTGACAGTCTCCTGCCCTTTCCCTCACTGACCTCCAGGAGAGGGAACTGCACAAATCCAGTGTACCTGCTGATGAGACACATTTTAACATCCCCTTCCCAGTCTGGGCTACTCCCATACCACAGACCTCCCGCCTCGCCTCGAGACATCATTTTGTCGCTGTCCCAATCACCTTTACAAACACAGAGAGATACCCAACATCCCAGCATCACACTGCTTGTGTGGCCTTTAGAGGGTGTTAGGCACCTGTGATTTCCAGTCAGTCAGCTCTCAGGAGAGCCACAGCCCTGGGAAAGCATTGAGCAGAGCTGAGCTACTGGACCAGCCCAACCCATCCTCACTGACTGTGCCACGAGGCAGCCTGAGTTTTAACTAAACCTTGAGCCACTACAGGAGGTTTGGAGACCACTGGTGGGGAAAGCAGGTGTTGAATGTTCCCTCCTGGTGACACTCTCTCCTCCCTAAGACAGAGGCAAAACCAACCACGTTTGCTTTTGCAGCCTTGCCATCTACTACCTAAACGCTGTGGCCGAAGCCTACCAGCGCGCCAACACAGAGCTGAAGAAGAAGATGCAGATGGTAAGAGCTGGCCTTTGAAACCTCTTGGAGTTTGTTGTGCAGCACAGGCTTTAAAACTGCAGTGGTGGCAGTGACACAAGGAGAAGATGCATTTTATGCCTGTTCAATCCTCTCTGACGGCACTGAAGGGCTAACTGCAGAGCGTGGTTGTGTCCCATAGCAGACTGCTATTTCATGCATCCAAACTACACTCAGTTTTCCCCAAAACTGTGCTTCCCTCCTACAAAAGGGAAGTTACTCCACAGTTCATGTGATGCTTTGGAGCCTGAGACTTCCCAAGGAAGTCTATCAACAGCGCAGGCAGATCTTGCACAAGTTGAAGAGCCACAAATAACAACATGGCAACAACATTTCTTAGCGTTCCTTCTCCAAGCTCTTCACAAAGGAGGCTGCTGCCTGCCTCTGCCATGCAGCTGGGCAAAGGCAGGTGCAATGATCTGAATTAGCATGCTAGGATTAGGACCTCGTGATATGCAGAAATAGGAGAGGACCCTAGTGCAGAGACCACTGCACTAATACGAATTAGGCAGCCTGGAGGACCTGAGCCACATTAGCAGCAAGTGCTTTGCCCTAACAGGAGCAGAGCTGTCACTTCCCAGGCTCTGGGCCCTGCCTGGGATGTACTTTCTTTGCCTAAAACCCATGGTGTCCAAGGGTTCAGCACCCTGAAGTTAGCAAAGAGGTTGCATTCACACCGACAAACACTTAGCCAGGCTAACCATGACACCAGGGCTCCATCTGCATCTTCAAACTCACCCTGGTGTTTTGTTGCAGCAACGTGAGGAGGAGAAAAACAAGAGAAGTAACAAAGCCAGCACCAACCCTGTGCTGCAGGATATGGAGGATTTGCTTACACCAAGTCCAAAGGGGGAAACTCAGCCCAAACAAACAGAAGGTAAAAAAACACTAATCAGTCTCCCTCAATCCTCCTGCCAAGGCTCCTCTTGCCATCAAGATTGTGGAAATCATGGACAGCCTTGGGTTGGAAGGGACCTCCAAAAGTCATGTAGTCCAACCCCCTGCAGTGAGCAGGGACAGCCTCAGCTAGATCAGGTTGCTCTGAGCTCATCCAACCTGACCTTGGTTGGTCGTGTCCCAGGGATTCCCCAGGGATGGGACACCTGCCTCCTCTCCGGGTAGCTCATTCCAGTGCTGCACCACTCTCAATGTAAAAAGTCTTCCTTGGATGGAGTCTAAATCCTCTCTTCTTTGTGACAAACCAGACAGCAGCTTTTTACAGAGCTGGGTTGGTCTTAGGGCTAATGCATGCTGCAAGCTGTGCTAAGGGGGTCCGTGGCTGGCCTGAAAGATGATGAAGCACTCACAGTTGGACTCAAGGATCTTAAAGGCCTTTTCCCACCTAAATGATGCTATGAGTGGCACCAGCTTGCCCAGGCACTCTCAAGGCACAGAGCTCCTCCAGGTTTGGTCTGATCCAGCCCTTTCCTGACCTCTCCTATTTAGATAGTTTCTTGGAGTGGCTGAGATGAGCTCCAAAGTTCAGACCAAGCCAGCACAGATTCCTCCCAGAGCAGAGCCAGGTGCTCAACCCACCACACCAGGACGTTCATTTAAACAGAAATTGTGTTGGCAGCACTGAGAGCAAAGGCTCAAATCAGCCATTACCCATGACCACCACTTGGCAGAGCTGGTAGGGCTACTACATCTGGCAAAGGCATCAGGAAGGACCTGCAAAGAGGACTTGGGCAGTCAACACACATCTTAGCTGCTGGCCAGGTGCTAATCATCTTACTTACAGTTTCTTCACACAGATGCTCAAACATAAACCCTCAGCTACTTGGATTGTTGGATGGAGAAGGAAGAGCAGCCACTGGGGAGAGGCAGAAAGCCAGTGCCTGCACTCCAGAAAATAACCTTCCTGATCTTTATCCTAGACAAGAACACGGAGCCTCCTGGTAGGACCAGCCCTGGTGGGAAGCAAGGCAAACCAGCAGCCCTGGAGGGCAGCCCCAGGACTGGGGGAGAGGAGCAGCACTGTCCCCACCACCACCACCACCGAGATTTGTGACACAGCCACCGATGCTGGGGGTCCGGGCACCATACCCTGGCCAGCTGAGGCCCTGGAGGCAGCCACTGGGAGCAGTCCCTGGAAGGGGCAGAGGGCAGCCATGGTACTCACAGGCTGCTCCATATGCCCCACGATGATGCTCCTGTTTGACAGGGAGCTAGAGGGACGCATGAGCTGCTGCGGCTTGAGTAGGACACAAACAGCCTGTGTTGGTTACCCACTCCTGCTGATCTGTATCTATCCAATCCTGTCTAAAGCAGCCCTGTGCAGAAGCTCAGTGGTACCTTGGTTGTGCTGATTTTTCTCAAGAAGGAAGGGGAGGCAGTCAGGATGAAAAAATCAGCCTTGGCACTGCTGAGCTGCTCCATACAGGATGCAGCCCTGTGGCCACGGACAGCACCCTGGTGAGCTCGCTGTGGTGTGAGTGCTTCTTGCTCCCTTCAAAGGCATCTTCAGCTAATAACAGCAGTGTGAGCTTACCTCTCATTCCAGCTGTGCCTCTGCCTGAGGAATTAAAGTAATCTTTAAAGTAAGTGGCTGACTCTGTCCAGCTCCATGGCAGCTGCTATTAAGGAGCAGAAGGCTCCCACCAGACCAGCAAAGAAGAGGTTTTGTCAGCTGCATGTGATAGCTTTCCTCCAGTCTACCTATTCTAAACTGTCACCTTTTTGTTTCAGCTCCACTGTGTGTGCCTCCACCTCCTCTGGGTTCTCAGTCTGCTCCTCTTAACTCAGTCTGTTGACTAGAGATCCATCATTATTTCAACCCCTAGATGCAACTCCTAACTCAGTAACACCGCCCAGCACAGCTGAGGGCAAGAGCCACGGACAGGGGCCACAAGCTGCACTGGCTCCAGCACCTGCCAAGAACTGCCCTGAGAAACCTTCACCAGGAAATGAGCACAAGGAAGACAACCAAAGGCCACTTCCCCATGCCCAGAGAAAATCCCTGGTGATGGAGACTGATATTTTTGCAGCTGATCCCACCCCATGAGGCATGCTGCTCAGCATGCCCAGCCAGGCAGCAGCTCTGCCAGTGCCAGGGGCACCACAGTGGCTTCCACACTGGTGAAGACGCACTAAGACTCAGTCTAACATCCCCTGGGCCTCTGACTTGGCCCCTGGAAGTCCTCTTTGCAGCCCAGCATGCTCAGACCCATCTCCATGAGCATATGGGGAGTACCAGGGGCTTTTTCTGCCACTGCAGCAGGTCAGATGGGGACCTTTGAAGTCTGAGGCCACTGCACCTGTAAGCCAAGTTCTCCTCACAGCAACAATGCCCTGACCGAAACAA
The DNA here is from genome assembly GCA_033816785.1 of Picus viridis. Lineage (NCBI taxonomy): Eukaryota > Metazoa > Chordata > Aves > Piciformes > Picidae > Picus > Picus viridis. The sequence goes on from CM066574.1 coordinate 32,842,242, forward strand.
AAACTTATCCAGAACCAAATGAAATGCTCACCACAAGGCTTCAAAGGGTGCTCCCTCCATTTGGATCCATGCTGCATGCAATGTCCCCAGCTCTCCAGCCTGACAGCCACAGGATTTTTCTCCCCATCACACTTGTCCTGCCACTTGCCTAAGCCCTAAGGCAGCAGCTTGTCCTCTGGCAGGTGGCAGCCCAGTTTCATCCACAGCCAAGGCTTTATCACTCACAAATGCTCAGACACAGTTTTTCCCTGGGGGAAACCATGGCTGTGTAGATGCCAGCCCATTTCTCACACAACGTTGTCAGCACTGCTGAACAGAACTCGGCCTCCTGTTTCAATGGACTGCTGCGGAGCGCCAGCACGGGCAGGCTTTGTCTCTTCTGCAGTTGTTCATGGAACAGTTTGGTTTGGAAAGGTCACCTAGGCTAACCCCACCGCTGTGAGCAGGGACATGCTTCACTAGATCAGGTTGCTCAGAGCCCCCATCCAACCTGACCTGGAACATCTCCAGGGATGGGGCATCTAGCACCTCTCTGGGAAACCTGGCCCAGGGTTTCACCATCCTCAGTGTAAAAAATGTCTTCCTTCTATCCAGTCTGTATCTCCCCTCTACCCCCTAAAACCATCATCCCTTGTCCTGTAACAACAGCCCTGCTAAAAAGGCTGTCCTCAGTTGTCTTATGGGCACCCTTCAAGTACTGAAAGGCTGCACTAAGGTCGCCCCAGAGCCTTCTCCTCTCCAGGCTGAACAACCCCAACTCTCTCAGCTGGTCCTCTCAGCAGAGGTGCTCCAGCACAGGGCCTCCTCTGGACTATGCTCCAACAGGTCCATGTTTCTCCTGTGCTGAGGACTCCAGAGCTGGACACACCACTGTAAGTGAGGTCTCACCAGAGCAGAGGGACAGAATCCCCTCCCTCAACCTGCCGGCCACGCTGCTTCTGGTGCAGCTCAGGTTATGGTTGGCTTTCCTGGCTGTGAGCACACATTGCTCACTCATTTCCAGCTTTTCATTCAGCAGCACCCCCAGGTCCTTCTCTGCTCTCAGTCCCTTCATCTGCTGCTCTGTGCTGCTCTTCTCTTCCAATCACAGGACCTGGCTCCCCTTCAGTTCACCTGTCTATAAAAAGTCAAACACAGCGGTGAAGGCTGTTTGTAAAGACTAAATTGGCACCATCTGGTGCTACCCAGGACTACCACCTCCTCCATACACTCAGCAAATGGAGGCCACTAAGGTCTGCCAAGCTGGGAGACAGTCTGAGGATGTATGTCCATAGGCACTGAGCGAAAGATGAGAGGGGTTCAAAGTGCTTTGGGCTGATGCTATTTTCTGCACCACTCCTTGGTGACTGACAGCAAAACTGGAAAGCACCGAGGCAAAAGGATGTGTTTGCCAGCATCCAGGTGGAGGAACAAGAGCCCTCAGCTGCTCAGGGTCAGATGGACAGATGTCATTTTCCAGCAGGAAAAGGCTTTGTGTCTATCAGCACCAAATACCCAAGAAAAGGCCAGATGGGCAAATGCCACCCAAGAGTGGTAGAGCAGCAAGAGGAGGAAAGAGGCAACCACAGAGGGGCTCCTCCACTTCCCAGGGCCCAGAACCAGGCAGGAGACTGCTGGCTGGATATAAGAGCCCACAGGACTGAGCTCAGTTGTGCTCCCTGGAGGCTCATGGCCAAGAGAACTGGAGAGGGCTTTAGCACCACTACACCCATCCCCCGAGCTGGGGAATCAGGAGGGTTTGGCCTCAGAGCAAGTGTATGGGTTAGAAACTCAGCAGCCCTGCACCCTGCTCGGGGCCAGCACAGGGCTAAGGACACACTGTGCTCACCGCTGCTGCACACAAGCAATGAAAGGGTTTGGCAAGGAAACAGCTGCAGGATGTTAAAGCAGGAACAGAGGTGAGGAGACCACCTCTGGTGGGAACCAAGCAGCATGTGCAGAAACTGCCAGTGCCACCTCTCTCCAGGCAGCATGGGAGGGAGAAGAAACAACTTCAGATCAGTTGCAGGCAAAATAAACCCAAGCACAGCAGCACAGCACTGTTACTTGGGCTGCTTGAGGATGGGCAAGCCATCAGTGATCAGGTGTGCAGATCAAGTTAGCACGAGGTGGAACCTTCCTAAAACGGAGCCGGGAGGGAGCAGCCCCCCCCCCCCGCCCCGCGCCGGAAGGGAGCAGCCCCCAGCCCCAGCTCATCTGTGTCCTCTTTCTCCATTCTCCCTCCCTCAAAGAAAAGCTTAACTAGGGGAACCAAGGCTCCCTCTGCAGAAGTTCCAAACCTTCCTCTAATTAAGCAACACTGCACACATGTGGGACTGCCAGAGGTTTGGGGATAGCAGCAGCAAATAATTCAGTGGCTAAGCAGATGTTTGGGATCACCAAAATATGAAGTTTACTGTCAGACTAATTTAAACCAGGTGGAGAGGAGTAGGGGAACCTCCACCTTTGCACTGCCCCAAGCATCAACTCATAGACAGAGCTGCCTCATGCAGAAGTCAGGGGAATTTGCTGTAACCCACCTCCAGGGAAAGCCCAAGGTCAGGCAGATGCCCTTTCAGCCCCTTCTGACACCCCACACCGCTATCACAGAGGGTAAGTAGCTTTGAAGACCTTTTGCTGGCTCTGAAGAGCTAATCTGTTTCTTCTGGCACAGGACAAGTCACCAGCTACATGTGCACCACTCCCACGCTGCCACCAAAGCCAAGGCGTATTTGAGCTGCTTATCCACCACCTCATGGGGCATGATGAACCAGACACACACTGCTCACAGCACTCCTCCAACACAAAGCCCAGGGTTAAAAACAAGTACCCACCTAAAAATGCAAGGGGGTGCACATGGATGGAATAGAAGAGTTGAGGCTGGACTTTGGCCTGGACAGCACTTAAAGCTCACATCTCTGTGTTGCCACTCCAACAAAAAATGCAGGAAGACCTCACAGGCACAGTTTGATCCTCTTCCTCCTTCTGGAGGTATTCAAAAGATCACAGAATCAATCAGGTTGGAAGAGACCTCCATGATCATCAAGTCCAACCAGTTACCCAATCTTATCTAATCAACTAGACCATAAATGTGATGCTTCCAGCCATGGTTTAGTGGGAGGCTGCCTGGTAATGCTGGGTTAATGGTTGGACTCAATGACTGAAGCCATGGTTTAGTTAGTCATGAGGTGCTGCATAGGGTGGACTTGATGATCTCTGAGTTCTTTTCCAACCTTGTTGATTCTATGATCTTAAAGGCCTCTTCCAACCTAGACAATGCCACAATTCTATAACTAGAGAAGTGTAACTGCTTGCCCCAAACATACCCCTAGGAAACACACCCTGCTAGCAGGCAGGAGGGATGCAGAGGCTCTGCAGCACCAAGACACACCCTAGCCAGGCTCCATGAAGCCTCACCTAAGTAGCAAGCTGCACCAGCCACACACTTGCCACTGGGGTCCCTATGGTACCAGCAACATGCTGCTCAGGCAGCTACCACAGCTGCTAAACTCACCTCAGCCTCTGCAAGGAAGGAGGCAGCAGGTCTCTGTGCTGTTCCCCTCTGGTTTAGGTTGCCCCACAGGAGGCACTCATTATTTCCCTCCCTGGTTTCTGTTGCAATGCTCTTTTGCTAATGAGAGCCCCAAGATATTAATCACAAAGTCACAGTCCCAGAAGAGAGCAGAATCTTACAGCAGCCCTCACATCCCAGGAGGTACCCATGCATGCCAAACCTTTCCCAGGCTGCTACCACCTGAGGGGTGCTCTAACCTGACCAAACAGACACAATCCACTGCTCTAGCAGTAGGAGAAAGCTTCTCAAGGTTCATAAATCAGAGTTAAATAAATGTAAAGGTTTGACACTTACCTGAATGGAGCAACCTCCACCTCCTGGATCCCACAGGGAGTGAGCCAGCACAAACCAACTTATCTCCACGAAGTATGGCTCCACAGCACTCATCCCACCTGGGCACTGTGCAGTGCTGACGACTTGCAGAATCTCCTATCTCATGGCTCAAATTTGAAATCCTAACGAAGCTCCTACTTCTGCCTTCAAGGTGTGGTTCAAGAAATCCCAGTGCTCACCGGGAAACAAAAGCACAAACCTGCACCTTCCACAGAGGCAAAATGAAATCTAAAACAAAGCACAGGACCTGCCCAGGAGCCAAGGAGGAATCTAAGCCATACTCAGGCAGACAAAATTAAGACTTCAAACTCATCCCAAAACTTCTCAAAGGGTTGAACCCTTGAAATCAGAAAAACTAGGAGCTAGCCTGAAGGAGCTGACAAAGAACCACTGGCTTTTTGCAGCACTCAAACAAGGAGAAAAGCCAACACCACCACCACTCCTACCCCAGACCAGTCCTTGTGAGCAAAGGGGAGGAGCTGCCCCAACTCCTCACACCTGCGGCTCTTAAAAACTTACCCAGCTGGCAGCAGCCTTGAAGGAGCCTCCACTGAAAAAGGTAGCAGCTGTGCAGAGGGGTGTGTGGGGGGGGGGGGTGGCTTTCTGCTGGCTTTGGGGTGTTGTGGGGGTTTTTTTGGGGGGTGGGGTTGGGGTATTTTTGTCTTCTTGGCCTCTTGAATTAGAGCTTTTAACAGCAAAAAAAGTGAGGGGAAATGGCACAGGCTCTGGGACCCCCTCCACATGTGCTGCTTATTTTGCCCTGTTTAAGCAAAGCCAACAGGTGCAGTCAATTGCGAGCTCCAAGGGCGGGAAAATGGTGCAGGCTCTGGGAAAATGGTTTGCAGGCTCTGGGACCCCCTCCACATGCGCTGCTTATTTTGCCCTGTTTAAGCAAAGCCAACAGGTGCAGTCAATTTTGCGAGCTGCAGTCAATTGGGCAAGGGGGAAAATGGTGCAGGCTCTGGGATCCCCTCCACATGCGCTGCTTATTTTGCCCTGTTTAAGCAAAGCCAACAGGTGCCATCAATTGTGAGCTATGGCAGTGGCAGGCAGAAGATTCTGGCAACCAGCAAGCCAGGCAGGACAGATGAGCTAGGAAGTGTCCAAGGCACCTTCAGCTAGGAGTGCTATGTTTCTCTGCAGTGTAAACTAACAGCATCCCACCTTGCTACCTTAAGGAAATCAAAAACAAGATCAAGGTTTGCAGCTAAGCATGGAGGCAACAAGTTTAGCCATCAGACACACAGGGGGGGGGGGGAAATAAAGCAAGGTCTGGGTTTTTTTTTCCACAAGAAGAGTTTTATGAGCCCTGTGAGAGGGCACCACCTGGCTACAGGGAAATCAAAAAGCCAAGGCAAAAGGCAAGGCAAGCACTGGCTGAACCAGCTCTGCTCTGACTGCAAGAGATGGAGGCTGGCACTGAAGACACCTCCACTAGTTACAGAATCACAGAATCACTTAAATTGGAAAAGATCCAGGCCAAACCCTAACCCAGCACTGCCAGGTCACCACTAAACCATGTCCCTTATCACCACATCCACACAGCTTTTAAATGCCTCCAGAGATGGTGACTCCACCACTTCCCTGGGCAGCCTGTTTCAGGGCTTGAGAACCCTTTCAGTGAAAAAGTTTTCCTGGTGTCCAACCTAAACCTCTCCTGGTGCAGCTTGAAGGCATTTCCTCTTGTCCTCTCTAGCCCTGTACCCAGGGGGGGGATTTGCAATGATATTAAGGCTCTCCTACAGCACTGAACAGCAGCAGGGACAGGAGGGGTGGAAGATCTTCTACCACCAAGAGACACCTTGAAAGGCCCAAGGGTGCTTACGAAGCAGCTTTTGACCATCCTTCCCTTACCCAGGACCTGCCCTGTCCTGTTTTCTGGCCACACTGGAACAGCAACCAAAGCAAGGACAAATCAGGAGTAACAGCCCCATCTACTGGGATCCTGGAAATCACTGAATGGCTCAGGTTGGAAGGGACCCCAGAGATCACCTGCTCCAACCTCCCCACCATGGGCAGGGACCTCTCAACTAGACTCAGCTGCTCAAGGCCTCATCCAACCTGGCCTTGAACACTGCCAGGGAGGAGGCAGCTACAGCCACCCTGGGCAGCCTGTTCCCGAGTCCCACCACCCTCCTACTGAAGAATTTCTTCCTAAGCTCCAGTCCAACCCTGCTCTCCCTCAGGTTAAATGATCTGGACATGGACATTTTGCAGCTGTGACCAGCACCACCAACCTCTGGACAGCTACCAGGCAGCAGCAGCAATGCTCAGGGCTGTTCCCCTGCCCCCAGAAAGCTACTTTTGTTGACATGTTTCCCTCTGAGAGTGCCAAAGGCTGGCCTGGTTGCGCTGACCTAGTTCAGACCCAAAAGGTAAACACCCTTCCCTCTTAGCATCCACTTGGCTCTCCACAGGTGAGGTGGGACCAGAATCAGCTTCTCAGGCAATGCCAACAAGAGCAGCATCACAGGGGAGGAACAGAGCTCCACAGCAGCTTCCCAGGCTGTGCCCTGCTTCCATCCAAGGTGAGCAGCACTGGAGTCCCTGCCCATGGCAAACGATGTCCCACAGCCTTTGATGAGATTGCCCTCAGGGTAGGGCAGCCGAGCTTGGCAACATGCCCTGCTTCTTCCCACAGACCTCTCAGCTTGGCATAACCCAACTCTAACCCTGACCTGCATGCACAGGCCTGCTTCAGGCCATTTTCTCCCTCTGCACTGGTGAAATACTGCAGGACTCCACCCAAGGAACCCTTCTGGCTGTAGTGCAACAGCATTTGAAATGAACAAAAATCTTGACCAAGACAGGTTTCTCTGACCTTCAAAGCAGGGCTAGGGAGCCATGACTTCAAAGGATGCATCCCATAACCCCATAACCTTTAGATGACATTTTATTCATACTTGACCAGTCCTAGTAAGAACAAATTAGCAGGCAGTGAACCAAACAGGCAGACATACTGCGGACTGTCACAGGAGCCACACTCATTAAATCTCAGGCTTCAGGAGTGCTTCATAAACTGAGGTTTTAAGCTTTCAACCAGAGATAACAAAACAGCAAATCATTATTGTGTGGTTTTATTCATCAGTGCCTACTGAATGTATAAAGGAAGAGGTATAAACCACAGGCTTTGGCAGGTGGGCAGTAGAAAAACCAGGGATAACCAAGGATGCTCCTCATTGCCATCGATGCAAATAGCTGTAACACTGTTCCACCTTTACCCGTCACTCAGACTCAACACAGGTGAGGTTCTCAAACCCATGAGGCTAAAGGTAAGACAGTCTCCCTGGCAGCTGCAGGGCAGTTGAGAAATGCCTTAGCAGCTTCTTGGTCCAACAGCAAAAACAAGGCAGATGTGTAGAAAAACCTTCAATTGCTCTTGTGTTCAGGATGACAGCATTCATCTGTGCCCAGGTAATTCACCATACTCACTTTGGAGTGTCAAATTCATGGCAGCTGCAGATTTACCATGTGCTTTACTCTATCTGCACCAGGATGCTGGTGTTTGAGGACTGTCTAACTGAGGAAGGACTCAGTAGCACAGATGCTCAAACTGGTGTTCTCCACGAGGGAAGCTGCTCCCACTCAAGGGCTCTCGTCCCCACACCACGCAGCCAGACCACCACCCAACTGCATGCCCCTGCCTCATACAGCAAGTCCCAAGTGAGGCCAGCCTCACCTATCTGAGGGGCTGCTGCTGGCAGGGCCAGAGCCCACAGCACCCCAGTTCCAAACTGGATGAAATAGCAATTTACAAAGCCTCCCACCCTGGGGGCCAAAGACTGTGTTCCTCATGCCACTAACATGTCACCCACCACCAAGTTTGAAAGAGCAGCACCAAGCAGAGTGTGTTTTACACCAGTCTTTATTTCTCTCACAGTACACTGGGACTGAAGTTAAGACCACTCTGTGGCAGTGCCAACCCATTCAGTGGCCTGGGCTGTGGGAGCTGCTGACCAGTCCTCGGTGGCAGGCTGGGCACTCCAGTCCTCTGCAATGACAAAGACAAGAACCCTGAGTGCACCCCAGCTCTCCCCACCCCGATACCACCACACTCCCAACGTCCCACCGATATCCCCCCCAAGACTGACCTGTGGGGAACTGCTGGATGGGCACGGATGGGACCTGCACTCCCTCAGACCAATCTGCAACCTCTGGCTGAGGAGGAGCAGTGAACTCCGGGGCTGGGGCTGTCCATTCGGTCTGGAACTCCTCCTTCGTAACTGCCTTCTCTGCAGCTGCCTGCTCCTCCTTTTCAATCTGCAACACAAGAGCACAGCCTAAGCCTCCCAGAGATGCCTCCCCATCTTCATTGTCATGTACCAGACAATCCAATTAACCAACCACCCCTTCTAGGCATGAAGTGTAATTATATGGGGGTTGGACTAGATGACCTTTGGAGGTCCCTTCCAACCCAGACCATTCCATGATTCGGTACTGACAAATCCTGTCCTGACCAGCAGGCACACAGGACCATGGGGCAGGAGCACAAGCAAGATATCTCATGGAGATACCCTTGCTGCCCCAGCTCTCCTACCTCCTCAGGATCCCTGTAGAAGTACAGGTCAGGCATGACTTCCCAGGGGTGCTCCCGGGAGATGGTGCCACGCATACGCAGGACCTCCCGAGCCAGCATCCACCACATCAGCCCCACCGAGTGGGCTCCCTGCAAGACAGAAAGGTAAGGAAGACTGGCTGCAAAGGATACACCTCTGAACACACCTTCTGGCTTTCAAAGAACAAACAACCGATTCCCACCCAACCCCAGGTTCCTGCTTGGCAAGACATTACTTGCTCAAGCCCAGACTTAAGTACTTGGACTCATGAAAGGGAAACTTTTTCAGGGCTCTGCAGAAATGAATCCGTGCATTTCAGTGACCACCATCTGAATTTTCTTTACATGACAGAGCCTGAAGTCATTCTCCTGCTATGGGGTTTCATACTGCTCACTACCCCACATGAACCTTGTCCAAAGAGAGGCATTCTGCTCAGGCTAGAATGAAGAAACAAAACTTGAACAAATGAGCACACAAATGCGACACACACTCAGACTTAGCTTACATTAGTTTCAGTGAATGATACCTAGAAGCCAGAAATAGTTTTCCATCTCCCTAAACTTCACCTTAGAGACTGTTTCTGGCAAGGTAACATTTCAGAGCAGTTTATTCATGAACTCATTTTATCTTTCATTTGTACTCAAACTGTGGCAAGAACGATTATGAAACTCCACTCCTTGGGCCACAAAGACCCTCATGGTGTCAACAAAAGATTCCGCCAGGTTACTATAGCACACGTCCTACACTTGAGAGTTCCTCGGCCAGAACTGGCCTCAGCTCCAAGCTCCAACTGTGTGCAGATCATCCCCTCCCTCCCCACCACCTTCTTGCTTGCAAGAAGCCTGAACTGGTTTGTCACCCTGGGAGAAATGCAAAATAGAAGCCAAGCCTGCCCTGCAGAACATATCCACCTTGCAAGCTGCAGTGTGCTGCGAGCACCAGAGCAGGGCCCTTGGAGCACAAACCCTATGAGGAGAGGCTGAGGGAGCTGGGGTTGATTAGTCTGGAGGAGGCTCAGGGGAGACCTTCTTGCTCTCTGCAACTCCCTGAAGGGAGGTTGTAGCCAGGTGGAGGTTGGTCTCTTCTCCCAGGCAACCAGCACCAGAACAAGAGGACACAGTCTCAAGCTGCACCAGGGGACATTTAAGCTGGATGTTAGGAAGAAGCTCTTCACAGCAAGAGAGACTGGCCTTTGGAATGTGCTGCTCAGGGAGGTGGTGGAGTCACCACCACTAGAAGTGTTTAGGAAGAGCCTGGCTGAGGCACTTGGTGCCATGGTTTAGTTGATCAGATGGTGTTGGGTGATAGGTTGGACTTGATGATCTCGAAGGTCTTTTCCAACCTGGTTAGCCTGGAGAAGAGGAGACTGAGGGGTGACCTTATTGCTCTCTACAACTACCTGAAGGGAGGTTGGAGCCAGGCAGAGGTTGGCCTCTTCTCCCAGGCAGCCAGTACCAGAACAAGAGGACACCGTCTCAGGCTGCGCCAGGGCAGGTTTAGGCTGGATGTTAGGAAGAAGTTCTACACGGAGAGAGTGATTGCCCATTGGAATCAGCTACCCGTGGAGGTGGTGGAGTCACCTTCATTGGAGGTGTTCAGGAGGAGGTTTGATGGGGTGCTTGGTGCCATGGTTTAGTTGTTTAGGTGGGTTGGATTGGTTGATGGGCTGGACGTGATGATCTTGAAGGTCTCTTTCAACCTGGTGTATTGTATTATTCTATAATTGAAATTTAATTCTATTCTACTTTACCTTGTTGTTGCAGGGAATGGCAATGTCCACATAGCGCAGCGGGGAGTCGGTGTTGCACAGGGCAATGGTGGGGATGTTGACGTAGGACGCCTCAGTCAGGGGCTGGTGGTCAGCCCGGGGGTCGGTAACGACCAGGAGCCGCGGCTCACGGAAAGCTGCTTGGATCTGGTTTGTGAAGGTACCGGGGGTGAAACGCCCGGCAATAGGAGTGGCCCCAGTGGCAGCAGCAAACTTCAGGACGGCACGCTGCAAAGCGGAGCAGGGAAAAGTGAGGCACAAAACCAGCACTTCAGCCAAGTCACCCGGGAACACCCAACAGAGCTTAACTGGACTTTCTGTTTCAATTCCTGGGAAGTCAGGACTGCCAGCAGCTCTGCACTCAGAATGAGGTGAAATAAAAATGTTTCTGGAAATAGCTACGTTGGCCCCAGGAGTTAAAAACATGATACCCACCAGCAACGCAGGAAGTCAGGCTATGGGGGGAAAACCACGCGCTTTTTATCCCTGAAATTGTTTGCTAGCTCTAGTCTCATCCTCAAGCTCCTTCTTCCCTCAATTTAAGAAGGACATTGAGACTCTTGAACGTGTCCAGAGAAGGGCAACGAGGCTGGGGAGGGGTCTGGAGCACAAGCCCTACAAGGAGAGGCTGAGGGAGCTGGGATTGTTTAGCCTGGAGAAGGGGAGGCTCAGGGCAGACCTTATTGCTCTCTACAACTACCTGAATGGAGGTTGCAGCCAGGAGGGGGTTGGTCTTTTCTCCCAGGAGAACCAGAACAAGAGGACCCAGTCTCAAACTGCACCAGGGGAGGTTTAGGCTTGAGGTGAGGAGAAAGTTCTTCACAGAGAGAATTGTTAGCCATTGGAATGTGCTGCCCAGGGAGGTGGTGGAGTCACTGTCCCTGAGGTGTTCAAGAGGGGACTGGACATGGCACTTGGTGCCATGGTTTAGTCATGAGGTCTTGAGTGACAGGTTGGACTTGATGATCTTTGAGGTCTTTTCCAACCTTATGGATTCTATGATTCTCTATAGTCTCATCCTCAAATCACAAGAGGGGGATAAAACAAACAGCTGATGAAAAAAGCAAAGCCAAGTTTCTTCCATTATTTCTACATCCTTTTTTTTTATCCGGCAGTGTAACATTAGCAGTTCAACAATAAACACACACACACAAACTGAGTCTGTTCAAGTTGCAGCTGACAGTTCTCAGCCACCTGCAACAGCTTTCAGCTGCTGGGGCATGTGGCAGGGCCTACTATCAAACTCCAGTCATAGAGGGAGTTCCTCTCCTGGTGTTAGCGAAAACCCTGCCCTGGTTGCTGTAGCACACTTCCGACACTTGAGAGCTCATCGGCCAGGAACTGGCCTCAGCATCAAGCTTTAACAGTGTGCAGAGGTCAAGCCTACAGGAACTTTCACTAGGTATATCCACCCTTTTCCCAAAGTCTAAATCCCAAGCTTTTCCTCCGCAGATCCACCCTGTGTGGCGCTCACGAGCTCCCTGAACGCTTGTGCCATCACATCATTAGATCAAAGAAACAAAGACCACAGCTAAATTCCAGGGGCTACTTAGGTTTCAATGTTTGTGTCCCCTTCTGTGAGGTTTTTTTTTTTTGGCCAAAAATCTCCAGGCAAAGTTTAAAATATGCTAGTTATACTGTGCTCAGTACCAGAGCAAATGGACACTTTTTCATCAGGCACTTACTGTCCCCAAAAAGCAGAGCAAATGACTCACAAAATTACTAGAGGGGGCACCAGGGGACTGTAGTGGTGTGTCACAGGGACTGACCACCAACATGCCTGAAATTCAACAGGATATCCAAAGGGTATGAATAGGAATACTATGAAAGAAGAAGTAGTCATCAAATGCCTTGAAACTGCAGAAATGGGAACTGGGTTTCAACTGAGCTGTTCTACACTGCAAAAGCAACACTTTAAAAAACATCCATCCAAGACAGTGTTCCCAGAGCCAAAAATCGTTACTTCTTTTTACAATCAAGCTGCCATCAGCAGGCAACAGAGCCCAAGCCTCGTGACCAACAAACTTTCATACCTGCCCAGTGTTTCTGGAGGAAATGACGCTCACGTCAGCTGGGTTCTCAATGGCAACGATGGCACGGGCTGCCAGCAGCAGCTTTTCCCAGGTCCTCTTCAGATTGATGATGTAAATACCTGTTGGTCACAAAAGGCTTTGGAACAAACAGCAAACACAAGAACTTAAACCAGGATACCAACCTACAATCATTCCGTTTGTCATCTAGCTTTGCTTATTGCAAAATTCTGGGTAGTGGAAAGCTACTGCAAGTAAAATCCCCCCATACAGTCTCCCTGTGGCATACTTCCACGAAGCAGGGTTTGCTATGAGATACGTGAAGGGAGATTGTAGCCAGGTGGGACTTGGTCTCTTCTCCCATGCAACCAGCACCAGAACAAGAGGACACAGTCTCAAGCTGTGCTAGGGGAGGTTTAGGCTGAATGTTAGGAAGAAATTCTTCCCAGAGAGATTGGCCATTGGAATGTGCTGCCCACAGAGGTGATGGAGTCCCCATCACTGGAGGTGTTTAAAAAGAGCCTGGATGAGGCACTTGGTGCCATGGTTTAGTTGATTGGATGGTGCTGGGTGATAGGCTGGACTCGATGATCTCTGAGGTCTTTTCCAACCTGGCTAATTCTATTCTATTCTAATTCTTTCCACAGGTTGCAGCATAAATTTAAGAACAATGCAAGCAGCAGCAATCACTACTGAGACATTAACGCCCGTTTTGTTACTGTAGTCAAGCACCAGTACAAGTGCACAAATCCAGCTGTGACTTACTGACTTCTGAAATCCATCTCTCATTAAGTGGCAATTCCAGATAGGCACAAATTTGTAACTTGTACAGTAAATAAAAATTAGAAGCGTGGCAATGCAGTAAGTTTAAAACCACCAGAAACATACGAGAACAACTCTGCACTCTGAGTTTCATCTTGACAGTGAAATGAGTACAACAGGCAAAGCCTAGTACTTTAGATAAGAAACGATAAAATAAGCACCTTTTTTTTTCATCCCTGATTTCACTTAGGCCGATTCCAAGTAACACAATTTATTTCGCAAAGACGCCTGCACCTTTCTCGCCATGAATGAGCTACTAGAGAGCTCAAACATTAACACTTCCCTGCCCTTTCTCTGCTGTGTCCACAAAATCCCCGTTGCCCAAGCCGAGCCACCCACCCTAGGGGGTTTACCATCGCTCTTCCTTTTGTATATGTACTGTTCCATCTGGAAGTCGAGGTTGGTGCCTCCCAAGTGGGTCCCTGCAGCAAGGAATTTGAGGACATCCTCCTCCTTCATCTGCAGGACATCGAGACCTCCGGACATTGTGACGGGTCCCCTTTGGAAGCAACGACAGGGAACCTGCAGGTACAAGCACTGTGCTCAGCCAGGCGGACTCCCACCTCCCCTCGCCCCACGAGGGCCAGGGCCACGGCGCCCGCCACCGGCCCCGGCCGCCATCTTGGCCGCCTCACTCCCAGCTCATCCCGCAGGCCTCAGCCCTCCTCGCGGCTCAGCTCGGCTCTGCCCGGCCCGGAAAGAAGCACCGCGGCGAGGGGGCAGGCAGGGGGTATGCAGGGGCAAGCAAGGGCACCGCCGTCAGCCCTGCAGGGGAACACATGGCCGCAGCCCGGGCCCGGACTCACGCTGGCAACGCCGTGTAGAGGTTCGGGCAGGCGCGGAACGAAAGGGACTACAGCCGCCGCGTGAGGCCTATATAGCGCACCGCCAGCCAATGGGGAGCGGCGCTCCGCCCCTTGCCACGGAAGGAGGCCCCTGGCCGCCGGGGCCGGGCCGGAAACGCCGCCTGAGCCGGGGCCGTGTCAGAGCGGGGCGTCCCGGGCATCCCCACACGGGGTTCCGCCTCTGCCCCGCGCCTCACCTGGGGACGGTTCCGAGCGAGCTTTCCGAGGGGGAAGTGCCTTCCGATAGCGGGAGGTGTGCGCTGCTGCCCGGACGGGTCCTGCGATGAGTGCTTGAATGTTTGGGTGGTGTCGTTCCCACTTAACGCGTGAGTGGGTGTCATCCAGGAGATGCTGGGGCACCGCTGGAGCTGGGCCCTCCAGAAAGCGAAGAGGGGATCGGTCTACCTCCAGTGCAGCTGCACGGTATCCTGCTTGCTTGTCCGTTGCATATTTGCCTGTGTTTCAAAGGCTTGTCGTTATTTCTGGGGGTTTTGATAGCATGAGCAGAACAATCTATCACCTCCAGTAGAGCAATTCTATCTTTGTAGCACATCTGTCACAAGAGTCGTGGGCATCTTATCTCAACCTTCTACTGGTTTGGGGGTTCTGTCCTTTGTGTTGTTTTTTTTTTAATCCTCTCAAAGCATTTTATAGTGATAAAGTCAGAAACTGAAGAACCGTGCAGCGTGGAAAAGCAACTGGAGACTGGGAAAGCAGAAGCAATGCCAGGAGGGATTCCTGTTCAAGTGCTCCCCATGGAGTTTGTAAATGTACACATACACGTGAGTGAGAGGTGAGGAATGCTTCCTGCTCAGTTCTGGTGTCCTGGTCGTGCATGGCACATAATCTGTTAAAAACTAAACAAGCAAGTGAAGTGCTTGCCTGGGTTTCAGGTGAACATGTTTATTATATTTATTATAATGACAGTGCCTTTAAACTGTTTTTTCTATCTTTCCCACCCTGCACTATTCAAGAGGATGAGGGAGCTTGTCTGCTATCTCTCTGCACAGCTTGGCCAGCTGTCTGCAGCTCAAGCAGAAACACTTTGTATGCCAGAGGTGGTTCTCAAGGCAGCAGGAGAACTCAGGGGAGCCAGCCCTGCCTGTAGGCATGAGTGCTATCACCAGCCTGATTTGGTATCAGGAACCCGCACAAGGCCCAAGGTTCAGGGGCAGCTGGCATAAGGCTGCATGCCAGGACTGTCTGTTACAGATAACTCATGAAAATTGTTCTGTGTAAGGTGGCATGCAGGCAACATCTGAAAAGAGAAGAGGTTTGGGAGCTGCAGATCTAGAAGATGCACATCTCAGTATCAACATTGATGTCTTGATTGCACAACCTGCTTGCTACAGGATCCCAAGACCATCCTGTGGCAAGCAAGAGGAGACTCCAGCAAATCCAGTGTCACCTTGCACCAACAGAGGATTATGTCCCAGGCACAATGTCTGGTCCTCTGTGGAGATCAGACTGCCTGAGCAGCAAAGGCTTGTTTGGCAGATGAAAAACAGTTTGTCCCCAGAGTGCTCAAAGCCACACCGTCCTAAAGACAGTCTTTCACCAGCCAGTGTGGAGATGGCCTTTCTATCAGTCTTCACACACAGCAGGCAGGCAGAGGAAGCTGTGAAAAACACCATATTCCCTGTTGCTGTGTGGTTTCACCATTGAAGTAAAGCAGATGAGGTTGTACCAGCACAACCTGTGGATATTACAACCCATGGAATAAGGAACATACATTGCTTTATACAGGCTCTGAGCTCAGCCAGTAGCCCTCTTCTCTTGGGAAACTTCTTTTTGATTTCTTAAGCCTTTCTTCCATCCCATCCCTTGTGGGTTTGATTGGTTTGGGGGCTCCTTTTTTTATAGACACAAAAGGACATGTAGTTCACTTTGGCAACCAGTTTTTAATGGAAACATAAAATACATCTTCTCAATAAATACTATATATAGTCACATAAACACTCACAATACTCAAACCTGCAATGTTCCAAAGCTCCAGTTCTGCTTAAATAGCACAGGAAACAAACATGGGAAAATCATGGGCACAGGAAGAATGGCAATGTCTAGTTTCTAAAAAACAAACAAACAAACATATTTAATCATAACTTCTCTTCTGTCCTTACAGCTCTCTTAAATACCAACTGCCTCAACTTGTTAACCAGTTGTGTAGTTACACCTGAGCTGCAGGGGCAAGCAGCCAAAGCATGTTCACTAGTAGGGCATTGCCAGCAATGGAAATTGTCCTGAGAGAGATCTAACCACAACCCTGCCATATATAGAAGGGATCACATCACCTTCTCTGGACTCCAAGCAAAGAAATTATCTGCTAAGATTGTTAGTGTTGACTTGCTGGCATGATCCAAGTAGGTGAGTATTTGATCTTTTATTTGATTGCTTTGCATTTAGGTTGTAAAGTGACCATCTGTTGTTAATTAGAAGCAACATAACCTCAAGGGCAATGTATCTCAACCTCCAAGTCCACATACTTGTTTTTCTTGACTTGCTATAGCTATGAAGAAGTAATTTCAATCTATCACTTCAGAAACAGAATGTTTTAGAAGAGGGGCAAAGGGTGAAGCACACTTAAGGATGAGAGCTGGCGAATAGCATTGTGCCTGCCTATGTGATACAGCCTTCAGAAGACAGAACTTCAGCCTTCCCTCAAATGAGAGAGACAAAAAGTAATGATGAAGAAAAGCAAACACATCTGCACTGCACTTGCTCTCCCCAGCTCACATGCAGAGAAGTTTTTGCATTTGCAGCACCTAGGGCTGATGAATCCCAGTGCAGTTCAGAATTCACAACTCAAAAGCACGCGTTTTTCACTCCATTGCAACAAAAAGCCTCCTCACTCTCCACAAGTAAGGGGAATGGAAGAACCTTCCCAAAGGAAAAGCCAACACTGCTCTGGGCCTGAATCCAGATTTTTTAAAGTAAGTAAATTAAAAATAAAATGGTAGACTTTAAAATGCTGGAATAAATTGTCTCATTCTTCCTGTTATTTGACCAGGCAGGAGTGTAGGGCATAAAAGCCACTGAAGTGCTCCTGCATTTCAGGTTTCAGACCATGATGTTATTTGATTCAGGATTTATCACCTTGTATTCTTTGCTCCCTCATTCTTAAGATCCCAAGTTTGTCTGCTCAGGCTGCATGCTGCTTTGCCACTGCTGCACCAGGAAGTAAAATATTCAAAGTATCTTGCAGGTGACACCATACACAGCCCTTTACTGCCACAGCCTAGGATGATCAACAGCTCCAACTCACACACCACATAAAGGAAGTGCCAAATAAACTCAGTACAGTATGTTGGTTTGATGCCCTGCACAAGGGAATAACAGACAAATGAGTAACTCATGTCGTTGCCACCTTATTGTGGCAGGTCAGCAAGCTTAGACTCGTTTACCCAGCTCCTTGTGCCAGCAGTGCTCAGGGGAACAGCAGGGAGTGCAGTTAGCTCTGGTTCCTGTGCTTTCACGAGTTCAAGCCACAAAGGCTGAATGGACAACAAAAGAAGTTGTTCATGTTTAGTATTTAGCAAATAATGTGCTCACATGCCTGACACTGAGAAGCAGCACAGGGAATCTGGCAGCTTCTCAGACACAACATGGAATGATTTGATGCAGTGCTCTATTATCAGCACACTGATGTGCACACAGGACCCTCCACCACCGTTCCTGCAGGCACCAGCACTGTGCACAGCACCAGTGTCCCACCATAGGCAGCACCCTTGCAAGCCTCCAGCTGATCGCCTTACACTTTACTTGGACTTCACTTTCCTGTCAGTTACCAAACTTTTTTGGAACTGGAATCTGGTAAAGAATATCTTTTACAAGCCACATCCCCTCTCCTCTTGTGCTCAGGAGGTTCCCAGGGCAGGCAGTGACTGTGCAAACTCCACTCTAAATATCATGAGCAGGTAGATAGTGATGGTTGTTCGTACTGCTGTAGCATCATGTCTCTGCATTTACAGGCATCTGCTGTTTCTGAAGTGAACTCTTAAGATCCCTCCACATTTAAGCAAACAAAAGCCAAAGGGTCTTTTCTGCAAGGCACACTACAGAACAGGATACACACTTCCAGCTTTGTGGCAATGCCAACACAGCCAGCAGAGTCCTAACCCTACCAGCTCAGACAGAGGCACAAGTGAAAAGAGGAGAAGGCTGGACTGAGGTTAGGACGGCACACACTATGAGGTCTGAGTAACTGGGAATGAGGAAGAAGGCACAGTAGATGGAAACAGTACTTAACTAAGTCTAAACCCAGGAATACTGAAATGTGCTAAGAGAAAACAATCAGCTGGGAAACTGTGGAGGGCCTGTGTGGAGCCCAAAGAGAATTAAAGCTTCTTACCAAACACTCATGGGTCTCCAACTTTGAAAGATGCTTACAGAAAAGAGCAGCCCTTTCTCTCCAAACGCCAAGGGTCTCCACATGCAAGCAGCAGCAGCTTTCATGGGAAATCTGAAGTGCATCTCTATCTGCTTCCATTATACATTTATGCATTATGAGCTATGACCCCAGCAGGTACATCTAAGGACCAACTCACACTGCAGGTGTTGATCAGAAAGTGACAAGTGAGTAATAGGAAGCAAGTAAGTCTCCAGTGCAACAGGATTAATACTAACAATAATACTTGAGTGTTCCTGACAATAGTCAGGCCAGCAGGAAAAACATTTTTCAGGAACAAGTAGAACTTTGGTAGCAATCGACTCTAAAGTGCCTTGTACTTCTTAATTCCTGTACAAATGCTGCTGTAGAAGCAGAACCACATGTCAAGAGTGCTAAGATGCTCAATTACATAGTAACAGGACACTGCAAGGAGATTCCAGTTACCTTCTCTGCTATCATGCCCAGTGCAAGTGTGATGACAGATACCATGTTCCTAACTTGCCTTTAGCACTTTGTTTCTCTTCCACCCACTCCTGCATTGAGAGACACATCCAGCCTTCAACCAGGGTCTGCAACGTTCCCCTGTGAGAACAGAACATGAGGAAGGAGGATCTACATCACAGTGGGGTGTTGCATAGATCAGCAAGGAACAGCCAAGGGTCTGCAGTCACTGGTTTCTCCTCAAACGCTTTTGCTCAGCAATGTCTCGTTGCCTACAGCGGTGAGCACAGAGCTATTTTCCAAAGGGGCTTTTTTCTCAACATAGATACCAGTCCATGGCAAGCCTGCCACTTGCTGTGGCAGTCTGCAAGCACAGCTCTGGAATGCACTGAACAAATGATCCTTCTTTCCCCTATGTGCCCAAAGGCCTAAGCCCCCATCTCAGACAAGCTTTCTGCTGCCTGGCCGAGCAAGGCTTTTTCCTCTGTGGAACTGGGAACTTCCTAGTGCCAGTTGATCACAGCAAGCAGGAGGAGGAGTGAAGCTGGACATTTCTTGTGCAACTCAGTCAGGATTTCAAGCCCATCTTTTCCATCATCTGCTCATACACTGTCCATGCCATTGCTGCCATCAGAGTCCGCCTGAGGGCACGGGGCACGCCCCCTCGGAAGAAGCCGACCAACCCAAAGTCCTGCCACAAGAGACAAAGAGCAATCCATCACCATCTGCCTCCAGAGGTTTAATTTCTCATCATCATTTCCTACGTGGAGCAGCACAGGAGGTATTCCAGCTCAGACCCAGATCAGTTTCTCCGACCCAGGTTTAAATGGCATTTGCTGTTGGGGAAGAACTTGTAGCACTGTGCTACTGCAGGGGTACCCAGGAAAGCAGGAAGAGCAATGAAAGGAGAAGGGAAGGCCAGGATGGGGACAATGGATGAGGAAAGCCACACCAAAGCCCAATAAAGAGAAGAAGGTGAGGGTGTTACAATGTCAAGACATTCCAGGAAAATGACCTGTCTTGTTTCAGAGCTTCATATTTACAGAAGTCACTAAGCTATTCTGTAAAACCTGACATTTGCAAGTACTGAAGTAAGGAACAACTTTCTGATAGGAGCAGAATGCACCATACACAACAAATCCATGCATAAGTAAACAGATTCCTGCTTAAGAAGAGAGTTCAATATGGAAACACAGCAAACCTGCCAAGATCCACCCTTCTGAGGGCAGGAAGGGAAAGGTGAGCTTTGAGTTAATCTCCATCCTGTTCCTGGGATACAGATTGGGGCAATTATTTCTCTTTTAGTGCCCAATGGGGAAAGAGTTGTTTTATAGTTGATTTGTATCAAAAACTGGCATTTCATACTGCACACTCACGAAACTCACTACCCCACTGTTGTAATCACAGGTGTCCTACATCTATAAAGCAAAAGGTGGCAGCAGCTGCACTACAGCTCCTCCAAGCCTACATATTAAGCTAAGCAGAAATGAAGTTAATCTTAAGTCAGATAAGCCCTTTCCATCACTCCCCATGTAAGAATCAATACATAACAGACAGAACTGAAGTGAAACCAGTTTCACCAGCCTGCATCATGAAGCAGGTTTATGTACAGAGATGCTTGCTGGAATATGCCCACCTTTGGGCTCCAGCACTCTGAGCCTGCTCTCCAATTCCCCATCAGCTCTCATTTTGTGAAGACAAATGGAGGACTGAGGAATGGCAAGAATCATCAGGGAGCAAGTTCACTGCCTTGGAATCCATTCAAGAGGGGCAACAAACAGCTAAGTAGTGGCAACAGCCTCTGTAATTATCTGGACAAGCAAGGAATGGGCTGAGGCTCCCAACTGCTATCAGACAACCAAAGCACTTTCCAGTCACTAGTGCACACAAACCAGTGACGAGATTCAGCCTCACTCTTCCACAGCATGACCCACTTCAGCTTCTGCAAATGCTGACACTGACTGGCTGACTGCAAAAGCCTACAAAGCAGTCACATTTGTTCACTTCCTTTACAAGGCAAAAACATAGCATAGCTGTGCTACAGGCAGGGAGAGCAGAAGCAAGGCTGTGGTTGTGCATATCAGAAGGGCTTCAGCTCACCTTGTAGATGAAGGCAGCGGCTTGGCTTGTCCTGTTGTACTTGTTGGGGGACAGCTGCATGTGTGTTTTGATGACATCAGCAGGCTGCGTTGCCAGGGAGGCCAAAATGCCTGCAAAGATCCCACTGCCAAAATTCAGCAAGGGCATGAGCACGGGATCCAGCTGGTCTGCAACAGAGCAAAGGGAATGAACTCGGACACGAAACAGGCCAGGGACAAAGCATAAAGCTGCTGAATGATTACATCAGCATCAAGGTCTGAGAGAAGTTAAAATCCATGCAAGGCAGAGAAAGCTTTCAAGGGGAAAAGTGGTTACCAATCCATAGTTAGCATTATTAAAAAGCCTCATTGGCTGGGGAACAGAATTTGAAAGTCCCTGGAGGTGTTCAAAAAGGGATTGGAATATGGCACTTGGAGCCATGGTTTAGTTAGTCACGAGGTGTTGGGTGATAGGTTGGATTTGATGATCTCTGAGGTCTTTTCCAACCCTATCGATTCTATTATTCTATGTTGGCCCAGTCAGTTCCAACTTTAAAGAAGCCCCTGTTTAATGGACACTGATCAGACAACCAGCAGCAGAAAGCACTGCCAGAAACTCCTACCCACTCTTTCAACTGTTTGCTAACCCACCTTGTGCATCCATCTTCATAAAGGCAATCAATAAACCTGGGGCAAATTTCTGACACTGACCTACAGGCCTACCGAGCTACAGGCCTACAGCTCTCCACAGGTCGACAGGAATGTCCCACCTAAAGCCATACAAGAGACTTGTTGACCTACCGAGTCAGAGGGCACTAAGCAGAGCATGCAGGCAGTCAACTGCAGAGAAAGATCCCAGAAAAGAAATGTTTTCCATTACAGCTCCCAACATTCAGCCTTACCCTGAGGTGTGAGCTTTTTGGTCTGTGTGTAGAACATCAGGTAGATGCCAGAGAAGGGAGCATCCCGCAGCAGTGTGGCGGTGAGCCCACTGAACATGCCACGAGCCCCTTCTGTCTGATAGATATTCTTCAGAGCTCCATATACACTCCCATAGCCAAATCTTCCACTCTGCAAGGGTAGACAATGGTTAGACATCCACATGCCAGGCACAAGTCACAGAGCCCTACACACACCCTGAGGTCAAAGGAATGGGTTTCCTCTACCTGAGCCTTTAAAGTAGTCCTTCAGGAAGGTCAAATGTGGAAGATGTTACACAAACATTAATACAACTGAAATGTTAAAGCATCAAGGTGAATTCTGTTTCATCATAGAACAGAATAAAACAAACCAGGTTGGAAAAGACCTTTGAGATCGAGTCCAACCTATCACCCAACACCATCTAATCAACTCAACCATGGCACCAAGTGCCTCAGCCAGGCTCTTCCTAAACACCTCCACTGATGGGGACTTCACCACCTCCCGAGGCAGCCCATTCCAATGGCCAGTCTCTCTTTCTGTGAAGAACTTCTTCCCAACATCCAGCCTAAACCTCCCCTGGTGCAGCTTGAGACTGTGTCCTCTTGTTCTGGTGCTAGCTGCCTGGGAGAAGAGACTTGCCTGAACATCAGGAATGTATTTCCTGCACTATGTGTGAACCAGGACGAAATGAAGACTACATTCCTCGCTCTAGTCAAGCAGTCACAACCTTCTCCAGCTGGAACATCTTTCTCATCAGCAGGAAGGTGTGGAACATCACTCAGAGGTGATGTTCCAAGTCCCTACCAAGTCACACTCACCTCATATCGGGTCTTCACTACAGTCACTGGCAGCATGCAGATCCCAGAAACAGCACGAGCAGTGGCACCCAGAAAGACAGACTCCAGGGCTGTGGGTGAACGGTCCACCAGAAGCTTTTGCTTCATCATGTACAAAGTGCTGAAGTAAATCCCAACCCCAGGAATGCATCTTGCAAAGGACTTCAGAAGAAACAGAAGCAGATGAAGAATAAAAAGCATACATCAGACAAAAAAAGTACTATAGGACAGCTCAGAGGCTGTTAAACTTGACAGGAAGCCTTGTGAAACACCACAACAAAATCACTGAAGTTAACATGCTGAGGAGAGAAGACAAGGTAAAAATCATTTACAGCATTGGGAGCCAATTATGTCAAACTATGCCAGGATTTAACACATTCCTCAAAGGCAGTTTTCCACACTAAGACACCCCAAGACAAAACACTGCTGGTGCAGTAGCCACCCCACATTTGCAAAGTGTTGAAGAGTTCAGCTGCTCAGAGCTGCAGAACTCCAGGGACTGCCATGACCATATGAATGGAATTCACCACATTAACTTCTCAGAATAGGACTTAATCTAAATCACACAGCTTCACTCATAACTGTACAAGAGTTGGCTATTTACACTCAGACAGCCAGAGCTAGCAGTAAACAGTAGGTTTATTTATCTAGTGATTTTTAGAAGTCAGGGTTAAAACAGCCACTTACTGGAGAGACACCTTTCCAGAGCCCCAGAAGACTCTCAGTACGAACAACCCTGAAGAGCAGAGTAACCATCCCAGCACGACCGGACCTGAACGGCAGACAAGACAGCAACTGCAGAGGTGACCTGCTTCTGCTCTCTGTACTCCCTTTCCCTCATGTCTCTGTGCACTACCCTAGCACCTCCAACAGGCTCTTTCTCAACTCAGTCACTCTTTCCAGGGCATTCCCATCACTTTCTGCTTTCCCACCACTTGTAACACACATTAGAGGCCTCTCTTGTTAGCGATTTGTAGTTGCTCACCCCTTTGTTAGCAGCAGCAGACTTAGTTGACTACACTGAGCTAGCAGGATAAGCTGCACACATGGGGAAGTTGTGACAGCTGCACAGTTTTTCAGACAGAGGACATGGCAGTCATTGCAGCAAACACCAGTTTCTGAGACAAATACAAATGCTGAGGCCACATTAAAGCACCATTCGCAAGAGCAGATGTTCTCTCTCTCTCTCTCTCTTCTGTAGCAAGATATCAATCCTTCCCCATGCCATAAAAACACATCTCCTACCTCAGGGAAGGCTCTCAGTATCCAAATTACAGCCCTGAACTCCAAGTCCCAGCCAGCAAGTCAGGCAGAAGCCTACAGTGGAGCACCCCCACATGCCCCATGCCCCCATTCTCACCCATTCACAGCAGGCTGCAGTGTTTGCAGGCGGGTTTTCAGCAGGTCAAGGGGTTGAAAGAGGAGCGTGGAGCAAGTCCCACTGATGGAGCCACACACAAAGGCCTTTAGGACTGGATGCATCTGGAGGAGAAAGAAGAGAACTTCAAATGGTCATTTAATTAAAAAAGGCTGAAGAGGAAATACAGCAGCTGATATGTGGTGTGTTATAGGATAGAAAGATGAGTCGACCCCAGATACTAAGGGCTGCTTCTCAGGGCACAGAAAGCTTTTTCAGACCTTTTCAGAGCCTGATCAATTTTTATTTGTTTGTTTGGGTTTTTTTTTGGTCTTTTTACTGGTCTAAAGTAATTTTACTTTTTAGCTCGGGTGCCCCTTTACCACATCCTTAGTCCTAAATTCATCCACCTCCTCTCAGCAGCCTGCTGGCAGCGTCTCCAGCCCTTCCTCCCCATGGCACAGCAAGGTCCTCCAGTGCCACAGGCACTAGTGGGATTTTGCCTTAAAGCTGGCGACCACCCAAACCCGGCTCAAAGGCACCCAAAGCACAGCACAACCTGCTCAGCTAAGCCCCGGCTTAGAATCAAGCAGGTTGGAAAAGACCTCCAAGATCGAGTCCTGCCCACACCAGCTGCCACCTCCAGGGCGGTAAGGCTGGCGACACAAACCGCACAGCACGGCGGAGATTCTCATTCTTTTTTTAAACATATATAGCAGCTCTGTTAATGGAGAACCTCTGCAGTTCCTCGGCCACTTGGCACAGAATCACGTTGAAGCAGCTTTTTGTGCAGCATGGTGGTTCCTGGAGTCAGCTGCAGAGGGCTGCCTTCCACCCCTCCAAAAACCCCGCCACGACCCTCCAGCCCCGCTGCGCGGCCAGGCTAACGGCCGCCCGCCAAGGCCCGGGCCGGCCGTCAGGGCTGCCCCGAGGCCCGCCGGGCACGACGAACGAAGGAAAGGTGAGAGCAGCGAGGGCCCCCCCAGCCCGGTAGGGGCTGTCCTCTGGCGGCCGCCAGCAGAGCGAGCGAGGCGGGCCCGGGGTCCGCAGCCCCCCCGGCCCCGTTACGAGGCAGTACCTCAGCCTCTCGCCCGGGCATCCCCACGCCGCAGCCACTGAGAGCCGCGGCCCCGACTGACGCCCGCGGCGCTGCCCAATCCCAGCGGCCCCGCCGCGCTCGCGTCCGGCGCATGCGCACGCTCCTGACCCTCTGCGTGCCGCGCGCCCGCCCCCGGCCGCCGTTGCCGTTGTCGGTGCCGCCGCCGGTGCCGCGTCCCTCGGCTGCGTGGTACCCAGGCACGGGCGGCGGTTCCTAGTGGGGGGCTGTCGGGAGCTGAGGCAGGGCACTAAAGGAATGACAGAAAATGTCTATGCACTCCTCTTCCTTCCCAAAGGGGGAGAGAAACAAGAGAGAGGCTTACGGGTGACCATAAATAAATACATAAATAGGCGGGTGGATCGATCGATCAATGGATCGATCGGGCACTGGGGTAGTCCTAGACTGGACTTAGCAGCCGACAGGAACTGGATCCAGAAGCTGGAGTCTGGGACTGGATTCGAGAACACATTGCTCAGGACCAGAGGCAGAACAGAGAGAATCCTCCTCAGATACCAGCCATTGAAGAAGTGATCTTGACCCTCGTGGTCCTTAGCTTTATACTGCACATCATAGGGTCACCTGTCCTCTCCTGCCTGCAAGTTCCACCCTTTTATTGACTTTAGACCCCTTCACTTGCTGCACTCCAGCGTGGTTCACACAATCTACCTTGGCCTCCATACCTTTCTGCATACTGATCCTTGATAGCAGCTACAAACATCACTTCTAGAAGCAGATACTGTCTGAAAACCTGTCACTAACTTCAGAAAGTTCCACCACACGGAAGAGACTCAACCAAAAAATAAAATCCCTCAACAGAGAATTGGTTCTGCTGTAGCTCAAACCAGGACAGTAGTCTTCGTATCTTCCCACAACCCCACAATTAAGCATCTCGTGGAGACTGGTGTTCAAAAACACAACTTTCTCCCTGGTGCTTTCTTACCACTGATGTTTCCACTTGGTCTTCTGCATCCTGGGCCCGAAGTAGAGGAAGGATGAGCTTCCAAAACATTGGAGGAGCGAGGTGCTGAAAGGAGCTGCTTCTGGCTTAGACCCACATCAGCCCTGAGGCTGTCTGCACTGCATCTGCTGAGCCAACCATTTCTTATCAGTGAAGCATGAAGAGGCTGGGAGGAGCACCCAGAGGCTTCCACAAGCTGCTTTTCTGAGAATCTGGCCTGCCAGCTTGCCATGCCCTGGCCAAGTAAGGGGTGTCACACGCAGACATGTCACAGTCCAGCTAAATTCCTGGAAAGACAATCCTGGGCACAGCAGTAGCCACATGCACAAGCCACCTGCTATTGTTTGCTTGCACTGCTGCATGACAGCCCCTTCAGAAAGAGGGGAAACACCTCCCGGAGAAAATGTAACACAGAGGCTGGCAGAAGCTCTCCATTAGGGACTCTCTTCTCTTTTGGAGGCTCCTTTCTCATTATGCAGTTCCCTCCTCGGGGGATTGACTGTCTTATGTTTCCTTCACTTACTCTGCCTGCTGACTCACGGGGAAAAGGACCCTGGTGCCTCATTTCCTAGCACACTTCTTGCTCCACTGTGGGCCTCCATGTGGGACAATTGCCTCATCATGGTCTTCACCAGGAGCTGCAGGGGAACCTCTGCTCTGGCACCTGGGGCATCTCCCTCTCCTGATTCTCTGACCTTGGTTTCTGCAGAGTTGTTTCACATATTCTTACTCCTCTCTCCTGGCTGCTGTTGCACAGCATTTGTTACCCTCTTTGACAACATTACCACAGAGGCACTACTGATGGACTCAGCTTTGACCAGCAGTGGGTCCATCTTGGAGCTTGCTGGAACTAGGTGCTTCCAACATGTGGGAAGCTGTTTGCATCTTCTCACAGAAACCACCCCACTACCAAAACCTTTCCATATAAACCATCATCATTGATCATATAAAGAAGCTGTCTGGGAGATAAATGTCCTTTTGGAAAACCCCTTCAGCTGGTTTCCCTTGGCATGTTTCTGCTGTGCTGGGTGGCACCAGGTAGGTACTCAAGCACTTACAGGGATTTCAAAGGTCTCCTCCAAGAGAAGGCTCTGAGGAGACCCTATTGTGGCCTTCCAGTATCTGAAGGGAGCTATGAAGAAGCTGGTGTGGGACTTTTTAGGGTGTCAGGGAGTGATAGGACTGGGGGGAATGGAACGAAACTAGAAATGGGTAGGATCAGATTGGATGTTAGGAAGAAGTTGTTCCCCATGAGGGTGGTGAGACACTGGCACAGGTTGCCCAGGGAGGTGGTGGAAGCCTCATCCCTGGAGGTTTTTAAGGCCAGGTTGGATGTGGCTGTGAGCAACCTGATCTAGTGTGAAGTGTCCCTGCCCATGGCAGGGAGCTTGCAACTGGGTGATCCTTGAGGTCCCTTCCAACCCTAACAATTCTATGATTCTATGTTTTGTTGCCAGGATTAGTTCTGACTTTTAACCATGGCAGTTTGCGTCTTGCTTTGCTTTGAAGACAGTAAAAACATGTTTAAATGATTCTTCACAGCAGTGAGCCTAACAGCTGTTACAGGGCTGACAAACACAAGGGATGTGCCTGAAATGTTTCTGCACAGAGCTGAGCTCTCTCCATGGAACTACAATGGACACTTTCATTTTTTTCCCAAGCAAAGTGAGGACTGCAACAACAGTGGCCAAAGAGCTCCTCCAGCGCGACACCTTGGCAGGAGCAGCAGTCTCCAGGTTCTGGAGGAGGAGGACTTTTGCTGGCTTAAAATAAGCCTGAAGATGAATGAGTAGGGGAAGCAGCACCACTAATCACACACATTTCTGCAGCGATGATTTCCATGTCTCACTCTGTAGGAAGACCCAGCAGAGGGAGCCTTCATGTCACTGTCACAGAGGGACTGAAGAAGACAACCCATCTCTGATGGCTTTCCAGCAACCCGGAGCAGGCACATTTATTCCTCATTAAAAAGGTGGGGAGGCAAAAATTACCTCCACAGTCCCGGTCTAGACTAGTCCCTGCTCAGGTCTGGTTGCAGCTGGGGTGCCCAGGTACTGCTGGCTTTAAGTGTAGAATGATTCTGTGGGTGATCCATGGCTCCTTCTGCTCCTGTGCCTCACGCTGGGGTGTTATCATGCTCCCAGTTTTCCCAGTTGCTGAGAGACAAGGAAAGGAAAGGCAAGGTGTTAGTAACCCTGCTGAAAGACACAAGTGTCTCTGCAGAGCCAAACGCTGCTTTGAGACACTGCCAGTGGGGGAGGGAACCCTCCACCCTGGATCATTTCCAGTGACCACACCGGGCAGCAAGCCCACCACCATGCCAGAGCCGACAGAGCTGGGGCTGTGCAGTGCACACCTCTCCACAGCAGCTCTGAACAGCATCGCCCCAGAGTGACAACACCCCAGCTGATCTGCCTGTGACCAGGGCAGTGGAGCACGTGCCCTGCACGCATTGTGCCACAGGAGGATCCTACAGGGCTTGACAGGGATCCACAGGTCACCATGGTTGCCCAGCAGCAGGGACCGACCTGACCAGCAAGGGACAGAACAGGATGTGACTCATGGTGCACAGTGGTGTGGCCACACCAGAGCACAGGAACAAGGCAATGTTCTGATCTGTTAGGCAGATTAGCTGATGGCCCTGCCACTGGTGTTGCTGGTGAGCCCTGGGAGGCAGAGCTGGAGCTGTGGGTGCCTTCACACCCAGCACTACCCCTCTCGCTGCACTGCTGTGGCCAAGTACGCCTCAGATGCTCAAGGTGTGAAATCTGTGGTTAAGATAAGCATTTTCCAGCTCTAGACCTAAGCCAAAAGGATTCCCAGGATGATGCCTGCTGCCCTGCTGCAGACCAGGACCCTGCTGCAACCCAGCAGGTTTAGCTCTGCAGTGCCTGCAGGATGTTTCCTGCTGGGGCTCTGTCCAGAAGAAACAGTTCCCAAATGTTTATCTCACATTTTCCCTGCACTGTAACACTGTAAGTGCCCCTGTGAGGCCGGGGAGTGGGTAGGTGAGAAAGGGGCATCATCCAGGCCTGGGCCATGCTGCCAGCAGGAGTGGCACCAAAGCCCAGGCACTGTCCTGCCTGCAGGCTGGCTCCCCAGCTCCAGCTGCAGCCCTCTCAGCAGACTTTGGGCACCTGCCTCCTCCTTTTCCTGCCTTCTCCCACCAGGGCGGGTGACTAATTAGCTTTGTTCCTGTGCTGCCCTCAGAAGGGGCTTCCCACTGCCATGCAGGGCACTGCCATGATCACCCTGAAAGGAATGTTTGGCTATGTCACTCCCCAGTGCAGGAGATGCCAGTGGTTTGTGCCACTGATGTCCATTGATGTCTCAGCTGTTCTGGACAATGCTTCCCCCATAAGAGAAGCCTGGAGTGCAGCTCAATGAGCTGCCAGCAGAGATGCCCTCTGGCATCCCCAGCTGGGAATAAAGCCTGACCCCAGGAAGGGGCTGAAGCCACCTGTGCCATAGGTCCAGGAAGCAACAGTGACTCCAAGGGTGCTTTGTGCTGCTGTGTCTGCACCAGGCAGCAGAGGCACCAGAGGATGTCCTGCCATAGACTCTGCAGCAGCGCCACAGGCAGCCTCTTTCTTGCTCAAGCTTGTCCCCACAAGCAGGATGTCTGCGGTGTGAGCATCCCAGGTGTCACTCTCAGTCCCAGCCACCATGTGGGTGGCTTCTGAGCCTCCCTCCGTGCTCCACTGGCAAATGCCTGGGCATTTCCCAGCTGCCAGCAGTCTCAGCGCTAGCTAACCCTCTAGGATCTGCTTTGGGTTGGTTTTATGTTTCCTAACATGCTTCTGTATTTTTGCTGGTCAGCAACCTCATGTTACACCCCATTTCCTATATGCAGTGTCCTTTATGTGTGTTAGATACTACCTTTGTTCTGTCTGTTACCACTGAGCTCAGTTTTGCCAGCTCCAGGTCTGCATTTTTCTCACTGACCATCAGTAAGTTGTGTACAGCTTCGCGGGGGGGCAGTTCCAGCCTGTGCCCCATCTTTTCTCACCCTGTACCTCTACACCACAGAATCAACCAGGTTGAAAGAGACCTCCAAGATCATCAAGTCCAACCCTATCTAATCAACTAGACCATGGCACTAAGTGCTTCATCCAGCCTCTTAAACAGCTCCAGGGATGCTGACCCCACCCCCTCCCTGGCAGCCTATTCCAATGGGCAATCTCTTTCTGGGAAGAACTTCTTTCTTAGATGAAGCCTGTGCTTCTAGGATCACCTCTGTGCTGCATCCTGCATCCCCACCATCCAAGACTCCAGATTTGTATTTCTATCCACTGCATCACTGTGTTCCACTCAAAAATATCTCCTTCTGCACAGGCTAGGGAGAGCCAAGGGGCTGAGAGCTTTCACACACTGAGTGTGAGGCTTCTCAGGCACTTCTGCTTCATGTGCAAGTCCTGTCCTCTGTAAGCACTTCTGCCCCTCTGAGTGGCTGCCTCAGGGTTTCACAAGGCACCAGCAGGACCAGAGCAGAGCACATTAATACTTTCTCAGCTCAGCCCTGAAGCTCAGCCCAGGAAGCTGCCCTGCCATAGTTCACATGTTTCCTTGGGCAGGCATGAGCATTAGAGAAGAGGAAATATACATTGAAATCTAAATAGGCTCTGCTTGAAGAAAACATTGGTTTTGAAGGCAGCATTGGTTTTGAAGGCAGCTATGCATTAAGGTAAGAGACAATTTTATTTTACCTATGATTTGACAGAGCAAGATGACCAGAAATGGTGTCTCATGAACTTAAGGAAACTCTTCACTGCTTAGTGCTTGGAATCTAAATTGTATTTGATTTGGGTAAAGATGACATGGGTGATGTTTACAAGTTGTGAAAGCAGAAAGGGGAATGCTTATATTAAGCAAAGTGGACCAAGGGCAGAGAAATTTCACTTGGTGCCCAATTATTGGTGGCATCTGGTGGTAAGAGAAATACTCACCCTGGCGAGAAGTCCTCAAGGTTAAAGCCAACTGCAGATTGCTGACTAGTGTGCAGCATTAGCTCAACAGCACAGGCCAAGAAACTGCAGCCCTTCTGCCTCATTTGATGTGGTTTTGGGATTTTTGATAGATATCTGCAGGGACTTCACAGCTCCCCAGCATTGCTTGCTGTTAGTTTTGGTCTGTGAGCCAACACCTCAAGCGTCGCTGACACTGACGGGCAGCCCAACACAGACAACCTGGGAAAGTGGCTGGTGGGGACACACCAGCAAGAGAACGGCAGAAAAAAATTCAAAACACTTGAAAACTCAACTTTCCGTCTGAACACATTGCTGCATCTCTGTGACTCATCCTTCCAGGGCAAGGATGTGGCACAAAGATGTCTGCTGCTCCGGGTGAGACGTCTGGGTGGCAGCAATCGCGTTAAGTACTTGTGTGATACAAACACAGATCCAGAAACGCTGCTCCCAAAGTCCTGCTTCTGGTGGGGCAAACCCTGCACGGAGGCAGTGAGCCAGGGGACAGGATAAAAGACAGCAACTGCAATGAATGAGGAGGGTTTGGGCAGCACAGGACAAGTCCAAAAGGGAGAGGCTGAGGACAGAGGAGAACACGTAGTAAATAAAGAGAAAATCACATAGTGACTGTGATCTTTCCAGGAGAGGGCTGGCGGCTCCAGGACTTAAATCTCAGCTGGGTGCAGTCGAGAAGGGCTAATGTGTGCTGCTCTCTGAAATGATGGAGAGGACAACCTCCCATTGAGAGATCTCCCATCTCTAGAGACCCTTCTCAGATTTCTTCAGGATGCCTCAACAATGTGAGCTTCTTAATAACACTAACTCAGGGCAGGAAGTAAACAGGCACCGTGATAGAGGTGGGGAGAGGATGGAGCGAGTGGTAACCATAAACAGGCACAAACAGTGCACCCAGCGAGAAACAATCATCTGCTTTCACTGTCCCTTCAACAGAAAATACCACAGACATTTGAAGGCCACTCAAGAAGGAAAGGCCTGGGAAAAAAGAAATACTGAGGAGGAGCAGGTAAGAGAAAGCACCAAACAAATGCTCAGCTGTGCATTTAAAGCAAGCTAGAGTGTCAGGAGCAGCTGTGCAAGCAGAAGAGACAAAGAAGGGCTCTGACAGGCTGAAGGAAATACCTGTGAAACAAAATGTCCAAGAATATCCTGATCCTGGCAGTCACCATCCAGCCAGGTGACAACCCCAAACACCAGTGCTCCACAGAGAGCTCTTGGGAGGACACCTGGAAGGACAGAAATAAATACTGCTCTTTGACTCTCAAGACTCTTTCCCTAATTTCCCAGCCCCTGGGCAGCCCCTGGGGGCAGGACACTGCCTGGAAACCATCTCAGCTTGCAGAGGCTCTGCAGAGGACTCTTGGATCTGGTCATACGATTAAGATCTTAAACTCATGACCCTGAGAGTCGCAGGTGAATATTTCAGAACTATTTCAGTGATGTTTTGAACCTCAGTTTTTGAACCTCAGTTTTAAGGTCCAGGGGACACATAGGAGTCTGAACCGTATTGTAAGGTCCCATTTCCTAAATGTATCATTTCTGACACGGGTATTTAAGGCTCTGACCTCCTTAGGACCAGATTTCTAAAGGTACTTTGACTACCAGAGGTTCCGACTAATGCCTTGTGGTATTCCTGCAGCCCAGAAAGCCAACCAGAGCCTGGGCTGCATCAAGAGAAGCAGAGCCAGCAGGGCCAGGGAGGGGATTCTCTCCCTCTGCTCCACTCTGCTGAGACCACACCTGGAGCACTGTGTCCAGTTCTGGAACCTCTATTCCAGGAAGGATCTGGAGGTGCTGGAAGGTGTCCAGAGAGGGGCCATGAGGATGAGCAGAGGGCTGGAGCTGCTCTGCTATGAGGACAGACTGAGGGAGTTGGGGCTATTCAGTCTGGAGAAGAGAAGGCTCTGAGGAGACCTAATTGTGGCCTTCCAGTATCTCAAAGGGTCCTACAAGAAAGCTGGGGAGGGACTTTTGAGGGTGTCAGGGAGTGATAGGACTGGGAGAGGATGGAGCAAAACTAGAAGTGGATAGATTCAGAGATTTTAGGAAGAAGTTCTTCCTCATGAGGGTGGTGAGGGACTGGCACAGGTTGCCCAGGGAAGAGGTGGTGGAAGCCTCATCCCTGGAGGTTTTGAAGGCCAGGCTGGATGTGGCTCTGAGCAACCTGCTGTAGTGTGAGGTGTCCCTGCCCATGGCAGGGGGTTGGAACTGGCTGATCCTTGAGGTCCCTTCCAGCCCTGACAATTCTATGATTCTGTGATTTTTCAGAAGCCCCTCTCCAGTGCTTAGCTCCCATTCAGAAGCATGATTTGAATCAAGGAGAATGCTTGACATGACATCTCTACCTTCACTTGCTGTGGGGTCTTAGGTGTCCCAAAACCTGAGCCTATTCCCTGCTCCACTCCCAGTGTACGGCCACCGACTCTCTGCATGGCCACCATGTCAGCCTCAGAGGGACTTTGTCCAGCCCAGCATCTAGGGAAGGAGCTGAAACCACTGCAAGCTTCTTCTTAACAGCTTTTGCTATAAATACACCCAGCAACCACCTCAGCACCCACAAGGATGAGCTACCAGGGGTTTGCCACAGGCCCCCAGCAAATCACACGTGGCTGCGTTGCTGCTGTTCCCCTGGACAGCTCACAGGAAGTCTTCCTGGCAAGGTGACAAAACCAGCAACAAAGGCACGTGGCTAGGGTCAGGATTCACCCAGGGCATCAGGGTTTAGTCCCCTGTGCCCACTTTGCTGCAAGAGGGGCACCACCAGCCTATATGAGGCCACTGGCTCAGCCAGCTGCACCATGCACCGACAGAGCAAGACCTTATTCAAAGTACCACCTCTGTGGCTGCTCTGAAGCACAGGCACTGGAGCCCTTGCCACCAGCAGAGACAGAATCAAGTCCATGGGTCTGTGTTTCCTTTATAAATCAGTGCACACCTAATTTTGATCCAATGGCTTAAGCTGATGTCCAGGTTGGACTCGATGATCTTTGAGGTCTCTTCCAACCTCAGTGATACTGTGATACTGTGAAACTTGTGCCCTGGTTACTTGCTGCCCTGCAGTTATCTCCGGGTGAGCATGGGGCACTTTTGAGAAAGCACTTTCCAGTGCTTTAGGTGAAGGTGAGAGAGATCCTGAGGACTTTGGGCTCCATACTATCCCCTCTTGCCCTCCATGATCCAAGCCTGATCTTTTTAAGTGTTGGGTTTGGGTTTTTTTACCCAAAACTACTGGTTCAAGTTTGTAGATTTACATGCTGCTCAGCTGCAGCTTCTGATTTAGCTTCTAAGTGCCTGCTTCTGGCTGAGTTTGTGATGATGGGGCAAAAACTGCAGAGCTGGTTCAGGGAAAGGGTATTTTCTCAAATCTCTTTGAGCAAAATGCCTTTGCAAAGGGACCACAGGCCTCTGCAATATTCAGGCTTCTATTTATCTTATTCAGCAGTGGTTTAATCAGCTTCCACTTCAGGGTCCTTTATTTAGAACACCTTCAATGCCCTAATAGTTGGCATCATGCTTTTGCACCTGCAACTCCCTCCTGGGATTTGGGCTAGCTAGTGCTGGTGATGCACCTAGGGAGAGGGCAGTGTGGCTTTTTGAATTGTTTATTACCAAAACAGAGGCATGGTTGTTAAGATGAGCTTGCCCCAATTTCTCTGACTCCCTGCTGATCAAGAGCTGTAGAGTTTAACCCATTACTCCCCTGCTGAGCTTTGCCACTGAGCTGCTCTGGCCTAAACCTGTTTCTCAGACTGAGATCTTCACGTGACAGAGAGACCTTCAGTCATGGCTTGAATTTCCATGCATTGGTTTATGGTAGGGCTGAATTAGGAAGATGACTAACACAAGTAAGAGTGCAATCAAGTGTTCTCCAAGTTTGCCCACAGCCCCACTCTCAAGCTCTGCAATGGTAAAGTCATCCCTCCTTTGTTCCTTCCCACTGAGCACCTCTGTCAGCACCCAGGGATTGCATTTTCTTCCTGGTCTGTCTGGCTGGGAGCTGGGTGTCAGATTCTGCCTGTTTCAGCAGCCAGCTTTCCCAGCAGATGTGCCTTCACTCTTGAGACATTGTCTGTGTTGTTTAACTCCCAAGCAGTCACATTGGGTACATTAAAGCCATCATGAATCATCCAAGAAGCCCCAGATTACTCACATCTACCTGAATGGATGTCCTTTATCACCTCCCCTTGCCAGCTCTGACTCCCACATTGCTCACAGACCAGTGATGAAAATACTGAAGAGGTTTTGGCTTTCAGCTTCTCATTCCCACAGGCCTTTTACAAGCAGTATTCCTACTTTGGTGATGCTTCCTACACAGATGGCTGGCTGAACATGAGCCAGCAGTGTGCCCAGGCAGCCAAGAAGGCCAGTGGCATCCTGGCCTGCATCAGGAATAGTGTGGCCAGCAGGAGCAGGGAAGTCATTCTGCCCCTCTGCTCAGCACTGATTAGGCTGCACCTTGAGTCCTGTGTCCAGTTCTGGGCCCCACAGTTTAGGAAAGATGTTGAGTTGCTGGAAGGTGTCCAGAGAAGGGCAACAAAGCTGGGGAGGGGTCTGGAGCCCAGCCCTGTGAGGAGAGGCTGAGGGAGCTGGGGTTGCTTAGCCTGGAGAAGAGGAGGCTCAGGGGAGACCTTCTTGCTGTCTCCAACTCCCTGAAGGGAGGTTGTGGCCAGGTGGGGGTTGGTCTCTTCTCCCAGGCAACCAGCACCAGAACAAGAGGACACAGTCTCAAGCTGTGCCAGGGGAGGTTTAGGCTGGATGTTAGGAAGAAGTTCTTCCCAGCAAGAGAGATTGGCCATTGGAATGTGCTGCCCAGGGAGGTGGTGGAGTCACCATCACTGGAGGTGTTTAAGAGGAGCCTGGATGAGGCACTTGGTGCCATGGTTGAGTTGATTAGATGGTGTAGGGTGACAGGTTGGACTCGATGATCTCAGAAGTCATTTCCGTCCTGGTTAATTCTATTCTATTCTATTCTATTCTATTCTATTCTATTCTATTCTATTCTATTCTATTCTATTCTATTCTACTCTACTCTACTCTACTCTACTCTACTCTACTCTACTCTATTGAGATCTGACAGCTACCTGACCCAAATCCCATTGTAATGCTTCGCTGGGCTTGTGTTGCATTGGGCTGGAGAGATGTGTCAGTCACATAAGCATGCAGGGCGAGTCAAAGCTCCAGCTCTCCTGTGCAGTGTCCTCTCTCAGCCTTGCAATTGCATCAGATCTCCAAACTAAAGCTTCTCTTCTCTAAAGCAGTAGCCTTCACTGGTCAAAGGTTATTTTGCCCAAGTTTAAGGGCAGTTTACAGCAGCTCTTTCACCTTGTTTCCTGCTTTCCAAGGATGGCATTGTGCCAGCTGCTTCCAGCAGCTGTAGAGATGGACTGGGGAGAACATGTCCTCACTTCAGGCTGGAGTAAACGACTGATATTTAACATTTCAAGTAACTGCATCTGCTGGGCCGGGCCTGGTTTTGACCTCAGTTATCTGACACGACCCCAAGCAATGGCAGAGACCCTAAGAATGGAGCCACCTGCTCTGAAAGATAAGCTAAGTGCACACCATTTGGTGCAGGAATAGAAACTGGGCCCCATCTCTGGTCAGTGCATTGCCTGCAAGCCTGAGGTTTGTCTTGGGTATCATCCAAATCATGTTTAGAGATGTCTGTGGCAGTCTGGTGACCATATGGTAGCTGCCTGGCACCAAGCTGGTGAAGCGTTTCATCCAGAGCACTATTAAGACTTGCATCTCTCCTGCCAGTTTCCACCCAGTTCTGGTTAATTCCTCTAAACCTCTCTTTTTCTTCACGTGTTAGAAGTGCCACCAGCAGTTACAACATTTCAAGTGGAGGTACCCAAGGCCACGACTATGATCTTGCTGAGAATCACAGGTCAGCAAGAAGCAGATGGGTGTAGCTGCCGGCTGTGAAAAGCAGCAGCGTTTATATTTGGGCAGGGTGGTGGCAGCTGAGATCTAAAGGTGAGAAGGACACCCCTGAGCCTGTAGGTTTTCACAGGGGTTCCCACAAAGCCTGCAGCTTCCCTGGGCCAGCTGAATCACCAGTGTGCAGCTCTGGCCTGCTCAGCATGGGCAGAAAATGTGAGGAGAACGTGCAAGTCAGCCTTGCCCAGAAATGATGACTCAGGTGTGAATATCTCCTGAGGCTTGAAGGCTTCTGCCAGGGTACTGTGCAAAGCTGAAGCATGACCCACTCACAGAGGCTTTGGTTCTTTTCACAGAATGCTCTGGCTTGGAAGGGATCTAGTGCAAGCCCCCTGCAGTC
The DNA here is from genome assembly GCA_033816785.1 of Picus viridis. Lineage (NCBI taxonomy): Eukaryota > Metazoa > Chordata > Aves > Piciformes > Picidae > Picus > Picus viridis. Next base: position 32,879,491 of record CM066574.1, read on the forward strand.
AGCAGGGACATCCTCCACTAGATCAGGTTGCTCAGAGCCTTGTTGAGCCTCACCTTGAACATCTCCAGGGATGGGGCCCCAACCACCTCCCTGAGCAACCTGTTCCACTACCCTCATGGTGCAGAACTTGTTCCTAACATCCAATCTAAATCTCCTCCAGTTTGAAGCGATTGTGCCTCATCCTATCCCTACAGGCCTTCATAAACTGTCTCTCTCCATCCTTCTTGTAGCCCCCTTCAGGTACTGGCAGGCTGCTAGTAGGTCTCCTCAGAGCCTTCTCTTCTCCAGGCTGAACAACCCCAGCTCCCTCAGCCTGTAGCAGAGGTGCTCCAAACCCTAACTTCTTTTCATTTGGTGACCACAGGGACATCACAGAGAAGCAAAGTGCTCACAGAGAAGCAAAGTGCTCACAGAGCCCTTTTCTTGGCAGTAAACCTTGTAAGGTGGCACTTGGCTGAAGTGCCAACTGGAAAGATCAGATGCATGAGAAGTTCTTCACAGAAAGAGAGATTGGCCATTGGAATGGGCTGCCCAGGGAGGTGGTGGAGTCACCATCACTGGAGGTGTTTAAGAGGAGACTGGATGAGGCACTTAGTGGATTAAGATGGTGTTGGGTGATAGGTTGGACTTGATCTCAAAGGTCTTTTCCAACCTGGTTAATTCCTATTCTATTCTATTCTATTCTATTCTATTCTATTCTATTCTATTCTATTCTATTCTATTCTATTCTATTCTATTCTATTCTATTCTATTCTATTCTAGGAGGATTTGGCTCTTGTGTCACCCAGTCTGATGCCAGTGCTGTTTGAAGGCTGAAATGCTGCTTCTGTTGCTTAGAGGAGTTTATGCACCTCTCATAATTTCACTTCCCTGTGTATTACATATAGCACATATGGTCACTGGGAATGGTTGGGTTGAGAAACAGTGGGTTTGGTCCTGCAGACTGCAGACTTTGAGAGAGTTATAAACATGATTAAAAGCAGAAGTGTTTGTGGGGAGCAAAAACTGCTGGGGAAATCTGGAGAGGGAGCAAAGGGGTTGAGCAGTTCCATGAGAAGCAGAAGTGAATCTACTATTTCCTTTGCTCAGCAAGGGAAAACGTCTGCTGAAGGGACCTTACAGTCCTTCTTCAGTGTCCTCTTGGCTCTTCAGTTCACTTTCTCCTTGAAGTGAGCATTTATCATAAGATAAAAGAGAGAGAATTGGGCTGGAGCTGCCAGTGAGAAGATTCTACCAGGCTCTGTGGTGGACTTTGTGAGGCTGACAGAGGGTACCTGGCAGGCAGGGATGGAGGCTGGGCAGAGCTACGTTTCTTCACTCCAGTGTGCAATAAAATTTCATCACATTATGATGTGGGCTGGGTTTTGGAAGCCCTCTGGAGCTTGCAGCCCACTTGTTGAGTAACATCAGCTTAAGCTGAGCAAAGTGGTAGCAGAGAAGGTAAACATTCAAAAGGAACTGGTGGCACTGCACGTGCAGGATGAGTGGCAGTGGGAGGATACTCACACACCAAATCCAGGAGCTAGGCAGTGAACAAGCCACAGCTTTGGGATGGCAAAGTCATTTTGCTAAGTGCAGTTCTCACTTGCCCCTGGATGTGTGAGGCAGGATCTTGCCCTTCTCATTGGCATAGGTACCGTGAGCTTTGCAACCACCCATCCAGGAAATAAGTTGCTGCTGTGTAAGTAAACAACTTCCATTAGTGAGCTAGAGAAGATTTCCTGACTGAAAAGTTACTTCAGGAAACATCCCAGCCCAAGGGATGCTCCTCTTTATTCCAGTAAAGCCAGGACTTTATCTTGCACCTCTGTGCAAACACTCTCCTGTGAAGAAGGTAGCCATTCCCATGCCCAGCTTCTTCCCCAGGCAATGCCAGTGGGCTCAGTCTGTGCAGAAGTCTGCCAGACCTGAGGGCTGCCCTGTGGTGGGAGCTACATTGCCTTCCACGTGTGAAATCCTCCTGTGCCCAAGAAGGACACATGGAAACTCTCCAGAGGAACAAGGTGCAATAAAGTGCCATTGTAGACATGAATTAAGGAAGAGACCATGGGCTACAAGCAGGCACCAAGTAGTTTTTCTTTCTGTGTATGATGAGATTTCTGCTTGGTCACATCAGGAAAGACCTGTCTGAAACAGGAGCTTACATGGCAGAGAAGCAGCTGGGGCACTTGGCAGAGGCATTGTAGCCTCTGTCTGGCATTGTTGCAGTCATGAAGTTAGGATGGGACTTCCAGAGGTCTCTTGTCCAAATCCCTGCTCAGAGCAGGGCTGGCCAAGTTTCAAGTATCTCTAGGTGATGGAGATCCCACAACCTCCCTGCTCCACTCTTTGAGCACTATCACAGTAAAACTGTTTTCCCCTGTAGTAAGTAATAACTTCCCATGGCCTTTGCATCTTACGTCTGAGGAAAGCTGTCTGCTTCACCTTTACACCTTCTCACTAGATTCCCCTTGAGATGTCTCTTGCTGAGGCTGATCAAACCCAGTTCTGTCTTCTCATGCACCATACCACTGAGCCAGCAGTGTGCCCAGGTGGCCAAGAAGGCCAACGGCATCCTGGCCTGCATTAGGAATAGTGAGGCCAGCAGGAGCAGGGAGGTCATTGTGCCCCTGTACTCTGCTTTGGTTAGGCCGCACCTTGAGTCCTGTGTCCAGTTCTGGGCCCCTCAGTTTAGGAAGGACATTGAGACACTTGAACGTGTCCAGAGAAGGGCAACAAGGCTGGTGAGAGGCCTTGAGCACAGCCCTGTGAGGAGAGGCTGAGAGAGCTGGGGTTGTTTAGCCTGGAGAAGAGGAGGCTCAGGGGCGACCTCATTGCTCTCTACAGCTACCTGAAGGTCGGTTGTAGCCAGGAAGGGGTTGGCCTCTTCTCCCTAGCAACCAGCACCAGAACAAGGGGACAGTCTCAAGCTGCACGAAGGGAAGTTTAGGCTCGAGGTGAGGAGAAAGTTCTTCACCAAGAGAGTGATTCGTCATTGGAATGTGCTGCCCAGGGAGGTGGTGGAGTCACCGTCCCTGGACATGTTCAAGAGGGGATTGGACGTGGCACTTGGTACCGTGGTCTAGTTGTGGGGTCTGTGGTGACAGGTTGGACTCGATGATCTTTGAGGTCTCTTCCAACCTTAGCGATACTGTGATACTGTAATCATCTTGGTAGCCCTCAGCTACCACACACCAGTGCATCCGTTACAAACCAGCCATGGAGCGCAGCAGCCCACAGCCCAGCGGAGGCTCCGGTGATCTGCAGATGAGCTCGGTGGCAAGGAACTGTGTGGGCTGGTGTAGCACCTCACACGAAACTTCAGCTATCCCAACACCTCATTTTAAAGCCATCTGCTGCATATTTTTAGCCTCAGAAGCTAAGAAAGAAAACATCAGGTTGGGAAGGCACAACACGATGGGCTGCTGGGATGATGCATGATGCCTCTGCTCACTTCTGTATCCCTCAACACGGTATGTAAAGTACTGACAGGACAGACACATGAAGGGATGAGGAACCTGTCCCATCTCTCTGTAGGCAACTCCAAACAGCCATCTCACCAGCAGAAAATGAGCATCATGTTTGCAATTGCTGTCAGCTTCTGCCCCAGCACCTAGGTATCTCCTGTTTGTCACCTTTAATTCTGTTGGTGTCAGACACCGTATCTCCAGAAGCTGGAGAATTAAACTCAGCTGCAAGCAAGCGGCTGGACAGACTTTGCAGGCAGACTCAGCAGTCAGTTCAGGCAGAAAGTCACTTCAAGAGCCACTCAGCCCATGGGTGTGCCTGCCAAGGGCAAACAGCCTGCCCCATGCTGTGCCCAGGCTCTGAAACTACCCACGCTGAGACAGTCCTCCTTCTAGCCTTCTGTTCCTGTGCAAAACCACACAGTTTGTTTTCTGATGACTGCGGCCGCTTCTCATTTAAATGTTTCAGGCACATGCAGGCTTTGAACTTTCAGAATAAAAAGGTATTATACAATACCTTGGGAGAGCCTGCACTTCAAACTAGCACACACACAGAAAAAAAAAGCCTCTTTGAGAAATGACTACAGCATAAGAGGCCAGAACTTCATGGCCCACACCACAAATGGCACTCTGGCCATGAGGCATTAGCAGAAAACATCAATATGGTCCCAGCAGCCACCGGTGAAGTTTGGTGTAGTTACCATCATGGCATATGACATGGCTTGGCCGAGGACTGTTCACACCTTGGGACATGGTTAGTGTCCATGCTTAGTCTTGCAAGGCTTAATTTAAACAGAGGCTATCAAAACTATTGCTAGGAGTGAAATGGGTACATGTAGGCTGGGATTCCAGCCATTTAGTTATACGCCACTGAGTAATGTGCCCGTGCTCTCCTTATGGTCAGGAGTAGTCAGCAGTGTGGAGAGCAGTCTATCTTGTCTCAAAGCAGATCTGGCCTAACCTGTGTTGGATCAGATGCACTGTGCTTCATTGGCTATGTTGACTGCATCTCCCACTGACAGGAGATGTAAATACTTCTCACAGGAGATGTGAATACCTCTGTTAGAGACATCTCATGCTCAACTGAGTCCCTTCTTTCCAGCCAACAGCAGGTCCTGTAAGGGATTGTGATGCTGTGGCCAAGAGGTTGTTAGTTTATCACTGGCTTTTCCTTTCAGTCTCAGCTATAACAGGCTGCTTTGGCCATGTTGTCATCTCCCTGGGCTTCTGCACAGCACATGGCACTTAAATTTGCTTCATTTCCTACCACAAGAGCAAGAAATGGGTACTCACAAGCTCTCTATCCCAAGAAGCAGAGCCCAGGAGCAGACCAAGGAGCTCTCCTGCAGGGAGCACACCAAATGCTGCAACATCTGCACACCTCTGGGGATTTTGGTTCCCTGCAAAGAGAAATCTCTGCAAAGACTTGGCCAGCACATCCCAAGGGAGTACAGAAGAACCGATGAGTTCCCTGAGCTATCAGATGTGCCATCCAGTGAGCCCAGAGGTCACACACCTACACCTCAAACTCTTTTTGGGTGCAGCCTCCAAGATAACAAGCCTCTGACTACCTCATGGCCAAGGCAGGAGCAGCCATGAAGTGCTTCAGGGCTTGAGGAACAGGGTTAAGAGAGTTTTTCTTCTCTTGATCGTGGTGATCATTATTGTGATCATTATTTTTACCATCAAAGACATGCTTGCTCCCAAAGGTTGTCCCAGTGCGTGCTTTGCTCCCCCAACATCAGCAGGTATTGTCTCAGACCTGGCCAAGCTGCCTGTCTTACCACACATCCTCTCTGGGGTTAATATGTGGGGTGAGACTGTGCTCTGGGTGTGTTGAGAGGCACCAAATGCTGATCAGCAGTTATGTGTGGGGTATCATTTCCTGCCAAGCACTGCCCAACAGGCTAGGAGAGGCCCTGTGTTTCTCTGGCTGCAATGCACTGCCTGCAGAGCTCAGTTGGCTGCTGCTTTGCTTCTGCTGCTCTTCCCCTCAGCAAGGCTCATTGGACAGCCCTTGAAATTCTCAGCTACTTCCTCTCATCCTCAAGAGCTGATTTGCAGGGGAGCACATGCACCAGCAGCATCTGGACTTTTGTTAGTAACTACTGTCACCTCCTGTGGCAGTTTGAGGCTGATGCCTAGGGAGGGAGTTTTCCACAGATCTTGAGTAGAGAGTGGTAGAATGTAAATAAATTCCCACTGGATGTAAAAGGGAAAATAATGATGAGCTCTAAATAACCACATTGCTCTGATAACTAACATCAAGTGAGTTGTATAAACTATTTCTCTGGGCTTTTAGCTCTAGGAGATACTGGCTGTTAGCTGTTGCTGACCTGGGCTGTGTTGTGGCTAAGTACTAACAACTTATTCTCTGCTTTTCTCTTTCTCTTTTCTCTTGTACAAGGAGAAGGGGATGGAGAGGGGGAAGCTATTGGCAACCCCCTGGTTTTGTCCAGGGGGTTCTTGTGCTGTTTATAAATTGCAAATATTGTCTATTTTGTACATATTCATTGCAGTTCATGTTTCTAGATTGTAGTTGTGCTTGTAAAGACAGTTTCATTTACTTCAACCTGAGCTGGCCTGGCAATTTTAGTTTGGAGTGTAATCCACTCAAATTAGTTGGGGGCATAATTTCAACCCACCACACCTCCACACATAATCGAACTCTCAAAAAATCCCAAGGCATGCAGGTGCTGAGGTCTCCCAGAATTAGAATTAGAATTAGAATTAGAATTAGAATTAGAATTAGAATTAGAATTAGAATTAGAATTAGAATTAGAATTAGAATTAGAATTAGAATTAACCAGGTTGGAAAAGAACTCCAAGATCATCAAGTCCAACCTATCACCCAACACCATCTAATCAACTCAACCATGGCACCAAGTGCCTCAGCCAGGCTCTTCTTAAACACCTCCAGTGATGGTGACTCCACCACCTCCCTGAGCAGCACATTCCAATGGGCAATCACGCTTTCTGGGAAGAACTTCTTTCTAAGATCCAGCCTGAACCTCCCCTGGCACAGCTTGAGACTGTGTCCTCTTGTTCTGGTGCTGCTTGCCTGGGAGAAGAGACCAACCCCCACCTGGCCACAACCTCCCTTCAGGGAGTTGTAGAGAGCAAGAAGGTCTGCCCTGAGCCTCCTCTTCTGCAGGCTAAGCAACCCCAGCTCCCTCAGCCTCTCCTCACAGGGCTGTGCTCCAAACCCCTCCCCAGCTTTGTTGCCCTTCTCTGGACACCTTCCAGCAACTCAACATCTTCCCTAAACTGAGGGGCCCAGAACTGGACACAGGACTCAAGGTGCAGCCTAATCAGTGCTGAGCAGAGGGGCAGAATGACTTCCCTGCTCCTGCTGGCCACACTATTCCTGATGCAGGCCAGGATGCCATTGGCCTTGTTGGTTCACCTGGGCACACTGCCGGCCCATGTTCAGCCTACTATCAACCAGTCCCCCCAGTTCCCTTTCTGCCTGGCTGCTCTCCAGCCACTCTGTCCCCAGCCTGTAGCACTGCCTGGGGTTGTTGTACTGTGTCTCCTCCCTCTAACATGAGTCTTTCTTCCCTTTCCAGGGTGCCTCTAGCCAGCAGATTCAGCATGACAGAAGCCCTGACAGGAACGCCAGCGGAGTACAGCTATGACGAGCACGCCTTTGCCTGCAATAAGACTGACATCCAGGAATTTGGCAAAATATTTCTGCCCATCTTTTACATTGCAGTCTTTGCTCTTGGCCTCCCAGGCAACCTCATGGTCGTTTTGGCCATCGTGAAAGAAGGCAGTAAAAAAAGCATCACTGACATCTATCTCCTGAACTTAGCTATCTCAGACCTTCTCTTTGTCATCTCCTTACCCTTCTGGGCTTCCAACACGGTGCGTGGATGGACCCTGGGGACTACCGCATGCACAGCTGTTTCCTCCCTGTATTACATTGGCTTCTTTGGGGGCATGTTCTTTGTCACTGTTATCAGCATCGACAGATACTTGGCCATCGTCCGGGCGACGTACTCCCTGAAGTCCCGAACGGTGAAACACAGCTTCCTTATCAGCTGTGGAGTGTGGGCAACAGCAGTTTTAGTTTCAGTGCCACATTTTGTGTTCTCCCAGCTGGTAGACAACGACTGCATTCCTGTCTTCCCCCAGGAGCTGGAGGACATCTGGCTGGTGATCTGCAACGTGGAGCTGAACACCGTCGGCTTTTTCATCCCGGTGTGTATCATCAGCTATTGCTACTGTGGGATCATCAGAACCCTGCTGGCCTGCAAGAACCAGAAAAAAGCACGAGCCATAAAGCTGATCCTGGTGGTGGTCATCGTGTTCTTTCTCTTTTGGTCCCCCTACAACGTCCTGATTTTTCTAGAGACTTTAAAGCACTATGAGCTCTTCACCAGCTGCAACCAAATCAAATCGCTGGACTACGCCATGCACCTCACCGAGACCATTGCATTCAGTCACTGCTGTCTCAACCCTCTCATCTATGCCTTTGCTGGGGAAAAATTCAGGAAATACCTCCACCGTGTCTGCTCGAAGTACTGCCCCTGCCTGTGCTTCTGTGGGCCCTGCAGCCGCTACCAGGTCACCTCTTCATCCAGCTACGCAGAAAGCATGGTGAACAGCAACATCACCCTCAACACCAGTGACCAGGACGGCTCCGTCTTTGTCTTAAAGGCTCTGTGAAGAAGAAAGGGATGGGGCAATGTCTTCTGCAGGTCTAGCCACCCGTGAGAGACTGCCGTCACCTACACAGAGACTTAACAGCTGCCCTGTATCGATGGCATGCCTCTTGTTAAAGCATTAACTATTTGAAACCAGAGAAGATTTTAAACCCAAAAGCAGTGCAGTAAGTTGATACTGACCGTGGAACTGAATCAGGAGAGAGAGGGAAAGGGAAAGTAGAAGCCAAAGCAGCTCTCTGTGCCTAGAAGAGGAGATAGAATAGAATAGAATAGAATAGAATAGAATAGAATAGAATAGAATAGAATAGACCAGGTTGGAAGGGACCTTTGAGATAATTGCATCTGATGAAGAGCTAAAGGCCAGGGAAGCTGTTAAAGAAACGTGTGTCATTGTGTGCATGTGAGGTACAGAGACCTAAAGTCATTCTGGAGTGAGTGGCAGATGGCTGGCAGCAAAGGGGAATTTTTGATAGCAAAGGGCTATATTTTTGATGCTCTGTATCCATATGGAGGTGACTGGGGGCTCTGGTTTGCATTAAATGTTTTACCTGTGCTTCTACACCTAATAAAATCCCACTGTTAAAAGAGGAGAGAGTTGTTTGTGAACACACATCTAGGGCCAGCACTGCATGCTGTGTCTAGAGCACACAATAATCAGAGGGAGGATCTGGGACCTGACCTGGAGCTGATCCAAGCCAGCAGGCACATCTCCTGATTTCCATGGCTGTGGAAGAGCCATGGAAACCAGAGGTTGGTGAAACAGCCCCAAGTGCTCTGCTGAGTGAAGGGCTGCCAGCTTGAGCAAAGGATTTCAGCACACACTGGGACAACAGGAGGTGGAGTTTTGAGTCTGGATATCTGGGATTGGAACGAGATGATCTTTAAGATTCCTTCCAACCCAAAGCATTGTGTGAATCATATGGCATGGGCCAGCTGGGGATTGTTTGCAGAGCATGGTAAGGATGTGCCTCACACCCGTGCTCTGCTTGCCACAGGTTGTAAACACCAGCTGTGTCAGTACCATCATAGACAACAGATTCTGGGACACAAGAACCACTTGCCAATGCTGCTTACCACAACCTTCCTCAAACGTTGTGGCCTCCTCCTCCACCACAGCTGATTTCCCCAGGAAACCTCCAGGTGTACCCAGATTTCATGTGTCCCAGAGGACACATTTGCCATGTGCATTCCACAGCCTCCACATAGCCTTTTTGCTCTCATAATGCCAATGCACTAAGGGTGGAAAATATCAGAGAGCTGAGAGTCCTTCCCCAGGGGCCTCCTTGGGAAGCTCCTGCCATCATCTAGTGCAGGTGTAAAGATTTTTGTTGGCATTGCGGACTGCATTTAGATGGATAGAAAAAGGACTGTGGGGGACAGAGGGACCTTGACAGGCTGGACAGATGGGCAGTGTCCAAGGGCATGAGATTTAACACATCAAAGTGCCTGGCTCGACACATTGGCCGCAACAACCCCATGAAGTGCTACAGGCTGGGGACAGAGTGGCTGGAGAGTAGCCAGGCAGAAAGGGACCTGGGGGTAGTGGTTGATAGTAGGCTGAACATGAGCCAGCAGTGTGCCCAGGTGGACAAGAAGGCCAATGGCATCCTGGCCTGCATCAGGAATAGTGTGGCCAGCAGAAGCAGGGAAGTCATTCTGCCCTGGACTCAGCACTGGTTAGGCCACACCTTGAATCCTGTGTCCAGTTCTGGGCCCCTCAGTTTAGGAAAGATGTTGAGTTGCTGGAAGGTGTCCAGAGAAGGTCAACAAAGCTGGGGAGGGGTCTGGAGCACAGCCCTGTGAGGAGAGGCTGAGGGAGCTGTGGCTGTTTAGCCTGGAGAAGAGGAGGCTCAGGGAGACCTTCTTGCTGTCTACAGCTACCTGAAGGGAGGTTGTATCCAGGTGGGGGTTGGTCTCTTCTCCCAGGCACCCAGCACCAGAACAAGAGGACACAGTCTCAAGCTGTGCCAAGGAGGTTTAGGCTGGATGTTAGGAAGAAGTTCTTCCCAGAAAGAAAGATTGGCCATTGGGATGTGCTGCCCAGGGAGGTGGTGGAGTCACCATCACTGGAGGTATTTAAGAAGAGATTGGATGCCATGGTTTGTGCCATGGTTTAGTTGATTAGATGGTGTTGGGTGATAGGTTGGACTTGATGATCTCAAAGGTCTTTTCCAACCTGGTTAATCCTATCCTATCCTATCCTATCCTATCCTATCCTATCCTATCCTATCCTATCCTATCCTATCCTATCCTATCCTATCCTATCCTATCCTATCCCATCCCATCCCATCCCATCCCATCCCATCCCATCCCATCCATCTTATCATCTATGAAGCTGAGATCATCTTAAAAGGAAAAATCAAGGACCAGCTTTACAAAATGAGCCCATGCCAGTGGGACTCCATTTCTGTACATCGCTGGAGCTGGCAAATCTGATGAACCTTTCCACCCAACAGTCTAGAGCGTCAGTGGGAGAGCAGTAGGTGCTTGCTTTGAGGACCTCTGCACCACCTTCTTTGTAAGAAAGCTTGGAGGAGAGCCTCTCCATGGAGCAACTTTCCACGTGCAGTAATTAAATATTAATACTATTAATACCAATAAATTATTGGGAAAATATTAATATTGTTCAAAATATTAATAGTAAAATATTACTATTCAAAAATGATTCCATGTTTTGCTACTGAAACCCAGCACACTCTACAGTCCCCCTTCATAAAATGCCTCAGGAATACAAGGTGTAAACATATTCTTCATGCTCAACTTGTTAAATCCCAGCTGTAAGTGGACTTCCAGGCTCCAAGCTGCCTGTCCAAGACCAGGTGCAGCATAAGAGTCACTTGAAATTAAGTTACTTCTCCTCATTCAGCCTGCCTGAGCAAGTGAGATAAAACAAGTTCCTCTGTCCCTATAACCCCCCACCACACACACACCTCCCCCAGTGGTATTTTTAAGAAGTGGTTATTTTTACAATGGTTTTGTTTGGGCTGTTTTGGGGTGGTTTTTAAGAAATGCCAAGACGTGCAGAAAGAAAGAGGAAGGTACTCTGAGACTAAACAAGAAGTCATCTGCAGCAGCACAGCCTGAGGAGGGTGGATTGCCAGGCTGAGTGATGCAAGCTCCCTCGGTTTAGCTACCTTATTTTTCAGCTCATGGTGAGTTACTGAGTGGGAAGAATAAAAGGCACTTTTCAGTATGGTCCATGTGCTGTCTTCAGAAGGGAAGGTGTAAGCCTAGAGCTTCCTGCCAGCACTCTAGGAAAGAAGAGCATTTTCCTGCCCAGCCCCAGTGCCTACCCAGCCCCAGCGCAGCACATCCCAGCACACACACAGAACCACACAATTGTTAGGGTTGGAAAGGACCTCAAGGATCATCCAGTTCCAGCCCCCTGCCATGGGCAGGGACACCTCACACTACAGCAGGTTGCTCAGAGCCACATCCAGCCTGGCTGCAAACACCTCCAGGCATGAGGCTGCCACCACCTCCCTGGGCAACCTGTGCCAGGCTCTCACCACCCTCATGGAGAAGAACTTCTTCCTAACATCCAATCTCAATCTCCCCATTTCTAATTTTGCTCCATTCCCCCCAGTCCTATCACTCCCTGACACCCTAAAAAATCCCTCCCCAGCTTTCTTGTAGCCTTCTTCAGATACTGGAAGGCCACAAGTAGGTCTCCTTGGAGCCTTCTCTTTTACAGACTGAACAACCCAAGCTCCCTCAGTCTGCTCTCCCAGGAGAGGTGCTGCAGCCCTCTGATCAACCTTGTGGGCCTTCTCTGGACATGCTCCAGCACCTCCCTTTGGCAGTGCAGCCAGGCCTGGGTACTCTGCACACTGCAACATGTGAAATTGCATATGCAAAAATCCTTCACTTCCAAGTCAAAGGTCCTTCCAACAACCTGCACTTCTGTGTTTTGCCACACTGCACTGGAAGCCTTCCAAGGATTGGCAGCATGACATTGTCCACTTTTCTGTATTTGAAAATCATTACATAGAATTTTCCATGTGCCAGGTGTATTGCTCAATATTTAAGCATTTGTATGACATTAAAAGTTTCAGGGAGGGTTTCTAGGCATTATGCTCTTCAACAAATAGTTTGTGGAGCTGTCTCCTCAGAGCAGAAGTGGTAAATCTTAGAAAATCCACTGAAACCCAAACTCAACACCTTCATTTTGACTGCATTATCTGGAAGAGGTCTGCTTTGACTGTCCCTTCAAATAAATTTCATCTTCCCCAGAATAGACCAGGGCTCTGAGGGCAACCAGTGACAAACTTCAGGAGGGCTGGGTTCAGCTGAGGCAGGCTTTGCTGTACTGGACCATGCCAGCATCCACAGGGATTTATGATAGCTAACACTGGTAGTTTCCTGGGTTTCTGCTCCTTTTGCACATTACACTCATCCACAGAATCACAGAATTGGCCAGGTTGGATCATCAGGTTAATTCTATTCTAAGAGTATTTGGTTGTACAAAAAGAGGTCAGATAATCTGTGCCTTTGGAGGATGGGGTTATTGGGCTTTGGGGTTTTGAGGGGTGGTGAGCTATCTTTGCATCTCATTTTGTCCATGGTGATCAACTTCTTTCCTGTTTGAGAACCACACTGACACTTAGCATAAATCTCTCCCCAGCTGGGTTCCTGTTTGAGGAACTCATAAAACCCGAATCCCAGCTTTCTCAAGCAGGTTCACAACTGTCCTTCATGTTCCACTTATAAATGGAAGGAACAAGGTACATATTTAGCCAAACTGCTCGCAGTGAGATACATGGACAGCAGTATCTTTTGTCAGGTGCTACTGTGAATCCCTCTTGTTCAAATCCTAGAATGGCTCAGGTTGGAATGGACCTCAGAGATCACCAACTGCAACCACCCTGCCATGGGCATGGACACCTCTCAACGAGGTGAGGTGCTCAAGGCCTCATCCTGCCCCCAGTTCACAGGATTTATGTTTCTTTATTTTCAAGCTGATCATGGCTGATTTGAATTCTTTTCATTCACCTCTTGGGGTTTTGAACTTGTACAAAAGCCTGGGAAGTGCAGGCAGCGAGAGCACCACACTGACCCGGGAGATCGCTCTGCAGTGAGCTGCTGTGTTCAACACCAGCACCAGGAGTTGCCACCCACACATTCCCTTTGGATTTAGAGCTGGGGAGGGGTCTGGAGCACAGCCCTATGAGGAGAGGCTGAGGGAGCTGGGGCTGTTTAGCCTGGAGAAGAGGAGGCTCAGGGGAGACCTTCTTGCTGTCTACAACTCCCTGAAGGGAGGTTGTGGCCAGGTGGGGGTTGGTCTCTTCTCCCAGCACCAGAACAAGAGGACACAGTCTCAAGCTGTGCCAGGGGAGGTTCAGGCTGGATGTTAGGAAGAAATTCTTCCCAGCAAGAGAGATTGGCCATTGGGATGTGCTGCCCAGGGAGGTGGTGGAGTCACCATCACTGGAGGTGTTTCAGGAAGAGCCTGGATGAGGCACTTGGTGCCATGGTTTAGTTGATTAGATGGTGTTGGGTGATAGGTTGGACTCGATGACCTTGAAGGTCTTTTCCAACCTGGTTAATTCTATTCTACTCAAATATTTGCTGCTTGCATTTCAGTTTCTTTACTCTCTAAGACACTCAGAACTCTAATGAGAACCTGAGACTTCCAGAGCTGTCATTCTGAAATTCAAACCAAGTAAGCAAAGCTAAAACTGAGAACAATTTATCACCAATAATGAATGGCCTCTGACTCCTGTCACATACGGAGAGTTTCTGCTGAAGTTGGCAATAATTCTGCTGCCCTTGTTAATAAGAACTTCCTAATTCACTTGGGAACAACTGTAAGAGCTTAGGTTTCAACATACACACAACCCAAACCCCAGGAGCTGGGTTTTGCAGTGTCAGTCTTAACACATCATTTGCAGCATGGGAAAAAATCATCCACCAACTGCTCCTGCATGATTTTGTTTGTTACACTGATATCCAACAGACAAATGGCAATGGCTAACATACTGTATTGAAAAAGAGCTCTCAGTAGACATGGGGGAAATGGTTTGCTTGTGGAGAACAGTTTGCTTTTACTAAAATGCCAAACCCTTAGAGACCAGCAGAAAGCGGCACAGTGATTTTATTTAGGAGGTGCTGGAAGGTGTCCAGAGAAGGCCCACAAGGATGAGTAGAGGGCTGGAGCTGCTCTCCTATGAGGACAGACTGAGGGAGTTGGGGTTGTTCAGTCTGGAGAGGAGAAGGCTCTGAGGAGACCCAATTGTGGCCTTCCAGTATCTGAAGGAGGCTACAAGAAAGCTGGGGAGGGACTTTTTAGGGTGTCAGGGAGTGATAGGACAGGGGGGATGGAGCAAAATTAGAAATTAGTAGATTTAGATTGGATGTTAGGAAGAAGTTCTTCCCCATGAGGGTGGTGAGAGACTGGCACAGGTTGCCCAGGGAGGTGGTGGCAGCCTCATCCCTGGAGGTTTTGAAGGCCAGGCTGGATGTGGCTCTGAGCAACCTGCTGTAGTGTGAGGTGTCCCTGCCCATGGCAGAGGGGTTGGAACTGGAACTAGATGATCCTTGAGGTCCCTTCCAACCCTAACGATTCTATGATTCTATGATTTCAATATATTGAGATATATTCAGTAAGTTAATGTAAGCAAGGACTCTGACACAGCTTTTTTACTATACAGAGGATATTATCCACTCATCAACTGCAGCTGGAAGTGGAGCAGCCTGGTTTCCATCCCACTAAGATTTTATGCCTCTTGTGTATTACATGCATTTGTCACTGCTCCATACTGAGCTGCTGCCCAGCAGGTCTATACTCCAAGATGATGCAACAACTGACAGAAGCTGCCTTTCTCCCACAGGAAGTTTGCCTTTGGCTCATAAACATGTTATACATGAAAATGCAACCCAGCATCTCAGTTTGCAATGGCCATGATTTCCAGGATTCACTAGAGACAGGCAGGAAGCTGAGGCAGAGGAGTGGAGGGCTCCAGAGCTCCATGCATCTGCTGGCAAAGAGTTCCCTCTAGTGCCACCCATGCACTGCTGCTTCTCTGAGTGTTGCTGTAAGAGCACAGTTCCTGACCTGTAAGAACTGCTTTAAGCTCTGAGCTGCAGCTTCAGTTCTCTTTCCAGGCTCCAGCCAGGTAGGAGCAAACTTGAAGGTCATGGTGTGTCTAAGAGGCACCTGGAGCAGGCTGCTGCACCAACTTTAGCCACAGCCCTTTGCCATCCCCTGTGCCCCAGGCAGTTGCTGAGCAATATAGATGCCAGAGCACGTGGCAGTGAGGAACACTCCCCACTGTAAGGGTCTCAGGGTTGGAGAAAGAGACAAGCAAGCACAGGAATCACAGTTTTTAGCACCTCCCAAGGACATTTTGCTAGACTTTGCAGTAGACATAAAAGACCTTCACCAACACATTTTCTCTGCCCTGGAACAAAGGTGCCTGAGGAGACTCAAAGCTGCTTTTGCCTGTCTTGTAAGTGGGAGTATTAGAGCAGTCTGAAATTTGACCAGGTCACTACCTCTGAGTGGCTTCAGAGTGCCTCTCCCCAATGGAGACCTACCTTAGTAAATAGGTATCCTTGCATTGCTGCCAGCTGATCAGCTGTCAGCCCCCATTTGAATCATTAAAGCTCCCCATTACCTGGTCTCTTGTTCAGCTCTTTTTTCCTGGTCCTGCTGCTGGTCCCTGCTCTCCAGACCCTCCTGGCAGCTCAGGTTTTAGGAAGCTACAGTGCAGGGATGAACAAAACACAAGTACCATAAAGACAACACTGAATGCACTGGCCAGAGTTTACACATCAGGTCACATTCAGACAAGTCACCAGGACCTCTCACTGTCTGCAATCACTCTTGCTCATGACAAACCTTCTGTCCTGAAGCTCCCTCCATCACTTACTCTCCTCATTTTTCGTGTCAATACCTCCTTTCATTTGCACCAGAGGGTGGCATCATGAAACTGTCAGACTTAGAAGTCTTTCATGGTAAAGGAGGACACCTCAGTCCAGGCACTGGAGTCACTGATGAACAAGTACAGAGCATGAAAAATACACTTAAGAAAAGTAAGGAAAAAACCCAATCACAACAGTGCAGACAGTGGCTGTCTCCAAAAGCAGGCAATCCATTCCCTTTCCTTCTCTAGTGCTCAGGGAATCTGGAAAATTATGAGGAAAAGAACTTCACAGTGGAGAGGAGGCACAAACACTTTGCCAAGAAGCAAGGAGAGAACTATCAATGTGCAAACTGCAATTCAAATTCATTTCAGCTGCAGAAGAACTACACAAGGGCTGACCATGCAAGGAGGAGCCGGCAATGTGAACAACTGAGAAAGGTTTGTCCAGCTGTGACTTTGGCAGTCTGGATCCTGCTCTGATCCACACAATCAGTCAATATATTGATTTTTTGCAGCAATTAGCTATATTCAGTCACCACCACAGAATCACAGAATTACTGAGGCTGGAACAGACCTCTGAGATCATCAGAGGTCCAGCCTATGAATGTTAGGAAAAAATTCTTCACTGAGTGATTGCCCATTGGAATGTGCTGCCCAGGGAGGTGGTGAAGTCACATCACTGGAAGTGTTTAAAAAGAGACTGGATGAGGCACTTAGCACCATGGTTTAGTTGGTTAGATGGTGTTGGGTGATAGGTTGGTCTTTTCCAACCTGGTTAATTCTGTATTCTGTATTCTAACACCACCACATGGACTAGACCACGTCAGTGAATCATCTGCCTCTCTCTCATGTCAGCCTCTTCTGTGTAAGGCCTTCTCTAACAAACACTTCCAAATCACCTATCCATGGCCAACACTGATATCAGAGGGAAGAGATGGTGCACTGGGGTATCAGTGGTACCTCACAGCCTAGCTAGTGGGTTAGCTAAGTGTCTACCTGCAGTCCTTTCTTGGGTGAGAGTCTTGTGCATCTTCTAGAAGAGCAAGTGACTTATGACAAGACTTTCCACAGAAAGTGAAAAGTGGGGGTGGCTGAAATCATCTTTTTGTGAGAAGCAAGTTTTTCCTGGCTTGGGCTGTTCTGCTTTTATTAAGTTCCCTTCAGTTGGTTTGAATGTGTCCCCTTCTCTCCACCCCAGATAAAAGGTTAATCTCCTTCCAGTCAGGCTAATCAGGTTTGGTTCGCCTCTCGGCACTCCTGTGATTTGGTCAGTACCACATACCTCTTTACTAGATAGTATCAGGTAAGATGACTTCTCTCCTCTCCCCTTCCCCTGCCAAGCCATTAGCTTCCAGCAACATCCTCTACATCTCACTGTGACCTCTTCCCCCTTTCCTCTTAACCTCACAGTCTCCAGCCATCCCCATTCTGTTAGTCTCTGCCAAGTTCTTCTCCAAGGAGGAGCTGAAAAAAGACAAGCTGCCATGTTCGGAGGAGACCTCAAAGCTCCCCTACTACTGACTGTAGTAATAATCGGTCCCTTTCACTCTTCCTCCTCTCCAGGCCACTGCAGGAGCTTTCCTCACAGCAGCAGCTTTCATCCATTCTCTGCATCATCTCATTTGCTCAGAGGTTTTTTTCCTTTGGGTCTATGTTTCCAAGAATTGGCAGGGGTTTGGGGGTTGTTTTTTTTAGCTTCATTCACTAGGGTTCAAACATCCTAATTTTTCATCATCTGTAGCCACAACTACTCTTCTCTTTTTGTGGCTGAGCACTCATTCCTCTTTCTGGAGACATGCTCCTGCTCAAGCTCCACACAAAGACCTTCCCATTTGCTGATGAGGCATGAAACACATTGCTATGGCAGGCTTCTGCAACACAGCTGCTGCTCTGCATGACACTGTGGGCCAGCATTGCTTCTCCACCCTACCCCAGCTGCACACACACGCCCTGACAAAGAGCCTTTGCTGCCCTACTTCCCTACTGGTAGCAGCAGAGCTTTCCAAATACCAGCAGCCAGTCCCAGAGGATCACGAAGGCCTTGTCTCTTGCATCTCTTTTCTTATAATGGAGGAAACTGACTGAAACATCTCAGCTCTGTTCTTAATGCAAAAAAAAGTCTCCCTGGGAGAATTTTCCAAAAATACAGCTAATTGCCACAGAAGAAAAACAAAAACCATGCACTGGAGAGCTGGCAGGATCATTGGTGGAACACTGGAACAGGTTGCCCAGGGAGGTGGTTGGGGCCCCATCCACGAAGATGTTCAAGGTGAGGCTCAACCCCCCTGCTGACTGCAGAGGGGGTTGGACTGGATGACTTTTGGAGGTCCTTTCCAATCCAAACCATTGCATGATTCTGTGACTAGAACAGGCAAACTCCCACCTCCCATTTCCAACACCAGCAGCCCTAAAATCTCATCATACAGTTTCCACTTGGTAAGAGCCTTGGTGTTATGAGATGCTGCTACTCAGAGTGTATCCTGGAAATCCCTTCTCTATCTATACAAAATCCTTCTTCCTTTTGCCAGAAGCCATCTAGTATCTGGTTAAGCTGTCCCATCAACTCCTGTGTCAGCTGAGTTCAGGCACGATCTGCCTGGCCATTGATGGCAATTTCTTCACTGCATACAGTATATAGGAAGCCTTGGAGGAAATTAGACTGTTTTGTCACAATGTCTTTTACATCTGTCAGCAAAGTATCCAAATACTTCTGTAGAAGTCTCTCTTGTAGCATAAGCATCTAAATCATAATGCTGAGGAACCTGCAGAAACCTTGCTGCTTTTTGTGCATCTGTTGAATACTTTGCCAAAGAGCTGAGGAAGCAGCATAATGAAGTGTGCAGCAACTTGGGTGCAATCTTCCAATTGGATTTTCTTCTCTTTTACTGACAGAATTTATTTTGCTCTATTTACCTCTGCCCCCTGGAGGATGACTTCCAGCTGCTTCTCTACCCATTGTGAGGATAATCTCACCGAGAGCGCTGTCATTGGCCTCACTTTGTGCTCCTCCATCTCCTTCAGCACTTTTTAATAGAAGAGTGGTTGTGCACTCCTAGTCCTTCAGGAATTTGCCTGCCCAGCCCCACAAGCTATCTGTGAGGTACTGCAATATGTTTGTGTAGCTTACTCTACAGGAAGAAACTGGACAGTACTCACCTCAAACTTCCTGCCTCCTTCGGGATGAACTTCTTCATCTCCTCAATGACTATGCAACCTTTTAGAAAGGAATTCCCCAGCTGCTCCTACAAGCAGAGGGTATGGTATGAACAGACTGCCACGAAGATTCAAAGTTTTGAGCTGACAACACATCCTCACAGCTCTGAACCAAAAGCTTTGTGGTTTGAACTGCTTCTTCACGATCCTTGTCCAGAGGCATGGGCACAATTCAATCCTTCAATCTGCTGGGAAAGAAATCCATTCTGGAAACAAGGTCTCTTCTGATCTAAATTCGTTGCAGTCCCAGACTTTGCTTCCCCCACGCTTCAGCTTGCTTGTCATAAAGTATCTTGGGTGGATGCTGTAAGGAGCTGTTACCTTTGAAGAGCATCTGGGTGTGTTTAAATCCAGCTGCCCATTTCTTCAGGGCAAGTTGCTCAGATCTTGGGCATCACATCACAGTAATGGTTTAGAAGTGTCCCTTTGCAAATAGCATTCATCACGTTCTGTGCCTCTAGACACTTACGCTTGTACTGTTTCCTTTTTCCCTCTGGCTGCCCAAGCCTGTAATTGGTCTTCTTGCCACTTATCCTCCTCTTCCCCACCTTATGTATTCTTTGAGCACTGTGCTTGTTGACATCAAAGTTCATATACACACTTGTAATTGCTGTCAGTAGGTTCATTGCTGCCAAAGTGCTTGTGTGTCTAAATGCCCTGACCCTAGAGTCCACCAAGGCCGTAAGCAGCAGGATGACAGCGTCCATCGAGCAGCTATCACACAGGATTCTGCATTGGCACTGCTGGACAAGCACTGCAAGAAATTCACAGAAATTAGCCTTCAACTTCTTCCAGCAGGGTCCTGCTCTGATCAGCAACTAGTCTTCATAGTCCTTGTCCACCAGCCAAGTAACCATCAGGATCCAAGGATGCATGAATTTCTTGTACTGCAAGCTAGTCTCCTCACCAAAGGTCTCCGTCCTTTTTTGTGTGACATCCTTCCATTGCAAACTTTGAAACTCCTCTGCTGTTACCATGCCTTGGCAGCCTAAGCACCAAATAAAGAAGTTGATCAGACCTAGAAGGGCCACATTTCTATCTTGCTGACCTGGCCTGCTTCCCCATGCTAACCACTTCAAACAACATCACTCAACCACTTCTCCATTCTGCAACTGGCTCACTCCTCTGCTACTGGAAGAATTTATCCTTGTTTTTTGCACTGTTCTTGGACCTTGCATTTCTCTCTTGGTGTTTTCAGGTTGCCATTTCTCACACAGCTGCCATTCAGACTCGGGCACAGCCTCATCATGGCCAGCATTCTGGTTTGGGCTGGGAAGGTTACTGGCTGTGCTGGGCTCAGCTATCGCTTCCACTACGTTATCTCGGCAGCATGCTAATGTGATCAGCACTGCTGCTGAGTGATCTTCACCAAGATACACAGTTAGCAGCTTAAGAAGGCAGCAAGCAGACACAAAAACAAGCTGCTTAGGATGCATTTTCTACTTGAAAGTCTTCCAAGGAAAGACTAGGCAAAAGGCAATGTGCCAGACAGATCTTTCCTATGGTCCTTCCTACGGCTAGCACCACATGAAACTGGCAGCCATAAGGCTACAGACTCAGTCCCTGCTAACATTATGATTGAAAGACTAGAAGCATATCTGAAGTGTGGCATGTGTGCTAAGGACAGGTCAACAGACCTCAAAGGGCTGCTGATATGTGAAATCATCCCTTAGACAAAAAGGGTTCTTACAGGGTAGAAGAGAGACTGTATCTGGATTCAGTTCTGTTCACCGGGTAGAAGAGAAACTACATCTGGATTCAGTTCTGTTCACCGGGTAGAAGAGAAACTACATCTGGATTCAGTTCTGTTCACCGGGTAGAAGAGAAACTACATCTGGATTCAGTTCTATTCACTGGGTAGAAGGCAGATTGTATCTGGATTCAATTCTATTCATTACTTCATCTGGAAATCAAGAAAAGCCACCACTGCTGAGGCTCAGAGGAGATACTTAGTTTGATAGAGTAAAAGATAAGGAGCAGGACAAGGCAAGCATGCAGAGGCATGGTGATTAATTGAGGTAAAAATCTAAGAAAGAACAATGCCTATGGAGCAAGGCAAGCATGTGCTTAGGGAAATATACATTGTCACTGTTACTGTGGGAGAAGAGCTAACCTCAAGCCCCTGGGGCAATGCCATGGCAAAGAACAGATTAGTGAGAACCTTAGACAGGAGAGCAGCAAGAGGAACTGCTATTAGTTTCTGTGAGCAGAGCTGATGAATCTGGTACCAGAGTGTGGCCTCCTCAGCTGATGCTCACATCTTTGAAGGGCTGATCGCAAACTGAGAAGATGATAGACAGGACCTGCAGAGCAGCAACCTCCACTGGAGGAACATCCCTGGAGTTAGAAGTCTACAAAGAGGCAGCTTGTGAAAGGTGACTGAGAAGCTGCTTCCCATACAATTGTTTTACTGTGGTGAAACATGAAAGCAGTAGATCCCAGTCCTCATGCTGTCTTCAGCTCAAGCTATTGTGGAAGAAACATTTCAGCCACCAGTAAGTTATTGGGCAGAGTAACAACGGCAGAGGCTTATGGGACGGCAGCAAGCAGCATCAATGAACATTTGTGTCTGGAATAACACTAGAGATTGAATGAGAAAGCATCTAACCTCTCCTGGGCTAAGATCTAGGATTCTTCCTACTACCAGTTTCTCCTGCTAACAAGCAAGCTGCCTCCCCTGTTGAGAGCTGGCTTTTACTTCTGCTTGGCTGGTCTCTTCCAGGATGTAGAGGAGAGCAGCACTTGCCAGCTGCTAGCACAGCTGCTAACACATCCTATTTCTCTAGCATATGTCCTCTCTTCTCCTTTCCTAGGATCCCCCAAAAGACTGACAGGGCCTACTACACTCTCAAGAGAAAGCCACAGGAGCTGCTAAGCTTCCTGCTGTAACAAGAACCACAGTAATCCTCAGCACCCTCTGCCCTCACACCACACACACAGTGAGGCCAACGTTATCTCCCCAGCGGTAACAGCCACAGCAGCCAGAACCAAAGGAGAAAAGAAAAAGAATGAGAATGAAGAGGAATGTGTAAGATTGTTAGGGTCCATCTGCCTCCATCCCACACATCCTAGCCAATGAAATTCATTTAGAATAATCTTTTGTTTTCCTTTTTACACCCAACAGTGAATTGCTCATATTTTCCCACTTTTCTGCTCCAAATCTGCAGCTAACTTTTAAAGGCATAGCCTAAAACTGCCACAGCACCCATCCTGCTTCTTACTTGATATTTTGACCACTATTACCACTTGTGCCAGGCCAGTGGTTGGAGGTAGAATTGCTGCGTATAAAACTCAGTACAGGAGACCACAAGCAAAAAGATAGCAGGAATGCACATGCTTTCATTTCTTTTCTTAGCAAGGTAAGTAGGAAGATCAAACAGCAGTGAGTCAGAGGAGCCTTCCCCACAGTAAATCTGTAGAAAAGCAGAACTGTACAATCACAAAGTGCAACTTGCAAAAGCAGTTACCTGGCAGCCAGGGACTACAAATACACCTCCCACACACCCACCAAGTGCCTTCCTCCTCTTTGCTCACTACACATGATCCTCAGATTATTTTTCTTTTCTGAGCTCAAGATGCACTTTCCAACCCATAAGACAGAAAGAGGTCTCAGGTGAATGAGAGCTCCTTAGTGACATCCATTTCAATGACTGTTGTGTAAGATGAAGCTGCTTTAACTCGGTTATCAGGCTCTCAGTGGAAACTTTGCATTTCCTTACACACTGTAAGAGGTCTGATTTTATTTCTGGGTTTCAGGGACCACCTCTGCTGAAGAGAGAGAGAAGAAGCACTTGTGATAAAATCAGTAAGGAAGTACAAAGTTTCCGGTGCGAGTCACAGCTCCCCCGTGACATCTGCTTTTTGCAGCTGCTGGATAGCTCTGTGTGAGCAGCACCTCCCTGGCAGAGCTACCTGGAGAGCAGCAAGTGATTCTGCACCCTCAGAGCAAAGAAGCCTTTCAACAGCATCCGAGAAGAAAGGAGGAGAACAGGTAAAACTCTGAAATGGAATTGCTGGGGCAGTTGTGCATCCTGTACGCTCAGGTGTGTGAGTGCAAGGCCTTTGCATTTACCTTTTCTTGCTGCTCAGGTAATTTTAGCAGCTGTTTTAAGAAGCCCTGCCTCGCCAGAAGTGGGTGCACATGTGTTCTAGGAGCACATGCTTTCAGTTTTAAATATCTAAGTGCATGCTGAACCTAGACTAGGCTTGTCTGGGTGCAGTTGTTGCAAAGCTGTCACCTCTAGACCACTGGTGTCAGAGCTTTTGTTCCTTTGGGGGTTGGCCTCTTCTCCCTAGCAACCAGCACCAGAACAAGGGGACACAGTCTCAAGCTGCAACAGGGGAAGTTTAGGCTGGAGGTGAGGAGAAAGTTCTTCACCGAGAGAGTGATTCGTCATTGGAATGGGCTGCCCGGGGAGGTGGTTGAGTCTCCGTCCCTGGAGGCGTTCAGGAGGGGACTGGATGTGGCACTTGGTGCCATGGTCTGGTTGTGAGGTTATGGTTACAGGTTGGACTCGATGATCTTCAAGGTCTCTTCCAACCTTGGTAATTCTATTCTATTCTATTCTATTCTATTCTATTCTATTCTATTCTATTCTATTCTATTCTATTCTATTCTATTCTATTCTAATTCAGATGCAAATCCTCACTTTTCTTCTGCTTTTCATTCATAAAGACAAAGGGGAAGGACATAACTCAAGCTTAGAACAATTCTGGTATGTTAAGCTAAAAAGAAAAAAGAGACATTGGCTTTGATGTGAATAACACACAAGGTAAGACATTAGCAATATATCTGCACCGTGCCTCTTACCTTGGAGTAACATCACTTAGAATTCTGTCTCTGCCTACTAGACAAGAACATACACACTAAAAAGGACAAATTCCTGTTTGTCATTTAGCCACTGAATACAGCACTTACTGAAAACTCACGCCAGCTCTTAGAAAGTGTAATTTCATCAGAAATTACAGTCAGATGCATTATTGTCATCATCCCCTGGTGACCTTTGATGGGAAGGGTGGGTGAAATCCTGCCTGCTGTGAATTGTGGCTTTGCTTTTTACTTTCTTTCACGCTGGATTCCTCTCTCTCATTTGATATCTTGATCCATTTCTTTCATTCCTTTTTGCTTTTCCCCCAGCAGAGTGTTCTGCATGCTTGAGATCCAGGCTGCAGGGTTGCAAAAGGGCTAAGCACTTGCATGCCAAAGATCCTGCATTTTGCAAGTGTGCTTGAGAAGTGTGCTGGAGCTGCAAGTCATTCAGTGCCAGTGATCTTGGCTTGCAGACTAACCACACCATCTTCACTCACTGAAAGCCTTTCTATATTCTTTCCTTCTCAGGACCTGGGTTAAAAAAAAACCCATGAGCTCTTCAAGTACAGAGTCCCCTGAGGTTGAAACCTCCGCTTTCTATGACTATTACAATAACTACAATGACGCTCCAAAACCATGCAGCAAGGATAATGTCAAGAGGTTTGCAGCCTCCTTCCTGCCTGTTCTCTACACTTTGGTATTCCTGGTTGGGCTCTTGGGAAACCTCCTGGTCATGGTGGTCCTCTTCAAATACAAGCGGCTGAAGGGCATGACCGACGTCTACCTGCTCAACCTCGCCATCTCGGATTTGCTCTTTGTTTTATCCTTGCCCTTCTGGTCTTACTTCACCATAGACCAATGGGTTTTTGGAACTCCCTGGTGTAAAATCATTTCATGGCTCTACCTGGTTGGCTTTTACAGTGGCATCTTCTTCATTATGCTGATGAGCATAGACAGATACCTGGCAATTGTTCGTGCAGTGTTTTCTTTGAAAGCAAGGACTGCCTTCCATGGCTTGATCACCAGCCTTGTTGTGTGGCTGGTAGCGCTCTCAGCCTCAGCTCCAGAGCTTGTCTTCAGAGAATCTTTTGATGAACATAATTACACCACCTGCAAGCAGAGATATCCAGGCAACTTCACAGCATGGAAACTTTTCTCCACCTTGGAAATCAACATTTTGGGGCTCCTCATCCCTTCCATGGTGATGATGTTTTGCTACTCTATGATCGTTAAGACATTAGTTCACTGTCGAAATGAGAAAAAGAACAAGGCTGTGAGGATGATCTTTGCTGTCATGGTTGTGTTCTTCTTCTTTTGGACTCCTTACAACATTGTTCTTTTCTTACAACTGCTGGAGATGATGGGAGTCATCAGAGACTGTGAAATGAGCAGGAATCTGGACTATGCTTCCCAGGTGACAGAAATCCTTGGCCTTTTACACTGTTGCCTCAACCCAGTCATCTACTTCTTCATGGGGGAAAAATTTAAGAAGTACCTGAAGATGCTTTTTAAGAACTGGAGGTTACCTGGAAAAGTTTGCAAGTGGTGTGGTGCTCACATCACTTACCACACTGAGTCTACCAGTTCATTCCACACACAGTCCACAGGGGATCAAGATGCCCTGTAACACATTTCAGCCCAGCCACTGAACTCGCCAGCAAGCAAACTGAAAAAAGCAGGACCTTTGCAAAGCTAAGCAAATACATTTAACAATAAGCTACTGCCAGCTTTGATTTCTGCCTCTACAATTTCTGAACAGCATGACAGAAGGCGTCCTAGATGTGAGAATTGGGAGCTGGACATGCAGGTTTTTCTGCTGAGCCTACAAATCACTGCTCAGAACTAACAGGAGCTCTCCGCCAAGCACTGTGCCACACTGCTTCCTTCTCACAGCGCTGAGACTGGGCAGGTTTAGACTGGACATTAGGAAAAAAATTTCCACAGAAAGAGTGGTCAGGCATTGGAATGGGCTGCCCAGGGAGGTGGTTGAGTCACCAACCCTGAGTATGTTTAAAAGTCTTTTGGATGTGGTGCTTGGGGGTGTGGTTTAGGGGTGAACCTCGTAGGGTTCTTGGTTGGACTTGGTGATGCTGAGGGTCTCTTCCAACCTGAACGTTTCTGTGAGCCTGAGACAGAGGTTGGCCTGCATGGAGGGGCAGAGGAGAGACAGATGCTTGTCATCAGCACCTGCATTTGGAAAACACAGTCATTTATGCCAGAAGGAGAGCTATTACTGGAGTTCTTTATTCTGCAGCTGATCCGTGTAGGACTTGTTCACTCTGACTCTTAGCACGCTATTAAAAGTGCCTGCTACTGCCAAGTGTTTCATCTCAGGGCCAGGACACATCCTGTGCCACTAAGAAGAAAGGACACAAAATATATTCTGTGTGTGCACAAAGACACCAAGAAGATGCATTACATTGTGTTCCAGACGTGCTTTCTCTTGAGGATCCAAGCTGTCACCTACGCCTGCGTGCAGGTGTGTGTAGATAGAAGCATTCTGAATTACTTCATCAGTGTAACTCAGGAGAGCAATTCTGTATTTTAATTAACAGAGAAAATGTTTACAGTATTTTTGAATAAAAGTGATTGGGTTTGGGTTTTGTGTCAAATAAAAAGCAATAACCAATTTTCCAGCACGTGTGAATAAATTCCAAGCATCTTGGCTGAAAGGGTATTTGAAGTGAATGATCTCTGTTCCCAAAGAGTCAGCTTCCCTTCACTGGAGATGGATCTGGCAAAACCAAAGAAAGTAAAACCAGAGATTGTGTGGAAAGAGTCTGTCATAATTTAGAAACCATACAAAGAACCCTAAACAGTTGACAACAGCAAGACACCAAATGTGTGGTGCCTCAGTAGCTGCTCACAGATCTGCATAATATTAACCAAAGGCCCAGATGGAAAGGAAAGGAAAGATGCTGATTTGCTGGAAGGTGTCCAGAGAAGGGAAACAAAGCTGGGGAGGGGTCTGGAGCACAACCCTGTGAGGAGAGGCTGAGAGAGCTGGGGTTGCTTAGCCTGCAGAAGAGGAGGCTCAGGGGAGACCTTCTTGCTCTCTACAACTCCCTGAAGGGAGGTTGTAGCCAGGAGGGGCTTGGTCTCTTCTCCCAGACAACCAGCACCAGAACAAGAGGACAGAGTCTCAAGCTGTGCCAGGGGAGGTTTAGGCTGGATGTTAGGAAGAAATTCTTCCCAGCAAGAGAGATTGGCCATTGGAATGTGCTGTCCAGGGAGGTGTTTAGGAAGAGCCTGGGTGAGGCAGTTGGTGCCATGGTTTAGTTGATTAGATGATGTTGGGTGATAGGTTGGACTCGATGATCTCAAAGGTCTTTTCCAACCTGGTCTGTTCTACTCTATTCCAGAGCAGGACACAGCACCATTCAGCAACACAGCAACGTTCAGATTTTGGCACAAAAATCATTTGTAAAGCTAAAAAAAAAATTAAATAAAATAAATCAGCACCAAAGAGAAAGATGAAAAATGTGCATTAGCAGATACTCCTGGTGTGTCTTCTTGCTGGATGACAACCATTCAGCAGAAAGATTTTTATTTCCTTAGGCTGCCAATACCAAGGTGCCTGCTCAGCATCCAGCCATGGCTCTAAAGAGCAGGCAAGGCATTAAAATGCAGCAGGAAAGGACTGGAGAAGAATTGAAGAAGTATTTTAGTGTCATTACTCTCATCACCCTAAATACAGAAGTCTTAAGTGGAAGCTCACCTCCATCTGACCTGTCTCATGATGTAAGACTGGAAATAAGCAGCAGCAGCACACTGAAATAATCCTGCACACAAATATCCACCAGAGTTAGTTTTGGGAATGCATTGATGCAAGGATCTGCATTGATGCAGTAATGAGAGCAGCTGTGGAAGACAATCCCTGCAGTAAGAAAGTGTCTTCTTTCCCAAGAAAACAGACCAGAAATTCTTCCTACTCCAAACCTTCCTGAGCAAATCAGTTGGGAACAACTGCCGCAAGGAGTGGCTTAAGCCATCCATTACCTAGTTTGGAAAGGAAGAGTAAGACAATTTGCAAGTGCCAGGTGCTTCCAATCCTCACAGATGTCACTAAAGCAAACAGCAGGTGACTCCCAACCTGGCATGGCACATTGTCCTCACAGATGTGATACTGATGGCCCTGTGGGCTGTTGAGCTGTTCCATCAGTCAAGGGAGCAGGCTAACCTGGAAACCAAACAGCACACCACGGTGCTTTTTCCCTTGGCCCTACTCTCTGGCCCTTCCAGCCAGCAAGAATGAATGAGTCCTTTTGAGACACTTTGCTTTCCAGACCAGGGAAGGCCTGCCTGTGCTGGCCTGGCCAAAATGATGGTCAGCAAGCAAAATGTAAGGTGTAGGCTCTTAATGACTGTGAGATAAAAGATGTCCAGGGCAAAAAGTGGTGTTGAGGAATGGCACTGAGCTGGCCAGCAGCTCACGGGCTGGCTCTTGAGCACACACCCCATGGTGGGGGACAACCAAATAAGCTCATGTGTAGGATTAAAGGGCTGCACCTTAAGGTGCAGTGCAGTACTGCCAGGAATTGGGCCAGCATAAAGCCTCTTTTGCACACAAAACACAGAGGTGCTTCACACCCCTGCTCAGCTTTGTGCCCCACAGCCTGTGCGTCTGTGCCTTCGGTCCACAGGGTGCCCGGTGCAGCCAGAGCTCCCCCTGGGCGTAATGCTGCCCTTATTTCTCTGCCCAAACCACCTTTTCTAGTCCTCCCACCAATAAAGCTACTCGGTGTGTGGGCTGGATGAGCAGCCAAGCTGAAAGCTGTGCTCTGAGCAGTTTTGCTGAATGGGGTGTAAGGAAGAGCTCACTTTAAAGCGATGGGCTCAGGAATCCAGATCCTGGGACCACAGCTCATCCAGCCTGGGTGGCTTCCTCCTCTGTCACCTGGAACAAAGCCTCCTTCCCCATGCACCAAGCTACAGTGGGTAACACCACTCCTCTTCTGAAAGAGGGCTTTGAAACATGCTGATGAGAAAGGACAATTGTATTAATATAGACCCCAAAAAAAGCTGCAATTGTCAAAATGTCAGTTGACCCAAGGTGTCATTTTAGCTGAATAAGAGTTTCTAAGCAATGACTGATGGTGCATAGAGAGCTACTGAAATGTCAAAGAGAATGGACAGACATTTGAGTGAAGCAAAGCTGACTCATTCTTAAACCTGCCTTTTTACATCAAAGTTCCTGAGAAAGCCAGCTTGCATCCTCTCCTCAGTTGTGTAGAAAGGTAGATGAGGGGAATGTAAGTATATTAAATACAAATAATGATGAAAAGGTAAAAACCAAGCTGGTTGGTTTGTTTTCAGAGTCCTTAGGCTACCACAATCACTCCCTAAACGTAAAGCTGAATTGCACACTTATCCTTTACTCTGGAAGACAGCTTCAGCCTGTTTAATTGTGCAGAAGAGGCATCATTGTTGGCAGCCTCCTCCCAGTCTGCTCCTCTCAGCCTAAGAGCCAGTGAGGAGTTGCCAGGAATGTCCCTGTCTTGATCCAGGTTCTGCAAGGAGAACCAGAGATTAATGTGAAGGTCACCTGGATGAAGATGGGCGGCAATTGTCACTATCCAATAAAAGATGGGGTTTGTTGGCACAAAGCTGCTGTTGGTCTTTAAACAGCAGACAGCAAGGACTCCTCTTTGCAGGTAACCAA
Organism: Picus viridis; assembly: GCA_033816785.1. Taxonomy (NCBI): domain Eukaryota; kingdom Metazoa; phylum Chordata; class Aves; order Piciformes; family Picidae; genus Picus; species Picus viridis. Next base: position 32,909,157 of record CM066574.1, read on the forward strand.
AATAGAAACAAATATTTGTGGAGTCTTCCTCTCTGGAGATATTCAAGACATGCCTGGATGTGTTCCTGTGTGATCTGCCCTAGGTGACCCTGCTCTGGCAGGGAGGTTGGACTGGATGAGCTTTGGAGGTCCCTTCCAGCCCTTAACATTCTGTGATTCTGTGATTTCACCCTCTGCGTAAAGCTAGCCCAAATACAGGACTGATCAATGCATCATACTCCCTTTACTTCTTGTGCTGTGTGTTTGGGGTTTTTTTGGTTAGTTTTTTTTTATTTCTTTCAAGTCATCTTGGAAGGGTTTTAGTTTCTTTGGGTTCTCGTTTCAAAGCAGCAGCATGCATTCAGCAGATGTAGCTCAGTCACTGCACTCTGCAAGCTTTTTGAGATTTCAGCTGTTTGCAAAAGAGTGCTTTAAAAATCCAAGAAGAGGTTTGTTTCCTTGGGTTTGCTTTTAAAACCTACAGCAAGTAATCAAGAATCTGATCTGCAAGAATCTGATCTGTTTCCACAGATAGGAAACCCTCACAAAAGGTACTCTCAGTGCTGCTAGAAACATGTAAGACAACAAAGACTTGAAAGAAAACCTTGAACTTGGACGTTATCAGGTCCACTTTTCTGCTCCAAAGAGGGCAGTGGTATTTGATCAGCATTTTCTGAGAAGCCTCAAGCAGTCAAGCTCAGGAAGAGACTTTTGCACCTGGAGCAGTGATTCAGGAAGAGACTTTTGTACCTGGAACAGTGATTGGAACAATGGGTGGACATCCCTGCATGAAAACCATTTTGTGTAGGGGCTTTGCACTCCTTAAAGTACCTCCACAAAAGTATTGTGGTTTGGACAGGTAGATGGAAAAGAGGATCCCTCCCTGACTTCTAACCTGTTGCCATCACAAACCACTACTACCAGATACTAGGAACACAGAAGTACCTTAATCCAAGTAAAAAAAGGCCACAAGAGATCTCTGTACCAGCTCTTAGCCGGTGAACTGAAATCTGACCATGTTTGAGACCACAGCCACAGACTGACTTACCTTTTCCACTACCAAGTTATGTGGGAAAGGTGTCAAAAGCACACCCAGAAGAGAAGGATGTTTTTCCCCCTGTTGCTTATGCCCTTGTTGCTCATTTTAAAGCACCAGGAAAGGGAAGAAAATGAGGCAGGCTGAACAGGCAAGAGCAACGTTGCCTGTTGGCCCTGCGTACAGCCAGTGCTCAGAAGCTGCAGAGCAGAGCTCTGCCCTTGTTAGCACACATTTTGCCTGGGCTTTCTGGAGGAGTGAAGCTCCTAGCATGAGGTGTTACACAAAACCCAGTGTGTTTTCTAGACCCGAGGCCACAAGAGCCCCCAAAGTTGCTGCCTTAGCAAAGCAAAAATGAAACACAAGGAAAATAAAATCAACGAGATCCTTCCCAACAAAGGCCATGTCTGCCTGGTCAGTGAAGGGCACAACCTACAAGAGTGTACTCCAACAAGGGGAAGACCTGGTGGAGAACCTAGGACATGGGACCTCATACAGATCCTTTGTGCCAGCAAACACTGAGCAGCTCAAGCATGCAGACAGCTGTGCACCAAGGCAGAATGCAACTGGCCTCAGCGGTGCCCCAGCGGACAATGGTTGTGTTTAGATTCAAACCTCACAGTTTATTACCTGCAGCTCTCCAAGTGGCCCATTCTGGCTGCACTGGCTTTAGCACATGGGGCTGCAGACCTCAACGGGGCAGAAGTAGCTGCCAACTAGATAGTGACCAGAGAGGATATGCCCCAAAGAGGCTTTAGCAGCCTCTTCTTCTTCTTTTTTTTCCTGGAGGGAAAAAAAAACAGAAGGCAAGTGGCTTTCAAGGGTCTGCTTGCAGCTTCACCAGGGATCTCACTCAGATCAATTCTTGCACCTGCTGCACAGGAATCAAGACTCTGCCCTCCTTGGTAAAACAAGGCATTTCGCAGATGAAAGCTATGACAAGAAGCAAAAAATGTGTGTAGTCATTGTTAGATTTCCCCCCACCTTGTCTCAAGACATCAAGAACTGTGCACACTCTTTTTCTTACAACCCAAGAAAGGGTTGTAAGAAACGCATCTTCTGTGTGCTCCTTCCACAGAAGATGAAAGCAACTTCCTAATGCATCAGTCTACAAAGAGCCTTTGTCTGTGAGAAATGTCTTGCTGCTGGTTTCTCAGACGATGGGTAATTGTTGTACCCTGAATCATGAAGGCTTGCAGACAAAACCCCTCCTCCTTTTAGAGCTGCTTGCCTGGTTTACTTCACCCTCTGACATTTGTAATCAGCAGGGGGTTTCACCAATTTGCATGAACACACTAAAACAGGTATCAGGAAAAAACACTAAGCACTTCATAAGAACAGGAACATTCTTTCCAAGTTCAAGCAGCATCACATCTTTGTATCAAACAGCCCAACAAGAAGTGAGTAACGCCCCCAAATCAAAATACACCACAAGGCTGTGGAAAGAGAGCTGGTGCTTGTCACTAACCTCAGCTGCTGCTGCACACCACTTTGCAGTGCAGTGGGAGCTTTAGATTTTGGGGGTGTTTTACTGAACTGTTTCATGAGTCACAGAATCATAGAATGGGCTGGGCTGGAAGGGACCTCCAAAGGTCATCCAGTCCAACCCCCCTGCAGTCAGCAGGGACATCCTCCACTAGATCAAGTTGCTCAGAGCCCTGTCAAGCCTGACCTTGAATATCTCCAGGTATGGGGCCCCTACAACCTCCCTGAGCAACCTGTTCTGAGGCCTCACCTCATGGCGAAGAACTTGTTCCTAAATATTCATGATGAGCATGCTGCTGAATCAGCAGTCAAGGTTGAGGCTCTTCAACCAACCCTGACTAATACTATGATATTTTCCCCATCCTGCACAAATCATCAGGGAAACTGAATCTTGGCACCCCAGTTCACCTCCTGACTTTCAGATACAACTTTCCAGATGTAGCTATGAAAGCCTGAAAACTACAAAGCTCAGCATCATTCACCTTTGCCAGTTCAGTGGGACCACAGCCTGCAGCAGTTTGGCTACAGCTGGAGGCACCTAAAGGGAAATTATTTTCTTTCTCCTCTCCACTGCCTGGGTCAGATCTGCCTGGGTCTGGGAAAAGGAGAGCCTGAGGGAGCTGGGGTTGTTTAGCCTGGAGAAGAGGAGGCTCAGGGGAGACCTTCTTGCTCTCTACAACTCCCTGAAGGGAGGTTGTAGCCAGGTGGGGGTTGGTCTCTTCTCCCAGGCAACCAGCACCAGAACAACAGGACACAGCCTCAAGCTGTGCCAGGGGAAGTTTAGGCTGGAGGTGAGGAGAAAGTTCTTCCCAGAAAGAGAGATTGGCCATTGGGATGTGCTGCCCAGGGAGGTGGTGGAGTCCCCATCCCTGGAGGTGTTCAAGAGGGAATTGGACGTGGCACTTGAAGCCATGGTTTAGTTAGTCATGAGGTGTTCGGTGATAGGTTGGACTTGATGATCTCTGAGCTCTTTTCCAACCTTATTGATTCTATGATTCCCTGATTCTATGAAAATCACCCCCAAACCAACAAACACCACCCAAAAAACCCAACAAACCAAAACAACACCAAAACCCCAAACCAACCCCCCTCAAACAACTCACTATTTACCTGGCACATCACAACGCCTTCCCCTCTCGTCTTTTGTAACACTGAACATTCCTGTTTGCTTCTATCTCCACAGTGTTTCAACACCCACTTTCAGGCCTTTTTACTGTAGCTACAGGAACAGGAGAAAAAAATGCATGCAAGTCAAGTATGCCACTATTGTAATCTCGTTTCAGTCCCTTTGCACAGACAGTGCTCTTCATTAAGAACAGAGCCAAGCACAACTTTGGGATGATTTTCAGCACACCTAGCTCCTATTCTTACATCTGAATTACTGGCACCTTCTCTCCAAGCTCTCTTTATCTCCCAGAACGAGTAAACAAGCTTAATATTGGGGTGGAGAGGTGGGGTGCACATTTCTTCCACCCCCCACCCCACCCCCCCAAAGACACTAGGAGGAGTCCAAAATTTTGCTACCACTAAACCGCCAACTGGCTTGGCAGTAAAAATTAGAAAGCTTTGGCTACTACTGAAACACCAACTCTCTTGGCTGTAAAAAATAGAAAGCATCTGTAGAAGCTCTAGGTTTTCATCAATGCCTCTGGAAGCCTTTGAGTCAAAGCAAACAGACCTCAGAGGTTAGACTTGAGGAAGTAAAAAACAAAAAAGAGCTGCAGCAGCAGACATCAAGCAGCAGCAACTTTCTTCTATCTCAACACAAGCTCAAGGGACTCAGTGCTTTAAATAGTCACAGCTAGCAAATGTCTGTTTGGCTGTCCTCAAAAGAATCACATCGGTTTAACTTCAGCTTTTGAAGTGAATGCTGCTCTGGATCAAAGGACTAAGAGAGCCATATAGGAAGGCATGGTAGCAGAAGCCACTGCAGGAAATCATGCTAAGCCCTCCTGAGTTCAGTACCAGGTTCTTGGGTTCTGCAGCACGCCAGGCCTACCTGTTCATGATTAGTGCAAACCACATCCTAAAACTGAGGGGGAAAAACAAAGAACACTTGAAAGAAGCTATGCAGAGCGTGCACAGTATCCAAACCCTGCTCTCAGAGCCTGAAGTCTTCCAGGAAGCCTTGCTGGCAAAGCAGAGCATTGCAATATCCAGAAACAAAATCAAGAAATGATAAAACAAATAAAAATCATTTGTAAACAGACAACTTTATTCAGCAAAAGCAGTGCCAAGATCCCAGTGACACCTTTTTCCAACACTTTTCCATTCAGCCCTTTGCATCAAGTTCCAAGATCATCTCTCCCTGTTCAGCTTTGCCTTCTCATTGAAGCAGTCCCAACCATGCAGAAGCAGCAACGGTGTGGGCGCAGCGACCCAGCGTGGGGCACAGGCAGGGCAAAACACTCTGCCTCAGCACCTACAGACACATCCTTGGGTAAAGCAGCAACAAGTGGCAATGGGTTCTTCTTGGCTGTGCTGTAGTCTGAAGGCCCCATGTTGCAGATAGCTCTCTTCTGCATACCACACTGCCTGGCAACCTCTAACAGAGTTTTCATGTAGTTAGACCAGGGTAAGGAATCAGGAGCCCAACATTCAGAACCCTTCTGCAGCCAAGAGACCACTTCACTTAAAACAGTAAACAGGCAGGTGTGTTCATGAAGCTATCTAGACCCTATCTGAATAACCTGAAGCCCGCTTTTCCCATGTTATTTATCTTATTCTTACACCTAACCAGCTGCATGTTTGGAATCCTTGGTGCAAAGCCTTCTGCTTGCACCAGCACACAGAGGGAAGGCTCAGGGATTCCACTACATTTTCACAAGAACATAAACCAAACTGAAGCTGGAATGAGAGCCAGGAGTTCCACTCCCCTCATAGCACTAACTGCAAAAAAAATAGCAACACTCCTGGCTTTTAAATCACTGAAGTGCTGTAGGAGTAATACCTACCCAGTACTGTCACTCTGCACACTTCAAGCCACAGAACCCACAACCGATGTGAAGCCAATTCTGTTCCATTCCTTACATTCAGGGCCTGGCATGGAGGTAATTAATACCTCACAATAAACTGTTTGCAGAGCATGTGTGGTGCCAAGAAAATAATGTGTTTTTTTAAATTAAGAAGGTAAAACATAAACAAACAACAAAAAGCTAAACCCAAGGCAAAGTTAGTTAAACCCAAGGCAAAGTTAAACCCAAGGCAAATCAAATCCAGGGTCAGAGCAGACCATTTTAATCTAAAAGGAAGCATGTCTGGTACTGAACACACAGCCCCCAGACTCTGCATTTGAGAGTAGAATCATAGAATTGCCAGGGCTGGAAGGGACCTCAAGGATCATCCAGTTCCAACCCCCCTGACATGGGCAGGGACACCTCACACTACAGCAGGTTGCTCACAGCCACATCCAGCCTGGCTGCAAAAACCTCCAGGCATGAGGCTTCCACCACCTCCCTGGGCAACCTGTTCCAGTCTCTCACCACCCTCCTGGGGAAGAACTTCTTCCTAACATCCAACCTGAATCTACCCATTTCTGGTTTTGTTCCATTCCCCCCAGTCCTGTCACCCCCTGACACCCTGAAAAAGTAGAAGTTATATGGCTCAGGTGAACCACATGTCTGGTTTGAAAGCCAAACATACATAGTAAAGATGTCGATGCTCCTTCTCACTTTCTCCTCTGGTGACATTATCAGTCCTCATCAGATGAGAAGAAACAGTCAGATTTTTGCATTGGCCATCTCAGAAAGGGTGGCACATCCAGAGCCACACAGCCCATTACAGCTGAGTTGTTTTGCTTTACTTATAACACAGAAAACAAATGAAGATGTGTGCAAAGATACCAACAAGAATAACTCCTTGTCTGTAGAGACTTTACAACCTCATTTCTTCCTGAGTACTGCAATTGCTCACAACTCTTCCTCTTTCCTCCTCAAACACACACAAGAAGTATTTCAGCTTAACCATTTTAACAGTGGCAGACAAAAACCAAAGGGAGAAATGACAGCTGATGAAAATACCTAATGCCACCACCTCCACCTTTTGTTGTTTAAATCTCACCAAGGAGTTTGCATGATTGCCAGCCAAACCATAGGCAGCAGACAGAAGATTCTAGCTGCTGTACAAAGTCAGCTTTGCTGACAGAGATTGAGCACCTTTGCAAATATCAGGCACTTACAAAGGCCAGGATTTTACTGCAACAAAACAGAAGATGCAAGTTAATGACTAAAAGAGAATTAAAATTCTTTAAAGTATTCCACTTCCTATGAAAACCTCCAGGCCCACTAGAAGGAAAAAGATCCATTAGAGGACAAATGGCTCATTTTAAGTCTACATTCTGCAGGCAGGTCAATCAGAGGCTATGGTCCAACCAAGCCTACCTTTTAGAATCATAGAATTGTTAGGATTGGAAGGGACCTCAAGGATCATCCAGTTCCAAACCCCCTGCCACGGGCAGGGACACCTCACACTACAGCAGGTTGCTCACAGCCACATCCAGCCTGGCCTTCAAAACCTCCAGGGATGAGGCTGCCACAATCCCCCTGGGCAACCTGTGCCTGTCTCTCACCACCCTCATGGGGAAGAACTTCTTCCTAACATCCAATCTCAATCTACCCATTTCTAGGGTTTTTTCCATTCCCCCCAGTCCTATCACTCCCTGACACCCTAAAACTCCCTCCCCAGCTTTCTTGTAGCCCCCTTCAGATACTGGAAGGCCATAACTAGGTCTCCTCGGAGCCTTCTCATCTTCAGACTGAAGATCTCCAACTCCCTCAGTCTGTGCTCATAGGAGAGGAGCTCCAGCCCTCTGATCATCCTCATGGCCTTTCTCTGGACACACTCCAGCACATCTAGATCCTTCCTGTATATGACCTTGTACTTCCCAATTTACCTAAAGCTTTCAGAGACAGCAGAAGAGAAGCAGCAAATTTGCTTTCCAAGAGGGGAGAGATGCAGACTCCACGTGACTGCTGTTTGGACCAGCCAGCATTTGAATACTGTCTTACACAAGTCTTCTCCCTGCTCCCATAAGAAAACAATTTCATTTTCAAGGTCACTTGCATGGACATGGAAAGACCATGAGGTTTGCTCAACTCTGGCATTGAGCCCATTCAGACTAAAATGGTGATACTCATAGCTCTGACCTGCCAGTCCAACATGAGTAAACCCAGCAAGCTAGTGGGACTCTGCACCCCTTTTATAGCCTCCTCTCCAGTTGGAAAGCATGGTAAATAAAAGTGCTTACTGTCATGTCAGCAGCCTACAAGGTCAGTTTTTACTAAACTGGTGGAAAAGTTCTCTTCCAGTTGAGTTCAATACCACAGTCCAAGGCAAGTTGTAAGCTACAGCTTTTATTTTTCTAGAGAATTTCAGTATTTAACTCTGGAAAATGAGAGAAAACAAAACAACAATAAAAACAAAGGTCTCTGAAGAAATTGAAAAGCTGCCCCATCTAAACAACTTACTGATTAACAAGGAGTCCTCAGCATGGGAGGCTTGAGGGTAGGGGAGGCAAAGTGGGGGAGAGGACAAGGAAATCCTCCAGTTATTATAAAGGATTCAGCCACGTGTCTCTCACAAAGGGCTTAGGGGCATAACTGCCATACTGTGTGGTTGCATTGATATTAGGCACATCCACAAACTCTATCTCACACTCCTGGGTGCTGCAAGGAGAATGCTCCAGCTCCAACACCGTCACGTTGTTTGGCACGGAAGAAACCAGGATATGCCCTGGAACAAAAAGGGTCAGCTGAGGGCCACGGGCCGGCCAGTAGCGACCAAGATTGAAGCCATTGATCCAAATTTGCCCCTGGGAAGAGAGAAAGAGAAGATAACAATGTAATCATTTGACAGACACCAAGTGAAGGTAGGAGATCACTGCAGAGGGACCTTGCCAGGCTGGACAGATGGGCAGAGTCCAAGGCATGAGATTTAACACATCGAAGTGCCAGGTTCTACACACTGGCCACAGCAACCCCAGGCAGTGCTACAGGCTGGGGTCAGAGTGGCTGGAGAGCAGCCAGGCAGAGAGGGACCGGGGGGTACTGGTTGACAGTAGGCTGAACATGAGCCTGCAGTGTGCCCAGGCATCCTGGTCTGGTGTGGCCAGCGGGAGCAGGGAGGTCATTCTGCCCTGGACTCAGCACTGGTTAGGCCACACCTTGAGTCCTGTGTCCAGTTCTGGGCTCCTCAGCTTAGGAAAGATGTTGAGTTGCTGGAAGGTGTCCAGAGAAGGGCAACGAAGCTGGGGAGGGGGCTGGAGCACAGCCCTGTGAGGAGAGGCTGAGGGAGCTGGGGTTGCTTAGCCTGGAGAAGAGGAGGCTCAGGGAGACCTTCTTGCTCTCTCCAACTCCCTGAAGGGAGGTTGTAGCCAGGTGGGGGTTGGTCTCTTCTCCCAGGCACCCAGCACCAGAACAAGAGGACATAGTCTCAAGCTGTGCCAGGGGAGGGTTAGGCTGGATGTTAGGAAGAAGTTCTTCCCAGCAAGAGAGATTGGCCATTGGAATGTGCTGCCCAGGGAGGTGGTGGAGTCACCATCCCTGGAGGTGTTTAAGAAGAGCCTGGCTGAGGCACTTGGTGCCATGGTTTAGTTCATGAGATGATGCTGGGTGATAGGTTGGACTTGATGATCTCAAAGGTCTTTTCCAACCTGGTTAATTCTATTCTATTCTAACACAACCTTTACTGATGAAATAGCTTTAAGCATAATGCTCTTCACATTGTAACTGAATCTCCTCCATCTTTCAGTTTGATGCAACACAAAGATTTCAAGTACATGCTAATGTTGGGCAAAATAATTTAAATACCCTGATGAATTCAAGCCATCATTAATATTTTAAAAGACAGTGGTAAATCATAGAATGGCTCAGGTCGGAAGGGACCTCAGAGATCATCTACTCCAACCTCCCCACCATGGGCAGGGATACCTCTCAACCAGACTCAGATGCTCAAGGCCTCATCCAGCCTGGCCTCGAACACCCCCAGGGAGGAGGCAGCCACAACCTCCCTGGACAGCCTATCCCAGAGCCTCACCACCCTTGTACTGAAAAGCTTCTTCCTAAGATCCAGCCTAAACCTACTCTTCCTCAGCCTCAAACCACTCCCCCTTACAGTAATTGCAAATATGGCAATAGTTAAGAGAACATCATTGCAGGTTCCTGGAACTGAATTTTGCACCAAGTTGAAGACCAAATCAAATCTGAGAATTGTATTTGCTTGAAGCTGATTGTTGGAAAAAAACCAAAAACAACACCAAACCACAAAAAACCAAAAGAAACTCACAAAAAGCATTTCCTAAGTGTTGTGGCTGTGTACAAATAGAAGGCTACACTACCTTGGCAGTGCCTTCCTATGGCATGATTGTGTGCAAAAGACCCAGCTTGTGTAGACACTTGGGATTCAGATGTCTGTTAGACTTGTGGTAACAAAAGAACTTGTGAAATCACACTGCCAGACAGCTGCAGCTACCTACAACCATTAAAACCTTTTGTGGTTAACTGGGCAAACAAACTCTTTCAATTACTTTTTCATAGAGGAGGTAGCCAGAAGTCCTAGTTCAGCACATGCTGCTAACGTTACAAACTCCTCAAGCTCAAAAGATAAACCAACATTGGGCAAGGGGGGAGAGAAAAATCTTGTAAACGGTGACATACACATCACAGAATAAACAAAGTGACACAGATGTGTCACAGGTATCCTCATTTGTGTTTTCCAGGCATTGTACAGGAGAGGCAGGAGCCAAAAAGAAGAGCTAATGACTCCAATGCCCTCCCTTTTATACCCTAGCTGGGCAGGGAGGGGGAGTGGAACAGACTCAGTTTCCCAGGGGGAAACCGCCCTGCAGGGAGGGCAAAGCACTCGCAAGCCCTCCCCCCGTTTTCAGGATGGGTGTTAACCCACCACAAAGCCTCATCCCTGGAGGTTTTGAAGGCCAGGCTGGATGTGGCTCTGGCCAACCTGCTGTAGTGTGAGGTGTCCCTGCCCATGGCAGGGGGTTGGAACTGGCTGATCCTTGAGGTCCCTTCCAACCCTGACAATTCTGTGATTCTATGACAAAGAATTTCCAGCAGCACAGCTGTAATATATTGAGTGTGGCTTCTCAAGCTGTTCCAAAGGTATTTTTCTGCCTTTCTCTTTTCCAGGTGTTTCTGAAAACAAATGGTATGAAGCCTGCAATGGAAATTTTTGAAGGAGCTGGTAGATTTGCAAAGGCAGGTGAGTTATTTCAGCTCTGCATTCACTTCCGTGCTCTAAGATCCTATCTTGCCCCGTTCTGTCAAGGTGTCAGTACGCCTTGGCCTCAAAGTTTATTCAATTAACTTTATCTTGCTTTGTGGTTTGGCTTTGCTGCATTCTAAAAGTCAAGGGAAGAGCTTGTTAGTTAAGCTCACTCCTTTGGTTCTGTAGTAGCTTTAGAAGAAAATATGGCATTAATGCAGCCTCCCCAGGCAGCAGATGAATCAGGGCACCCGCTAGACTGCAGCCTAGCTCTGTAGGAAGCAGCTCACTGTAAGACCCAACTGCAGGAGGTATGATCAGACAGGTCTCTCCTCTCTGATCTTAATCAGTCTCCGGTTGTCACTCTTTTTTGTGTGTGTTTTTATTTCCAGTAAAGCTATGCACTTCATTTCTCAATTGCAGACTGTCCTAATTCACACTGCCAAGGAGGAATTTGTGTGCTCTCTAGTAGTAAATCATGATACTACACACACAACAAATATGCTCTAGGCATAATGAATGAGAAGGGATCTCTGTCTTCAGTAATAAGATTTCCTTCAGCAAGGGTCAGCAACTCATGGTTCCACAGAAATCAAGAGCAGTCCTGACTCCAAATCCTCTTTTCTGTTGAAAGCTGATGAATCTAACCCCACATTCAGGGGCAGAGAGGCTTAAGGACATTGTGCTTCCTCAAATGAGCTAAGCCAAGAACTATTTTTGGATTTTATTCAGTGACTGTGCAAGAGATGCACACAGACAGGAACAGGGACTAAGACAGACTTCCTCAGCCAAGCTCAGAGCCAGCAACACCAAATGCCTGCAATGAATTGCAGTCTTCTGCCTACTGGGAAGAGCTTTAACCACTACAATACTGTAGACAAATCACCAGCAGCTCCTCTCCCTGCTCTATTTTATCATAGAATCATAGAATCAGTCAGGGTTGGAAGGGACCACAAGGATCATCTAGTTCCAACCCCCGTGCCATGGGCAGGGACACCCTACACTAGATCACGCTGGCCAGAGCCTCGTCCAGCCTGGGCTTAAACACCTCCAGGGACGGGGCCTCAACCACCTCCCTGGATAACCCATTCCAGGGCTTCACCACTCTCATGGGGAAGAACTTCTTCCTCACATCTAGCCTGAATCTCCCCATTTCCAGCTTGAATCCGTTCCCCCTAGTCCTATCACTACCTGAGATCCTGAGAAGTCCCTCCCCAGCCTTCCTGTAGGCCCCCTTCAGATACTGGAAGGCCACAATGAGGTCACCTCGGAGCCTTCTCTTCTCCAGACTGAACAGCCCCAACTCCCTCAGTCTGTCCTCATAGGAGAGGTGCTCCAGCCCTCTGCTCATCCTCGTGGCCCTTCTCTGGACACGCTCCAGCACATCCACATCCCTCCTGTAATAGGGGCTCCAGAACTGGACGCAGTACTCCAGGTGGGGTCTCACCAGAGCTGAGTAGAGGGGGAGAATCCCCTCCCTTGACCTGCTGGCCACACTTCTCCTGATGCAGCCCAGGATCTGATTGGCTTTCCAGGCTGCAAGCGCACATTGAGAGCTCATGTTGAGCTTCTCGTCCACCAGCACCCCCAAGTCTCTCTCCTCAGGGCTGCTCTCCAGCCAGTCACTGCCCAGCCTGGATTTGTGCCTGGGATTGCCTCGACCCAGATGCAGGACCCTGCACTTGGTCTTGTTGAAGCTCATGAGGTTGGCTTGTGGCTCATGAGGTTGGCATTTTAATAGCAGGAAATTAATTATTTCAAAAAGGAAGAATTTTGCTACCTAACACTTATCACAAGAGCTTCCCTGAAGCCTGTACTGAAATGCTTAGGTCTCCAAGAGCTGTGACACTTCAGTGCCCACATTCTGACACAACTAAAGGCAGGATTTCTAAATAGCCTGACAGCCGATCTGTCTCACTGTGGGCTTTTGTGATGCTCTACCTTCTACACCAACACCATGAATCTTTTGAATATGTTTCTCTTTTCCATGTTTCCTTAAAGCAAGGAATCCATTTCCTAGTTGTTTACAGGATCACAGGATGTTAGGGGTCGAAGGGACCTCTGGAGATCTTTGGGTCCAGCTCTGCTGCCAGAGCAGGACCACAGAATCCAGCACAGGTCACACAGGAACACATCCAGATGGGCCTTGAAAGTCTCCACAGAAGGAGACTCCACAACCTCCCTGGACAGCCTGTTCCAGTGTTCTGTGACCCTCACAGTGAAGAAGTTCCTCCTCATGTTGAGGTGGAACCTCCTGTGGTGCAGTTAACATCCACTGCCCCCTGTCCTATCACAGGGTGCAACTGAGCAGAGGCTGTCCCCTCCTTCCTGACACCCAGCCCCAAGATAATTATAGACATTTATTAAATCTCCTCTCAGCCTTCTCCTCTCCAGACTAAACAGCTCCAGGCCTCTCAGCCTCTCCTCATCAGGCAGTGCTCCAGTCCCTTCATCATCCTTGTAGCCCTCAGTTGGAGTCTCTTGAGTAGATCTCTATCCCTCTTGAACTTGGGAGCCCAGACCTGGATGCAACATTCCCAGTGGGGCCTCAGCCCGGCAGAGTAGAGGGGGAGGAGAAAGCAGAGGCACCTCACCGCTACACCCAATTTCTACCCATCAAGAGAGGTGGACTTTGGTTATCCATAGAGGTTTCAACAGCTTTGAGTGGACTTCAGACTTTTACAGCAAATAGTTTTACCTTTGTCCAGCCAGGAAACTTGACATAGGTGTCTTGAGGCAAGTCTGGAATTCCTTCAGGAATTACAAGTGTCCCAGTATAAAAAGTAGGTGCTTCATAACTCAGCTGAGGGTCAACAGATCTCTTCAGTCGATCGAGGTTGCTACTCATGTCACGCTTCACTGCTCCATCAATGTCCAGAGGGTAGATTTCCCATTCAAGAAGCACATCTTCATCAAGAGTTAAATTTGAAACTAGCCCCTAGGGGAAGCATAAAAAAACAAACCCAAACTAACCACAGTTATGTTCATGTTATTGAAGATAATGGGCTGCAACTAAAGTCAGGAACAAAAACCAAATTGAAGTGCTTGCAACAGCTGCTAATCCATGCATGAAAAAACCAAGCACCTGCCCTCCACCAAATTGTAAGCTTTGCTTGAGAACAAAGGGTTTCATTTATTGTCTGTGCCAAGGTCTTGAGCACAGCCCTATGAGGAGAGGCTGAGGGAGCTGGGGTTGCTTAGCCTGCAGAAGAGGAGGCTCAGGGGAGACCTTCTTGCTCTCTACAACTCCCTGAAGGGAGGTTGTAGCCAGGTGGGGGTTGGTCTCTTCTCCCAGGCAAGCAGCACCAGAACAAGAGGACACAGTCTCAAGCTGTGCCAGGGGAGGTTTAGGCTGGAGGTGAGGAGAAAGTTCTTCCCAGAAAGAGTAATTGGCCATTGGAATGTGCTGCCCAGGGAGCTGGTGGAGTCACCACCCCTGGAGGTGTTCAAAAAGGGATTAGATGTGGCACTTGGAGCCATGGTTTAGTTAGTCATGAGGTGTTGGGTGATAGGTTGGACTTGATGATCTCTCAGCTATTTTCCAACCTAATTGATTCTATGATCTGTTCCTCTTCAAAGATTTGAGTTTTCACTGATGCCCAGGTTGGTTTTTTCCAACCTTTTCCCTCATAACTGTGCAAATTTCTCTTTTGCTTTAACATGAAGTCAATGAGTGCTTTAATAAAAAGCAGGAAAAGCATTACAAAGAGCAACTCTGAGGTTTGGCACCACTGAGTCACTGGCCCAAGACACTAACCTGCACAACAGCAGAGAAAGCAGCACTCCCTTCCTATGAGCCTTCTGCAGATAACAGAGAGTATCACGAAACCAAGGCACATGAGCCGTCACCCCGGTTCAGGGAAACACTTGAAGCTTACAGTCAGCTTCCAGCCCACAGAGTCTTTGTTTCACTTCTACAGAACCTCCTGTGCAGCACACCAGGCTACTCACACACTGCATGCAGGAGCAAGGTAAGGCCGTGATTTAAGAATGAAAGGAACATGAGGTTCCCCCTGCACACATCCTCATGGTGTTCCAGCCGTTGTTTCTGACGTGCCGTGTCAGTGCAGCGCAGGGAGAGCAAAGCATTTCCTCACAAATCATTTCCACTGTGCTAGCATTCCGAGATTGGCAAGGAGGTGCCCAGAAAAGGGGAAAAACAACTGAAATCTGCTAGGAAGCTCTGCTCACTGCCTCCTTCTCTCAAGAGTGCTAAAGGGGGGAAAGCCAAAGGATGAGGAAATAAATCCCATACAAAATTACCTCCAGCCATAACATACTACCTGCAGCCTCTCTCTTAGGGGTTTGGAAAGGGAAAAATTGAGCTTTGAGCCCTTACTTGACTGATGTCACACCCCAAGCATCTGTGCAACTGCTCCCTCCTTCTCTCTCCTCCAGTTACAGTCAACCTCACATTCTCTGGGCACTTTATTTCAGCTGCAGGCTTTCAAACCACTGCTCTTACATCCACAGAATTGCTTGAACAAACCCTGCACAGAAGCTGCTTTTCAGTGCAACTTCAGCTCTCTTGCAAACACCACATGGCAAACAGGAACAAGCAAAACCACATCTCCTATAGGCTTGGAGGGCTGATACTACATCATGTACTTGTCTTGTCTAAGGAGCACTACATTGCCTTCACAAGCCTCAGCAGCAGCAGGAGCACTAATTTTCTCTACCTTTACCCAGATGCCCACTTTACAGAACAGGGACTTCTTGTTGCATCTAAATAAAATACCTGCACAGTCAAGTGGCAAAACTGTCTCTATACAGCCTAGCCTTTACTCTCTCTAGCAATCAGTTCAAGTCCTTCACAGACAGAGTAATTGGCCATTGGAATGTGCTGCCCAGGGAGGTGGTGGAGTCCCCGTCCCTGGAGGTGTTCAAAAAAGGATTGGATGTGGCACTTGGAGCCATGGTTTAGTTGTCAGGAGGTGTTAGGTATTAGGTAATAGGTTGGACTTGATGATCTCTGAGGTCTTTACCAACTTGATGGATTCTATGATTCTAATGCAACACAAGAGGAGCCCAAACTTTCTAACCTGCCTCCCTAAAGCCATCTTTAAACACTATGCATAGTGTGATTGCTTAAAATGAGGTTAAAGGGCTACTAAGCCTTCTTAATTTGGATGGCAGAAGTCTGTGGAACAGTCCAGATACAGATACACATAGACTCATAGAACCAACAAGATCAGAAAAGACCTCAAGGATCATCAAGTCCAACCCAACACCCAACACTTCACAACTACTAAAACATGGCACCAAGTGCCACGTCCAATCCTCTCCTGAACACCTCCAGGGATGGTGACTCCACCACCTCCCCTGGGCAGCACATTCCAATGCCTAAAAACTCTCTCTGTGAAGAACTTTCTCCTCATCTGGAGCCTAAGAGGTTAAAGGTTAAAACAACACTAGAGGTGGAAATCAGCATGTGAAAAAACCCAAACAAAACAGAGGAAAAACCATCACAGAAATCCCACTCTTCCTTGTGTCCTTCAACAACAAAACCTAGACTGGCAGGATGTTTTAAACCCAGAATTCTGTTAAGATTTCTTCTCAAAAGCCAGATCCTTAGTTTCATTTCAAGCTCAAAAAAAAAAAAAAAAAACCCAACAATAAAATAACAGCCAAGCAGAAGCTAGATTAACAACCCTATTTGCTTCAGAATGTGAGGCTGCACAAGGCAGGAACCCCTTCCCCCGAAGCTACTTTTGAAAGTACAAAATAACTGAAGTCCAAGGTGTAACTATCCC
Organism: Picus viridis; assembly: GCA_033816785.1. NCBI lineage: Eukaryota > Metazoa > Chordata > Aves > Piciformes > Picidae > Picus > Picus viridis. Next base: position 32,925,627 of record CM066574.1, read on the forward strand.
TGCCCTTCCAAACCAACACAAAGCACAGCGTGAGGAAGGGACTGTCTGGGAGGAAGGAACACATAAGCCAAAGCTACCTGGAAGAGGCTGCCTCTTCTGTTTGGAAGGATCCTGCTTGTAGAGGGTTCTCACAATGGATTTGTCTACCAAACTTGCTTTCACTCCTAAATCTTTGAAAGGCTGAAACCCTGGTTAAGTGTGAATTTCAGCTCCACCATAGCAACACTGAGCACCTCCCTAATTCAATCTCTACCCCTTTATCCAGTTACCTAAATTTAGCACTAAGCACCTAGGTTTCCTTACCACCCGGCTTGTTCTTAAAGGAAGAAATGCAACATTTGTGCTGCCTCAACGTGAAGGCAAAACACTGGGGAACCAGCTGCCCTCTCACACTCAGATAAAGGGAAGGGCCTTGAAAAGGCAGCATGAACAGTTTGCCATGACAGTCATTGATGAGTCACCTCCTTGTCCTTATCTTGACCTACAAATCCTCCCATTTTCTCCTCCTGTTCTGTTGATGGAGAAAGAGTGGTAGAGTGGCTTGGTGGGCTCCTGGTGGTCAGCCAAGGTCAACCCACCACAGACACTCATGCAGGGAGCTGATGATCCCAAAAGGTAGCATGGATCCCAAAGCATTCAGAAGCTTTCTGATAATTACCTCTAACACCTGATTAGCCCAAATCTGAAGTGGCCACTTTGCATGGCAAAGTGCTCACGAGACAGCCTTCCATAGCTACACTGAAAACACTGCAAGGGTGCACTGCTGACCAATGTAGTGGGGCATGGAGAGAGATAAAAAAGCCATAGCTGTATCTATCTACACATACACACACACCCCCCACCAGGATTCACCAGCCCTGAAGCACAGCCAAGATTTAGATACATAAGGCACAGAACAGAATAGAATTAACCAGGTTGGAAAAGACCTTTGAGATCATCAAGTCCAACCGATCACCCAATACCATCTCATCAACTAAACCATGGCACCAAGTGCCTCAGCCAGGCTCTTCTTAAACACCTCCAGTGATGGTGACTCTACCACCTCCCTGGGCAGCACATTTCAATGGCCAATCTCTCTCTTTTGGGAGGAATTTCTTCCTAACATCCAGCCTAAACCTCCCCTGGTGCAGCTTGAGACTGCATCCTCCTGTTCTGGTGCTGCTTGCCTGGGAGAAGAGACCAACCCCCTCCTGACTACAACCTCCCTTCAGGGAGTTGTAGAGAGCAAGAAGGTCTCCCCTGAGCCTCCTCTTCTCCAGGCTAAGCAACCCCAGCTCCCTCAGCCTCTCCTCACAGGGCTTGTGCTCCAGACCCCTCCCCAGCTTTGTTGACCTTCTCTGAACACCTTCCAGCAACTCAACATCTTTCCTAAACTGAGGGGCCCAGAACTGGACACAAGATTCAAGGTGTGACCTAACCAGTGCTGAGCAGAGGGGCAGAATGACTTCCCTGCTCCTGCTGGCCACACTATTTCTGACACAGGCCAGGATGCCATTGGCCTTGTCCACCTGGGCACACTGCAGGCTCATGTTCAGCCTACTATCCACCAGTATCCCCAGGTCCCTTTCTGCCTTTTCTGTCAAGGTCCCTCTGCAGAGAATACAGAAATACAACCCCAGGATTCACCAGCCCTGAAGTGCAGCCAAGATCTAGATACATAAGGCATAGCTATACCAATGTACACATACACACACAAATACAACCCCAGGATTCACCAGCCCTGAAGTACAGCCAAGATTGAGACCAATTTCCAACCCATTTTTTGAGGTTATCCCAACAGCTTTGCACATTTTTAAACATTAGCTACAGGTTCAACTCAATCTGAAAACCAAAACCATCAAAGTAGTCTGTCAGGTTTTAATTCCACATTGATTTTTGGTGTCTGGAACAACTCAAATGCAAACTAGTGAGCAGTTATGTTTTGAGGTGAAGTCACAGCTAGGTCATCCTGATCTTTCTGCTCATTACCACCCACCACTTTCTTTTTAATGTGTGGAAAAGATGAAAAGCCACCACAGTCCAGTAACTCAACTGGTTTTACCTACCTTGAAGTCATTGTTGTATCTACCAAAGTTGACTCTGCCCATATTCTCTACCAAGATGTCCAGCTTTGCTCCAGCCTTCCCAGTTATGTTTATCTTAAGTGATTTATCCCTTTCAAGAACACCTTGAGGAACCTATATGAATTACACAGAGAGGAAGAAAACAGTGACTCCAAAGCATTCTATGAATAACCATTGAAAACCAACCAAATCCTGATATTGACTCTTCAACTTGCATGAAGAAAAAAAAACAGACAGAACAAAACAATGTATCCCAAAAATAGACAGACAGGTATTTTCTTTTCTTCCTCTTGCATTCAAGCACAGGCACACACACAAAGCTGCCATCCCAATATTCACATTTCAGTACATCAACTGGAAGGGCTCCTAGGCAGCAACTGTCTGACACCATCTCTTTCCTTAGCTGATTTAGGGCCACAAGGATGATTAGAGGGCTGGAGCACCTCTCCTAGGAGGACAGACTGAGGGAGTTGGGGATGTTCAGCAGAAGGCTCTGAGGAGACCTAAGTGTGGTGTTCTATCATAAGGGGGCCTACAATAAAGCTGGGGAGGGACTTTTGAGGGTGTCAGGCACCTGCCCTCCACCAAATTGTAAGCTTTGCTTGAGAACAAAGGGTTTCATTTATTGTCTGTGCCAAGGTCTTGAGCACAGCCCTATGAGGAGAAGCTGAGGGAGCTGGGGTTGCTTAGCCTGGAGAAGAGGACGCTCAGGGGAGACCTTCTTGCTCTCTACAACTCCCTGAAGGGAGGTTGTAGCCAGGAGGGGCTTGGTCTCTTCTCCCAGGCATCCAGCACCAGAACAAGAGGACACAGTCTCAAGCTGTGCCAGGGGAGGTTTAGGCTGGATGTTAGGAAGAAATTCTTCCCAGCAAGAGAGATTGGCCATTGGAATGTGCTGCCCAGGGAGGTGGTGGCATCACCATCACTGGAGGTGTTTAATAAGAGCCTGGCTGAGGCACTTGGTGCCATGGTTGAGTTGATTAGATGGTGTTGGGTGACAGGTTGGACTCGATGATCTCGAAGGTCTTTTCCAACCTGGTTAATTCTATTCTACTCTGACAAAATTGTTTTGGTAAGGTGAGGAAAGCATTCAAAGCAGGCAGCCTGTAAGTATGCTTTTTGTGAAGGTCACTCATGGCAGACATGCATCCATTACCCCATCCACGGAGACGTAGGCACGGTCATGGACTCCGTTGAAATGTGAAGAGAGCTGTGCTGGCTCCGTGCAGTTCTTGGGCAGTGCAGTTCTGTACAGTACAAACCCAAAATACTAAGAAAAGGACAGGGGGAGAAAAACAAAAAAAAAAAAAAAAAAAAAAAAAAAAAAAAAAAAAACAAACACAATTCCAAAGAGATTAGTGAGTCCAGCAATTCAGTAGCTTCAGTTCAGGTTCCAGTAATTCAGTAGCTTCAGTTCAGGTCCCACATTCCTGCCTACGTGCTCAGATTGAAGCATCAACTTTCATTCACAGCAGATAGCATCTGCCACAGATAGCAGCTTCAGATTAGAGCTCACTCTGACCTTTAAGCAAGGGGTATAAATTCCACAGAGTTTCCATTCTTCAACATTTCATGGGCACATTTATGTAACTTTAAAAGATAAGGGTCTTGGCTAGGAAGCCATTTCCTCAGCAAAACCCAAGCAGTTAACAACCCACACTATTATTTCCTCATTAAACCAACAGATAGCTGCAAACCCCCCTTCTGAACTGACTTTCTGTAATAAACTTGCAAGTGCACCTCTCAGCTGGCACCTGTAAATGGACACCATCACAGAACTGTTAGGGTTGGAAGGGACCTCAAGAATCATCCAGTTCCAACCCCCTGCCATGGGCAGGGACACCTCACACTAGAGCAGGTTGCTCACAGCCACATCCAGCCTGGTCTTAAAAACCTCTAGGGATGAGGCTTTCACCACCTCCCTGGGCAACCTGTGCCAGTGTCTCATCAAGTCAATATTACCTGGTTTTCAAACTACCTGCTTTACATCAGGCACATCTTAGAATATTTCCCTCTAACATTCCCTTGGGGAAAGCAAATGGTAAACAGTCAGAGTCATAAGATTAGTTCTCATCACAAAGTGAAAGACAAATTCAGTATGAGTCAAAAAAAGCATCAGCTCTTCCACTCAGTGTCCACAAACCCATTTACCTTCCATTCTTGGATTAGAACATAACCCTGGCAGGAAGAAGGGAGAGCAAATCATTTTCATTGTGTTAGCATTCTGAGATTTGCAAGAAGGTGCCCAGAAAAGAGGAAGGCAAGGAATGGGGAAAAACAATTGAAATCTGCTCAGAAGCTCTGCTGACTGCCTCCTTCTCTCAAGAGTGCTACAAGTGGGAAAGCTGAAGGATGAGGAAAAAAAATCCCCCACATAATTACTTCCAGCCGTAACACACTACCTGCAGCTTCTCTCTTAGGGGTTTAGAGAGGGAAAATTTGAGCTTTAAGCTCAATGTCACATCCCAAGCCTCTTTGGAACTGCTCTCCCCTTCTCTCTCCCCCAGCTACAACCAGCATCACATTCTCTGAGCACTTTATTTTAGCTGCAGGCCATCAGCACCCACGCTTCAGTCTCTGCTGGATTCGGCATGGAAGTGATCAAGGAGCCACATAGCCTTAACAGTAAGGCAGAGTCCCTCAGCAGCAAGTGATCTAAGATCTTTGACTGTGAGGGAAGGCACAGAAAGGCATCAAAACTGGCAGGGAAAGTGATGCAGAGACTGACAGAGAGGGAATATTGGGGAGCATGGGACTGCCTCAGCCACTGTGCTCACTCTGACAGAAGGTGGGGAGAGGAAAAGCAAAAACAGAGTAAGAAAAAGATTTTAAAAGTCAAGTCTCTTAAGAACCTGAAAAATCAATACTTCAGAGAAGAGAGATAAAGGTGAAAGCCTGGATAGCATAGAATTGGAAAGAGGAGAGTCTCAGGCACTAAACAGGAGCACTAGAGAACACAGACAGGTCTCCAATGCAAAAATCCTGGACATCTTTGTATACTATTTCTTCTGTGCCAAGGTGTAAAACACTGGGCATAAGAATTAACAACACCTAGGGTTGTTCAAATAAACTTCACAAAACTACTGCAAAGGCCTACTGAAGGCATCCTCACCTGCTTTAGCTGAACAAAGGTTAATGGGTAAGTGCTTTTCACTGGTCCAGTAGGTGACAACCGGTTAAGAACCTCCACCACTGTGCCCACCTGCAGCACAAAACCCAGCAGAAACAGGAAGGTCAGTCGATTTCAGTCCAAAATATAACAGTTTGCATATCTGGCCACTTAGCCAGCTGTCCAGAAACCAAAAAGAAAAACCAAAACTGGGCTTGGCACATCCTTACAGGAACATTCATACTAGAATACAGTACAGAGAACTGATGAACCCTGAAAGAAATATGTCCATGTGATTAAAAACCCAGATGTTCCAAACTTGCTATGCATTGATACAGCTAAAACTGCCCCTTTATTATTTAATGAGAACTGACCCAGGGTTTAGCTCTATAAACATATGTTTGCTAAGTTTTGCTCAGTTTTACTTACAATCTAGGGAAAAATGCCACTGATTTCCACTGAGTTACCTTGGAATCATCCTGGGCTAAGTAGGGATACAATTTAGTTCCATCCAAGATGAATTTACCCTATTTAGTCTTAAATGATTTTAGAAACCAGATAAGGTGCACTAGACATGGTCCTAGCAGGGGCTAGTAGGCATCATGGAAGTGTGGCTTTGGCTGGGACTCTGCAAACTCTGTGATGTGAGAGTTGTCCTGTGCTGCAGAGTAACCAAGCAGAGAAGTAAACTGTTGCTTTGAGGTTAATCAGGGGGTTCACAGAGCAAGAAGCAGCCTTCTTCCCAGAAAACAATTCTGGAGGCTTTCAATGCAGACAGCAGTACCTGTGCAGCAATCACAGGAACCTCACATCTAGCAACTGAAACATGCCATCTGGATTCCTAAAAGTGCTGAGTGAGAGTGAAATACCTCCTCCCCACAAAAAAGCAGGAATTGTAGAAGGTGAGAAGGTGCAGGAACAGGGCTCCCAGTATGATGGCAGGGTCAAAGCTGCTTGAGTCATTTGGCTTCTCTTTTGTAAGCCAGCTGTCTGACTTCAGCCTCCTGCAACATTCATTTCTTGAACGCATGAAAGTTCATTGTTGTAGTGAAATTAGCCCTGTCTGAGAGCCATGAACCACAAGAAGATGGGAGAGTCACAATCTGATTGCTAGGCTCTCAAATGCTGGCAATCTATGCTAGCAGGAGTGGTGGGTGTACTGAAAAGGGTATACAGAATCACAGAATTGTTAGGGTTTCAAGGGACCTCAAGGATCAGCCAGTTCCAGACCCCCTGCCATGAGCAGGACACCTCACACTAGAGCAGGTTGCTCACATCCAGCCTGGCCTTCAAAACCTCCAGGGATGAGGCTGCCACCACCTCCCTGGGCAACCTGTGCCAGTCTCTCACCACCCTCATGGTGAAGAATTTCTTTCTAACATGCAATCTGAATCTACTCATTTCTAGTTTTGTTCCATTTCCCCCAGTCCTATCACTCCCTGACACCCTCAAAAGTCCCTCCCCAGCTTTCTTGTAGTCCCCTTCAGATACTGGAAGGCCACAATAAGGTCTCCTTGGAGCCTTCTCCTCTTCAGACTGAACAGCCCCAACTCCCTCAGTCTGTCCTCATAGGAGAGCAATTCCAGCCCTCTGCTCATCCTGGTGGCCCTTCTCTGGACACCTTCCAGCACCTCCAGATCCTTCCTGTAATAGGGTATTAATATAATGAATACCCACCAAATAAACCCATTTCAGTGAAAGCTCACAGGGCATCCCCAGCACTAAAAAGTCCTTAAGATACTCAAAGGACATTGCAAATGACATGGATATGTTTCAGCTTCACTGGTGAATTGCTTTCCTCCAAAAAGGTATTTCTGCCCACCACCTGAGTGGGATGACTTGAAAAAGTCTGCAAAGCCTTATCACTAGCAAAGTCTGCACTGCTTCAGCTGCACTGCTGACTGCAATGGCAGCTGCCACATTCAAAGCCCAAAATCAAAGCACGAGGAGTTACAGCGCTCAGGACACCAACAGCAGTAATCCTCTGCCTCAAAACAGCGGAAGGAAGAGCCTTGGGTGCATTGATTGATGAAAAGCTCACCATGAGCCAGCAGTGCCCACCCACAGCCCAGAAGGCAGCTGTGTGCTGGGCTGCATCAAGAGGAGTGTGGCCAGCAGGGCAAGAGAGGGGATTCTGCCCCTTGACTCTGCTCTGCTGAGACCCCACCTCCAGTACTGCCTCCAACTCTGGTGTCCCCAGCAGAAGGACACAGAGCTGTTGGAGTGAGGCCAGGGGAGGCCACAAAGATGATCCAAGGGCTGGAACACCTCTGCTATGAAGACAGGCTGAGGGAGCTGGGGTTGTTCAGCCTGGAGAAGAGAAGATTCTGGGGGAACCTTAGAGCTGCCTTCCAATATCTAAAGGGATCCTGCAGGAGAGCTGGAGAGGGAATTTTCATGAGGGTGTCTACCATTAGGGAAAAGGGGAATGGTTTTTAGCTGAGGGAGAGTAGTGTTAGACTGGCTCTTAGACATTGCTGAGTACCAGGGTGGTGAGACTCTGGGATAGGATGCCCGGGGGGGTTGTGGCTGCCTCCTCAATGAGGGCATTGAAGGCCAGGCTGGAAGAGACCTTGAGTAGCCAAGTCTAGTTGAGAGGTGTCCCTGCCCATGACAGGGCAGTTGGAGTAAATGATCTCCAAGCTCCCTTTCAACCTGAACTGTTCTATGACTAGGAATCACAGAATCACCAAGGTTGGAAGAGACCTCAAAGATCATCGAGTCCAACCTGTCACCACAGACCTCATGACTAAACCATGGCACCAAGTGCCACATCCAATCCCCTCCTGGCATGGTGACTCCACCACCTCCCTGGGCAGCACATGCCAATGGCTAATGACTCTCTCTGTGAAGAACTTTCTCTTCACCTCAAGCCTAAACTTCCCCTGGCGCAGCTTGAGGCTGTGTCCTCTTGTTCTGGTGCTGGGTGCCTGGGAGAAGAGACCAACCCCTCCTGGCTACAACCTCCCTTCAGGTAGCTGTAGAGAGCCATAAGGTCTCCCCTGAGACCTCTTCTCCAGGCTAAGCAACCCCAGCTCCCTCAGCCGCTCCTCACAGGGCTGTGCTCCAGACCCCTCCCCAGCTTTGTTGCCCTTCTCTGGACACCTTCAAGAGTCTCAATATCCTTCTTATCTGAGGGGCCCAGAACTGGACGCAGTACTCAAGGTGAGGCCTAACCAGTGCAGAGTACAGGGGCACAATGACTTCCCTGCTTCTGCTGACCACACTATTCTTGATGCAGGCCAGGATGCCATTGAGGTTGATGGTTGGACTCAATGATCTTTGAGGTCTTTTCCCACCAAAACAATTCCATGAGTTATCTTACACAACTATGATCCTGGTATGTTAACAATATATTCATTTCAGGTCTGTAAAACTTCAGGCATATGCTCCCCATTATTTTTCTCTCCAGATAACAAACATCATCTAATTTTCCACCCTGGGCATGATTCACAGGATGCTAGGGGTTGGAAGGGACCTCTGGAGATCATTCCCAAGTCCCAAGCTCTGCTCACTCCTACCTGAAAATTTTCTTCCAGTGTTCTCCTCTTCAGTTGGTGTGGAAGCTAGAGACTGCCAGGACATCCTCAAAACCATTTTACTTTTTAATCCCTAAACAAAGCTTCAGCATTACAGAAAGATCCACAGCATATCACAGATGTTCACTTACCTTCTGCAAGCGAAGCTTCCCATATGCAAACTTGGGTGTTGTTGGAGGGATAAGGCCTTCTGGTAACTCCTTGTACTAGACAGGAAAGAAGCAAACAGCAAACATATGAATCTTAAATACAAACATGCTTTAAGTGAATTCTCACTTTCTACTTTGGCTAAAAATAGACGACCTCCATGTGCTAAAGGACTGCAGCTGTGTCCAGTCTAAGGTGGAGGAGGCTTTCAGAAAAGTCTGATTTGATCACATATGACAAAGAACTTTAAATAACTCTTCAATTGAGGTTATGGTAGACAGTGTAGTGACTACATGAGCTGCCAAAGAATCACAGTGTCCTTGGAGCCCTCCCCATGGCACACATTCGTATTACTGTCTTCCACAGCGCTTCTGCAGCGCTCACCACCAGCCCACAGAACTTGAGTTAACCTTTCCAAGGTTACTGCTGTAGGGCAGTATTTCTGCCTGACTCTTCCTTACCAGTACTTCTCTATGGGAATTATTAGAATCATTGAATGGTCTGGGTTGGAAGGCACTTCCAAAGGTCATCTAGTCCAACCCCCCTGCCGTCAGCAGGGACATCCTCCACTAGATCAGGTTGCCCGAGTCCTGTCGAGACTGACTTGGAATATGTCCAGGGATAGGGCCCCAGCCACCTCCCTGGGCAATCTGTTGCAGTGTTCCACCACCCTCATGGTAAAGAGCTTGTTCCTAAATCCAGTCTAAATCTACACTTCTAATTTCAGATTGTTGTCTCTTGTCCTATCCCTACAGGCCTTTGTAAACAATCCCTCTCCAGCTTTCTTGCAGGCCCCCTTCAGATCCTGGAAGGCTGCTTTTAGCCTCTTGTGCCTTTGCTTTCAGTGCTACTGGGCTCCACTACCCAGATACAGGTTCCATGTTTCACTTCAATTTCCAGTTTGTGGAGATAGTGTGCATTTTCACAGCAAGGCCCAAGATGGTCCCACTAGCTATAGTCTGTGGCATCACAAAAGCAAGTTGTGTTCATTTGGATAGGCATGCTCCTTCTCACAAAGGCCCAAAACCAAAGCATGAAGCTTGGGATACAGACCTGCACCTGTACCCCTGTTTTTGAAAGAAAGGAGGGAGCCATGGGGACAGAGAACAGCCAGAGAAGTGCAAGATCTTTGTAACAGCAAGCAGTTAGGTTGCCTTAACTACCTTGTTCTGCTTCACTTCCCTTACCTGCAGAAAACAGTAGATTCAGAAGTAACTTAGACCAAGAATGAGAGAGTTTGCAGTACAACAGGGCTGCTTCTGTCCCTGGGACACTCACCATACCAATGACTTCCCTCAAAGCAAAGTACTTCTCTGTTAGATCCCCTGCTTCGCTCAGAGGAGCATCGTAGTCATAGCTAGTGGGCTGTGGCATATAGGGCATATTAGCACCTGAGGGAGGGGAGAAGAGCAAAACAAAAGCATCAGCAATGCAAACAGTGCAACAGTTGGCTTTCTTCCAAAGCTATCAACTTCAGAATCCCCTCCAACCACAGCCAGGACTGCTAAATTTCTAGATTCAGTGTAGGCCTTCTGATTTGGAATAGAGAAAATATTCTTGGGTGGAGGACAACATCCTTCTGAGCTCACACTGCCCTATCAGACCACCTGCAGCAATATTCTGAGGAGAACCAGATGTATCCATGTTTTAAGCGGGCTGAATGAAGCAAAAGTAGCATTTCCAAAGACAAACACCATCTGTGTTTGGTACAACATGCTGGCAGTAGATGGTGAACTGCTACTGCAGACACCTGTGGGAAAGGACTTGGGGGTACTGGTGGATGAGAAGCTGGACATGAGCAGACGGTGTGCACTTGCAGCCCAGAAGGCCAATGGCAGCCTGAGCTGCATCAAAAGCAGCATGGCCAGAGATGGAGAGAGGGGATTCCGCCCCTCTGCTCTGCTGAGACCTCACCTGGAGTGCTGCATCCAGCTCTGGAGTTCTCAAGACAGGAAGGACATGGACCTGATGGAGCAGGTCCAGAGGAGGGCCACAGAAATGATCAGGGGGCTGGAACACCTCTGCTATGAGGACAGGCTGAGAGAGCTGGGGGGTGTTTAGCCTGGAGAAGAGAAAGCTCCAGGGAGACCTAATAGCAACCTTCCAGTACCTAAAGGGGGCTACAAGAAGGCTGCAGAAGAACTGTTTGCAAAGGCCTGTAGCGATAGGATGAGGGGCAATGGCTCGAAATGAGAGGAGAGCACACTGATGTTGGATATTAGGAACAACTTCTGCTCCGTGAGGGTGGTGGAACACTGCAACAGGTTGCCCAGGAAGGTAGCTGAGGCCCCATCCTTGGAAATATTCAAAGTCAGGCTCGGCAGGGCTCTGAGCAGCTTGATCTAGCGCAGGATGTCCCTGCTGACTGCAGGGGGTTTGGACTAGATGACCTTTAGAGGTCCCTTCCAACCCAAACTGTTCTCTGATTCTCAGGCACAGGTTTTATTGTTTCACAGAATACACTGCTGCCCACATTCACAAACAGCTCCCCTACATCAGCAATACAAATTAAACCATTTCTTACCATTCCAATAGGCAAAGTTAGTTCCACCTATAAACATGTACCTAAAAAGGAAGGAAAGCCAACCATTTAAAATCAAGTTTTGCTGAATTGGACAAACCAAAGAACCCCTCCTAAATAAACCCCTACTGAACAGACACTTACAGGTTAACATTAGCACCACGTGCCAGGATCTCATTGAGTGTTTTAGCTATGGTTTGTGTGGGCACCACAGAGTGCCGGTGCCCCCAGTGATCCAACCAGCCAGTGTAGAACTCGGAATTAACCTGAAAGCAGGAAGTGCAAAAGAGGAAGGGAAAACATAGCGAAGGAACAAGAACAGAATTCAACGTGATTTAAGGCTGCTAACCATAAGAGGCAAGGAAAAAAGAAAAGGCACCTTGACTCATTTGAGCCATTTCTAGACTGCTATAAACACAGCAAAGCCTACACCAAGTCAGAAGTTTTCAGCAGATTGCTGGCCAAAGAAATTAAAAGACTGTTTCAATAATTTCACAGTACCACAGTACATTAGAGGTTGGAAGGGACCTCCAGAGATCATCCAGTTCAACCCCCCTGCCAAAGCAGCATCACTTATGGTAGTCCACACAGGAATGCATCCAGGTGGGTTTGGAAAGTCTCCAGAGGAGACTCCACAACCTCTCTGGGCAGCCTGCTCCAGGGCTCTGTCACCCTCACTGCAAAGAAGTTTCTCCTCATGTTGAGGTGAAACCTTCTATGTTCAAGCTTGAACCTGTGGTTTCTTGTCTTATTACTGTACACCACTGAAAAGAGCTTGGCCCCCTCCACTTGACATCCACCCCCAGATACTGACAGGCATTGATGAGATCCCCTCTCAGTCTTCACCTCTCCAGACTAAACAGCCTCAGGGCTCTCAGTCTCTCATCATAGGGGAGATGCTCAAGTCCCTTAATCATCCTCATATTGGAAAATAATTACTTAAGTACCAATGACCATGGATTACCCTGAAACCTGCCCACATGAACACGCTGACTACCCTGGGTGATCCTGCTTTGGCACAGGGGGTTGGACTCGATGATCTCTGGAGGTGCCTTCCAACCTCTAATTTTCTGTGATTCTCTTTCAGAGGATGCTTGGCATTCACATAGATGCTGGAACCAGTAAGCTCTCTGCACAACAGCACACATAGATTAGATGTCATGAAAAGGAAGCCTTTCCAGTGATCAAATTGTGTAGCCTTGAAGCCTCTGTGGGTCTTCTATCTTGTCAAATGGCTTCCAGTGATCTCACATCCCATTACAGCTTGTGTAAAACCTCTAGGGTAGCTGAAAACAGGAAGCAACTTCTAACCTGCCCTTTTAATTTTGCTTTTGACTTCCACCCACACACTTACTTCACTAACTCATCTAATCACAGCCACTGCTTCTGCTGCTCTGTAAACATCTGTCTTAGCCAGGAAAAAAAATACTGAAATAAAATTGATGCCTTCTGAGAATAAAAAAAGTATTTGCAGGGCAGCACTTCATGTGGATTTGACAAACACACACAGAAGCTCCTCTGCTTTTTCTGACTTGGAAATGATGCCCTTGTATGCATGCCCTGCAAACACTGCTGTCAGCTCCTCTCTTATTAAATACTGCAAGATTAGGACCAACACAAGAAATGTAAGTGAAAAGACATACCAAAGGCCCTGTGGGTTCACTGCTCCTTTGAGCTAAGAATGCTGCTGTGACATTGCCACCTATAAGCAGACACACAAAAAGACCCCAGCTGAGTTGCTACATCCAAGAAGTTTCCAGTCCTTCATTTTACAGAACTGGGATCCCCTCCAACAAACACCATGCAAAAATCCAGGCAAGAAAGTTACTTCAGAAAACACAGGAATCAATACTTTGGATTCCAGTGTTTAAGCTGCAGAACTTCTTTGAAATAGATATACATGCACGTAAGTCCTTGCTCTTGAGAAACCTCTTCTGAAAACATATTTTCTTCTCAGGAGTTGCATCCTGGCACCCAAAAAATCTGAGATGCATCAGAATTGCTCCATATGAACATGAGGGAGTTCACAATTTCAGTCTACTTGTAAGAAAACAGATTCCTGCTAAGTACACAGGTGGGGGTTGGTCTCTTCTCCCAGGCAACCAGCAAATAGAACAAGAGGACACAGTCTCAAGCTGCACCAGGAGAGGTTTAGGCTGGAGGTGAGGAGAAAGTTCTTCCCAGAAAGAGTAATTGGTCATTGGAATGTGCTGCCCAGGGAGGTGGTGGAGTCACTGTCCCTGGAGGTGTTCAAGAAGGGATTGGATGTGGCACTTGAAGCCATGGTTTAGTAGTCATGAGGTGTTGGGTGATAGGTTGGACTTGCTGATCTCTGAGGTCTTTTCCAACCCTATTGATTCTATAATTCTATTCTGTGATTGATTGTGGAGAGAAGAATGTACAATAGAGCTCACATGAAAAACTATGGCAAGATCTTGGAGTTTGTTTCTTGTGCCTCAAGCCTATTTTGCCAAGCCTGTGCAGCATATCAACATTCACATCACTAACTCTCCTATCAAAAGGGCTCTTTCTCAACACACTATGGCTGATTGCCCATTCTTCAGGCCAGCACCACAGCAAACTGTGGCAGTGTGCACATTCCTAATATTGATCTTCAGCAGCCAGTACCTACTGGCTTAAAAAGAAATGGATCATGAGGGCTGATTCTGGGACAGAGGACACTAAAAAGAAACCTAAAAAACCCCACCAAACCAACAAACAAAACTACCCCAACAAAGCACCAACACAACCAAAAAAACCACAAGCCCCACACACCAAAAAGGGTCAAATCAAGCAAAAAATTATATCCAAAAATTATATCAAAAAGTTAATTAATGGAATCAATGCCAACTATTACTAAGATTTAGGGGATACATACTAGGAGCAGTGTAAATTGTTTATTCTTGATTTAATGATGCAAAGAAGGTGATTATGACTCTCTAACTGGGTACTTGTGGGCAGTTTTAGGAGATTTAAGAGTTCACCAAATGCCAGCTACATGCTTTTAAAACAAAGCAGACAGGTTTGTCAAGCAGTCAAGTCACTCCGGCCCGCCACAAACACACACAACCAATTGTTTGGGGGTTTTTGGTAACAAACAGCAGTCTCCAACCTGGGGCAAAGTCCACTGTTGCATAAAGACCCTGAAGAGCTCCACATCTCAAGTGAAACTGGCTTGCACCATCGGTTGTGAACAGCACCACCTCATCCCCAAGATGCTGGCGGAAGAGCTTCAGAAGGGAGCGCAGATAGTCGTAGTCACAAGCAAAGTAGCTTCCATACTCGTTCTCCACCTGCACAGAGGTAAAGCAGTCACCAATTTCAGTCTATAGCTGATACCAAATATGGAAAGCTCAAACCCAACTCCCTCTGCTTTTGACAGTAATGCTGAAATGCCAGTTTTACTCCAGCCCTGAGGAGTGCTAGAAGACAACGCTGCCAGGAACTCCTTCCTCCTACTTGTGGGAGGTAAGCCATTGTCCTACAAAATCATCCTCTACATAAAACTCTCTTACTACTTAGCAACAATGATCAAAACAGTCTCTATTAAACATGCAGAGCTGACCCCACCTCTCAAGCAGAATAATGAAACCATGAAACAGGTTGGAACATGCAGCAAAGCTGGGCTTTCAGACACAGGGGCTCAGATGAATAGCGAAGCATTCAATGGACTTAAGGGACTGAAGGGAGGAGGACAATCTGAGAGGTATGAATCTAATCATGCCCCCTTCCCAAGGGGATGGACTTTCCAGCCTCAGATCCAATGCCACATGCAGCTGAAGGTTATTCCTGAAAATCCTGTTGTAAGCTTCTTATTTTTGCTAAGTAATAACTTTGCCCGATGCTTTTGCTCCACAGACAACAGACATTGGTCAAGAACAGTGGCCATGGGCATATTGTAAAGATCTCCTCTCCTCTGCCAACCAAGGAGACTTAAAAAATAAATTAAAACAAAGCTTCTCTTATGGTCAAACAGTAAGAATATGGAACACATCAGCAGTACACATCTAGAAGGAGTTTAAGAGAGAAGCTACTAGCCATGAATGCACAACATTGTGTCCTGAAACATTCACAGTTAAGTTAGGTGCAAAGAACTGAAAAGCCTACATTTGGAGGTTGCTTTTGTCACAAGTTTTAAGCTGACTCCATAAAGGTTTTGCCTTTATCTGCAGGTATCTTTATTCCCCTATTGTCTGTCAGAGCAATTGTAATGTATTTCGGCTATATGTGAACGCTGGCACGAAACTCAGCTCTAACAAGCTCCACAACTTTCCTCTATTGCTTTCTACAGTAGTGGGGAACAAGTCTGACAGATGAGTGCTCTCAGTTTTGGAAACAATGCATTAGGGTAAAAGGGATAAAGGATTTCATCAAAATCCTTCAGCTCCCTGCAACTGTAAAGGAACATCTTTGCCATGACTGTGCAACACCCATGGAGTGTCTGCAAGAACAATATAAGCATCCATGCTGCTTGGGTTGGTTTGATTTGAAGGAAGTTACCTGCACCATGATGACTGGACCTCCATTTTCATAGAGGTGAGGCCTCATCTTTGGCAAAAGGACACCCATCCACTTTTCTACTGCTGCCAGGTAATCTGTGATACACAAAACATAAAATCTTTCACAACTTCCCTTGGTTTTAATTCTATAGGGATAGATTTCACCTGAATATGTAAAGTATAACAGAACAACATTTAATGAACTGATGAGCTCTTACAAATTGTCCCCCAAATGTCAGCTTCCAGTACAGTTTGCTAGCAAGTAGAACATTTAAATACTGACAAACTCTGAAAATCACTAGAGAGGCTTTAATCCCTCTCACACAAGTTGTTCCAATACAATTCAACAGGAAAACAAATTGAAATGTTGCTACATGTACTATTTTTTTGAACAGATAGCTTGTCCCACAGTAAGAAAGAAGTCAGATAGGATACATCTCTGTCCCCTAATACACACTGCAGTAAGCAAGCTGATCTCCTGTCTCATCTCATCCCTCCATGTCTGATCCAGTATCAGACAGCACATAAGAATCACAGAATGTTAAGCATTGAAAGGGACCTCCAGAGATTGAGTCCAATCCTCCTACCAAAGCAGGATGAGTGGCCAGCTGGCTACTGCAAAACTGAAAGCTGACTGCGACCTGTCTTTTCCTTCCATGGCAACAACGACTTCTCTCTTGGCACAAATTTTCATAGAATTGTTAGGGTTGGAAGGGACCTCAAGGTTCATCTAGCTCCAACCCCCCTGCTATAGACAGGGACACCTCACACTAGATCAGGTTGCCCAAAGCCACATCCAGCCTAGCCTTAAAAACCTCCTAGAATGGGGCTTCATGAAACTTGTCAATACCTCAGAAACTTTCTACCTTGCTTTGTTTCTTTCTATACAGCTCTTGAGTGCATACTTCTAAAGCAAAAGCACTGAAGATGTTACTCATAGGGTAACTGAAGTTCAAATATGAGTTATCTAGTAATGGCCTAAAGTGTATTTTTGCCAGTCCTTTTTGATGCCTCTACCTGAATCAGAAGACCTGAGAACAATAGATTTCTTCTCCAGCAGCCATGCAGGAAGACCTCCCTGGGAGAAAAAAGGCATCACTTCAGTGACCATGTTTAGGAAATGCAAGAAGAATTTAGCCTGAAGACTGATTTTCTACAAGCAAGCAATAATCCCCAGTGGAAAAAACCAAATACAAAAGTAACTTTGCACAGTAAGAAGCCACTCAGGATGCATGGATTTTAATACACTAAACCAGGAGTCTACTCCAAGGTTACACCAGGTATGTTTGCCTACTTTAAGACAAAAATATTTTCCTTTACATTCACCCTAGAAATGAGGTAACTGTTACAAAAGGCTGTACCATGTCCCACTCTGCACAGATGTAAGGTCCAGCTCTCAGGATAACCAGCAATCCAGTCTCGTTAGCGAGCTGCAGGAAATACTCCAGATCCTTGTCACCAGCAAAATCATACACACCAGGCTGGGGTTCATGGTAGTTCCAGGGCACATACCTGTGAAGAGAGAACACCTGCCATTATCACAGAATCATTCTCCACACCTTTATTTTTTCTGCACATAGAATAGAATTAACCAGGTTGGAAAAGACCTTGGAGATCATCGAGTCCAACTTATCACCCAACACCATCTCATCAACTAAACCATGGCACCAAGCACCCCATCAAGTCTCTTCTTAAACACCTCCAGCGATGGGGACTCCACCACCTCCTTGTGCAGCACATTCCAATGGCCAGTCTCTCTTTCTATGAAGAACTTCTTCCTAACATCCAGCCTAAACCTCCCCTGGTGCAGCTTGAGACTGTGTCCTCTTGTTCTGGTGCTGCTTGCCTGGGAGAAGAGACCAACCCCCACCTGGCTACAACCTCCTTTCAGGGAGTTGTAGAGAGCAAGAAGGTCTCCCCTGAGCCTCCTCTTCTCCAGGTTAAGCAACCCCAGCTCCCTCAGCCTCTCCTCACAGGGCTGTGCTCCAGACCCCTCCCCAGCTTTGTTGCCCTTCTCTGGACACCTTCCAGCAACTCAACATCTTTCCTAAACTAGGAGCCCAGAACTGGACACAGGACTCAAGGTGTGGCCTAACCAGTGCAGAGTACAGGGCAGAATGACTTCCCTGCTCCTGCTGGCCACACTATTCCTGATACAGGCCAGGAAGCCATTGGCCTTCTTAGCCACCTGGGCACACTGTTGGCTCATGTTCAGCTGCTATCAACCAGGTCCCCAGGTCCCCTGTACTCCCAGGTCCCTCTCTGCCTGGCTGCTCTCCAGCCACTCTGACCCCAGCCTGTAGCACTGCATGGGGTTGTTGTGGCCAGTGTGTAGAATCTGGCACTCAGATGTGTTAAATCTCATGTCCTTGGACTCTGCCCATCTGTCCAGCCTGTCAAGGTCCCTCTGCAGAGCTCTCCTACCCTCTAACCCATAGGTTTGTACTCCCTCTGTAAGAACTGTTGCCACTGTTGTAAAACCCAAACTGTGGCTAGTCAAGCGAGGATCCCCTCAGGTAACACTTCTCTTGCTGTCTAGGTTTGGTTATACATTTCAGAGTTAATTTTGTAAGCACTACCCAGAAGGGAAAGTAAGTGCAAAAACCCCTGTTGCTTTCAATAAGCAAAACCTCCAGCACTCCTTTCATGAGCACATTGCTGAAATGGCCACACTCAGACATGCCTGCACATGAACTTCAGATACAAAAATTAGAAGCTTAAAACTATCTTCCTCTACAGGAGGATCTCCTCTATAGTATCAGGCTGTGGGTTTTAACGGCATACCATTAAGCAGCTTGTACTGATTCCATAAATAATAGAGCTGCATTTTATACCCAGGAGTCTTTAGAAAATGGAAACTGTGTTTATGTTTTAATGAATAGATACTCTGAACAGCAGCTCGGTCCTAAAGGGAGTTTTCTACAGCTTTACAGCTTTCTGCATTTAGTAAAATGAATGCAATGCTCAGCATTCTTTTAACTTTATGAGCCTGTAAGGTAACTGCTGAGTCTTCCAGGAGGCTTCTGCACTGATCTGTGAAGGCTGTAAACATTTAGCCCCATCTGGTGGTGGTTTACTTCCTCCGTACCACCCCAAACCACTAACGTTCAGTCCTTTCCAGATGTCTTTGACATTCATTTCCAGCTGTCAGTTCAGGAACTCAAAACATGGACAGTTACCCTTGTGAGACAGATGGTACTGCGTGCTACCTGCTGAGGTAGGCATTGGAGCTCCTAGGTATGCCTCCATCACCTGCTGGGATGTCACACCAACCACACCATCAAATTTCAGCCTGCCATTTGGAAGGTTTAGGCCTTGATGTTTTAAGCTTTAATGAAGGATCAAGCTTCCTGTCATTTGTTTTCCCAATAACCTGTTGTTATTCCTTAAGATGCTTCCAGCAGCAGATAGTTAAACACATAACAGTGCCTGTGCTCATGCAAAGAGCCCCAGCTGAGCTGCTCACTCCATCATTAGCTGGATGATGCATCAAGGCATAGCAAGCCTTTTGGAAATGAGGCTGCAGAGAACAGGAAGGAGAGCAGGTCTGGCTTGCTTCCACTACAAGCTATTTACAAGAACAAGCCTGTAATAAAAGGATCCTGTTTCCATCCTGAGCAGTAAGCCTCACTGGGAGAGCCTTGATAAGAACCAGAGCCTTGATAAGAACCAGGAAGGCTCCCATCTTACAAATTATCTTCACTCCTTCCTGCACAGTAGAAAGACACTAGTGCAGCACAGAAAAGCAAAGGATAAGAGGAATCAACAAGTGGGGGGGGGGAAACACCACCAAAAGACCAAACCTAACCTTATTAACAGGAGATTACAAAGGAAGTAGGAAGCAACAGGGAAGAAAAACAAACCAGCCCTGCAGCAACATTGCCATTAATCAACAGTGATGGGGAAAGGAAAGACTCCTGTCTCAGACCACCAGTGATGCAGCAGAGCCATGAACAGGGAATTCCAAAGGAAAAAGGGATTGACTGAAAAAGCTGGAAATTAACAGAGGGCAATGAAGATATACAGGCACTGAGGGGAAGAGAAAATACATCAAGGAAGTATGAGACACTGTGGACCACAGAAGTCACCTGTCAGGACCCAGGCTGATCTTCATGAGACATCAAAAGCTACAATTTTCTGGTCCTTTTCAGATTACTTCAGTAAAAATTATTACATGGGCAATTCCAGCAACTGTGACCTGAATAAGGGTGTTACTGAATCCCATTGTCCTTACACAACAGAAATGCCCTTGGCAGAGGCAGAGCACATTCAATTGTTTTATAGTTACTGAAGTTCACAGTCCAACAAATGACTCCAGGTCACATTTGCACCCTGGGTTGGGGTTGTGAAGCAAGAGGTGTTGTCTATCAGCAGGGAAATGGACTTTTAGCTGTGATGTGCCCAACTGTCCCAATCTATGCTGTTAGAGGTCACCCTGTATCACCCCTCACTTCTCTGGAGCTTTTTCACCTATTACTTAAAAATTAATAAACCAAGTTAACAATGGTAGGGATCCACTTAGCTACTCACAGTCTGCATCAAGAGGAGTGTGGCCAGCAGGGCAAGAGAGGAGATTTCCCCCCTTGACTCTGTTCTGCTGAGATTTCACCTCCAATACTGCCTCCAGTTCTGGTGTCCCCATCACAAGAAGGACACAGCTGCTGGAGTGAATCCAGAGGAAGCCACAAAGATCAGCCAAGGGCTGGAGCACCTCTGCTGTGAAGACAGGCTGAGAGAACTGGGGTTGTTCAGCCTGGAGAAGAGAAGATCCCAGGGGACCTTAGAGCTGCCTTCCAATACCTGAAGGGATCCTACAGGAAGGTTGCAGAGGAACTCTTCATAAGGGTGTCTAGAGACAGGACGAGGGGGAATGGTTTGAAGCTGAGGGAGAGCAGGGTTAGACTGGAGCTGAGGAGGAAACTCTTCAGTCTGAGGGTGGTGAGACTCTGGAATAGGCTGCCAAGGGAGGCTGTGGCTGCCTCCTCCCTGGGAATGTTGAAGGCCAGGTTGGATGAGGCCTTGAGCAGCTGAGTCTAGTTGAGAGGTGTCCCTGCCTGTGGCAGGGGGTTCAAGTGGATGATCTCTGAGGTCCCTTCCAACCTGATCCAATCTGTGATTCTGTGACTACAAATGACTTTCCAAGGCCACAGCTCCTTACGTCTGAATGGCATCAAGCCCTGCCATCTTCATCTTCAGCAGGCGGTCTTTCCAGTAGTAGCTGGGCACCCGCGAGTAGTGAATGCTGCCCGAGATGTACCGGAAGGGTCTCCCATCCTTGACGAAGCAGCCGCAGTCATAATCAATCCCAAAACTCCTGGGTACGGTCTGCGTACAAACAAAACCAAACCAAACCATAAAAAAAACAGAGAAAGAAACAAAGAAGCAAGTTTGCTGATGACACCAAGCTGTGTGGTGCAGTGGACACGCTGGAGGGAAGGGATGCCATCCAGAGGGACCTGGACAGGCTGGAGAGGTGGGCACAAGCCAACCTCATGAGCTTCAACAAGACCAAGGGCAGGGTCCTGCATCTGGGTCGAGGCAATCCCAGGCACAAATACAGGCTGGGCAGGGACTGGCTGGAGAGCAGCCCTGAGGAGAGAGACTTGGGGGTGCTGGTGGACGAGAAGCTCAACATGAGCTCTCAATGTGCGCTTGCAGCCCGGAAAGCCAATCAGATCCCGGGCTGCATCAAGAGAAGTGTGACCAGCAGGTCAAGGGAGGTGATTCTCCCCCTCTACTCAGCTCTGGTGAGACCCCACCTGGAGTACTGCGTCCAGTTCTGGAGCCCCTATTACAGGAGGGATGTGGACGTGCTGGAGCGTGTCCAGAGAAGGGCCACGAGGATGAGCAGAGGGCTGGAGCACCTCTCCTATGAGGACAGACTGAAGGAGTTGGGGCTGTTCAGTCTGGAGAAGAGAAGGCTCCGAGGTGACTCATTGTGGCCTTCCAGTATCTGAAGGGGGCCTACAGGAAGGCTGGGGAGGGACTTCTCAGGATCTCAGGTAGTGATAGGACTAGGGGGAACGGATTCAAGCTGGAAATGGGGAGATTCAGGCTAGATGTGAGGAAGAAGTTCTTCACCATGAGTGTGGTGAAGCCCTGGAATGGGTTATCCAGAGAGGTGGTTGAGGCCCCATCCCTGGAGGTGTTTAAGCCCAGGCTGGACGAGGCTCTGGC
Organism: Picus viridis; assembly: GCA_033816785.1. NCBI lineage: Eukaryota > Metazoa > Chordata > Aves > Piciformes > Picidae > Picus > Picus viridis. The sequence continues at coordinate 32,947,682 of CM066574.1, forward strand.
CAGCGTGATCTAGTGTAGGGTGTCCCTGCCCATGGCAGGGGTTGGAACTAGATGATCCTTGTGGTCCCTTCCAACCCTGACTGATTCTATGATTCTATGATTCTATGAAAGAAAAAACAACCAAACCCCAAACCAAACCCCCAAACCAAGCCCCCAACCAATCCCAAACCAAGCCCCCAACCAATCCCAAACCAAGCCCCCAACCAATCCCAAACCAAGCCCAAACCAAAACCCCAAACCAAACCCCAAACACAAACAAACCCAAACAAACCCCCCCCAACAAAAATCAACAAAACACCCCCAACAAAAAACCCCCACCCAAACAAAAAATCCCCCACCCAAAATAAAAAACCCAAATCAAAATAAAACACATTTAAAATAAACCCCAAACAAGTAAAAACAAAAAACCAACAGCAAACCAAAACCCCAAAACAAACAACAAAAAAAATCCAAAAAAGGCAAAAACTCTAAACAAAACAAAACCATACCAACAAAAAAAACCAAACCAAACAAACCCCAAAGAAACAAAGAAAAAAAAAAAAAAAACACAAACCAAACCAAGGTATAAACCAAAACACAGACCAAAAAAAAAACCCCACACAAACAAAAACCCCACAATGAAATCTTTTGCTGCCTTGAAAGACAGAGAGAGCAGTCTCTACAAGATCTGTGGGCTGGTCACGGTGTTGGTGGCAGTGATGGGTTAACAGTTGGACTTGATGCCCTTAAAGGTCTCTTCTGACCAAAATCACTCTATGGTGTTGTGGCTGTAAGGTACAGTGGTGTCAAAATAACTGATGGCAAACGCCGCTCTGCTAGCTTAACACACCCAAGGACTACAATCCTTCTGCCAGCCACTCAGCAGTGGCAGGATGCACTCCTACCCCACAGCCACATGCACTCTCCACTTTTAGCAAGTCCCAATACAATACAATACAATACACCAGGTTGAAAGAGACCTTCAAGATCATCGCGTCCAACCCATCAACCAATCCAACCCACCTAAACAACTAAGCCATGCAACCAAGCACCCCATCAAGTCTCCTCCTGAACACCTCCAATGAAGGTGACTCCACCACCTCCACAGGCAGCCCATTCCAATGGGCAATCACTCTCTCTGTATAGAACTTCTTCCTAACATCCAGCCTAAACCTGCCCTGGTGCAGCCTGAGACTGTGTTCTCTTGTTCTGGTACTGGCTGCCTGGGAGAAGAGACCAACCTCTGCCTGGCTCCAACCTCCCTTCGGGGAGTTGTAGAGAGCAAGAAGGTCACTCCTGAGTCTTCTCTTCTCCAGGCTAAACAACCCCAGCTCCCTCAGCCTTTCCTCATAGGGCTTGTGCTCCAAAACCCTCACCAACTTCGTTGCCCTTCTCTGGACACGCTCCAGCAAGTCAACATCCTTCCTAAACTGAGGGGCCCAGAACTGGACACAGTACTCGAGGTGCGGCCTAACCACTTTCTACAGGGATACCTTCTGCAGCTCCTTACACCAGTCCAAATGATGAGGAACTCTTATTAGAGAGACACCTGGTGAAAGCCAACACTTTCCACTCAATGCTTCAGCTTAACTAAACTGATGAAAAATCACAACCCTAATTGCAACTTCATGTCATGCCCAAGTCTAGAAGCAAAATCCAGCTGGGAGCTTTTGAGGAACACATACATTTGAAATGCTCCAGGGCAGCAATACCACAGATGTTTAAAAGCTTAGTTTCTGCTAAGAATAAAACTGTTTGACAGATCAGCCTGGTGAACCACATATAGTAATGTAAGTCACTAAAAATTAGCCATTTTTGGAGAAAGTCCTACTTCCAATTGCTCTCCAGGTAAGCACACACAAAGCCGTGAACTTTAAGAATTAAGAATCTGCACTTCCTAGCCCTAAGAAAAATCCCTTAACTTCACAAGCATGGGATTACTCCTCAAGGAAGCCTGTGATCTTATTAAGATTTAATCAGTCTGGAGAAGAGAAAGCTCCAGGGAGACCTAAGAGCAGCCTTCCACTACCTAAGGGGGCCTACAAAAAGGCTGCAGAGGGACTGTTTACAAAGGCCTGTAGGGATAGGATGAGTGGCAGTGGTTTGGAATTGGAGAAGAGCAGACTTAGATTGGATGTTAGGAACAAATTATTCAGCAGGAGGGTGGTGGAACACTGCAACAGGATGCCCAAGGAGGTAGCTGAAGCCCCATCCCTGGAGATATTCAAGCTCAGGCTCTGAGAAACCTGATCTAGTGGGGGATGTCCCGCTGACTGCAGAGGGGTAGGACTAGATGGCGTTTGGAGGTCCCTTGCAACTCAAACCATTCTATGATTCCACTATGATGAACAGAAGCATTTCTTTGGTTTGCTAAAAGCAAGGGAAAACAAGAGACCTTTTTCTTAAGCACCTGGCCCTTTTAAACCAAATGTTAACATCTCATATCTTACAACTCTTATGTATCTTTGGCTTCCCTCCCACCAGTACTACTTTAGTCCTGCACACATAACTAAACGGTTGGTTATGTTCTGTGACACTGCGTTTGCATTTTCGCAGACTCACTACTGAACACAATTTAAAAAACCCTCTTCAATTAAAGATCAGGAGGGATTTGCAAAGCAAAATCCTAAGTCAGTAAGAGCAACCAGTTCCCTACACCCATCAGAAAACAAGGAGTTAAGCAAACAAACTGGATGTTATCCTAGTCTAAATGAAACACCTTTCAACAGTGTAAATTAAAAGCTGATTAGAACACTGGCCATGTTCCTGAAAAGCTGAGACTGGGTCTGCCCCATACTGAGAGATGGGTTTAGCAGTAAATTAAATGAAAGCAAAGTGATGATACCAGAAAGGCCTCACTACATGAGAGCCACCCACCATCCAACATGGGTAAATTAGGAAGGGCCCAACAGACCACACAGTTTTGAAGAGCCTTCCCAATAAACCATTTCTTCCTCTTAACTGGTGAACAATTTTGTTGCAATAGTGTGTACAACTACAAGAAGAGTCAAAAATCAGGGAAAAAAGTGAAATACACTTGCAGTTCCTGCGTAACCATAGAGCTGCAAGTACTAAAACTCCAGGACTCAAATGCCAACCCAGAGCACATTCTTAGTGCAACAGAACAACAAAAATGAGCCAGTGCAATGTGTCATGGGCCAAAAGGGCAAGAAAACAAACTGTTAAGTAGAGTACACAAAGAAAAAATAGGCTCTCCTAAAAAGGGAGGACAAAATTGCTGAGTAAACATGGCTGCACCCACTATTATTAAATGGAGCAACTGAATGAGGTAACAAAGGCTTGCAAACTACAAACTCCAACAGTGTTTAGGAAGTGCTCAGAGTGCATTGCAGCTGTGCCAAAAGACCTTTCTTGAAAGAAAAACGAAAATAAAGTTATGGAATACATCTTAAAGCACATAGCAATCCAAAACATTCTGCCAACAGTGAACAAGTGAAAGTGTCCATGTGGTGGTCATAGCAACAGGAGAAGATACAGCCCTGAGCTGGCAAGCTAAGAACTGCCAAGGGACTTCCACATACTGCATGGTGGAAGCTTTTTAAGCTCTGATCCCACAAACATAAAGCCATTATTAACATTACTTAAAAATGTTCCACAGAAGTTGAAATAAACCTTGACTCAAGGGTATGGATGTGCCAGTTCTCCACCAAATCAGGACCTTGCAGAGCTAAGAAATGCAGACCAACTACTCTGGAACAAAACTAACTCCAAAAGTTGGGATTCTTCCTGGAAAATTACCCCGTTGCAGTAACTCCAAGCTGTTAAGCCTCAAGTCAATTTCTGCTGCAGAGGATGCACAGGTGTGTACCATCTGTTTGCTTTCCTTTCAGTTCATGTATCTGTGACTGCTTTTTTTTGCTGATCTTTAATGTATAACCTGCACCGTGATTCCTGGGCATGCTGCACTAGGATTGAATTGCACTGTGTGTGTATCCCCAAAGGACACCAATCAACCTTACTCACACCCACCAAATGTTGCACATCCTTCAGATGCTGTTTACTCTAGGGCACTATGGCAAGTTGCAGGAAAGTGTCCAGAGAAGGACAACAAAGCTGGGGAGGGGTTTGGAGCACAAGCCCTATGAGGAAAGGCTGAGGGAGCTGGGGTTGCTTAACCTGGAGAAGAGGAGGCTCAGGAGAGACCTTATTGCTCTCTACAACTACCTGGAGGGAGGTTGTAGCCAGATGGGGATTGGTCTCTTCTCCCAGGCTGGATGTTAGGAAGAAGTTCTTCCCAGCAAGAGAGATTGGCCATTGGAATGTGCTGCCCAGGGAGGTGGTGGAGTCACCATCACTGGGAGTGTTTAAGAAGAGACTAGATGAGACAACTTGGTGCCATGATTTAGTTGATTAGAGGGTGTTGGGTGAGAGGTTGGACTTGATGATCTCTGAGGTCTTTTCCAACCTGGTTAATTCTGTATTAATGCAGAGCTGAGTGCTTCGAAATGATCATGACTATAGGAAACTCAGAACCCAAGTGTGCTACAACAATTCTGTAACTTTTTTTTTTAGTGAAAAAGATAAAAGTTAAGGGGAGGGGGAAGGTGCATGAAGAAATTGTTATCCCTGGAAATAAAGGAGTGTCAAAATAAATTGCTCTTTCTAAGAAAGGATTTAAAAGCTTTGACCATAACTGAAATCACCTTCCTTACACATACACTTGCTGATACTGGATTATTATGTGGGTGAGGAGAGGGAGGAAGCTGCCAGAGCATTTGCTCCAGCTCATGTTATCCACTGCCCTCTGTAAGCAACTTCCCTTCATGACCAATTACTCAACATTCTTTTATCGTCAGTGTATGACTCTCTTGACTGCTTTCAGAACAGAGCTTGCAACAAAACCATTCTGATAATGAATTTATGTCTGGTTCTGTCGATATCATCCACTCGCAGCTGTGACTATACAGCAGTAATTAATTCCTGGCATCCATCTACTAAATGGGGTAGTGGGGCTGCTAGCTTGGTAAGCAGATCCAACAAACTAACTGCACACTGGAGGATGCCAGGTCATTCAGAGCACATGATACCAATACCCAGCTGAAAATAAATGCTCTTCCAACATTTTGTAATGTGTATGTCTCTCAAAACAGGAAAAGTAATCACAGATTCAGCACATTGAGCTATTTAACAGTATCTAGAATCTACCATTGTCCAAATTTACAAAACAGGGTTTTTTTTTCTGACTTGGAAAAGAAACAAATGGGGCTACAAATCGTCAACGAACCCCTCCACCTGTGAAAGTTTCTAATCCCTACCCAAAGCTTAGGTATCTCTCCCCATTCTCTACCCCAAAGTTCAAGTATCAAAGCTGAGAACCACAAACTACACATTTTCTGCTGCTCCATCCAAAACAAAGATCCTCTTACTGCCTTTTCTCTGCCCTTGCAGTGGTCCTTTACTCTGCCTCACACTTTATCTCTTCACTCTGCTCTTCTTTCCCCTAGGAGGCATCAGGCAAAACCCAGTATGAAAGAAAGCCCTTTTCAGGGTGCCAGGTAGTGATAGGACTAAGGGGAAGGGAGCAAACCTAAAAGTGGGAAGATTCAGATTGGATGTTAGGAAGAAGTTGTTCCCCATGAGGGTGGTGAGAGACTGGCACAGGTTGCCCAGGGAGGTGGTGGAAGCCTCATCCCTGGAGGTCTCAAGGCCAGGCTAGATGTGACTCTAAGCAACCTCAGTTGTATTGCCAGTAGCTTTCTGTTGGTGACTAGAATGGGTGTGTTAAAACAACTCAGCAGGAACTGCTGCAATTGGTACAAAATAAGAGGTCATTACAGGCATCTTTCTTGATAAAGCAAATCAAGTTTTATTAAATCCCAACATTTAAAGCATTTGTTATACCACAATTTACACATTTTCAGGTCCACTCTATAGCAATTATGTAAATTAATAAATATCTCTTTCACAAAGTGATGATAGTATTCTGCTATTATTCTGACAGTGATGAGCTCCTTCCCCACTGAACTGGCCTTTTATAAAGTAGAAGTATAAATCTCTCAAGTTCTTCCGATCAAATACATTCCACACACACCAAAGAAAACAAAACTATTTTAAAAACCACAAAATCAGCAGCAGAGCATTTTCCCCCCAGTCTGGAACACTGAACATAGGTCTATCATGCACATCCAAGTCAAACTGGGGAAAAAAAAAAAAAGTATAGAAAAAGCCTTGGTGGATAATTAGGGATTGCTGTCTTTGATTTTAGAACAGGTTAACTGCTCTTACTGACAAAAAGAAAGTTCAGTTAGGATACTTGCCACCATTCATACTTAATAAAAAGGCAAACTGGAAAAAGCCTTTGGCACAGAAATAAAACATTAAGTGATAGTTCATCATCAAGCAAAGAGGCTTAAAAAAACAAAACCAAAACAAGAACTAAATGACATCAGGAGAATTCAATACATTTCTGAAATGCTGATATGACCACTCCTAAAAAGGGTGTGTATGTCTATGGTCCTAAAATGATACACAGGGATCTTCCTAGAAGGGCAGGTACAAAGTAATAGAGGAGTCATATATGCATCCCTGCAACAGAAGGACCACTTCAGCTGGGTGTTTGCAAGCATTTGGACAGAATGAAGAAATTAAAAAGGACAGGGGAAGAAAAATAATAATTATTAAAAAAAAATAATGAGCTCCTCTCTGGGAAACTAATACCATCTAAAACCAGGCCCACAAAAGCCTCCCCTGATAATGCAAAACTTGCTCACCAATTGGCTTTCTTAACCCTCAGCATAAATTAAAAGCTCTCCTGGACCACTGGCCTAGAGGGTACACTCTGCACTGCTAAACCCAGAACACTGCTTTTAACTGAAAGTGTGTTGATGAGTAAACAGAGGGTGCAAGATTCTCTCTACAGAATACCATTTGACACTTCATCACTGAGGGGAAAGAACCTCAGACAGACCCCATGCAGGTGGTGCTCAACACACGTAGGAGCAACTTGAGGATACTTAGGCAGATATTGCACAAGCATAAAAAAAACCCCACAAAAGTTACAAAATTATAGTTGCTGTGAAATTGAAATGCTGTAGTCCAGCAAGCAGAGAGCCTGGCTGGTCAGGTGTTCAGTTTTCAGACTAAAGGAGGACTGCAAGTGTTCCATCAGCCTTCCAGTACACATGACACATTCACAGTATTTCTCAACATTCCCATGACTGAAAATGTAAGAGGACAGAGGAACGGGATGCAAAACCACCTTAGCAGCCAGAAACTCTGCTGAGGGGGTAAAAGGAGAGAATGAAGTCAAACTTGAACATTTCACTTGCAGGAAAACCTAACTTTTCAAAGCCTGTGGTAGCTCTGTAACACCTGTACATCTGCTAAGCAAGAAGAGGAGCTGAAGAATAAAGCAGAAGGGTGTCTAGTTCAGGATCAGACAAGAAAGCAGGAAAAGAGTGGAGGGCCCAGTTCTGCTCTTGCCATCCTCACTCTCCTGTGTAAGCACTGATCTCTTTTGCCCCATGCTACACAAGTATGCTTGAGAGGAACCCAGGTCCCGGTGGGCAGAAAGGCAGTGCTAGGGAATGCCTAGGTAGTGCCTGTGGCTACAGCTGCAGACTTCAGAGTCAGGAGTTCCAGAACTGAATTGGTTGTGGCATTTCATACAGCAACAGTGAGTAAAACAGAAGTAAACTTTCATCAGCCAGAACAACCTATGCATGATAAATTGCATTCTGGCTTTCTTACATGAACACAAAGATATGGAAGCAATAATGTTTTTATTACTCTTTTCTAATCGCTCCAATTTCCCAGAAAGACATTAATTTGCGTTAAGCCCTTCTAGGAAAAGCAAAAAGAAATTCTCTCTCCCTCATTATCCTGTAGCATTTACTCTGCTACAAGCCTACCAGACAACCAGAACACTGACACACAAACACTATTCAGAAAGTCACCTGCCTTTCTAAAAAAAAGTACAATTTACTTGAAACATAAATCAAGTTCAAGCATTAACCTATTGGCATTGTTTTCAAGTAGCATTCTCCTTATTCTTGTAAGGGGAAAAAAAGGGAAAATAAAAATCACAGGAGAGAAATTAAGCATAAACAAAAGGTACAGAATGAAAAGAGACTACTTCAGTATTGGATTTTGTGCTTCACATCAAGAGGTACTTTATGCTCAGAGAGCAACAGAAGTTAATTATGACTTTTTTTTTCCTTTCCCATTTGCTTTTATTAGAGCTATCTTCAGTAAGCAATTACTAGATGCCCAGTTATTTGGGGTAAAACTCCTGCAGAAAGAAAGCTGCTTTCACCCTTTCATGTCAGTCTCCCCAGCTTTTAACTGGAAAAAAATGCATTTCAAGAATTGCTGCCTGGTAAGCAGCATAGCTGTCTGCACTAGGCCTTCCAGTTCAGCAGGATAAAGACATTCCACCTCTAGTAACATGAAGACCCCAAACTACTCACTTCCTGCAGTTTCTAGCATAAGGCCTCCAGACTTCACACATTCGGTGGACAATCTGCAGTCCCTTCTGTAATGTCACTGCAAGAGACCTGAACTTCACCTGTCTGAGACTTGATAAGGCAGCTGCCTGATGGGATAGCAACCAGTGGAGCACGAAGCAGCTGCAGGACAGAGATAATACTAACAAGCACAGGACACACATTATCTCTGTGGCATCAGAGTTATTGTTAAAAGCAGAACCTCAATCATCATGAACTCCAGGGATAAATTTCTGCAGTATTTCCACGCGCCCCCGATTCGCTTCAGAAGCCCGTGATAACAATTAGTGTTTTCCGCTCAAATTTAACAGGACCTCCTCAAGTCCACCCCAAGACATCCTCCCTGGCTTCCCTGAAAAATGATTTGCTTTCAGAGCAAAAGGATGGTGGAAGTCTGTGAAACGGAAAAGCACTCAAGGAGCACGCAGAATTATCTCCGTTATCTCAGCCCTGCTGCCCAGCCTCATGGGTATTCCAAAGTACATCGTCCCCGGGCTGACGTAGACAAAGGTGTTCTGCCCCACTTTGTACAAGCCAACAAAGAAGGGATTCAGAAAGTAAGCTCCAGCATTTAAGGGGAACATCTGCCCTCCGTGAGTATGGCCAGAGAGAATCAAATTTATGTCTGGTCTCTCCTGCAGGGCCCACTTTGCAGCAATGGGCTGATGGGCTAAGAGCACAGTGGCGTGCTCACTGCTACAACCTCTGAGAGCTTTTTTAAATCCATGCCGTGGCCCGAGTAGCGCAACACGTCTGCTTCGATATCATCGACGCCAGCCAGGCAGAACCAGTCAGCAGCGCTCACCGGCGAGACGATCTTCACATTCTCGTTGTGGAGCGGCCGAATGTTAAACGATTTCAACAGCTCAAACCAGTTGCTAACATCCGAGGTGTAGTACTCGTGGTTTCCCGTGACAAAGTAAGTTCCCAGAGGGGAGTTAAGTTCTCCGAGAGGCTCAACAGCAGGTCGTATGATCTCTGCCTCGGAGTCGGTCAGGTCCCCAACGATCACAGTGATATCTGGCTTTAAAGCCTTAACCATTCTCACAATCATGGCAAGCTTGGTCTTCCCAACTGTAGGCCCCAGATGAATATCCGAAAGCAACACCACTTTCAGATTATTCATTGTGGAGGGCAGCTTGTGAACTGGAATCTCCACTGAATTCACAGTGGGAGGCTGGGAAGCATTTAACAGCCCAACAACAGTCAGCACAAGAGTCAGCATGACTGCTAAAACTGGTTTCATCGCTGTTCTGTTCTTGCTGCCAGCTCCTGCCTTTGCGCCTCGCCCAGCGAAGAACTTGTAAGCCTGCTCTACAGAGCCTAGAGTGAAGAGGAAGAAGATAAGAATGATATAGGCCCCCAGGCAAGTGTAGGCAGCTAAGGAAAAGAAGTAGGGCTCTTCCGCAACGAGAAATAACAATGTAAAGAAGCTTGAGTGAGCCAAAGCTAGAAACAGGAACACAGCTATTTTCCACGGCATGAAGCAGAAGGAGCTGGCAGCTGAAGACCTGGAGAACGTGGTGACTGTGCTTCTCCAAACATGAAGAGATCCTATCAACATGAGAGCATTAGCAAATAGTGCCATCTGCAGCCTTAGAAGCCAACGCCGCATCCTGAGATCGAGCTTTTCTGCCAGATAACTCCGTGATAGCATCATGGAGAAGAAAACCACTCCTGCAGCCACTGCGGCCTTTGCTTCAAGGGGCAGTTGCTTGAAGGAGATCATCTTTGCTTCCTGACTGTTCCCTGCTGCTCTGCAGAAGTCTCCAGTAGGCAATAATGTGGTTATGAAGGGATGCCTTGGGTCAACAAAGCCTGCAACCAGGAACCAGTATCAGCCGTTTTACAGTATTAGACACATTCCCTTTTCCCCAGAGGACTGGTACTTTGCACTCCCTGCCCAAGTCACTGAGCCATGCAGAATCACTACCATAAAGACAGAGGAGATTTCCTGATGTGGAATAAATCAGACAACTGGATACACTGGATTCTGGCAGTCCCCTTCTAAGCTCCCAGTCTGCTACCCCTCCCCTTTTTTTTTCCCCCCTATATGCTCCTTCCTAATGAAGGCCTCCTTACAGTAGATGGCAATAGATCACAACAGTGATGCAGTGAATCCCAGAGGAAAATAGAGTATTTGCAAACAAACATTAGAGTATTTGTAAACCCTGTACACCTTCTGGGACTAAGCTGCTTCTGCACTTTGTGCACATGTTTTCTCTTCTTCCTAAGTAGCTGGCTCAATCTCAAAATCAGGTATCATCCTATGTCATTGTTACCAAATGCAAGAGGTTCTATACTAACACATGATACCGAGGAAGGGAAGGCGCCACTGGAAGAGCTACCAAATTCAGCTGCGGTCCCAGAAGCTGCAGATGATGTATCAGCAGACATCCTTTCCTCCAGCTCTGAATAAGACTTCCCCAAACCCCTAAAAATCAGTAGGGCCAGTGAATAAGCAACAAATAAGCAAACACGGGTTGTGTGTGAATCATCCCAGAACTCCCTGTTTTCCTCTGTATTTTGCACTAGAGTTCACAGCATTTCTACTAATGTCCAGTGTGTATATTTCCATTTAAAACAAACCCACTGTCTTTCCATCCATACTATGACTAGGGAAAAAGCAATCATTACAGCCAAAAATATCCCAGAACTAGGGCACAGAAGCTGCCTTGTACAGCTCTGCAGCCAGCTTGAGCCCACAAATCAAGCAACCTGGCAAACCCAGGTTTGTAATCTGCAGCATACACCTTCCTCAGCTGATTTCAAAGAACATTAGCACCTCTGTGATGATATATGATGACTCTCTCATATTTTGAGAGGACTCCTTCCCTCAATGCTTGGTCAGGAAGCTGTAGGCTGATAAATACCTTGTGATTCCCAGTCTTAGTTCCTGAAGCCCTCTCAGCCATTACAAAACTATTCTGAAGCACGTGCCTCTACAGAAAATAAACGAGGAAGATAAGAGAGTAAGAAATGCCCTACTGGTCTGAGTCCACAGTTCCTCTGGACACTGGGCCATATTCTGTCTGGAGAACAGCAATATGAAATGCTGTTGAAAGAAACGACATGACCCTGCCTGTACCTCTCATACCTCTCCAGCTGACAAAGCTGCTCCATTGGGGATGTTACCAGGCAAATCCTTGCCTAGTCATTTTGGGATGTTTTTTATGAACTTGATTTATCTGAGTTTAACTAATCCCTTCTTTGGAATCAGTTAAATGCTATCCACGTCTACAACTTCCTGTAGCAGCAAATGCCTGCAATTCATTAAGTATTTTTGAATGTATTTTATTTGTTTATAACTCATCAACTAAATCCACCAAGTGCCATTCTTCTAATACTACCAAACTGGGCAAGTATTGGTTCTCTTACCTACCAGCTTCAGAACTGTTTCACCGGTAAGCTCAGCTGTAAGCCCATCCCTCAGAGACCACACTTACTGACAGCCAATTCTCTGACAAAGGTTTCCTGTAAGGCTGTGCTGCTTTTCACACAGCTTTAACCACCTGTGCATCATTCGGTTAGCAACATCTAGCAAGAAAATCCCGACACTGCTGCAAACTCAAGGCATAAGCAACAAGGTGTGGATTCCACAGCATCTGTAAAGACTAAAGATCTACCCAACCCCTGGTTAGGTAATTACAGGGTCCCAGTGGACAAGGCAACAACAAGAGTCGATGCTGAAACCGGGCAGAACAGGAAAAACTCCAATCCCTCCGCTCACACACCACAGGAAGAACAAGCTTTCCTGTGGGATCTGCTAGTGGAGTGTCGGTATCAGGTAACTGCAGCTTGATTCCCACCACCCCCTGCCTCGGGTTGCTTAAAGAGGCCTTGCAATACAGAGTTTCTCGGAGCAGAATCTGGGCTGCGAAGGAGTACAGCCGGCAGCCCGCAGACCGCGACCCCGGAGGTCATCCCCGGGAAGGCGCACGGCGTGCAAAGGCAGCCACCGCCAGCCCAGACAAAACCGGGCGAGAGCCCAGGCCTGCTCCGGAGACGGAGCCGCCTTCCCCGGGCCGCACCTGCTCCGACAGCTTCCCCTCGGCGCGGCCACAGGCCTCGAGCAACACGAACCACAAACCGGTAATGACTTAGAAATGGACGGAAGCTCATCGTTTGCCGCGGGGGCCGGAGGAAAGTCCCTACCAGCAGGGAGCCAAGCCCACCGGGCGGCACCCCGCGCCTCTCAGAGCTCGGGGCTGCCACCAACAGCCACCGGGGCGCCGCGGAGCGGGGTGGGGGGTGGGGCGAGGGGAGGGAGAGGCGAGGGAACTCACCGCCGCCCGGAGGAACGCGGCCAAGCCGGCGAGGGGGAGCAGAAGCCGCAGCATGACGGGCAGCAGCGGCCGGGCAGGAAGCAGCAGTGTAACGATCGCTGCGCGACCCACCGGCCCCCGGCACGGCGGCGTCAGCTGACTGCCCCGCCGGGCAGGCTCCGCCTCGCCTCGCCCCGCCCCGCCAAGCCCGCCCCGCTCCCTGCGCGGGAACCCGCCGGCCCCGGCACAGCTGCTGTCCCTCAGGTGCGGCTTTGGCCCGCTGTGCGCGACGCCAACTTACAGAGCCGAGAAGTCTGATACTATTGCGTCTGTCTGCAAGTACGGGCACACAAGGTGATGATGATTCACCGAGGCCAGCACCGGATCACACAACTCTCTCGCTTAACTTCCTCGGGCTAGTAAATCCTTCCCGTTCAATACACGTTCATTAATATTCTATTCCTTTAGTAGTTAGTTCATTTCTTGCTTTGATTTAAAGATAGAGGATTGGAAAAACTCAAGGCACACACTTGAGGGGCTGTCCTCTTCAGGGAGGTGGCTAACTTAGGAGGTCAGTCAGATGTTAATCACATTCTAATGTGCACAGCTCTCACTAAGTACATCCATAGTCAGCCTATAACCACTAAACCTGCTACTATCGACAAATGTATATGGTCTGTTTAGCATGACAAATATTCATCCTCTTCTAAGGCTCCTCTTGTCTCATTTCTCTAGACCTCTGGTCTTTCAGCAATTATTCATTCATTGTTTTTTAAGACCTTTGGGTGACCATTCGTTCTTCCAGCCCTTGACACAGCCAGCCCTTGGCATGGCTGCTCTCACATCACTGCCCAGCCTGCCTGCCAGCCTCCTCCTGCCCTCACAGCAAGCCATCACCAGAAACACCTTCACAGCCAGCTTAATTTTCTTTCTTTCAATCACAGTCCACAAGATTTGTTTGCAGACTTTAACTGAGTGCCAGTGAAGGAATGAAAGCACCTCTGATTTACTCATGATGTGCTCTCAACAGGTTTTACACTGTTTGAGGTCCATGGGAATCAACTGCTGGCAGAGAAATACCCTTCACCCTACAAAGAGCCCATAGCCAAGATCATATCAGTCCTGTGTACTTGCCTGGAGTCATGACTCATTTGCTGCTAGTTCTTTGTGCAACGCCTCCAATGCTAGGGTGGCTTCATCTCCAATCACCCATTTGGTACCTGAGCCAAGGACTAGCCAGGGACAGCAACCACTGATGGACCTGAAATCTTCAAACTGAAAATCCCACCTCAAGGCCACAAGACCCTCGGTAGTCCTTCAGTGGACTTCTCCCCTCGGCCTTATGCAGCAGCCTGGAGGATGCCAGGCCCTCTGCTCACCTCTGCCTGCTTCTGCTGTCAAGTGTGGCAACAATGCCATTTGCAGACAAATGGTTGGAGGATAATGGAGACTCCATGAGCCTCCTGGGACACTAAGGCCACTGTCCCATTGAAGGGACTCTAGACCTGGCACAAGGAGGGGGCTGGATCCCAGGGCACACATGGGCAGCCCAGTGCCCAAGGGGCAGCCTTTCTATCTGGCAAGCAAAATAGCCACATGCAAATGGGCATGTAAGCCCTCACTGACCACTGTCCAAGCTACAGCAACTTCCTACTGAGATTTTTCCAACAGCTTCCACTTCCTTTCTTGTAAATACACAAAGAGTGAGCTGTGAAATAAAACCCAAACCCACACACCAGAGATGATGTCAAGCCATTAATTCCTTTCTGGAACAGGCTAATGTTGTCAGTCCAATATTTTTATTGCCTTAGAGCAAAAGAAAATTCCAAGCAGAAAAAAAAATCAAAAGGTCTAAAAATCTGTTCAAAGAAGCAATAAGCCATCATTATCCATCAGTATCACCGAGATGCCTCTAAAACACAAAATCCACAGCAGTTAAGAGCAATGCCAGACTGCACTTTCCACAATGAATTAAGTATGAGTATCAAACACTCCCGTCTATCTCTCTGGGGATCTCACATCACTGCAGGAGATAACGATCAATATTCCATACCTTTTTCTTTTTCACAATGACACTAAACAGTAAGTTACAGACTAAAACCAATGTGAAATCGTTTGCTTGACAGAGCTGGGTTGTTTTGTGCAGCTTATCCTGTGTTCCCTAGAGTTTGGGGGTTTTCATATAATGGCTTTTCTGTTGGAGCTGAGCAACAACACGTAATTCCATGCTTTATTGTTACAATTTCAGCCTCTGGGTACGGTTTTAGTAATGAGATCTTCTCCAAGCATTGATTTTTTAATTGCTCTTTCAAAAAGAATTCCTTCCTCTGATTTCCACTGAGAATTTTAAGAGGACAATCTCTAACAAAATTGTATTGATTTAAAGCCCCAGAATTGAATTATAATATAGGTTAAAGAGGGAGCAGAGCCCAAATGCAGTAATATATTTAATTTTTTTTTCTCTCTTACGCTAAATTTGCCCTTGCATTTGGACAAGTTTCTGAACTGTCTTTCTAGGATAGAACGGAATCACAGAATGTTTTCTGTTGGAAGGGACCTTTAAAAGTCATCTTGTCCAAGGAGCAGGGATCATACATGATGTATGATCAGCACAAGAGTGCTAACAGAAAAAGACTTTTCTCATTTTTATCCTTCAGCAACCAACCTGACACACCTGGACTGAAACCATCCCAGGCTTCGTTTTGCACTGCCATTAACCTGCACGACTTCAAGCCCGACGATGTGCTGTCCTCTGCCTTTCAGGGGGTCTTTGAGAAGAGATTTCTCAGGAAAGAACAGAAGGCGGCACCATTGTCGCCCCTGCCGCGGCGCACCGGGGCAGACGGGAAGGCCTCAGCCAAGGCCGGGCGGACTGCCTCGGCCCAGGCCGCTCCACTGCCCGGCCGACATGTGTCTCCCTGGAATAAAACGAAGCTGCTTTGCCTCGCTGTCTTTCGAAGAGGGCAGCTCACCCGAAGCGCTCCCCGTGCTGCCCACGGCCGACGGTAGCTACCGAGGGGCCGGGCGGCGGCGGGGTGGGCGGGAAGCGCTGGAACAGGGAGGCGCTGCCGGCAGCGCCCCGCCCTCCCCCGGCCCGGCGCTGCGGAAGCGCTGGCGGCCGGGGCTGCGTCCCTGTCGGACCCTCGGCGGCAGGAGGCGGAGCCAGAGCCCGCGTACGGCGGCATCCTCCGGAGCGGCCATCGCTGTGGCTCCATGGAGAAGCGGGGCCCGGTGCTGCACATCGTGGTGGTGGGCTTCCACCACAAGAAGGGCTGCCAGGTGAGGGGGCGCGGGTGCCGCCCGCCTCCTCCCCCGCCCTCGGGTTCTTCTCGTCTCCCGTCTCTCCCCTTCCTTCCTCTCTTCCTCCCTTCCTTCCCCAAGTCCCTTCCCCCGCGCTGAGCTGGCGCCTGCCCGGCTGCTGCCCTCAGCCTGCGGCGAGGAGGCCTGGCTGCGGCCCCGCGGGGAGGGCTGGAGCCCCTGCGGGGCGGTGCGCGGCTGCTGGGGTCGCAGGGCCTCTGCTTTCGCCGCAGGAAGCGGGCGCTTTGAAAGCGGCGGCGTGCATTAGGGCCCCGCTTGGCCGCGGCCTCCAGGGGCCCCCTCAGCCGCGGGGCGGGGGTTGCCTGTTGGGGCCGTGACTCAGTCCACTCTGGGCACTTCGTGTGTGCTGAGCTGCCTACGTGACCGCTCCCTGGCCGGCTCCGAGGCGAAGCCAGGGCCGGCGGGGTGCTCTCCCGGCCGTCCCCCCGGCATCGCTCTGTTCTGGGAGACATCTCGAGTCGTGGCCGCCGCATCTGCGGAGTCGTGCGTGCCGAGTGCGTTCAGATAGAGAATGAAGAGAAAAGCAAAGTGGTTTTTTAATCTACCTTCTATTGCTGCCGGCCCAGCTGGGCAGCAGGGCATTCAACTCCCACAGGTTCAACTTGTACACAACCGGCCTGGTGGCACATCAGGGTATAAGTCCGGCTTTGATTTAACTTTTCTTTGTATGGATCTTACCTTCTTTCATAAATGCTTGACTGCTTCCTGTGCCTTCTAAGGTAGAAGGATTTTATGTTGTGTGTTTCTTAGGTCTTTTACATTCCGGCTTTTTAAATTTAATTTTGTTTAACCCTTGAAACAGAAGCTGCTGCTGCCCAGCTGGGCTGCACACGGTTGTTCTGCAGTGATGAGGGCAGACAGGGTGTAATGAGATACATCTATTGTTGGACTTGGAGTGAGCCTTTTGCCACGAATTGCTTTTAGTCTTTACAAAAAATGCCCAAACAATAACGAATGGCATGGTTGTGGCTACAGAAGAATTAGGCTGATGTGAATCCATTTCATACAGGATACCAGAGGCTTAAGTTGGTATTTGTTAATTCTTCAGGAAACAAAGCAAGCACAGCATGGTAACATTTAAAACAATTCCTCCTACCAACAGAGGCTGAAGTGGAAGTGCAACAACTCGTTGTAGATGTGCTTCCATCCCTTTTTGTGAAAGATCTGCTTGGTTTTGTAAGGCATCCTTTCTCCTCAGGGTGTCTTGGGGCTCTTCCCCTGTTCATAGAAACTCAATCATCTAGGGTGCTAAGTTTGTGCTATTTATCAGTCACTTTCTTGTCAGAGGCCATTCAGAGATGGGTGTTGGTTGCTGCTTGTAGGAGGAAATGTGTGGTTTTGTCTTCATCTTTTTGGCCTCTTGGAAAAGACATAGATTGAAGGCAAAAGGTGGCTTTTGTTGTTCCTGTTCTTTTGGGGCCTGTATTTCTTTTTCCCTTTCCCTTTTGCTTTTCTTTTTCTTTTTTTTTCTTTTTTTGGTATCATAGTGCAGCCTGATGCAAAGAAAAAAACAGCAAACAAAAACCCCCAATCAGACACCCCTCCCGCCCCCAAACTATGAATTAGTAGCAGTGAATTTTATTTTGCTGCCAGTAAAACTTTGGTAGAAGTATGTTTTCAAGTGGTGTCAAAAACTGGGTCAGAATACCCCTGAACCAAAGGCTTCTTTGGAGGCTGTCGCTGTCCATGGCAGGGCGGGTTGGAACTAGATGGTCTTTAAGGCCCCTTCCAACCTAAACCATTCTATCTCAAGAAATCAACAGAAGTTGAAGAGGAAGGTGGTTGGGGAAGGGGTAGCAAGGAAAAGAACTGCAGGAACAGGATGACAATTGATTGAACCACAAACAGCCAGGCTTTCTAAGAGAAATCAAACCAGAAATCTAATTGTAAATACATCCTACATCTGACTTAGCAGATTTGTTACTGACCTACAGAAAATGTTTCCAAACAGAACTGGAGGCAGGGAGCTGCACAGCTAGAGGCTAATGACTTTGACATCAGTAGTTTGCGTGGCTCTAGAGAGTTCCTGAAGGAAAGAATTAATTAACAAGATGAAACTAAGTAGACTGAGTCCTATGTGCATTGACTAAAGATAGATCATGCCTGCTTGATAGATCTAGATAAAGATAGGTCTGCCTCTTTTGGCAGAGTAAATGACGGATTTACTTTCTCTGTAAAAGAAATACATTAGCTGGAATCTGCCTAGAACTTGATAGCAGGTATCACAGCAGTGCTACAAAAAATTAGGTGTGGGTTGCTGTTATTTTAAGGTGGAGACAGTGGAGAGTTAATACAAGGGCTGGAACTAGGGTAAGGAGCAATGTGAAGGAGAGGAAGCAGCCGCAGATTTGTGTCAGAAGAGGGCCTGCTGGTCTGCAAGGTGAATTTGGGCCCACGTAAATGGGGGTGGCATCGTTTATGCAGTAAAATATAACTGCAATAAGCAAAAACTTGAGTGTTAAAAGGAAGACTGGAATGATGTGCAAGAGTTGGATGATAGTAATGCCAGAGTGATAGAAATGTGGTGCACTACAAAGTCATGCAATAGGGATGAATACTAACAGTATAGACTCGGGGATTAACATTCCACTGGAGACCTTTAGTAGTGAAGAGAAGCTGCATGTGATCAAGGGTAGGTCACAGAAGTGGTGTGATTTGTGGGTGAGCATGGCAACAAATTATCCTGTAGTGTAATTATGTTTTTATTGATGTAAAAACATTCTGATTCACCTTTCAGAGAAATGGATTTGGATTCTCTCTGTCACTTGCAGAAGTGGATGAGGCAGTCCTTAGGCAGCCTGGTTTTGAGCAGGGTGTGGAAGAGCTTGGCTGGGTAGACTAACAAAATGGATTTTAGGCTATATTCACATGAAGACTGTAAGCTGCTTCTGCAAATAGGGGAACATTCTCCACTTTTCCTCTGCTGCCTCTTCACCAATAGAAAGCAGAGGTGGTTGTGTGCTAAGCTGAAATGGGGAAGTGAGGTGACTATAAAGTAAACCTTATTTTGGTGGGTTGGTTTTGAGTTGATTTGTTCATGGGTTCTGTTTGCTGAACTGACACCTGTAAAATACAGCCACAGGGGCACAAGTAGAAGGGCAGCAAAGGGGTGAAAGAGTCTTCTGAAAGTGCTTGCTATCATGGTTCATGGTCTTTGGAGGATTAACCATTGCATTGCACACAGCCTGACACAGACGTTGTCAGAAAGGGAGAAGTAAGGAGGAAACCCCAACCATTTAATCTAAAAGACAATGTTGGTACAAGAGCAAGTGGGTGTGAACCATCTGCAGATGTGCTGCAGATTGCATATGAGAAACTGCTAACTGTAGGAAAGCAAAGGTCCAAAGCAGCTTTCAAGTGGCAGTAACTCAGAGCAAATTCAGTGAGCTTCAGGGTAAGAGATCATACAGTTAACTGTATGATTCCTAACAGGAATCTCATGCCTGGTTTGCCTGAGAAGGCTCTTTTCAGGTTCTGTGTTTTCATCTCTCTTTTCTCTGTAGGCTTATTAGGAAATGCCCAGATATGGTGACAGATTTCTTGATGCTAGGTGGCTTCCCCTCTGCAGCTTCCTCATTTGAAGGGTACAGCTCTACAGTTCTTACCTATTTTATGGTACAGGTCTTCAGCAAAAATATAACCTGAACAGAGCGTGATTAGCAGATGCAAATTGAGTGTTGAAAATGACAGAGACCTTCACTTTATGCTGAAGGTGGAAGGCTGAGTGTCATGAGTTCTCCAATAGTGATGCTGTGTGCAGCAATCCTCATTTGAGCTGTTTCCAAGCCCTTTTTGCATTGGGAGGCAGAGAGGTAATATACCCTGAGGGTGTAGGAAGGCTTGAAATATCCTGAGTACTCTAAAAATAATTCATTTTGAAGGCAAGATTAAAATGAGATCTGATTTACTTGAAGAGGAGAGGAAGGAAAGTTTCAGCAAAGCTGGAAATTCTTGTGGGCGAGAGAGTTTTACACACAAGTGCCTGTAAGGCCCCTGGCTGGCTGCTGAGGAAGCTGATGCTGCCTTTGGTGCTGTGCTGCCTGACCTGGCACAAGAATCATCATCTTCTTGTGATGCTACAGGGCTTTGAGTAAGCTCAGGCCCTGTGTGGCCACCAGTCAGGCCCCACACAATTCCTCTTCATTTGGGGTATGGCTCAGCTTTTCTGCACCCTGTGCCCTGAGCGGGTCTGCAGCTCTCCTCTGTCCTTGTGCAGTGGGTGCTTGTTGTTTTGTTTATCCTCTCAGCCTCACCTTGAATATCTCCAGGGATGGGATTTCAGTCACCTCCCTGGGCAACCTGTTGCAGTGTTCCACCACCCTCATGGTGCAGAACTCGTTGCCAACATCCAACCTAAATCTCCTCTTCTCTAATTTCAAACGGTTGCTCCTCATCCTATCCTTAGCAGGCCTTTGTAAACAGTCCCTCTGCAGCCTTCCTGTAGCCCTCTTCAGGTACTGGAAGGCTGCTATTAGGCTTCTGTTCAGGCTGGACACCCCCAGCTCCTTCTGTCTGTCCTCATAGCAGAGGTGCTCCAGCCCCCTGATCATTTTCTCTGGACCCCTTCCATCTTCTGTAGTATTTTGTGTTCATTGTTCAAGAAAAACTCCCAGGAATGGTGTGGTCTTGTTTATTTTGTTTCTTTGTTTAGTTCTCAAGCTTTAAAGAGCACTATGCTTGGAGAGCCTTGCAGTTGTTTCCTTCACTTTCCCTTTCTTTGAAAGATTCCGTACTGAATGTTTCCTCCACAGTTTCCCTGATGCATGGAAGTGGGAGAAGGTTCCAAAATAGCAACTGGCAGTTATGTAACACTTTACATGGTCATCATCATTAGCATTCATCTTGTGATCTGCCTGTTCTTTGTACATGTCATAACATCTGAGTAGTTACCTAAACATTCTGTACCAGCAGTCTTGACCTTTGGATTGTGTAGCAGAAGCAAGTTCACAGCTGTAGAATCACTGAACAGAGAGATCAGTTGGGGTAAGGTGGAACTTGCAGGTCTCAACTTTGTGTTGAGATCCGCATCTGAGTCTCATGTGCTATGAGGCCTCAGTGCTGTCCTGGGGGAAATGCCACCAGTCCCTGTAGCTGCATGGTTCCAGTAAAAGCCAATGGGCAGAGCAGGTTGTGTGGCTGAAAAATGGGCTGCTGCTATCCCCAGTCTATACTGGTTGTTGTGTTGGGCAGACATCGCTTAGGAGTAAAGCTGAGAGCTGCCCTCTCTGGGACCTTGTATCTTCTTAAGAGTTCATCTTGTGTGAATTCTAACTTTCTGTAAGACCACAAAGCCTTGTCTTGAGGACACAGCAGTCCTTAGCAAGTCCCCTGGGCTGGAATGGTTGCAGTGGTATGTGCCTGTTCTTGGAGGAGCATGGCAGGGAGGTTATTTACTTTATTTGAGGAGACTGATATGAAGAAAAGTTCCCAAGCACAGGATTGATGTCTGACTTGAACCGGATGACTATGGAATAAAGTGTTAAGTAATTGGAAAGAGTGTCTAAAATGACTTTGAAAGCAAAGTTTTTAGTGTTTCAGGGTTATTGTATCTGTTAAGGGCCAGAGAGTCAAAAGTTTGCTAACCCAGCCAGTTTTTGAAGCAAACTTGAATGGTTATATCCATCAGCAGCATTTCTCTGGACACCTTCCAGCACCTCCAGATCCTTCCTGTAAAAGGACTCCAGAGCTGGACACAGTGCTCCAGGTGGGGTCTCGCCAGAGTAGAGTAGAGGGAGAGAATCATCTCCTTCGACCTGCTGGCTCTGCTTCTCTTGCTGCAGCCCAGCATGTGATTGCCTTTTGGGCTGCAAGTGCTCACTGCTGGCTCCTGTTGAGCTTTTCATCCACCAACACCCCCAGGTCCTTTGCTTCAGGGCTGCTCTCAAGCCAATCTTCTGTGTTTCTTTCTCTTTGCCACTTGTGTAATTGTTCTTTGTGATTTACTTCTCTTGAGCTCAGGTTTTTTGATCTTTCACCAGAGCTTTACTTCTTTGGTGGGTATTTTCAAGAGCTCCTCACTAATGAGGAATGAGGAAACTTGATACAGCAAGTAGCGAGGCTGGTTTCTTGTGGCTTTTCCTTGTGCTTCTCTCCCAAGTTGGCAACAGTTCTGCAAAGACTCACACCATGAAGAATTTCACTTCTCTCCAGCTCTCTCATCCTTTACAGTGTTTTTATTTTATCCTCCATCAAATCTGAAGATTTTCTGTATGCTTGCTTTGCCATGCCTTTTTTTTTTTTTTCATTTCCATGGATACACTTTACAGCTCACTAGTTGGGTGCTCAGTGTCCCTCAGGAGAAGTTGCAGTATCTTTAAACAGTTTCTTTTACTGCTAAACATGCATTTAGATTTTCTTCAGCAATTTAGGAAACTCATGGTGGGGGGGAGGGAAAGATGATGAAAATGGCTGGAAACCCAGAGGGGTCTCCATGGGAAAAGAAGATGAAAAGACAATACTATGGAGATGATGAGGATCTGTGGTGGACATGTACTGTAGTGTGAGGAATAGAAAAGTTGTCCCTGTCACTGGGGATAAAGAGGCAAATGGCAAGTAAATGAAAGGTGAAACTGAAAGGTAGAATTTCCTGGGGAAAGCAAAGGGAGGAACTTCAGGCCAATGTGTGAAGCACTGCAGTTAAGGACATAGAACTATTTAAAAGCAGTATTTGGTTGTTAGTATAGTGTCTGAGAATATTCAACATTGAGTAGGATAAAATAGAAGCTTGCATGTGTTCAAGGGTTACCTGGTGAAGACAAGCCAAACCTGATTTGAGGCTGTGTGTGCCCCAGCAGTAAAACCTGCTGACACTGCGGCTGCAGTGAAGGGCTGCTGGCTGTGTGTGCAGAGGGGAGAAGGTATTCAGCACCTGGGGGATGTTTTCTGCTTGAAGATCTGTTTCGTAAGGAGAAAGTACTAGGCTGGAAAGATGCACTGTGGAAAACAAATTTGCCTATCAGACTACCCCAGAGGTCAGTCTTGTGGGCCCTTTGGAAGAAGAGACAAGGAATGCTAATAGGAGGAGAAACTGTTTCATACCACTGCTAAAGAAAAGGTGGTGGGCTGAATCAGAGGTTTACTTGTCTGGTAACAGTAATGTATTCTCTCTTCGTCTCCCTTCTGTTTTTGCTTGTGTAGATTGAATTTTCCTATCCTCCCCTGAAGCCTGGAGAAGGACATGACAGCCAGAGTTTGCCAGAGGAGTGGAAATACTTGCCTTTTCTTGCCTTACCAGATGGTGCTCACAACTATCAGGAAGGTAAGAAGTGAGAGAAGGAGTTGTATGCTCTGCTTCTACTGCAACCAGAAGGAAAATCCTTATCTCTGAACAGTTGATCAGCAACTCTTTTCACCATTAGACTTCCTGTACTTTTCATGTAAGCTACAAATTACATTGGCAATGATAGGTTGCTTCAGAGTTTGAGTGAAAGTAGATCATAAAGGTGTACCTCCTACAACCAGAGGAGTGTGAGCTGGCCTAGGTTTCCTGTGCAGCCTGCCCTAGGTGATCCTGCTTTGGCAGGGAGGTTGGACTGGGTTATCTCCAGAGGTCCCTTCCAATCCCTAACATTCAGTGATGCTGTGATGTCAATAAAAACTTACTAGTGTAGTGTATAGTCCCAGTGTAAAACTGGGCACCTGGCTTTCTCAGTTCTTTCAAGGGGGAGTAAACTCTTGAGTAGAACCTTTAGGGTCCCTCTGGAGTCTCCTTTTCTCAAGGCTGAACAACTCTAGCTCCCTCAGCCTATCCTCATGGCAGGGGTGCTCTAGCCCTTGGATCATCTTCTTGGCCCTCCTTTGGACTCAATCCAGCAGCTCTGTGTCCTTCTTACCATGAATCTCTAATGTTGAAAGGCAAACAGTTGAATATATATATATATCTCAAGCCATAGAAACCTCTCTCTTGGCATATTTTGTAGAGACTGTTGTTTTTCATGTCCCACTTGCGCAGGGACAGGAATTATTTGGTGTGAGACCAAGACTCACAAAGCCTTTTTGTTAGGGTAGTGGTGCTGCTGCATAGCTATCTACCTTGGCAGCATCAGTAGCTACTCTAATCCTAGAACTGTAGATATTCTCCTTGGTGTGTTTCTTAATTTTCCGTAAGTTCACTGCATTTACCTTCTTAATAGCATCGCAATTCCAACTGTCCTCTCCTCAGAGTGTCTTGCTGTCTTTGCTGCTCTGTACTGAATTGGGAAAGCAGCATGCCAGCAAGTTTTTGCTATCAGGAGCTGCTTCTGAGAGCCTGTCAGTGGGCTTCCAGGACCTTGGGCTAAACATGAGGCTGTATCAGGAATAGTGTGGCCAGCAGGAGCAGGGAAGTCATTCTGCCCTGAACTCAGCACTGGTTAGGCCTCACCTTGAGTCCTGTGTCCAGTTCTGGGCCTCTCAGTTTAGGAAAGATGTTGAGTTGCTGGAGGGTGTCCAGAGAAGGGCAACAAAGCTGGGGAGGGGTCTGGAGCACAGCCCTGTGAGGAGAGGCTGAGGGAGCTGGGGTTGTTTAGCCTGGAGAAGAAGAGGCTCAGGGGAGACCTTACTGCTGTCTACAACTCCTTGAAAGGAGGTTGTAGCCAGGTGGGCGTTGGTCTCCTCCCAGGCAAGCAGCACCAGAACAAGAGGACACAGTCTTAAGCTGCACCAGGGGAGGTTTAGGCTGGATATTAGGAAGAAGTTCTTCCCAGAAAGAGAGATTTGCCATTGGAATGTGCTGCCCAGAGTGATGGTGGAGTCCCCATCACTGGAGGTGTTTAAGAAGAGCCTGGCTGAGGCCCTTGGTGCCATGGTTTAGTTGCTTAAATGGTGTTGGGTGATAGGTTGGATTTCATGATCTCAAAGGTCTTTTCTAGCCTGGTTAATTCTGTATTCTGTTGTCAGAATATCTGTATTAGCACAGCTGGAGTTTTTCCCACGAAGCATATTGAGATTTGGAAACTCATTTGGCTTTTAAGATGACTCTGTGTTTCTCCTTTTTGGTCTGTCTCATGCCAGCATTTTCATCAGCAAACCTTTCACAAATAAATGATGCTGGTTTAGTACTCATGAGGTCTTGGGTGACAGGTTAGACTTGATGATCTTTGAGGTCTATTCTAACCTTACTGATTCTATGATTCTGTTCTATGAAAATGCTGAACTCTTGTTAGTGACTTTTGAAATGGTCTTCTGTTTTTTTCCCCCCACAGATACTGTGTTTTTCCACTTGCCACCAAGAAGTGGGGATCAAACCACAGTATATGGTGTCTCTTGCTACAGGCAGATTGAAGCCAAGGTAACTGCAAGTTGGGAGTTCTATTAATGCAGTAACAGACTTGATGCACCAACAGTCAAGCTGCCTGGTGGGGTTACATTAGGAATCTCTGCAAATGTGCACAGCAGGTAGCTGCAGAACTGGAGGACTGTTTCTTTGCCTTATGTCAGCAGGCATATCGTGATCTTTTGAAATCTTCAATACATTTTGTTTCCTGAGAGCTAATCTGGGCAGCAGCACCAAGCAGCAAAATTAAGCCAAATTGTGTTTCCAAGCTGTAGAGCTCATGGGTGGAAAAAGTTGACTTCTCTCCAGTGTGTGACTGAGGAATAACTCTATTTTTTTTTTTTCCTTTCTGCTGCCTGACCATGCAAGTGTAGGAATTGTTCTCTTCATCTGCCTCCTTTGCCAAAAATGCACCTGCAGAGCACACAGACCAGAATCTTCCCATTGATTGCAGCTGCTTCCTGATGCTGAACCTCTAGCAGTAATGCTGCGAAATTGATGAGAGCTACAGTGTGCACCTGGTTACTTTGAGTTAATTCTGTGCTTGATCTACTGCCATCTGCCCAGACTTGCAAAAGTAGTAATGGCAGCATGATCTGTGCACTTCAAAGTGAGAATCTATTACTTCTTCCCAAATTACTCACTTTTCCCAGTCAAATGCCAAGAATTTGGAACTCCCTGTGGGCCTGAGTTTTAAATGAGTCTTGTCTTCAGAAGATGCAAATTATGTGCTCTGGTTTAAGTGTTAATCATACCATGATTACATTTCAAGTTCCTGTTTATGCTGCAGTATAAACTTTACCCATGCAGATTCAAATTCCATTTCTTTTGCACTAAATCCATGTTGATTTTAGTTCACTCATCTTTGCAGCCAGTCTTCACTGTATTCTGTGATTTAGAGTTTTGCTCTGTTCAGCTGGGCAGTAACTTGGCTTTTGTGTGCTCTTGGTTCCAGTTTATGCTGTTTAGTAACCAATGAACCTTTGGAATGAATAGCATGTAAAACACTGTGTAATAGAATATAAGCCACTGTGTTTCATGTGACAGCTTTAGCACTCTTCCTAGCTGTCCTTTCTGATGTGTGGGCTGCAGTTTTGTACAATTAAGTGAATCACTTGGCTGTGTTTCTGCCCCTACTTTCTCGGTCTGCTGTCAAGGACTGAGACCACTCGGTGGGGTTGAGAATGCAGCTGGTTCTGCAGATGGTGCCTCTTTTATTTTATGGGTGGGTCAGAATAAATGCTCAAGTATAAGCAACCCATTTCCAGGCAAAAGACTTTTCAGCCTGGTCCATTTTCAGAAGTAATTCACAAAGAATGAGCGATGTGTTGTGGCTTCTCTTCTGTTGCATTACTCTGAGTTAAAATGCCATTGCCTATTCCAAGGCTATTTTACTAGTGTCCTTTCAGTAGTCCTCTGCCTATCATCACAGCTGTGTTTGGAGCCTTGCTGTGCACAGTGAGATGAGGACACAACTCGGACATAATGAATCAGTGTTACCACCATTTTTACGAGACGAGGGTACACCGCTGCTTAGTTTGGATATTCCACCATTGCAAGCAGACAGTTTTAGCATTTTGTTTAAACAGGGAGGTGATGTGTTGGAAACAAGACTCGTGGAAGAATTCTTTTTGAAGTTGTGTGTGGGTAAAAATGCTGTAATACTTCTGTTGCCTAGGCACTGAAAGTACGGCAAGCAGACGTCACCCGAGAAACGGTGCAGAAAAGTGTCTGTGTTCTCAGTCAGCTGGTAAGCATGCTTGTTTAACTCTCAAAACACATTCAAATAGCATTAAAAATGATCTGCTCTTCGTGTTCTTACTTAGAACTTTTGGCTCCCAACGTGTCTCTTTAGATCAATACAAAGGTTAACAAAATACTGAAGTAAAATTGAATTGGGAGACTACGGCATTTGAGTGAGCTGCCTTGAACGGGTGTCTCCTTGAAGGAGCAACTGTAAAAGTGTCTGCCTGTAGTGAGGAACTTTTAATTATTCTTAAGTGCTGCTGACTTCATAGAATCATCATAGAATTATAGAATGGCTCAGGTTGGAAGGGACCTCAGAGGTCATCTACTCTAATCCCACTGCCACGAGCAGGGACACCTCTCAACTAGACTTGGCTGCTCAAGCCCTCATCCAACCTGGCCTTCAACATTCCCAGGGAGGAGGCAGCCACAACCTCCCTGGGCAGCCTATTCCAGTGTCTCACCACCCTCCTACTGAAGAACTTCTTCCTAAGATCCAGCTAAATTTACTCTCCCTCAGCTTCAAACCGTTCCCCCTTGTCCTGTCTCTAGACACCCTCATGAAAAGTCCCTCTGCAGCCTTCCTGTAGGATCCCTTCAGGTATTGGAAGGCAGCTCTAAGGTTCCCCCTGGCGTCATCTCTCTAGGCTGACAACCCCAGCTCCTCAGCTTGATTTCATGTAGTAAGATTGAGGGGCTTGGCCTTTATAGTAACTGAAGAGAGTGGCTATTGATAACTGTGAAAGATGTCCTAGATAGTCACACATACGACAGACTCTTGTGTTGAAGCATTTTGTTTCTGCCTTCCTACCAAAAGCTACTGATTGCCAGGCTGGGAGTAGAAATTCTTTCTGTTACTGGAGCTGCACAGTGTTAAAACAGGGAAGTACTTGTCCAGGAGGATGCTCACAGATGAGCAAATGGAAAGAAAATAGAATTGTCATTATTTGACATGAACAGAGTAGAAAGCTGCTGCAAGTTAGCAACTAAGGATTGCTGCTCCACGAACCCTCTGTAATAAATAATGGGTCTGTGCTGCAGGATAAGAATGGGAGAAGATGGGAGTTTCAAAATGGGTTATTAAATAAGCTTTCTTAACTTGCTTTTGTGTTTGTTTTCTTTCCAAGCCTTTGTATGGGTTACTTCAGGCAAAGCTGCAGCTCA
Organism: Picus viridis; assembly: GCA_033816785.1. Lineage (NCBI taxonomy): Eukaryota > Metazoa > Chordata > Aves > Piciformes > Picidae > Picus > Picus viridis. The sequence goes on from CM066574.1 coordinate 32,975,872, forward strand.
TCACACATGCCTATTTCGAAGAAAAAGACTTCTCACAGATTTCAATCCTGAAGGTAACTTAAGTGATAGCCACACAGAGCAAAGCTTTTGGTGTAATGATAGGGACTTTAGTGCATTTAATTAGCTCAAATATTCCATTTATGTAGATCACTCAGTTATTCTTTCCTTGCAATAACTGAACATGAACTAAAAGGAGCCACCCTAATCTGACAGAAGGTCACCGTTCTGGCTTGTAACGAAGCAGAATCAGCAGGATTCTCGGCCTGGCTCTCCACTGATTCCATTAATCAAATTGTACTTTCCTTCTGGAAGAAAATGTTGAAATCTTTGAATATGTAAATATTATTTTTTGTGGTCATGTGTCACTTACAGCTTCTTGGGTTTTATTCCTTTGTTCTAACTTCTGCAGGAACTTTATGATCACATGAATAGTTCCTTGGGCAGTACTTTGCTGGAGGGGTCCCAGGTTTATCTCGGTAAGTGACTTCTTTTTTTGTACAAGGAGCTGAGGTTATGTTACACATTCCTGTCCTGAGCTAATTTGCTTGTATGCATTAACAGATGAAGGTCTGTGTGCCTGCACAGTACTATGTTATGCATTTTTTATTAGTGAATTTCAATAAATGTAGTGGTCCTTTGGATAATAGGAGTCAGTCGTAGGCTGAAAGCCCTGCTGCCTCTTGACTTAACAGTCTGACAAGCAACTGCTTGGCTGCTTTTGGGAAACAGTGCCTTCTTCAGTTCTAGATGGAACTATGTGATGATGTGGGAAGCTCTGTTTTTCACCTACCTGTCCTTTGAGATGTGTTCTATTTGATTCTGACTCTTCCCTGTGCCATAATGCTGTGTGGCAGCCAACAGGAGTAACTCAGAGTGTGACTATTCACACTATTATTATCTCCACTGTAACTCTTGCTCCAACTCAAAGAATTTGCTATGAGTTCTGCTGCTGAAATAGCCAGGTTCACAGGGAATGCAGAATGGATGTCCCCTTCCCTCTGAAAATTGTAACAAGGAGATAATGTTTCTCCTAGCTGTTAATCTGTAATGCCTGCTCTCTATTTGGTATCTCAGGTCTGTCTCCTCGGGATCTTGTTCTTCACTTTAGACATAAGGTAGGCATTTTCTGCTAGATACATACAGTGCTTATTTTGTGCAGTAAAAAGCTTTGTGAACAACTCACAAATAAATATGTCTAGACATACCTGAGCTAGCAGTAAGAAGACTGTTTCCTAAGTGCTTCTTGGTACAGCTTCCTGATTCCCCTTCCTCCCACATAACTTAGTGGCAGCAAATTGGAGACTGAGAAGTTTTGCCTGTCTGCTGGATTTCTTCAGCACTGTCCCAGAGTCTGAGTGGTATTTCAGTTGTGATCTTGTTTCTATTTCCTGCTTCTTGTCAGATGAATGTGATAATAGAATATTGCTAAAGTACATGCAGACACAACTTGAAGCATTTTTCTCTGTATCTTGTAATTTTTGCAGCTTCTGCCATCACAGAACCTGAGGGTGCTTGCACCTCTCCTTTTTCTTGAAACTGAGTGTGTTTCCTATAGTTCAGGTACAGCTAGCATTTGGAATCTTCTATTGACTGGGAGACATCAAGGAAATAGATTCAAGAATCTGGATTTCATGGTGCATTTGCACCTGCTTTGTATTTTGGGGTGGAACTCGTTTTTGTTTAACTTCAGCTGTCTGCCAGTCATGCCTTGGAAGCATCTGGGTTTTCCTTTGAGCATAGAGAATCTGGACAGCCCCTTCTGATCTAGATGCCCCATCTGTAGATGCTGTGAATTAGGTGAAGTGCATGCTGCTCTTGGTGTTATGCAGAATTACATTCTGTATTTCTGGGGAGAAATTCTTATGCACTTGGCTGTTTTTTTCACATTCTGGATTTAGACAACATGCTCTCTCTGAGAAGCTTTGTGTGATTCAGATGACACAATTCTTGTTTGTCCAGGTCTTTGTGCATCTCGTGCTATTCTGAACTGAGTGCTCCAGTAGAGAGTATTGGAACACTGGTTTTCACTAGTCAAATCTATTTGATCATTTGTTACAGAATCACAGAATCAACCAGGTTGGAAAAGACCTCAGAGATCATCAAGTCCAACCTATCACCTAATATCCAACACCTCATTGCAATTAAACCATGGCTTCAAGTGCCACATCCAATCCTTTTTCGAACACCTCCAGGGCAACACATTCCACCACCTCCCTGGGCAGACATTCCAATGGCCAATTACTCTTTATGAGGTCATTAACATGAAATCTTGAATAAAGAGGTTATGCTTGCACAGTGTTTTTGATCAGTGACATTAGTTCACTCACCAGTTTTTCCTTTCGTTTTGTATTTTCAGGTCTTGATCCTTTTTAAATTGATTCTGCTAGAGAAAAAGGTAATGCTTTGTAGGCTGAGGCAAGTAAGTGAAATAGAAATTGTCTGGCTTTTTTCTGTGTAGGCTGTGCTAGTGAAAAACAAATTGGTATCTGAAATCATAGCAAGATTTCTGCATCCATAGATAAATTGGCAAATGGTGCCAGAAGCAAGTGCTGTGTGTTGATCTGTAAGTGTGCCTTCGCTTCTGTTCTGTCCATGCTCTGCCTTGTTTATAACTGTCCCATCCAAAGTGAGTAAAGTGGGATGAAATATGAGTAAAGAAGTGTAATATATTATAAAAGACAGGGAAGGTTGCACACAATGCAAATAGGTAGTTGTGTGAAGGAACTGATAGGGATTGGTGGTACCTAAAAGGTACAGATTTACAGGGATTCAGCAAGTAAACCTCCTGATTCAGGTTTTAAATAGGCGTATCAAAGGAAACAAGTGCTAGAGGTATCCTTCAGGCCTGAATTGCATGGGCACCTGCAGGAGACAACATAAAGAATTGTCTCTGTTAGGTCAGGCTGAACTCAGATTAGAAATTGGTAAAAACTACTGAATTCAGGGCTCAGTGTCAGGTGCTTGCTCAGGGGAGCTGCTTGCTCTTCTTACCATGCTTTTTCTGTGCCTGTTGCAATTTGAATTCACTGATGTTGAGCACAGGACAAAGAAAAATTGTGCTAGGTAATGTACATAGTCTGTTTCTAGCTGAGGTACCTTTAGACATAGAATCAGAGAATGGTTTGGGTTGGAAGGGACCTCCAAAGGTCATCCAGTCCAACAACCCCTGCTGTAAGCAGGGACATCCTCCACTAGATCAGGTCAGTCACAGCCTTGTCCAACTTCACCTTGACGAGGCCTCAGCCACCTCCCTGAGCAACCTGTTGCAGTGTTCCAGCACCCTCATGGTGCAGAGCTTGCTTCTAACATCCAACCTAAATCTCCTCTTTTCTAATTTCAAGCCATTGCCCTCATCCTGTAGTGAATGCATGCTGCATTCGTCCTGTTTTTCACTCATCTGCATATCTTTTAATACATTTTCTTAGATGTTTTGGCATAGGTTTTTGTCAGGAGTCTGGAGCACAGATTCTGTCCTCTCTCTGGTTTATAACACTTGTACTAGGAATGAGTAGGAATTCACATGGCATGCCAAGAACAATCTTTTTCTGTCAGGCATTCAGTACCTGGATCAATTTTGGAGAACTATCAGACTGCCTGACAGAAAAATCTGAATGCTGGACAAGTAGATAATGCACATGTATGGATGTATCGCAGAATATAAGGATACAAGAGACATGGAAATATTTACTTGGAACTGGTAGAAGAGCTTTTTTTGATGAGCAGCCTTTCCAAAATAACATAAAAAGCAGTGCCCTGAATAGTTTGCATGTGCTCTGTTTATCATTGTCATGCCTAAGTGCAATTTGATTTCTCTCATTCTCTCCTCCCTAATTCCCCTCTCTTCTCTTGCATGTTCTCTTCCCACCACATCCCACCCTCCTGCCACCAGGTGCTGTTTTATATTTCTCCAGTAAATAGATTGGTTGGAGCTCTGATGACTGTCCTGTCACTATTTCCTGGTAAGAAGAGAAGTTTGGACATTTTTATATGCTTTCTGGTGATAAGTCAGACTCTCTGTACTGTTTCATTTGGAAAACCGCTTAGGTGACAAGAGAGTTAGTGTGGGTATGTTGCCTGAAGAATGGGTGACTTGTATGTGTATTTAGGGAGGTCCTTCTCCCCCTCTACTCTGCCCTAGTGAGGCCCCACCTGGAATAATGCATCCAGTTCTGGGCTCCCCAGTTCAAGAGGGACAGGGATCTGCTGGAGAGAGTCCAACAGAGGGCTACAAGGATGATGAAGGGACTGGAGCACTGCCTGATGAGGAGAGGCTGAGAGACCTGGGACTGTTTAGTCTGGAGAGGAGAAGACTGAGAGGAGATCTAATCAATGTCTATCAATATCTGAGAGCTTGGTGACAGGAAAGGTGCCCTGTCAGCTGCGTGCCCTACGATAGGCCAAGGGGCAATGGGTGTAAACTGCAGCACAAAAGTTCCACCTCAACATGAGGGAGAACTTCTTTACTGTAAGGGTCACAGAGCACTGGAGCAGGCTCCCCAGAGAGGTTGTGGAGTCTCCTCTGAAGGCTTTCAGGACCCACCTGGATGTGTTCCTGTGTGACCTGCACTAGATTCTGTGGGCCTGCTCTGCCAGGGGTGTTGGACTGGATGATCTCCAGAGGTCCCTTCCAACCTCTAACCTCCTGTGACATCTTGTGATACCTGCTTCATGGACTATGTCCACATCAAAGAGTCACTTAGGAACATAAAAAAAACCCAAAACCAAACCCTCTCTCTTCCTTCTGCATAGACTCTTCAAAAGAAAAAAAAAAAACAAAAACAAAACAAAGGAAAACAATCAGAAAAGCAAATCAACAACAACAAAAAACAGACACAAAAATACCCCAAACCAATCAACCAACCAAAAAAAACCACCCAAACCCCCCACCCCAAATAACAAGCAAGGCAAATCTAGACCTTCTAACCTTGCTAATTCTTAGCTTCTAACACAGCTTCTCAAAGCAAAAACTTTGAGGCAGATTCTTTACAAGAAAAACTGTGAGGTTTTATTGTGGTTGGTTTCATAGAATCAATAAGGTTGGAAAAGACCTCAAAGATCATCAAATCCAACCTGTCACCCAACACTTCATGACTAAATAAACCATGGCTTCAAGTGCCACATCCCCATCCCTGGAGGTGTTCAAAAAGGAATTGGACTCCACCACCTCCCTGGGCAGCACATTCCAATGGCCAATCGCTCTGGGAAGAATTTCTTCCTAACATCTGGCTTAAACCTGCCCTGGCACAGCTTGAGACTGTGTCCTCTTGTTCTGGTGCTGCTTGCCTGGGAGAAGAGACCAACCCCCACCTGGCTACAACCTCCCTTCAGGGAGTTGAAGAGAGCAATAAGGTCTCCCCTGAGCCTCCTCTTCTCCAGGCTAAACAACCTCAGCTCCCTCAGCCTCTCCTCACAGGGCTGTGCTCAAGGCCTCTCACCAGCCTTGTTGCCCTTCTCTGGACACATTCAAGTGTCTCAATGTCCTCCTGAAATTGAGGAGCCCAGAACTGGACACAGGACTCAAGGTGTGGCCTGACCAGTGCTGAGTCCAGGGCACAATGACTTCCCTGCTCCTGCTGGCCACATCGTTCCTGATGCAGGCCAGGATGCCATTGGCCTTCTTGGCCACCTGGGCATACTGCTGGCTCATGTTCAGCCAGCTGTCAACCAGTACCCCCAGGTCCCTTTCCGCCTGGCTGCTCTCTAGCCACTCTGTCCCCAGCCTGTAGCACTGCTATGGGGTTGTTGTGGCCAAAGTACAGCACACAGCACTTGGACTCGTTAAATGCCATCCTGTTGTACTCTGCCCATTTGCCCAGCCTGTCAAGGTCCCTCTGCAGAGCCCTGCTACCCTTTAACAGATCAACTCCTGTTCCCAGCTTGGTGTCATCTGCAAATTTACTGCTCTTGGACTCAATGCCCTCATCCAGATCATCAATAAAGATATTGAACAGGATGGGGCCCAGCACCGATCCCTTTGTTTGGCTTTTTTTAGCACGTTGCTCCCAGAGTAGTGTTGTATTAAAACATGTGATTGCCACCCTGCACACGAGAGCACCTGGTTGATTTTCTTCAACAGAAGTCACTCCAGTTTCTGTTGAGCTGCTGCTACTCATTTTGCAGGTATGATTGAACATGGTCTTACCGACTGCTCGCAGTACAGGCCAAGGAAGAGCGTGTCAGAGGATGCTGGCTCGCAGGAAAACACACCGCCGTTGGAGAACGAGGGTTCTGTGTCTGCTGCTGCTTCAAGTACCAACTTGGGAGTGGGAAAGGGAGACAGGAAGATGGCAGAAGACCATTCACGGGAAGGTCAGAAAGCAAATGTGCCTTTCTCCCAGTCAGAGAAGACGTGCAACGGAGCTCACTCTTCCAGTGGTACTGTGCAGCGCTTGAAAGTTCCTTCCCACGCTTCTCCAGCGTCCTCTGAAAGTGACTGGGAGACCTTAGACACTAACCTTCTGGAGGAGTCTAATTTGAAGGAAAAGCATGAAAATGCAGCATCACAACAGGCTGAAAATCTTCCAAGCAAAGGCCTGAGCTCAGAAAGCCTTCCGATCACTGTGCAGCCCCAGGCCAATGTGGGACACACAGTGCTTGTTCCAGGACTGATATCTGGGTTGGAGGAGGACCAGTATGGTATGCCCCTGGCCATTTTCACTAAGGTAAACATGCTCTTCATGATAGCTGCTAACTCACAGACATCTCTCTCTCAGAAGTGGCCAATAATTTTGGCCACATGGACAGTAGGGTTCTACAAAACATGTAAGTATGGTCTCTGGCAAGTGTCTGCGTTCCTAGGCAGGTGGGAAGTGTGAGTGTGTGTCTGAGAGGCATGTGCCCATGCACACAAGCACTCCTCTTCTTTCCTTACATATCTCAGCTTAGATGCTGAGAGATGCTTAGATGCTACTTAGATGCTCTTTGCAGTTCCACTGGTGGTAACCTGCAGCCCCACTGGGGTTAATAAAAGGTGTGTGTGTCAGTAACTACTCTTTGCTTTTACTCTGGAGAATGGATCTGACCTAGATGGGGCAAGATCAGAGTACTTAAGAAGTGTTTAGATAGCCTAATCTAAGCTAAGATTTTGAAAGCTATGGCTTAGCTGACACTTCAGCCCAGGTTTTCCTCCTAATTTATATATAACTTGTTTATAAATGTGTATATAAATTCTGGAGCCATATTTTTTGAAAGCTTTCCATTTTAGGTTGCTAATTCCTTTCCAAGCACCATTGCTCCTTTGACGCAGGCTGTTTGCTTGCAGTTGATAAGAGCTTGTCATCTGGAGAGCCCTCCCTGTGTCTGCTACAGCAGAAGGGAGTGGTTGTGCTCCGTCCTCTCACATGTTTCCAGTTGCCATGCCCTGTGTGATGAAATGCATGTGCTCTTGGTTTCTGCCCACTGTGCCCTTAGCCCTCCTCCTGACCTTCCACTGGAGAATAAATTGCCTTGTGCAATTGAACAGCTGGAGTTAGACTTCAGTGTGTTAGACCTCAGGGGTATGTTGATCCTCTATGTAAAAAGCCATTTCTGAGTAATCTCTCAGTGGCTTGCCTCAAAGCCTTTGTTAATTTAGTTTTGTTTTCATTGGAATATAGGATACTAGATTGACTTCCAGGCATGCAGTGGCTAAAAAGCACAGTGGATTGCTTTCTGTCCTGCCCTTTCTTAAAGTGGGCACTCCTGTGCTTAGGAGAAATTGATTGCTATCTCTGGAGCCTGGAAACCTCTGCCTACTTAATGTGGGTAACAGTCTATAGCTGTCTTGCATTCTGTGCCTCAGGATCATGATATGCAAGTGGAGAGACAAATCTTTATTTCCATTGACTTCTAGCCTCTGAACTGACCTGAGACCTCACTCGTGTGTTGTACTGCTTACTCCACTGCTTTATAAACACATTCAGTGCTTGTCCTTTGGGTTCTGTTTCAGTCCTGAGACTGAAAGGCAACACAAAAGTCTTGGGAAAAAAATGTTAATTCCTGTGGAATCTGGTTGCTTTGCTTTGCAGATGGAACAAAGCCACAGAAACAGTTTCTCTACAGAAAGAGTAATTGGCCATTGGAACGTGCTGCCCAGGGAGCTGGTGGAGTCACTGTCCCTGGAGGTGTTAGAAAAGGGATTGGAGGTGGCACTTGAAGCCATGGTTTAGTTAGTCATGAGGTGTTGGGTGATGGGTTGGACTTGAGGATCTCTGAGGTCTTTTCCAACCTTATTGATTCTATGAATCACAGCCCAGATTTGAATAAGGAAGGTTCATCCTGGGTGCAATGTGCTGCCTTTTATTAGGGGAAAAAGGCTGAATAGAGGCAGTTTTTATTTTTTCTTTCCTCATTTCTGGACTTCTGTTAATTGTCTAAATATCTGTGTTGCTTTAGGGGTACCTTTGTTTGCCATACATGGCCCTGCAGCAGCATCACCTCCTGTCAGATGTCACAGTCCGCGGCTTTGTGGCGGGAGCCACCAATATCCTGTTCCGGCAGCAGAAACATCTGAGTGATGCCATTGTGGAAGTATGCATCTTGGCTCTTGAGCTTCTTGACCTGGAGAAAGGGATTGGGGGGGGAAAAGCAGAGGTTGTGTTGGAAATACAGCTTTGAAGTGTCCCGTTTGTGCCCAAATTTTGATCCACTTCCCTATGAAATAAGTCCTTAAACACGGAAGGTTCTTAACTTTGTGATGTTTGTTAGGGCAGCATGAGATCAGCTGTACAAAACTAAGTTATGTTTTGCACTGCATTCTTCTCTTCAATATTTGAATGTGTTGAGGTACTTTTCAAGTTTCTATTCTCATGAGGTTCAACAAGGCCAAGTGCAAGGTCCTGCATCTGGAGCAGGGCAATCCCAAGCAGTGATAGAGGCAGGGCAGGGACTGGCTTGAGAGCAACCTTGAGAAGGTCCTTGAGAAAAGGACTTGGGGTGCTGGTGGGTGTGAAGCTCAACATGAGCCAGCAGTGAGCACTTGCAGCCCAGAAAGCAAATCACATCCTGGGCTGCAGCAAGAGAAGCAGAGCCAGCAGGGCCAGGGAGGTGATTCTCCCCCTCTACTCTGCTCTGGTGAGACCCCACCTGGAGCACTGTGTCCAGTTCTGGAGCCCCTACTACAGGAAGGATCTGGAGGTGCTGGGACATGTCCAGAGAAGGGCCACAAGGATGAGCAGGGGGCTGGAGCTGCTCTCCTATGAGGACAGACTGAGGGAGTTGGGGCTCTTCAGTCTGGAGAAAAGAAGACTCTGAGGAGACATAACTGTGGCCTTCCAGTATCTGAAGGGGGCTACAAGAAAGCTGGGGAGGGACTTTTGAGGGTGTCAGGGAGTGATAGGACTGGGGGGAATGGATAAAACATTAGAAATGAGTAGACTGAGAATGGATGTTAGGAAGAAGTTGTTCCCCGTGAGGGTGGTGAGAGACTGGCACAGGTTGCCCAGGGAGGTGGTGGCAGCCTCATCCCTGGAGGTTTTGAAGGCCAGGCTGGATGTGGCTGTGAGCAACCTGCTGTAGTGTGAGGTGTCTCTGCCCATGGCAGGGGGGTTGGAACTGGCTGATCCTTGAGGTCCCTTCCAACCCTGACAATTCTGTGATTCTGTTGCTGCTGTAATTGTACTTTTCATGCCATGGGGGGTGGTTTTGTGAGCTTGTGATAAGGTCTTAAAAAATAATCAGTGCTTACATCCAAGAAGCAGATAGAGATGAATAATAAAGCAGATTGCTATTGACTTCCTTTGGATTTAATCAAGAGGGTAAAGAAAAAAGGTATTGAAGAAAATACTGTGTCTGATTTAGCAGCTAGGTACAGCTGTATGGTCAACATTTGGCAACCTAAGAGAGCTGCATATAGGTAAGCAAGGGAAGAAACCAAATTGGATCAGAGAGCCTGCAGAAAGCTACATATAGGCTCCAAACATCCCCTGCCAAATCCTGTCAGGTTAGCACCTTCTAGGATGTGCCAGGACGCTGCTCAGGTTCTCACTGTGTCAGAGCAGTATCAGTCAGGGCATTCGTTATTTCTTTCTTCCTGCTGCTGTGGGAGACTGGGGGTTGGGTTTAAGTAGCTCTCTGTGGCAGTCCATGCAAGCAGTTCTATTTCGATGAACGTCTGCCCTTGGCATCATTTCAAACAGATAGAAGATGCTCAGGTCCAAATCCATGATCCAGAGCTCCGCAAGATCCTCAACCCGACCACTGCTGATCTGAGATTCGCGGATTACTTGGTGAAGCACGTAACTGAGAACAGAGATGATGTGTTCCTTGATGGCACTGGATGGGAAGGAGGAGATGAGTGGATCAGGGCTCAGTTCAGTGCTTATCTTCATGCCCTGCTTGCTGCTGTGCTGCAACCAGGTAGAAATGATCTGTTGTGTAGGGGTTGGGGGGTGCAATAAGCTCTGTTGGGTTAAACCTGAGGCTTGTCACTGCAAATCCCTCTCCCTAATGTTTTGGTTTAGGCTGCTTTTTCATCTGTGCTTGGCTGTTCTTGGTATTCCTTGACAAGCTTGTTACTAACTTTTACTTCACAGCCTTACAGACACTTTGACTGTCTCCTTCTCCTTGATTTAATTAAACTTTCCTCCTCCTTTCCTGGTGGTGCTGGTGGATGAGAATCTCAACAGGAGCCAGCAGTGAGCGCTTGCAGCCCAGAAAGCCAACCAAAGCCTGGGCTGCATCAAGAGAAGCAGAGCCAGCAGGGCCAGGGAGGTGATTCTCCCCCTCTACTCCGCTCTGGTGAGACCCCACCTGGAGCACTGTGTCCAGTTCTGGAGCCTCTATTACAGGAAGGATCTGGAGGTGCTGGGACATGTCCAGAGAAGGGCCACAAGGATGAGCAGGGGGCTGGAGCTGCTCTCCTATGAGGACAGACTGAGGGAGTTTGGGCTGTTCGGTCTGGAGAAGAGAAGGCTCTGAGGAGACCTAATTGTGGCCTTCCAGTATCTAAAGGGGGCTACAGGAAAGCTGGGGAGGGACTTTTGAGGGTGTCAGGGAGTGATAGGACTGGGGGAATGGAAAAAAACGCTAGAAATTAGTAGATTGAGATTGGATGTTAGGAAGATGTTCCCCTTGAGGGTGGTGAGAGACTGGCACAGGTTGCCCAGGGAGGTGATGGGAGTCTCATGCCTGGAGGTTTTTGCAGCCAGGCTGGATGTGGCTGTGAGCAACCTGCTGTAGTGCGAGGTGTCCCTTCCCATGGCAGGGGGGTTGGAACTGGATGATCTTTGAGGTCCCTTTCAACCCTGACAATTCTGTGATTAAGTAGGGATTCACGTAAGTGAAGAGCATCTAGAGGCTACAGCCTCTGTGCTGCTGCTTTCTGGACCTCAACCATTTTTTCTTTGGCCTTACCTCAGGGGGAATTCTTTACATTCTAACCTTTTGTGCAGGGATGTGACTTAAAGAATTGTTGTTGTATTTGTGGGAAAAGTGCACTTTGCCCAGCACTGACCTTGTTACATTAATTCCTATCATGATTATTGGCAACAGTTAACTAACTCATTCTGTGGCATTAGCCTGGAGAAGAGGAGGCTCAGGGGAGACCTTATTGCCACCTACAACTCCCTGAAGGCAGGTTGTAGCCAGGTGGGAGTTGGTATCTTCTCCCAGGCAAGCAGCACCAGAACAAGAGGGCACAGTCTCAAGGTGTGCCAGGGGAGGTTTAGGATGGATGTTAGGAAGAAGTTCTTCAAGAAAGAGAGACTGGCCACTGGAATGTGCTGCCCAGGGAGGTGGTGGAGTCACCATCCCTGGAGGTGTTTAAAAAGGGATTGGTGGTGGCACTTGAAGCCATGGTTTAGTTAGTCATGAGGTGTTGGGTGACAGGTTGGACTTGATAATCTCAAAGGTCTTTTCCAACCTGGTTAATTCTATTCTCAGACATGGCATTGTCAGCTTGCTTTTTAAAGCCCAGAAGATGCTCAGTTCTTTGCCTGATACCATTGTTGTTTTAAGATGCTTACCTGGCTGATGGGAAGTGTCAGGGTTTTCTGGGAAACCATTATGTCACTGCCTGGCTCTAAAATGATTTCCTATGGCCTTCAGTGTTTTGAAGGGGATTGCCCTGTAGCTCATACTGCAGTTTTGGAGTGGATTTGGTGTTTATTAAATTGAAGTGAGTAACAACACAGAAGCCCAGTGCATCTGATCAAGACCAATGCAAAGGGTGTTTTTGTTCTTAGTTGCTATGTGCCTATTCTCTCCCTTCTCCTGAAGTCAAGAGGCCTGTGTTTGAAGGACTTTCTTTTCCCCCAATTGAGCTCTTTACTTAGAACTCTATAAATCAATTAAAGAACAAGAACAGTGGGGTTGAAGATACCTTTTTCTTTCTTTCTCTTTTCTTCCTCTTGTCTTGGCATTGTATATTTGAGGCACTTCAAGAATGGAAAACACAACATTTTTCAAGTGCCCATTTCCCAGTACTAGATTTTAACTTGGCTTTGATTTGATAAGAGCCTAGAAACATTTATAAGGGGCAAAGTAATTTGTCTTGTACTGCATCTCTGCTGAAAAGTCTCATCTTTATTTTATCAGACAATGAAAAGATTTTATCAGACTTTGGAACAGCATTTGTAGCAGCCTGGAGAAATACCCACAACTACAGAGTATGGAACAGCAACAAGCATCCAGCTCTTGCAGAGGTAAATTCTAGGTAAGGAAACCATTTTTTGAGCATTTCACTTGGTGAGCTCCTAGAATGTGTGGTCAGGCACACGGCTCTCTGGAATCAGAGCGGTCCCCTTGTTCCTGCCATGAAACCCGGAGAGTTTTCACTTCTAATACAGAAACCCAAGTCCTTCTGGTCTTCAGTACCTTCCTCTAGTTATGGGTTGTAGTTTTATGAAGGGAAAAAAGCCCCACATCCAGAGTCAAGAGAAGTGAAAATGGTTCAAGTTGATCATGGGCTGTCCCCAGCTACTCAGTTTGTCGTTCCTCAGGAATTGTCCTTAAGTGGTTCTGCTTTTATTAATTGCTTCCAAGTGTCATCACAGAATGGCTCAGGTTGGAAGGGACATCAGAGATCATTGCCTCCAACCCCCCACCACGGGCAGGGACACCTCTCAACTAGATTTGGCTGATCAAGGCTTCATCCAACCTGGCCTTCAATCCCCCCAGGGAGGAGGAATCCACAACCTGCCTAGGCAGCCTACTGCAGAGCCTCACCATCCTCCTACTAAAGAGCTTCTTCCTAAGCTCCAGTCAAACCCTGCTCTCCCTCAGCTTCAAACCATTCCCCCTTGTCCTCTCTCCAGACACCCTCATGAAAAGTCCCTCTGCAGCCTTCCTGTAGGCTCCCTTCAGGTATTGGAAGGCAGCTCTAAGGTCCCCCTGGAGTCTTCTCTTCTCCAGGCTGAACACCCCCAGCTCCCTCAGCCTGTCTTCATAGCAGAGGTGCTCCAGCCCTTTAATCCCTTGTCCAGGACTGTCATTGATGGGGATGAAGGGAAGCTGGCTGGTTTGTGTTGCATCATTTTTCCTTTAGGTTGGTTTCTGTGTGTTTTTGCTGGAAGATGAGATGATGCCAGGCTTGGTAACCCTGCTGACTGTGCATGTGTTTTGTTTAGCATGGGTTATTACTGCACTGCAGGGAGTTTTGTGTGCTTTTGCTTTGTCAGCTGCTGTAGTCTGAAGAAAGCTTTTTCTTTAGACCTACAAAGCTCTTTTGGTCTACTTAAGGGATCTTTATTTCTTTTTTATTTGCTCTGTGTCTCTAGAAGGAGGTGCCTCTGCCTTTGGTCTGTGGATAGAAAGCACATTACAGTAGTTCATAAGAAACCTAAGGTTGAGTGGTCACAGAATCACAGAATAGTCTGGGTTGGAAGGAACCTCTGAAGGCCATCTAGTCCAACCCCCTGGGCAGTAAGCAAGGACATCCTCAACTGGATCAGGCTCTGGTCACTGAGCTTCTGATGTAGCAGGATGTCTGCAGATTATTTTATGTATTTATTTGTTTGTAAGCCACAGAGAAGTGCAACTAATAATTGTGTGGACCCAGTGCTGGGCCCCACCCTGTTCAATATCTTTACTGATGATCTGGATGAGGGGATTGAGTCCATCATCAGTTAGTTTGCAGATGACACCAAGTTAGGAGCAGGTGTTGATCTGTTGGAGGGTAGGGGAGCTCTGCAGAGGGACCTTGACAGGTTGGATGGGTGGGCAGAGGCCAGTGGGGTGAGATTTAATAAGGCTAAGTGCAGGGTTCTACACTTTGGCCACAACAACCCCAGGCAGTGCTACAGGCTGGGGTCAGAGTGGCTGGAGAGCAGCCAGGCAGAGAGGGACCTGGGGGTGCTGGTTGATAGTAGGGTGAACATGAGCCAGCAGTGTGCCCAGGTGGCCAAGAAGGCCAATGGCATCCTGGCCTGAATCAGGAATAGTGTGGCCAGCAGAAGCAGGGAAGTCATTCTGCCCTGTGCTCAGCACTGTTTAGGCCACACCTTGTGTCCTGTGTCCAGGGAAGGGCAATGAAACTGGTGAGGGGCCTGGAACACAAGCCCTATGAGGAGGCTGAGGGAGCTGGGGTTGCTTAGCCTGGAGAAGAGGAGGCTCAGGGGAGACCTTCTTGCTCTCTCCAACTCCCTGAAGGGAGGTTGTAGCCAGGTGGGGGTTGGTCTCTTCTCCCAGGCAATCAGGAATGAGGGGACACAGTCTCAAGCTGCACCAGGGCAGGTTTAGGCTGGATGTTAGGAAGAAATTCTTCCCAGCAAGAGAGGTTGGCCATTGGAATATGCTGCCCAGGGAGGTGGTGGAGTCACTGTCCCTGGAGATCTTCGAGAAAAGCCTGGATGAGGCGCTCAGTGCCATGGCCTGGGTGATTGGATAGGGCTGGGTGATAGGTTGGATGATCTTGGAGGTCTCTTCCATCCTGGTGCATTCTATGATTCTATTAAAAAAAAAAAAAAATTCATACTATTCTCTTGTGTTTTTTTTCCCTCCCCTTCTAGCCACCCATTCCAGGGACAGTACTCTGTATCAGATGTGAAGTTAAGATTGTCCCAGTAAGTACCTTGATTGGTGTTCTGTGAAGTGTGGTCAGGTTTTAATCGCTTCGTAACTGCTGCTGTGATCAGCTGAACAGAGTAGTGATTGAAATTAACCATATCTATGAAACTCTACTCAGTGTACATGTAAACCTCTGTGTGCCTTGTTGTATATTTGAACCCTGTGTTTTATTTACACCTGGAAGTAATAATAAGGCAGTCAATTAACAGTCTTCAGCATCTCTCTTGTCTAGCTCCGTGCAGAACAGTGAACGTGGGAAGAAGATTGGAAATGTGATGGTCTCTACGAGCAGAAATGTTGTGCAGACAGGAAAGGCTGTAGGTAAGAAATTCCCTTAAAACCAGCCTGTATCTAAGCCATCTCAGGGTGGCATTCAGCAAGTCCAAGTGCTGTGTGCTGTACTTTGGCCACAGCAACCCCATGCAGTGCTACAGGCTGGGGACAGAGTGGCTGGAGAGCAGCCAGGCGGAAAGGGACCTGGGGGGACTGGTTGACAGCTGGCTGAACATGAGCCAGCAGTGTGCCCAGGTGGCCAAGAAGGCCAATGGCATCCTGGCCTGCATCAGGAACGATGTGGCCAGCAGGAGCAGGAGGGCATTCTGCCTGGTGCTCAGCACTGGTTAAGCCACACCTTGAGTCCTGTGTCCAGTTCTGGGCTCCTCAATTTAAGAAGGACATTGAGACACTTGAACGTGTCCAGAGAAGGGCAAGAAAGCTGGGGAGGGGTCTGGAGCACAGCCCTGTGAGGAGAGGCTGAGGGAGCTGGGGTTGCTTAGCCTGCAGAAGAGGACGCTCAGGGGAGACCTTCTTGCTGTTTACAACTCCCAGAAGGGAGGTTGTAGCCAGGTGGGGGTTGGTCTCTTCTCCCAGGCAATCAGGAATGAGGGGACACAGTCTCAAACTGCACCAGGGGAACTTTAGGCTGGAGGTGAGGAGAAATTCTTCCCAGAAAGAGTTGTTGGCCATTGGAATGTGCTGCCCAGGGAGGTGGTGGAGTCACCCTCCCTGGAGGTGTTCAAAAAGGATTGGATGTGGCACTTGGAGCCATGGTTTATTTAGTCATGAGGTGTTGGGTGACAGGTTGGATTTGATGATCTCTGAGGTCTTTTCTGGTGTTTTCCCAGCACACAATAATGAAAGCATCAGAGAGCAATAAGGTCTCCCCTGAGCCTCCTCCAGGCTAAGCAACCCCAGCTCCCTCAGCCGCTCCTCATATCAATCTTCTCTCTGTGTAGCAGCTCAGTCATGATAACGCCATCAACGTCCTCTCTTTGGGGTTGTGCCGCAGGTCAGTCGGTTGGAGGCGCCTTCACGAGTGCAAAGTCGGCTATGTCATCGTGGTTCTCCACTTTCACACAGTCGACCCAAAGCCTTGGGGACTAAGTGATGGCTTTTCACCATGCTGCTGAATATTTCAGGTGCAATGCTTTCTCTGAGCTGTAAAAAGACCACTCCGAAACGTGTGGGAGTGGAGGCTAACTACCCCGGACCAAAACCAAGGTATCTCTTGCTTGCAAGCAGACTTGGAAGGTTGTCATTCAGTTTCACTTGGAAGTGTGGAAGAATGCTGAGTGTCTCCATGCGGTGGGAAGGCGTCTGCAGCCTCCTGGTGGTATTGAAAATTACTGCTCTTCTTCAAAACTGAGCCTTTATAAAGACACTGGCAAACAGGGCTTGGTACAAGCCAGCTGTGTTTGACTTGAGATTTGTACATTTTCTTGGATGTTGAATATATTTATGGAAAGTAGTTCTATTTTTCAAACCAAATAGCCACATGTTTGTGAATTCTTGTTAGAAATAAGCAGAGTTCTAAATATTGATTCCTCTTTCAGGCTGGATGGGAGAGCATCTCTGAGAAAAGCGTATGCTGGAAGCAAAGGGTTCCAAGCCAGGTGGAGCTTTCTCGCTATCACCTGCAAACTGGGTGCAGAGTAAGGCTGTCTTGAGGGCCTTTTTCATTTCTCCCCTGTAGCCATCTACAGTGGTTTGCATCGATTTGCCTCTAGCTCTCCTTGTGTCCCCCGATCTGTGTGACAGTTACAAAATCAGTATTTTCTTGACATGACACAGTAGGCCTTTGTATCTTGGCACATGCTTTGGCTGTGCTCAGACCCTGGTGTGGGAATGAGATGGCTTCCAGTTGGACAGAGATCTTCAGGAAGAGTATCACAAAACAACTCCCCAAGTGGGGTTGGATCACAGATGGGTTTGTGAGGCCTTGCTTTATTAGGATGTAATAACACCATTGGTGTAGTTACCTCCATGTGAATACCAAGCAGCAAAACTAGCGCAGCAGCAAGCTCTGCCTGGCTTTTGGCCTTTACCAGTGGACTTGGGCAGACTCTTCCAGACAAAAATCATCTCTATCCATTTTCTGTGTTGACTCAGGGAATGTTCTGTTTGGATACTTCTTTTTTTTTCATGAAGAAAGTAACACTGGAACTGAGAGGGTAACAGGGATGGCTCAGTTGGTATCCTTGTGGGAAGAAATCCAACAGCTTGATGTGAAAAGCTGAGGTGTAATGCTTTAGTTCCTATGTAACATGCATGCACTGTCTTCTGTTTGCAAATGTATTCCACTTCCTTCATTTCCTGCTTCTGAGAGAGATGATTTCCTCTTTCTGGCCATGTGTGTGCCTCTGTATCTATGCCTTCTCCATCCCCACCTGGTAGCTGTTAACATTTTCTGCATTACATTGTCAAACGTTGAAGCTTGCTTCGTTTCTCTCAGCGTTTTGCCACCTTCTCTTCTGGGGCCAAGATTCCGAGTCATGATTATTTCTTCTTATTCCTCATCTAGAGTACAGCAGCTGTACAAGAGATAAACAAGGAGGCTTGAATGTAATTTGGCTTAAGCAACTAAATTCTAAGATCTTTGGATGCATCTTAAAGGCTAATAGCAAAACCACACCTGTATCGTGTAGTTACTGGCCAACAACTTCAGTTTCCCTTCCATTGCTTCAGGCAGCAATTCAGAAATACAGCATCTGGTTTAAAACCTTCATGATTATTTTTTTTTCCCCAGGACCAATGAGATCCAATGGCTGTGGAAAACCTGAGAGTAGACAGCTAGTTCGAGTAGCTTCATTTGTGAAGGGCAAAAGAGGCCCTTAAGGGCCTTTCCCTCTCTGCTTCTGACATGCAAGTAAAATGTGAAGTGTACGGAACTGCAACTGCTGCTCCTGGTCTGTGGCTGTATTTGTAGCTCCTAAATATCCTGATGCTCTTTCCTGTTTCACTCCACAGCTCTGCAACAGATATCTTAATCTCTTCAAAGACTAAGGAATATTTCATATGCAGAAGAGCTGTGGTGAAGTAAGACCAGTGTTGCATTTATTCATGATGAGGCTAGAGCTTTCTGATTCAGCATGGGGATAAGAAAAGAATAAGAAGTAATCACTTGTCAAGTGGCTGCCTGGGATTTAAGTGGTCAGGCTTCAGATGGGAGTGAAGGCTGAATAAAGATGCATAAAGGATTTAAACACCTATAAAACTTAACTCCAACTTCAGGTACACTAGGGAAAGTCCCAATGGTGAGTTCTAGGAGCCAGGCAAGTGGTTGGGAT
Source organism: Picus viridis (assembly GCA_033816785.1). Taxonomy (NCBI): domain Eukaryota; kingdom Metazoa; phylum Chordata; class Aves; order Piciformes; family Picidae; genus Picus; species Picus viridis. The sequence goes on from CM066574.1 coordinate 32,994,420, forward strand.
TTACATGACCAGGGTACAGAAACAGGACCTTCAAGGATGCCTTTTCAATATCTTCGTCTCAGTTATCTCCTCACCTGAGTAGTTTCTGTACGGTTCTGTGCCTCACATTTAGAGCTGAGTTGTGAGCTCTCTGCATTCCTCTTAATCTCAGAGCTCCCTCACTGGCCCAGGCTTGTTGGAAAGCTGAGTCCTTTGGATTTGGGGGTGGTTTTGGTAGCCTCATCTGAGGAAAGGCAGAATGAGGTGCCCTCTGCAATACTGAGGTGATGCATGGCTGCTTGTTGTTTTGTATGGGGACTTTGTTAGGCTGCTTCACAGCATTTCTCCTAGGGGCAGGAGGACCAGGCAGATCTTTCTCTGTAGTCTTTCTCATTGTGCCAGCTGTCTTTGTTGTGGAGCCAGCATGAAACTCCTGTGTTTTCCTTTCTTTACACATGTTAGAAAAAAAAAACTTGCATACATTTTCAATCTTTTTATGAACAGGCATCCTGCTAGCAAGCAGGACTGGGATTTAAACTCATCCACTGATTAAAACTCATAGTGTGGGTGGAGTTAGGAAGCTATCTCCATAATGTGTGGCCTTCATGAGCACCTGTATTTGCTCTTTGATATTTGCTTAAATCTACTTGGGGGCTGTTAGCAATGCATGCAGCCACTGAAGTTCATCCAAGCTCAAGCAGTCCTCTTCTTGATTTAATGGTTGTAACCTCTTTAGTGAAATCCAGTGCAAATCCAGATGCTAATTTATTTTCCTCCCCTCTGTCTTAAAATGTCCAGTGCAAGGATTATGACTTACTCAGAAAGACAGGCAATCATCTCCCATGTCCCCAACCCTGACGTCCATTCCTGCACTGCAAGAAACACCCAAGTCCCAGATGAATTTGGGATAGTGCCTCTAACAGGGGAGCTGTGAAGCTGTTGTTACAGCTCTGCCATGCTGTATGTTGCAGAGATTCCTGGCTGTCGGCGTGCAGCATGAGCTGACTTACAGGTCACACAATAGCACACCTCTCCATCAGCCTCTGCTTTTAGTATGTGCCAGCGCTTGAGGAACTGCTTATTGAGCACAGATAGGAGATACAAGTTCCCCACAAGGCTAAGAATTGTTGACCTACTATTTCATTTGCCTCCACGTTCAGCACTTTCCATCGATGCTTTTCATGTCCTGCCCTTAACTCCTGTGCACATCCGACACCTTTCCTTAAATACCACAGACACTCTTCTCCTTTTAGATCACTGCTCTGGTACATGGCACTTGTTTGACCTTGTACATCTTTTTAAGCACCTTTGCATTTTGCCTGAACAAGCTTCTGCTTCTCCTAAGCAGAGAGCCCAGCGTGGCAGTGTTTCATTCTGAAAGTGAAGGCGTGAATGCCGATTGTGGACGCAGAGGCTGCTGCTTGACACTTGAACGTACAGCTGCTGCCTTGGGTTGTTGGGTGGTTATTTTGGGGCCTTTTTTTAAATCTTGTGCTGCTTGAAAAAAATAGATCCAGCCTGTTTCAAATTCTGCTTGCTCAAAAAGCTGTGTTGTTTCAAGACACTCATTCCAGCCGCAGGGTTTCATAGACTGGTAGCTGCTCATCATCCACTGGCAGGCTTCTTGCCCTTTCTCTTCCCTTTCAGCTGGTTACAGGTCTTGCTTTCTGCAGATTTAGGACAAGAGGATCCCTCTAGTGTGACTTTTACTCCCTTCTGGGTGCGCTCATTGTGAACTGATTGAAACCTTAGTAGCTCCCAGACCTCTCTTAGGGGGTAAGAGCTTTAGGTATGAAATGTAAAATGCTGATGTGGATTTTGTTTGGAATAGTAAATGGTTCACGTGGATTGGGGGATCTACCCCAACCCAGGATGCTGAGCACATCCTGATTGCTGCACATCCAGTTCTCTGCCCTAGTGAGCTCTTTGGAAACTTCTGCTGTCACTGCCACTGTACCTAGCTGAGAATGAATTGGTATACTGCAGTTTCCAGGAGAAGGGAGCTAACTGCCTGGAGGAGCATTCAGCTGTGAACTGGGTGAAACTCGTGTCTAGAAAATGGTTGCAAGTCTCCAAAGTGGGGAATTTCTATCCAACCCTATGCAGGTAGTTGTGCAAACCCACTGAAAGGTACATTTACATCATGTTGTTCCTGAAGTGTAATTTTACTCTCTTGCAGGTATTTAGTTTTCATTCAGAAGGGCAACACAGAGTATTCATTAAAGGCAGAAACACTACATCCTTGTGCTGTGATTAAAGACGTGTGATAAATTGCTTCATGGCGTTTTGAGTCTTGAATACTAGAGCAGGGGAGAGCCTGACCTTAAAAAGCAGGCACAAAGCTCTAGTTCTGCACTGGCTTTGGTCTTGACCCCAATTCTTGTCAAGCAGGAGAAGTAGTCTTTGGATTTATAGGAAGAAACAGAGAGATGGGTCTCTCGGTTAAACAGTGGACCTTACTCAAGTTCCTTGATTTCCCCATATTCCTCTTCTGTGAGGAGAGGCTCAGGGAGCTGGGGTTGTGCAGCTTGGAGAAGACTCTGGGGGGACCTTAGAGCTGCCTTCCAATACCCTAAGGGATCCTACAGGAAGGCTGCAGAGGAACTTCTCATAAGGGTGTCAAGAGACAGGACAGGGGGGAATGGTTTGAAGCTGAAGGAGAGGAGGGTTAGACTGGAGCTTAGGAGGAAGTTCTTCAGTAGGGGGACAGTGAGACTCTGGAATAGGCTGCACAGTGAGGTGGTGGCTGCCTCCTCCCTTGGGGTGTTCAAGGTCAGGCTCAATGGGGCCTTGAGCAACTGAGAGGCATCCCTCAGGCCTTATCCCTGGAGATAATCAAGGTTGGGCTTGACAAGACTGATCAACCTGATCTAGTGGAGAATGTCCCTGCTCACTGCAGGGCAGTTGGACTAGATGACCACAGGAGGTCCCTTCCAACCCAAACTATTTGATGATTCACCACCCTACATCTGCCTGGTTCCCTTGGAAAACCAAACTTGCAGTTAGGTACTGAAAGAAGTGTGAGAATGAGAGAGGCCTTGCAAAACAGCAGAGGCCAGATGGCTGCTTTTCATGACTTCAGGTAGGGGGAAGTAGAACTACGTAGGACCAATTTAAAGTAGCTCCACCAGGAAAAGCAGCAAAGTTTTTACAAATATAGCAAAGCTGAAGGATGTGTAAAGTTGATTCATTGAAACTTGAATGCAAATGCACCTCAAAGCCAAGTACAAGCTAGTATTAGGCTGAAGCTTTGTAGTGAGGTGCCAGTTTAGAACTGTGAGGGCTTTAATCATACCTGCTCTGTGTAGGAAATGAGAGCTGCATTTAGCTGTTGCCTTTGTTCCCACAGAAGTCTCTCTCTCATTCAGCTGCTAGTGGCCATTTCCAGGCACATGCCAACAGCTTGCCTCCAGTGTCCCTCTCAAATTATGCAAGGAAATTCAGACTTGTGAACTGCATGTGCCAGCCCTTTCCTTCGGGTTGAATACTGACTGCAGCACCTAGTTGTGTGTGTGAGTGAACTACTAGGAAGTAGGGCTTGAACAGTCACTAGAAGTCTTCAGTACTGTGTTGTTAATAGGACATTAATTTTAAATAAGGGACTAGATCCTCTTGGCCCACATAAATGCACACAGGATCAAGCAACAATGCAGAAAAGGCAGAGCAGCAGCAAGTCGTGGAGGCAGTGTTTTAAACCCTAAATGTATGACATCAAGGGCAGTTTTTCTAGGCTGTGTGAAGCAACTCTGACTTACAGCCACTGCACTTCAGCCCCCTCTCTTCTTCAGATTTACCTTTTTTGTTGTTGTTTCTATTTTTTTCCCCTTTGGTAAGAAACCAGAGAGAAGATTTTAAACTCGGGTTGATAGTTCTCAGTACCAGAGCAAATCCACTCTGCTCCTTCACCATCCATAGATCATCTACCCTTCAAGACAGCCTTGTCCTCTCAGAACAAGAGGCCAGTGTCAAGCTGCACCAGGGGAGGTTTAGGCTGCATGTTAGGAAGAAGTTCTTCATAGAAAGAAACTGGCCATTGGAATGTGCTGCCCAGGGAGGTGGTGGAGTCACCATCACTGGAGGTGTTTTAGAGGAGACTGGATGAGGCACTTGGTGCCATGGTTTAGTTGATTAGATGGTGCTGGGTGACAGGTTGGACTTGATGATCTCAAAGGTCTTTTCCAACCTGGTTTGTTCTATTCTATTCTAATGCCAGTTAGAGTCTGCATTAGGCTTTATAAAGCACTATCTGTTTTGAGGCATATTTCCTTGAACAGCCTTGCAACCAGATGTCCCAGGCTCCATGAAAGCAATCTACACAGCCCTAGCAGCAGGATCCCCTGAGTCACTTCTCCCCTCTCACCTAAGCAGTTCAGGCATTTAAAAAAAAACCCAGAGTGATGTAATGCTAAATGCAAACATGCTGTGGCACCTCCAGGAAGAAAAAACAGGGGCTTGCTGCTTCTTGTGGGTACCATCACCATCCTGGGTCCTATAAATCCCTACATGGGACAAAATTTCCAAACATTAGGGAGAGTTTCACTTCCTCAAAGTCTTTTTTGCAATCAAAACCTTTTAATAACTGTACAAGACAGAGCTTTATAAACCCCCATGAGACCTAGCCACAAAAAGGGCTAGGTCTCATCTTCATGAAAGCTGCAGTTGTATTCACTGGCATAAGAAAGAGAATTAAGGAGAAGCCAGTGGCAGCCTGGATGGTGGAATAAATCAATCTGCTCTCCATAATGAAGACTGACAATAGGTTCCCCCATCTTCTGAGCTGCTGAGAAGACTCCTCCTTACCTCTTTAGCACCCCTTGTTTTTCACTTTCAGCAGCTCAGGATGTGTCTCATGACTGGAGAAGTGCTGATTTATGGGGGGGGGGGGATTCAGGTTTCCCTCGCTCCTCAGCTTGATTTGAATGCCCAGCTTCCAGTGCCCAGTAAGCACCATCAGCTGCCATGCCCGTCTCCGGGCGTGTCGCAGCTCAGCCATTTCAAGTCGCCTTCACCAGAGTGCGCGGTGGCAGAGGGCGTGGGGGCGAAGCGCAGGAAGCAGGGCCCAAGGCGCTCGGATTCAGTCTTTTTTAATAAATTAATGTCATTCAAAATACAGTGCCAGAACATGATGCAGCTGAACATGCTAGTAAGGTTTGTCATGAAGCACCTCTGTTTAGGTTAGGTTGGCGGCGCCCCGCTACTGCTAGTGGTTCCTGGGATTAATGCCAGAGCAGCACTAAAGTCATCTGCTCCCCTGCACACGCAGCACAGGATATTCCTGAACGGTTTGCTTCCCCTTCCCCTCTACCCCGGCCCCCCCCCCCCCCCCCCCCAAGTAAAAAACCTGATAGCTAAAGGATATCTATACACAATCACACTACAGTAATGCTTGTTATTAAATTAACAGAAAATAAAGACCTGGTTAATCCACACTAAAACTTTTGTTTGTTTGTTTTACAATGGAAAAATACATCAGCAGCAGGAAGGAATATACATGAGCCAAGGTTACTGTAATACAGAACGTGGAGGCATTTACTGAGGAAAGCTCCACAGAGACCCGCACTATGAGGGCTGACAATTCCTATTGCAAGCCCGGCAACTTTAAGTCCACACCTGGTAAACTACCAGCTGCTTGGAAGACCTGTTTTCTAATCAGACAGGTATAAGTTAGTGAAAATAGAATACATGCACCTAAGAGTACAGCTTGACTGAACCTGCAGTCATTTTGCCCTGCATGTTACCATACAATGGAAGATCTACCCTTCCTACCACAGGTAGATCCATGGGATTTGTTTCTTTTCCTTTTTCATGGCATTACTATACCAACGTGGATATTGGGAAGTGTGGCACAGTCCTTTCGTTAGGCCACACTGACAGTTACAGAACTAGCACTTAAGTAGACTATCCAGAAGTAGTTCAAATATAACTGGAAGATACTTTTGGGAGAGCTGTGACGTCATCCTAGACACAGGAACTACTCTTTTTTTATTTTCCCTCCTTTTCTTTTCTGAAGCTAATTTGCCTGAACCAGGATTTCATAGAGCTACAGATTAATTCTTGAGACGAGTCAGATGCTTAAGCTCAGGATATACAGACATGTTTCTCAATTACCAGGTAATAGTATTTTAGGCTATGGAAGCAGATCTGCTCATTCCACTGACTGGTACTGAATGGCGGCGAGTGTTAGGTAGGGCATAAAAAATACGACTGGGGAAAGGGGAGTTTGACATCACTGCTTCCGGCCCTCTGCTCTCACAGCTATTCATTTAGTGATAACTGAGCACAGAAGCAGTTGTGCAGTCTAATTTGGGAGCTATACAGGTGGTAAAGTAACCATCTCCCCATCCAGCTCGAATTCATCAGCTCCATCTGGTGAGAAGAGATACGTTGGAGGTTTCCATGGGGACTCTTCGAGGCAGGAGGGATACAGCTTTCCTACAGTGCACCGGAAGTCTTTGCCCAAGTCCCACAGCACACGTTCAGATATGTGCTGCCTCAGAAACCAGCGGTCCAGTTCCAGGTCGTATTGGTAGGTGGCATACTTGGCTCTCTCGTTCATGTGGGTTTCTCGTATGAAGACGCACAGCGCGTTGGAGATGACGACGGCTCTGACACAGGGGTCGGAGTAGCGCTTGGCAGGGATGTTGGCTGCCATCCTCCACTCGTTCTTATTCACGTCGTAGATCTCCACCGTCACGGAAGACCCGTCCACAGTACTGCTCGGGAGCCTTATCCCGGAGTTGCTGGCGATGTGCAGTCCTCCGATGTAGAAGATTTTGTCGCGAAAGCGGCGGCCGGCGTAAGCATCGACTCGTCTGTCGCATGGCCATCTCCACCCAGGCGTCTGACCTGGGGAAATAGCAGTACATCAGGTTGTGTGCCATGACGTAGATGCAGTTGTGAACGGCCACCGCCGTGCTCCACTGCCAGGCGCAAGGCAAGGGGCTGACCATGGTCCACTCGTCCTTCTCGGTGTCGTATCTCTCCACAGTTCTCCTGTTGAGCTCTCCCCGACGCTGTCTCCTCCGATTGCATAGATGTAGCCTTCACAGCAGACCAGGGATGGCTTTATACGAACAAACAGCATCGGCGTCTTTGGAAACCAAGTGTTCTGCTGGGCATCGAACCAATAAAAGCAGTTCACAGTTCTGAAGGCAGCCTGGAGTTTGCTGCTTTTACTGTGGTTAGTTTTGGTGTTTTTCAGAGGAACCTGCCCACCTGCTATGTAGATGTCGTTGTCGGGAGTTACAAGAGTCCCAACCTTATGCAAGTCAGCAGGAGGGTTGCACAGTTTGTAAACTTTTTCTGCCTGGGGGCTGTAACAGACAGAAGAATAAAGACTACCAGGGGTTTCAGCAGCAGCTTCAATGAATATCATCATCTCCTCTTTCGTCATACCTAGCCTGGGCTTGAAAAACTTGGGCATGGATTTGTAGAGGCCTTGCACCACCACTGACTTGTCGTTGGGTGGCAAGCCTTGGAACCAGGCTCTCTGCGTGACCTCGGAGAGCGCGTCGATGCGGATCTGGCTGAGGACGGAGGACAGGTACTGCGACCGCGACTCCGTGTTGTACTCCAGCCACAGCATCGCAGCTTCGCGCACCGTCTCCTCCTTCTCCACGTTTAAATTGTCACTGCTTAAAATATCTATCAGTAGGTCATGGGACAGCTGCATGAAAGCCTCCTGGTGGTACACAGCTGTGAACTTGTGCTCTACCATTCTTTTAGCACTCTGCTTTAACTCCTCGCAGCTGAAGAGGTCGGCGAAGCTCAAGAGCCGCACACAGTTTTCGGCGTTGATTTTTTTGATCAAGTATTCTCTGCACCGCTGTAACACGTCGTCTACCTGCCAGGCAAAGAAGAAGCACAGCTCAGGATTGCAATCTGCCTGCAATCTGCTCCTTCACCTACCAGTAGCAGGTAAAAATACTTGCAACAGGTTGGGCCTAGAATATGTGCTCAAGTACAGCAGCAACTTACTCGGCTGCTTCACAGAGAGCAAGTAGAGCAGAGAGGTTGGTGAAGGGTTTGGACAGCATACCAGGGAGTGGCTGAGGGAGCTGGGGTTATTTAGTCTGGAGAACAGAAGGCTGAAGGGAGATCTTACTGCTCTCTACAGTTACCTGAAAGGAAGTTGTAGTGTGGCTGGTGCCGGTCTCTTCTCCCAAGTAACTAGCAATAGGGTAAGAGGAAATGGGCTTAAGTTGCGCCAGGGGAGGTTTAGATTGGATATCAGGAAAAATTTCTCTACTGAGACAGTGGTGTGGAAAAGGCTGCCCAGTGAGGTGGTGGAGTCACCACCCCTGGGGGTGTTCAAGAAGCTGTAGATGTGGCACTTCAGGATAGAGTTTAGTGGTCATGGTAGCTGGGTTATGGTTGGACTCGAAGATCTTAAAGGTCTTTTCCAACCTTAATGATCTGCTGGAGGAACTAAATGTTAGAAGTGTCCTCTTTTGCTTCCACCATCCACAGGGAATGGAAGGCAAGGAGGGATGAGTACCTGAAACATCTGGCAAACAACTGCTGTTTACGTCGAGCAACAGAACAGAAGTATTTTGAAAAGGCTGAACAGAGAAACCTATTTAACAAGATAAAGGGGAAGAGAAGCAGTTCTTTCACCCTTGAAATCAAACACTCCTACCTGTAAGAAGCAGGCAGTTTCATAAAGCTGTTCCACTGTGCTGTCACTTATTGCCAAGTTCCCCGTGTAGGCGTAAGCGATGATGATCTGCAAAGTGGCTGCGTCCACGTTCCTCAGGTGTACGTGTGTCTGCTTGCTTTCACTCAGCCCGCTCATGAACATGGCTCTGAGGAGAAACAGGCAAGACAAGGATCAACAATAAGTACAGTAATAGTCACCTCTAAGTCTTCAGTGATGACACTCGAAAAGGTGAACAGTCTTTCCGGTTGCCTCTTTACAGGTGTTTGGTATTTGCCTGAGGCTACCATCTAGTATTTAAGATAAAGCATTGTACAGAGCATTCAAAAGCTATGCTGGGTGCCTTATGTAGAAATGTATTTATGCAAGCTCTTTTATGTTAATCAGCAGAGAACTCTAATGAATTCAGAGGTGTAATGATGAATGTTTAATACTTTTTACAATACAATAATACAATACACCAGGTTGGAAGAGACCTTCAAGATCATCGCGTCCAACCCATCAAACAATCCAACCCACCCAACAACTAGACCATACAGCCAAGCACCCCATCAAGTCTTCTCCTGAACACCTCCTGTGAAGGTGACTCCACCACCTCCACGGGTAGCCGATTCCAATGGGCAATCACTCTCTCCGTGTAGAACTTCTTCCTAACATCCAGCCTAAACCTGCCCTGGCGCAGCCTGAGACTGTGTCCTCTTGTTCTGGTGCTGGATGCCTGGGAGAAGAGGCCAACCTCTGCCTGGCTACAACCTCCCTTCAGGTAGTTGTAGAGAGCAATAAGGTCACCCCTCAGTCTCCTCTTCTCCAGGCTAAGCAACCCCAGCTCCCTCAGCCTTTCCTCATAGGGCTTGTGTTCCAAACCCCTCACCAGCTTTGTTGCCCTTCTCTGGACACGTTCCAGCAAGTCAACATCCTTCCTAAACTGAGGGGCCCAGAACTGGACACAGTACTCAAGGTGCGGCCTAACCAGTGCAGTGTACAGGGGCACAATGACCTCCCTGCTCCTGCTGGCCACACTGTTCCTGATGCAAGCCAGGATGCCATTAGCCTTCTTGGCTGCCTGGGCACACTGCAGGCTCATGTTCAGCCTACAATCAACCAGTACCCCCAGGTCCCTCTCTGCCTGGCCACTCTCCAGCCACTCTGACCCCAGCCTGTAGCACTGCCTGGGGTTGTTGTGGCCAATGTGCAGAATCCGGCACTTGGATGTGTTAAATCTCATGCCATTGGACTCTGCCCATCTGTCCAGCCTGTCGAGGTCCCTCTGCAAAGCCTCTCTGCCCTCCAGCAAATCAACTGCTGCCCCCAGCTTGGTGTCATCTGCAAATTTACTGATGATGGACTCAATGCCCTCATCCAGATCATCAATAAAGATGTTGAAGAGCATGGGGCCCAGTACTGATCCCTGGGGCACACCACTAGTGACAGGCCGCCAGCTGGATGTGGTGCCATTCACCATTACTCTCTGGGCTCGGCCCTCCAGCCAGTTCCTAACCCAGCGCAGTGTGCTCCTGTCCAAGCCACGGGCTGCCAGCTTGGCCAGGAGTTTGCTGTGGGGAACGGTGTCAAAGGCCTTGCTGAGGTCCAGGTAGACCACATCCACAGGCCTCCCCACATCCACCAGGCGGGTCACCTGATCATAGAAGGAGATCAGGTTGGTCAGGCAGGACCTGCCCCTCCTAAATCCATGCTGGCTAGGCCTGAGCCCCTGGTCATCCTGTAAGTGCTGTGTGATCGCACTCGAGATGACCCGTTCCATAATCTTGCCTGGCACTGAGGTCAGGCTGACAGGCCTATAATTCCCCGGCTCATCCAACCGGCCCTTCTTGTGGATGGGCACCACGTTAGCCAGCTTCCAGTCTTCTGGGACCTCTCCAGTGAGCCAGGACTGCTGAAAAATGATGGAAAGTGGCTTGGACAGCTCATCTGTCAGCAATCTCAGCACCCTAGGATGGATCCCATCCGGTCCCATGGCCTTGTGGGGGTCCAAGCGGCTCAGTAGATCTCTAACTTCCTCTTGGAGCAGTGGGAAACTATGCAGCTCTCTGGCTCCTTCTGCCAGCTCTGCAGGCCAGCTGTCTGGAAGACGTTCTGCCCTGCTAGTGAAGACTGAGGCAAAGAAGGTGTTAAGTACCTCTGCCTTTTCCTCATTCTTTGTTACAACGTTCCCCTCCGTGTCAACCAAGGAGTGGAGGTTGTCCTTGCCCTTCTTCTTGCTATTGATGTATTTATAGAAGGACTTTTTGTTGTCCTTCACAGCAGAGGCCAGTCTAAGTTCTAAATGGGCTTTTGCCTCCCTAATTTTCTTCCTGCACAACCTAGCAACATCCCTAAACATTCTGTAGGTTGCCTCCCCTTTCTTCCAAAGATGATACACCCTCTTTTTTTCCCTAAGTTCTATTAAAAGTTCATTGCCCATCCAGGCTGGCCGTCTGCCCCGGCGGCTCATCTTCCGGCACACCGGCACAGCCTGTTCTTGCACCTTCAATAGTTCTTCCTTGAAGTAGGTCCAGCTCTCCTGGACCCCTTTGTTTTTAAGGGCTGATTCCCAAGGAACCTTCTGAATTAGTTCCTTGAGCAGCCTGAAGTCTGCCCTCCGGAAGTCCAGAGTGGAGGTCTTCTTGCTGCCCCTCTTGGCTTGGCTGCATACTGAAAACTCTATTATGTCGTGGTCACTGGTGCCTAAACACCCTCCGACCACCACATCACCCACCAGCCCTTCCCTGTTGGTGAAGAGGAGGTCAAGCATAGCCTTACCCCTGGTAGGCTCACGCAGCACCTGGGATAAGAAGCTGTCCTCCATGCACTCCAAGAACCTCCTAGACTGCCTCCTCTCTGCTGTGTTGAGATCCCAACAGATATCAGGCAGGTTGAAGTCACCCATGAGAACGAGGTCAGGTGATCTTGAGACAGCCTTAAGCTGCCTATAGAATGCCTCATCGACATCCTCCTCCTGGTTGGGTGGTCTATAACAGACGCCAACCAGGATGTCTGCCCTGTTGGTCTTCCCTCTAATTCTCACCCACAAGCACTCAACCCTATCATCCCTGATCTCCATCTCAACATTTTTCTCTGTTGGGTGATGAGAGGGAAGAAACATCCCCCAGGAAACTGCTGAAACATACATAGCTAGATTTTAGATTCCAAAACAGAAGCAGCAGATTTATGCAATGGACTGAGCTAAGTCATTTCAAAAAGCATGCTCCTCTGGGAGAAGGAGAATTAGCTCACTGAAATGGAGCAAGGACTAGCACTCCTTGAATAGTAGAATTGTCAGGGTTGGAAGGGAGCTCAAGGATTATCCAGTTCCAACCCCCTGCCATGGGCAGGGACACCTCACACTAGATCAGGTTGCTCACAGCTACATCCAGCCCGGTCTTAAAAGCCTCCAGGGATGAGGCTTCCACCACCTCCCTGGGCAACCTGTGCCAGTGTTCAATGGTGAAGGACTTCTTCCTACCATCCAATCTGAAGAATTTCTTACAAACCATTCATCATAATGTGCAGAAAAGCAAGTCTGTATGACATAAAAACCAATCAGACTTGGTCTGAACACCAACAAAAAGCACAAATATTTCCATTACATCTTCCTGAAAAAAAGGCAGAAAGGCAATTAAAAGTTACTGTTTCCATAATGTTTTTCACACATCTTGCCCATTCTGGTTTTCTAACTGCAGCACAGCTAAGAATTAACCTGATTCCAGAACTGTACACCTGGTACTTGTCCATTTTCTTAAAATGGGGATATCGATTTTTAAGAGCATTTGCTATTTCTGGTTGCATTGAAAATTCAGCTCAAGACTCTCTATTTATTTGGGAATATTTAGGAAACCAGAGATGAGAGAAGGTTGAAGAGAGGGTCAGTGCACCCTGCAGTCCTGCCTCCAGCTGCAGAGGGGAAGGGACATGGAGAGAGACTCCCTGAGCAAAGCCATTCCAGGAAGCATCTGATTCAAAAGACAGTGCCCCACCTCTGTTGTCCTCTAAGCTCCTTCACTCAGGCCAGCTTGCCTTTTAGGAGAGATCACTGACTGGCCAAGTGAGTACCAACTTGCCATGCAGCTTTTTTAGAGTAAGCAAGGCATTAAGAGTGCCAGCAGTCTCCTCTTCATAGACAGGGAGAGGCAGCTGTTACAGAGAGTCTGGCTCCACCGCACGCTCTCACACTGCTGAGCAGCCTGTGCCCGAGCTGTGCTGCCACAGCTCGGCATTCGGGCACGAAGATGGAAGGTGAGCTGGCTGCAGTTGTACCCAATGGCTGGGATCACACTAAGAGATGCTTCCTATTCACCCCCTCTCCACCCAGCCTCCTCAGGGCTATCAATTTTTCATAATAAAGCTACATTTAGGAAGCTGAGCGTTTTTTTTTTTCCGCAAACCGAAGCAGAGAAGAAAAACAGAAGATGACAAAACCACAAGCCTGATGCTTCTTTCAACCAGCGCCAAAACCTCACTCCATAAGTAATAAACAAACACGTATGAGTAAGAGATCTGACTGCATATTCTAGCACAGCACACTGCGTGGACTCCTGACAGCTTTCCAACCTTATGATTAGCCACCCACATTAAATCTGGCCGCGTTTCCAGGGCTTGTTACTTCATAGGCTGTTGGAACTATGTCACCTGCACCAGCCCCTTGTCAGTCTCTGTGTCCAGCCACCCCACAATGTTTGTTTCAGCCCAGAGGCAAAAAGGAAACACAAACCCCAGCAGCAGCAAGAAGACCTCCTGTGAAAGTTACAAATTAATCCTCAAATAGCTCAGTGCAAGAAAGCAGACAAAATACAGGAAGCATTTTAGAAGCATTCTGTGTAGTGAGCCCTTCTCAACAGAATGTGCAAACCTCCCCTGCTTAAACAGGAAAAGTTAGAATCCTTTCAGAAGGTTATCAGGGGGTGAAACGTGCATGGATGTCACCGAGGCTGGGTTCATGCTTCGAAATTCCTTCCAGACAGGCAAATTAATTACACTGTGTTGCAAACAACACATGGAAAAAAGACTAATTGCTGCAGAAAAATCATGGTGCCTCATCACCTAGGACCTGCTGCTAAAGTATCTGCAAAAGGAAGTAGCGGTCTACATCTTATTAACAAAAGCTTTGGAGAAGACAAAACCCAGGGTATCTGGGAGGCAGGAGCTACTGAAATAAAAACTGCAACAGCATCCCAGTGGAGGAAAAAATCCCCCAAACAAGAATCATCCACACACACAGAGAAAGAAAACAACATTGCACTGCAGCAAGACTCTCGGGCAAGAGAAGAGTTTTTGGCTTCTTTGCTGATGACTGGGAAAAGGAAGCCACGAACTTGCACGGCAACCCCTGCTCCCACCAGAGACCTCTGCTAAGAAACTACAGCTAATAAGCATGGCAATGGACCTGCAGCTAATTAACATGAGAATGGAACTTGCATAGCCAAGTCTCAATCTCCTTACCTCACCTTGGGAAGTAAAAAAGAAATTAAACATTTAAATATTAAACATCTGAAGAATAAGAAATGGACTAATTATTCAGACTTGATGAACTCCTACAGAAAATGAACCAGCAAAAGGAGGTTGTTAAGGCCAGGCTGGATGTGGCTGTGAGCAGCCTGATCTAGTTTGAGGTGTCCCTGGCCACGGCAGGGGGTTGGAATTGGATGGTCCTTGAGGTCCCTTCCAACCCTGACAATTCTGTGATTCTAAAAGTGTGATTTTAATTTTTTTTACTTACTGCAAAAACCCCAGTGCCTATCCAGGGTAAGGGATGGAAATTTGACTTCACTTTTAGTGACTGCCAATCACAGTATTTAGGTTTTTTTACTTACTTCACTGATCTCAAAAACTCTCTGCAACACGTCAGATTGCGAAGCAATTAGGTAACATTGCACTCAGAAGCAGGCCTCACCGATTTTCTACAGTTAACAGATCCTGGTTTGAATACTTACCTGAAATATGAGCTGCACGTGGCAAGGACCATCTTATGGCAGGGAAATTCAGTGCCCTCAACAATCAACACTATGTCAGTTAGCAACTGCTGTTCATAGAAGAACTTCAACTGCTCCAGCAAGGATACAGCGTACTCCGTGTTGACCTGCCTCTCGTCCTGGGTAGACATGACTGTGTTCCATTAATAGTTCCAGGACCAGAGAGAAAAGTCAGGATCTTTTCACCGGAGAAAGGTCAGCTGAATGTTTCTGAAGTAAGCAGGGGACAAACCAGCAGAGAGTCCTTCAGAAGTGATGCTGATAAAAAAAAAGGCAGTTCTGTCTTGGACTGCTGAATCGATGTTTCGGACTTTGACCCACTATTAGGTCATCATGCTTTGACTTGAAGTCAGAAGCTGTTCAGGACTTTCAAGAGTGTCTGCAGAGCTCCTGTTGAGATCTATGACCCAGGCAATGGATGAGCAGAAGCAAAGTCTGAGGTAGATGTTGAGGTAACATCTCGTGAAGAGTGGCTGCACTTGAGTGACTGAAAGCAGGAAAATAAATTTACACATTAGCACTTAAAAAAACCCCAAACTTTCATAATTACCCCTGAAAATTAATTGTCTAACAAAACTTATTTCTACATTGGTAATCATTACTTGCACTAAAAACTCCTGTAGAGAGGAAAAAAAACCCAAAACAAACCAAAGAGAACCGAAAAGCAGAATACACAGAATTAACCAGGTTGGAAAAGACCTTTGAGATCATCGAGTCCAACCTATCATCCAACACCATCTAAGCAACTAAAGCATGGCACCAAGTGCCTCATCCAGTCTCCTCTTAAACACCTCCAGTGATGGTGACTCCACCACCTCCCTGGGCAGCACATTCCAATGGCCAATCTCTCTTGCTGGGAAGAATTTCTTCCTAACATCCAGCCCAAACCTCCCCCTGGCACAGCTTGAGACTGCGTCCTCTTGTTCTGGTGCCAGTTGCCTGGGAGAAGATACCAACCCCCCACCTGGCTACAACCTCCTTTCATTCAAGCAGTTGTAGAGAGCAACAAGGTCTCCTCTGAGCCTCCTCTTCTCCAGGCTAAGACTGTGCATTCACTCTCATCAAGATTTAGACTCCTCCACCAAGATCATTTATTTTACCAACACAGATTCTAGAGCTGGGAAGTTAAAAAAGAGGGTCAGTAAGACTTTATTCCTCTTCCAAAACTTAACCCAGCTTTCCCACTGAGTGCATTTCCTTCAATCACTGATAAAACAGCCACATTCTTCTCATTTCCATATTAAACAGCTACTTTTTCTGCTTTGTGCTTTTGTCTACTTAAAGCTTACCAGTACTGGGGCAATAAAAATATAAATGCATCTTCTTCCCCATTCCATCATTTTCCAGCTAAACTCAACATCATCATCCTCCTCCTCTTCATTCCACCTCTGCCATTCTACTAGAGAAGCAGCAGAACCAAAGCTAAAGCTGGAAAAACCCTAGTCACCTAATTCCCAACACTTACTCATCTTCTCTCTGGACTCACTCCCATAGGTGAGCATGACTGCTGTAGACAAGAGAAAAGTAAAGAGATATTAGGAGCAAAGGGTTGATGGAACACTTGGAGTGGTTATAAAGCAATGACACAGTCTCAAGCTCTGCCAGGGGAGGTTTAGGCTGGATGCTAAGAAGAAGTTCTTCCCAGAAAGAGACACAGGTTGGACATAAGGAGAAAGTTCTTCACAGAACGAGTAATTGGCCATTGGAAAGTGCTGCCCAGAGAGGTGGTGGAGTCACTGTCCCTGGAGGTGTTCAAAAAGGGATTGGATGTGGGCACCTGAAACCATGGTTGAGTTAGTCATGAGGTGTTGGGTGATGGGTTGGACTTGTCTCTGAGGTCTTTTCCAACCTTATTGATTCTATGACCATAGGCTACCACAGTCTGTTTTCCTGTTCAAACATTTCTCCTCCTCTTAAATATGGGGTCAGGATTTATTTTCCACGTGAACACAGAATCACAGAAGCATAATTAAGGATGAGATAGATGTGATGGGAAAATCACCTGGCATCATAAAAGACACCGGAGTACCATGTCTCTCAAATACCTCCAGATTTAATCTTGCACTGTTCTTTCATATGCCAAAAATCAAAGAATAACCAGGAATTTTGTCTCAAGTCCAAGATATAACTATCCCTATAGTTCATGATGAATAGTGAGTGCAGAAACCCTTTCCTTGAAACAAAATCCTTTAAATTCCATACAGAAATACATGATTTAGTGCAAGACGGAGGATGAAGAAATACCTGCCAGCCCTATCAAAGATCTGCTATTTCAACATAGCCCTACCTGTAATACAACTCAAAGACAGCTCTTTTAACATGCATTCACTTGAAACAGGTATGTTTAATTAATACTACTTTAATTACTCCTGATTTAGTGTCACTGATCTCTTTCAGTGAATATAAGACAAAAAAGGAGTATCTCAAACTTACTTTTCACTGGGTGTTTAACAAAAGCAGTCAAAATAGTCAAACCCAGTGTTCAGTGTTTGTTCAACTGAAGCCAGTTAATTAAAAAGAGAAAAGGTGTTAATATTTGGAGGAGGAGGAAGGAGAGACTACTGTCTGCTGCAGTAACAGATATTAGCACGAAACTTGACTTCAGACCTTCAGGTTTCAGGTGCTTGAGCACTCGAGTCGCTAAGCCACCAGTATATCAAAGTTACACAAAGATATTGCTCACCTCAAGCAATGACCTGCTTCAAGTCACAGCTTCTTTCCACCAAATTAGTATGCATCCTGTCTCTGCATCACTGACCAGTATCCTGGTTATCTGATAACAGCTTAACATGCAACCTAATCCACTGACAGATTTTGCACTGAACTTTAAATGGCTACAGAGACAAGGAGACTTCCTAAGTGTGTTCGGCCCCCAGAAATAAACAGCACGTGGCTCTCCTGGTATCCCAGGTCTCTCCACAGCTTTGTTTTTCTGGATTAGGAATAAAGTTTAAAGAACAATTCAAGGCAGTGGATTAAGCTCTGTTAGGGCAGAGCATCAGCAGTATTAAGCTTTAGCAAAAGAAGTCATTGATACCACAACTTCCTCTTCTGATGCAATTTAAAAGAATGTACGTCTTCAGAAACAGGGGAAAAAAGGAGCAAAACTGAAATGGACTAGCTTAGGCATTAGCTAACAGAACCAGCTGAGGATGCCAGGGAGAAATTGATAAACACCTGCTAGTAAGATTAAAGATGCTCTTGGCAGCATGAGGCTGACAGTAACTGAAAAAGCAGACCTGTTCAGCAGAAGACAAGTTGAAACTGTGAAATTAATTACTATAAATAGCTGGAACATCTGATTATGACCCTCAGTAGCAGGCAAGATTGAGGAGAGGACAGGAGTCTTGGTGCAGATCATGAATGTGATGTGAACCACCTTTGACCTGTCCATTTACAAAGCTGGAGTCCTTGGTTTACAGCTGCTCTGAAACCAACTTATCTTCATGATGTGCTTCAAGGAGGTGGCACATGATAGGAACATGGTACATGCATGACTCCTGTTTTCTACATCCATACTGTGTTTTGCTGCAAGTGATAACTCTTTACTGCAGAACTAAAATTTGTATCACAAAGTCAGCAGCCACATCCCATTCCCTTGTAATGGAACCACACTAAAGAGTCCTCAGGAGAGCAATACGTACTCTAAGACTCTCTGAATTTCTGGTCTAAAATTACCATCACTTATTTGCCCAAGAGAAGTGAATCTGTTCAAAACACTAGGGTAAGTGGAGCAGGAACATAATTTTGTGCCTGGAAAGTCATCAGAAGTAGACTACCTACCTCTCTTGCAGCTCTCCAAAGAGCTCAAGACAACTTTGAAGCAGACACTTTTTCCTCGATTTAGAGGCTGAAAAACAGGCACTGAAATAAGAATCACCTTGTTCAGGGACAGATACTTGCCAAATGAGAGCTGTGAGAGCCTCAGTTCTCTGTGGTCCCAACCTAGCATCTCTTGGTTAGCATGCAGCTCTTAGACCTCAGCTAACTGAAAATCTACCAACTTGAAGAGAGGTCTACACAGATGCAGTGCAGTCTCCTGCAGTGCTCACAGTGGTCAACACTGCTGATTTATGGATGAAAATATCGATGGCTGAAGTTAGCTTAATATCCTGAACTGAAATTCTTCTAGAATGAAAAAGAATCCTTGCATACAAGTTCTGTGAATAAGACTTTCCTCTTCAGTGGTGCCACTGGAATGACCATTTTGTTCTGGGCAGCTTCTTGGAAGTCAGCTTTCTAAAACAGGGCTGGTAGGTAGCTGCTGGAAGGTCACAGCAGTACTGAATTGCAAACAAAGTTATTACCGAGTGATCAAAAGGAACTCCCTGTCGAGCTGGAGAGAATCATTAAGTAGCAGGCTGATAAGAGGGTTTGTTTTGAAGTAACTGCTTTTGGCTTAAGTCATATTAATGCTGTGGCTTTTAACACTGGTTCTTGTACTTCAAATCAAAATGAAACCATTCCAAAAGTTAGTCATCCAACGTTAATGAGTTATGGGACAGGCTATTAATTGCCTGCCTTGAGTCTTGTTTATCTTCTGAGGTCAGGCAGAGACTGATAAACACAGATACTGTACTACACACACGGAAGTGTTAACACTGTACCTCCATGTGTAACATGCAATAAAGACACTGACAGTTTCCAATTGAATTAGCAGGGAAAGGTCTAATATTCTTGAAGTAAAATTTGTTTTATTTTGTTTCCAAATTGGGGGGGGGGGGGGAACAACATACATTTTTGTTGTTGGGTTTTAGACATTTTGGTATTAGAGAAAGAAATAAGTTCTTCTGAAAATGCCATTAAGATGCCTAATTTCCTATGAAATATATAGGAAAAAAAGCTCTATGAAAGGATGCAGGTTCCTATCCACATCTTCAGCCACCTCATGATCTCTCATTCTCACTTCACTAACTACAATTCACATTTAATAAACCTCTATGTCTGGAAGAAAAAGGGTGGGGGAGGAATCATCATCCAAAACTTACTTCCCTGGATGTAACTCAGTTTGAATTAAAAAAAAAAAAAAAGCTTTAACTACAACTTTTGTGCACTTTTAATCCAATTCCCATTTCCATCCAAGGGCAGCCTCATACAAATCACAAGTGAAAACACGTTGAAAGAAGTGAGTCATTCACTATATTTAACATAATAAAATGTCAGAATTAAGAACTCAACAAGGGTAAGCCAGGCTACACAAGCATTCCTGTGAGGAGAGATAGTAATCCTCCCAGCTTGCAGTGAAGCCACCAAGCTCAGGCACTTCAATGCTTAAGTTACCGTTAAGGATATGCTGAGTTACAGATCACCCTTTCCAAATTGTTGTATCAACTAAAAGCAAAAGGGGGAATGCAAGAGCTAAAAATGATTAGAATCAGTGATGTAAATCAATACACCTTGCCAAGAGGATAGGAAAGAAGAAAAAGCAGTTGGAAGCTGTAGATTCTTGAGGACTGTATCAAATTTGCATCCTTGGCAGCAAAAAAGAAATAGGTAATTGATGAAGCAGTTGCAGACTTGGAAGTTTTCCTCTCTTCAAAAGCCATCTAAGGTGTCTTTGATAGCACTGCAGCCCAGAAACCCAAGGACATCAAGGAGATTCTAGTAAGGCAATGACATGAAATTTCCCCTAAAAACTAAGGACCAGTTTATTCCTACAACATTATCATCTTGAAAATTACTGTTCACTTGGAAACTACTCCTATTTTCCATGCACATTATGCCTGGGAGGCGAGTTACAACTTAGAGGCAGGTGAGCTTTCCGAAATTACACAGAAGGTAGACACCAGAAGTGTCAGGCTCCACGCTAACAACACATTTGGTCACAATGCAGTCTTCATTACCAGCTTCTTTCCTGTTTTCTCTGCTCCTAAAGGAAGCAATACACTAAAGGAAATACCTGCTCAGAAATGAAATTAGCACAAGATAAACCAACAGCGTAACTTGGCAACTGGCCTTCTGCGGGGAGCACAGGTAGTTTCCATCCCCAAGGGCATTTCTGTTTTGTGGGAAGACCTGACCTGTTTTGGAAAATTAATCCTTGGAAGAAAGTGGGCCAGGGATGTCAGCACTAAGATCCAGCCGTGCACATCAAGTATGTACAGAAAAGTGGGGTGCTTTTTCCCTTCTGCATAATGAAGGTGGTCTGGTTTATTCAACAACTTAAATTCCAGTTCACAGGTATACATCACTCCCTTAAATAATCACTTGGAGATATGATGCTCGACTGAAAAATTCAAGCATTTCTACATTAAGAAACTAGATCAATAATTAACTTAGCTTTACTAACCATAAGTTAGTTTCTGAAAGGTTGAGTGTTTTATAGTGGATATCTTATTCATGCATATAAAATTTACTCTCCAAATGCAGCAGCCACTAAATTAATGACGAGAAATCTTGGAACTTGCACCACTTCTCGTCAGTTTCCTTCTCACAGGACCAAACCAAACCAGCCTGCCTCAAAAACTCCCCCCAACAACAACTGCTTGTCCAAAATGCAGCCAAAAAACTAGTAAATAAGCAGCAACATCCTTTCTTCCACTCGAGTCTGCTCCTGCAAGATGCTAGTTACACAACACTGAGTATAACAGGACCCTTTTACTAGACACATACAAATCATTAGGAAAGATGTGTGACACATACAGCCAGGGCACAAGGCTATGTGATTTACACACCTGAGTATACCAAACACTACAACTACATATTTCTCCTGATGTATTTATGAGAAACTGAACTCAGTTAATTGTGTGTTTGAACGACCTCCTAAATGCATCTTAACACAGTTCAGGCAGATACAGCCCTGGGAGAGCTCACAACACACTCACGTTCAGGTCCCCTACGATCACTAAGTAACACCGAGAGCCAAGCTGTGACTTCGCAAGGAAACCTCTCAAAACGCAGGGGTTAGCTACAACACAAATCCATTTCTAAATCATCATTCATTTCAAAAGCAGCAGGTATCTATCCTGGTCAGGAGAAAAACAGTAGTAAATACCAGAAAAAATAAATTAGGCACACAGATGTCTAACTTCAAAGCTACGCTATGCATGCATTTAGACTCTACACACTCACTAGGAATTATTTGACTCTTCAAAGCCACATATAAGCACTGAAGCCCATCCCCATCAGTGCTGTAAGCACCGATACTATGCACACTCACGCAATCAAACGTACTGCCAAGGAAAGGTGCCCGGGCAATAGCAAGAAACGGCAATGTCATCACTGCACCGTTCTCCTAGATTTCATCGTGTCTGTCCCTTCAAGCACCTCTAAGAAAAAACGCACCGAGGTCGCAGACGTCCCACCGTACTCAGCTGAAGAGAGACACTGAACGTTGGAAGCCAAACTGCCCTTCCCATTACAGACAAGAGTTTACGGTCCCCTTCTGCTTACGGGACAAGAAACAGTATCTCTTTCCTCTTCCGGACATCCAGGTGAGCCGTCTCTTTCCTCCGCTTGCTTTCTTTCCTGCTTCCCTCAGAAAATCCTCAGTAGCCCTAAGAAAGAGGGGCACCTTCCCGCTCCGCGAGTACCGGCACACTCCGGGGCTGAGGGGCAGCCCCGCCGGCCACACGGCTGAACCTCCGCTGCGTTTCCCTCTCCTCTCCTCTCCTCCTCCCGACTCTGCCGAGCTCCGCCGCGCCAGGAGCCGGAGCCGGCCCCGGCCAAGGACATGGAGGCGGGTCAGCAGCCACCTCGCCTTCTTCCTCGGGCTGCCTCCACCACAGTTCTCTGCCAGTGTCCAGCGGGCCCAGGAGCCGCAGCTGCCGGGCGGGAGCGGCGGCAGGTCGCGGAAGGGGCAGGCGGGAGCCGCACCCAGGCGGGGGGGGGGGGGGGGGCGGGCAGCGATAGGATGCCGCAGAGCTCCCCGCGGGCCTTCCCGCCGCGGGAGCGCCGCTGGGGCCAAGGATCCTTCGCGATGCCGGCCTACCCCTGCTCCGGCCCCGCAGGCCGCCGCCAGCCAGGAGACGGGAAACGGGACCCCACGGCCGCGCCAGACGAGGGCGGCCGCCGCCTTACGGCGCGGCGGGACGCAAGCTCGGGAGAGCCACCGCCGCCTCCCCCGCCCAGTCACCACAGACAAACCTCCGACCGCCGCTTCCTCTCACACCTCAGCGTCCCGACAGCGGGCGGCCAGGGGCGAGGGGGCCAGAGAAGCGAGGAAGGAGATGAGGATCCGCTCGCACCCAGCCTGCGGAGGCAGCGGCCCCTAGGCGCGCAGGCGCGCTGCCCTCCGCCTCCTCATCCTCCAGAGCACGGCCGCCGCGCCTGGCCGCCCTCACTGCGCATGCGCGGAGCCCCGCGCGCCAGGCCGGGCGCCTCAGCCCGCCCCCGCTTCCTCTTCCGCTTCCCCTGCCTACGCCAGCGCCCGCGCGCCCAGGGAACGGAGGCCGCGCCCCCGTGAGGTGGGAGCGCGGCTCCGCGCCCCCTGCTGGGAGAAGCGGCTCACTGCAGCCTGGAGGCCCTGTGGCCTTAACGGTTGATCCCAGAACGGTGGCGGGTGGAAGGGATCTCTGGAGATCATTTACATCCAACCCTCTTGCTAAAGTAGCTTCATCTCGAGCAGGCTGCACAAGACCGTGTCCAGGAGGAGCCTGAATCTCTGCAGAGGAGGCTCCACAGCCTCTCTGGGCAGCCCGTCCCAGTCCTCTGTCATCTGCATGGGTGAGGCGTTTTACACTTGGTGTTTCAGTGCCACAGATAAGTTTAATCTGAACGTTATAGAATGAAAAAACCAAACGTTACAGGAATCTCCCAACCTACAGATGTCAACAGTATCTAAGCAGCTGAGGGAGCTGGGGTTGTTTAGCCTGCAGAAGAGGAGGCTCAGGGGAGACCTTCTTGCTCTCTGCAACTCCCTGAAGGGAGGTTGTAGCCAGGTGGGGGTTGGTCTCTTCCCCCAGTCAACCAGCAACAGAACAAGAGGACACAGTCTCAAGCTGTGCCAGGGGAAGTTTAGGCTGGAGGTGAGGAGAAAGTTCTTCCCAGAAAGAGTACTTGGCCATTGGAATGTGCTGCCCAGGGAGGTGGTGGAGTCACTGTCCCTGGAGGTGTAAAAAAAAAAAAAAAAAAAAAAAGAATAGAATAGAATAAACCAGGTTGGAAGAGACCTTCAAGATCATCACGTCCAACCTATCAACCAATCCAACCCACCTAAACAACTAAACCATGGCACCAAGCACCCCATCAAGTCTCCTCATGCACATCTCCAATGATGGTGACTCCACCACCTCCCCGGGCAGCCCATGTGGCACTTGGAGCCATGGTCTAGTTGTCATGAGGTGTTGGGTGACAGGTTGGACTTGGTGATCTCTGAGGTCTTTTCCAACTTTATTGATTCTATGATTCTATGATGCACACCCCTTTGTTTCTTCTCTAGTCACTCATCTCCTTGCATAGTGCATCCCTTCACTCTTCATCGCTCCCAGCATCAGAGCTCTGTCCCCAAGAGCTGTGAAGGTGCCAAGTGGCTACCCAGATTCTCATCTCCCCTAAAGACCCCTGGCAGAGCTGAGTTACAGCCTCACATTTTATAACTGTTATGTCTGGCAGAATAAATGCATGTCTCCTATTCACATGCAAAGAACATCTTGTTTGTCAGCCCACCGTGTTAGGAGGGAAGAGCATTGCTCCCTTTACTTCATACTGAACAACAGGTA
Source organism: Picus viridis (assembly GCA_033816785.1). Taxonomy (NCBI): domain Eukaryota; kingdom Metazoa; phylum Chordata; class Aves; order Piciformes; family Picidae; genus Picus; species Picus viridis. The sequence continues at coordinate 33,018,680 of CM066574.1, forward strand.
AACTTCAGAAACAAATGCAAGCTTTGCTGTGTCTGGTTAATGTTTTTTTTACCCCTGCAAAAAGTGCCTTCAGCAGTGGTTTTGGGCAGAAGATTGGCAATAGTTCTGTTTGCTTTTCTTTTTAATGCAAGTCCTAACACAGCAGAAGTCAAATATTGGATTCACTTCAGGGTGCAGCTTAAGTGTCTGCACGACTGCAAACTGATTCTATGGTGAGGGTGTCCACATACTAACAGGCAGAGCAGGGCTTAGATCATTACATTGGAGATCAGGGACAATTTCTTCGCTGCAGGAGTGGTCAGGCACTGGAACAGGCTGCCTGGGGAGGTGGTGGAGTCCCCATCCCTGGAGATGTTGAAATGTGTGCACATGGCACTTCGAGCCATGGTTCTATGGCCATGGTAGTGTAGGGTTGACGCTTGGGCTCGGTGAGCTTGGAGGCCTTTTCCAAGTGAAACAATTTCTGGTTCTGGTCTCTCTGATTCTTTTGGTACACCAGCTGCAGGATTTTACTTTTATCCTTGTGCTTTGTTTCTCCTTCCCAAACGCTAATGGAAAAGGGCCCCTAGGTCATGGTTAAATGAGCCCCAGGTGGAAGGGGGAGTGGACAAACAGCAGCTCTCTGCCATAAAGAGAGTGAGCTCGAAGCTTGGTTAGTTTCTTGCTGGGCTGTAAGCAGCAAGCATGGACTCTGGTTTTGAGGGGCTCTAATGGGGTAGGGATAGTGTAGTTTTTGAGGGCTTGGTTTGTTTTGTTGTTGTTGTTTTTTTCTGTTCTATTGTGCTCTCAAAGTCAAGGTAATTCTGGGAGCTTTGGATGAGGAGAGTGAGGGGCATCTGTAGGCTTTTGATGCTTCCAAGAGCTGGACAGGCCTTTTTAGATGGAAACTGAAGAGGGCTCCAGTGTTCCCAAAAGCTTTCTGAAACTCTAGGCTGGACTGTGTGCTAGTTTGTAACAGGTCCTTGAACTCTATTTTGTTTTGTGTTCAGTAACTTTGAAGTGCTCACATTCTGTGAGACTTAAGCTTCTGTTGTTTGTTTGTTTGCTTGCTTCTGTGTAGTCGCTATTGCCTTCTGTGTTCTGTTATTTCTTTCTGCCTGTAAGCTGGATGTGTCACTGCTATGGGTGGGACTGGACTGAGCTTAGGGTGTTAACTGTCTGGGCAAATACAGAAGTGTGGGAGGGAAGTTGTCCTGTGAATTTTGTATGGCTTTGAACAAGAACTTAAGCATAAGTATTTTGCCTTGTGTATTTGGTGGGGTTTTTGTTTAGTTTTGGGTTGTGGGGTTTTTTTTTTTTTTTGGTATTACTAATCAATTAGCTTAAGCACAGTGTTATTGAAATGTTTAATTTGCCACATTAGCTATCATTGTTCTTAAGTGTATTGTGAAGTACAAATCCTGAGTTACTAGAACTCTTCTTGGGGGTTTCAAATACAACATACCTGTTAGCACAAAGAAGCCTTGTTTTCATGGACCACCCCACTTCTGGTTATGTGAAGGTTTTGTTTGGGTTTTATATTTGTTTGGTTTTGAGTCCCTTTGCTCAGGGGCTAATTGTTTGGAGTACTATTTATATCCACGTGTGCATAAAGTTATTGGTCCTGTGGCTTTAGATTACAAGTATTAAGATCTGCATATAAAAGGTTCCTTAGCAAGGGAAGTGCATGGACCTGATAGAGCAAGTTCAGAGACAGGCTACAAAAACAGTCAGGGGTTGGAGCACCCATGCTGCAAGGACAGGCTGAGGGAGATGGAGGTGTTCAGCCTGGAAAGGAGTAGGCTCCAGAGAGACCTAATAGCAGCCTTCCACTACCTGAAGGGGGGCTATAAGAAGGATGGAGAGAGACTGTTTGCAAAGGCCTGCATTGACAAAATGAAGGGCAATGGTTTGAAATTAGAGAAGAGCAGATTTAGATTGGATGTTAGGAACAAGCTCTTTACCGTGAGGGTGGTGGAACACTGGAACAGGTTGCCCAGGGAGGTGGTGGAAGCCCCATCCCTGGAGATATTGGAGGTCAGGCTTTACGTGGCTCTGAGCAACCTGATCTAGTGGAGGATGTCCCTGCTGACTGCAGGGGGATTGGACCAGATGACCTCTGGAGGTCCCTTCTAACCCAACCATTTTATGAATCTATGAAAGAAGTAGTAAAGTCTTTGACCTTGACTGTGATGCCAGTTTGCTGCCCTCTCTTTGAAGGCAGTACTTGTCTGCTGGAAAGATCAGGCTGTGTCAGGCTGGAAGAGGAGCATCTGTGGTCCAGCAGAGCATAACAATGACTAGGTCAGAGTTTCAAAAAATGGTTAATCCTGCTCATTTCTCTTTCAGTGTTTGAGAAGAATTAGAAATGAATACTGCCTCATCTTCAGAGAGTGGATCCTACTCCACAAACCACACGAGACCCTTCTTTTATGCGCAGCCACCAGCACAACAGCCTTTTCCAAATCCATGGTACCTCAGTCATGCGTACAGCCCATACTGTGTACCTGCTCCAGGTGAGCTGAATGAGAGCTGCCTGGGGTAGCTCTGTACAATAAGTTACTAAGAAGAAACAAATGTCTATCTTTGTGAACAAGCCTCTTGTGAGTTTAAGGTGGAGTTAATTTATTAATGAATTGAATGCTAGCTGAATGTTTAACTTGTATGTCAGAAGGCAAGCACTTGTTTCTGGGAGAGTGGAAGGCTGAGTCAGTTATTAAGGAATGGTTATGGTACAGCTAGAGAGCTCCAGAATGTGCCTACTACTCAATGAGTGTATTTGAGGTCCACACATCCATGAGCACATTATGGATAAATAGAAACTTCCACACAAACTATACAGTTAAATACATTCTGTAAATGCTGTACCTGTGCTGGTTTGCACCTTGAGCTGCTGTCTTCAGTGGCAATCCTATTGCATAGTCACTAAAATACCACCCCCCCCCCCAAAATTACAGAAAGCTCTTTGTTGTATGTTCCAAGGAACAGAATCAAGCGCTGGTTGAAGTTTTGTTATGGAACAGCTTATCTGGACAGCTACAGACTCTGTTTCTGTGCCAGATTTGTTTCTAAGCACTAACAGATGGAGTGGGTTGCTTACCTATGTGTCTGATCTTGCAGCTGTCCCTATTTGTACAAGCAAATGTTCAGCAAAATTACTTGGATGAAGAAGAAATGTTTATCTTTACTTGGTTTTTATCCCCAACGTCTAGGCTACCGAAGTGGAAACCCATATTTCCCCTTTTATTCTGTTGCGCTCCACGAGTACCCTGGATATTTCGTTCCACAGCATCTGGTGCATGCAAGAGTTAACAGAAGGCCTTATTTTAATGGTCCCCCACCTTCCCCTGTGTTTTATCATGCAACAAGATTTAGACACTATAGTACCTCTGGGAAAAAGATGGAGACAAAAGAAACACAGACTGATCCTAGACAGCCTGAAAGCAAGCCAAAAAGGCATCAAGATGTCCTAGGTACAGAAACGAAAGGCTGTGATGCAGGAAACATGGCCTGTGCTTGTTCTGGTATAGGTACAGAGACTGAAAGTGCTTCAGCAAATCAAGGTTCATCTGGATCTTCCATTGTAGTAGACAGAGAGTTTCATAACAAGAGCCTTTCCAGCTCTACCCAGTACAGAAATCTTCCTACTGGCAGCTATGCCTTTGAGAAGGAAGAAGTGAGAATAGAATATGGCAATGGCTCTCCTGCTATTCAGCTGTGGAAGTCCTTTAAAGAAACTATCCCCTTGTATGATGTGGCAAGTGGCAAACCAGTCCCAGAGAACATAGTGCAGCGTGACTTATTTTCTGTTAGCTCGTGTGAAGGAATGCTATATGGCCCTCGTGAAGGGGAGAAAATGGTGCCAGGAGCTTCCTTAGACGAGAGAAAAACTGTTCTCCCCTCCAAACAGGCTGCTGAAACCACACAAAGTGAGGTCCAAAATCATGGAGTGAAGATGGATGCAGAAAAGCAGATAAGTCAACAGGCAAAATCCCCCTCAGGTGAGCCCATGGTAGTGCAAGTGACAGAGCTGTTGACATCTGCTAGCACAGAGCAGCCAGTGATGAGGCAGGATGTGGTGGCAGCTAAGAAATCCAGCCTGAGGAAATCCACAGCTTCCAAAACTCCTCAAGATGAGCCCAGCTTGGTTCAACAAGCAGGACTGCTTCCATCCAGTATGGAGGTAACAGATAACTTGAGTTGCCAGCAGAAAAAGCTGAACCTAAGCCATGGTGCGGCCAATGAAAGCCAAATGGATGGCAGCGTGTGGTGTGACGAATCCATGAGGTATGTTCCCTCTGACAGCTGGCTGGCTTGTTTGGATACTATGGACGCTAACTATGACTATGACCTTTGTTTGCCACAAAGGAAACCTCCAAGTGTGCTCAGTCTGTCTTCTGATGATATGTCTTCTAGAGAGGAAGGCTCATCCATTGAAAATGCTCCGGTGTCTTATTTTGTCCCTGACTATGTGCTTCAGAAAAGCATGTATGCTTTCCAGAAGGGTACAGAGGGCTTGAAGAAAGAGAAGATTACAAGTGGTGGGTCCCTTAATGAAGATGAAGTGGTAGGAAAGGAGCAGATGAACACCTTGAATGACCAAGACACCAAAAACTCTTCAACTGTGAAGACTAAGGAGGCTTCTGGTAAAGGCAGAAAGCTGGGAGCCCTTCCTAGATCTTCTAGTCAGAAAAAAATCCATTCTCTGAAGAACAAAGCACCTAAGAGCTTGCCAGAAGTTGAGGACTCTGAAGAATATTCTGTGAGGGAAGAAGAGGAGGAGCAAGATGAAGAGGATGAGGAAGATGATGATGATGATGACATGGATGAAATTGAATACTTCTTTCAAGAAGCCACTCCATATGGAATCTTAACACCTAGCAAAGGCAGTTTCTACCCAGTTGGCCAGAGGGTGCTTTGGAAACCACCCAAAAATGCTATACCAGCTCAGTTTATTGGCTGGCCTGCTCAAGAGAAAATAAATAGGATTGGGCTTGGTGAAAACATTGGTGTAGTTTACAAACCAAAGGAGAAAGTACAAGATGCAGTAGTGTACAGTGACTATGGGCGTTATGGAAGGAAGAGGCCTATGGCAAGGAGAGAAGGACCTGAACACCAGCGAGCACTATGGAAGTTCTTGGGAGGTAAGCAAATTGCTGGGAACATGCCTACAAAACCCCTGCACCTGCAAATTGTAGTTTTAACTAGTGGGAAGATTAGAGATTGCTGCAGCTTCAGGCTTGACTTAAGAGTCAGAAGTACACCAGAATCATCTTTTTCTTTGTTTTGAGGCAGAGGAGGTTTGCTGCAAGAGGTAAAAAAATTGCATGGGGCTGCTGCATCTTCACAGCCAGCAGAGGATTTTTGAGTTAGGTTTTTTTAATCTACTTGCCTTTCTCACCTTAGTGGAGGTTTATTCATTTGAAAAAAAACTTAAGGAAACTTGAACAGTTACCATTGCTCAATAAGGGTAAATGGAACAGGTGGCCAGGGAGGTGGTGGAAGCCTCACCCCTGGAGGTTTTTAAGGCCAGGCTGGATGTGGCTCTGAGCAACCTGATCTAGTGTGAGGTGTCCCTGGCATGGCAGGGAGGTTGGAACTGGATGTCCTTGAGGTCCCTTCCAACCCTAACAATTCTAAGCACAATAACAGCTTGGAAACTCAGCCTTTTAAGTTTAGGCTGCTTGACCCTCCCATCACAGCCCCATGTTAGGTGGATTAAATGGGGTTAAGTTCATTGTGGCCATACCCTGTTGAACTTCTCTATTCCTGAAGAACAGGAGTCAAATCATTGTGTTGCTTGGGTGGTGGTTTTTTCATTGCTGCTGCTCTTAGCAACAAAAGCTTTGCTGTATTTTCATAAAGGCACTGTGAGGCTAGATTAAATCTGATCTGGAGAACGTTTTATTTTCATGAAGGTTGATACTGGTAGAAACTGGATGCATCCGAACTAGGAATAAGCAGAGCTAGCAGCCAGGGTTCCTAACGGATGCATGGCTGCTTCAGTAAGTGGCTGCTGTTTAGTGCAGCATCTGTAACAGGGTGATCTAATAACAGGCTTAGTGTTCTTCAGTTTTCCTCTGTAGATTTAAAGCACTTTAATTGTGGTCTCCAAAAACCTGGTTTTGCTTTAATAGGCTCCTGCCATTAGCTGCAGCAGGTAGCTTTGCATTCTGACTTGTCAAACAGTGTATTAATGTTAGCAAAAGTAAATTCTGACCTTAAATCAACTTTTTATTTACTAGGAAGGCTGTTAAGGGAGAACATGGGGATATGGCCTGAAGAGTATTGGATTAGAAGTGGTGCTAAACCCAAATTTACCAGCCAAGTACATAGTAGTGTCTCGCCTCCAGCCAAGAGCAAAGAACAAGGTAGAACTCATTTCCTCTCTTTCAGTTCTTAAGGAGCATTCAAAAAGGCATGACACAAGCAGCAAGCACCTGTTTGGATAAGAGGAGAGGATAACTAGCATTGCTCTGACACTGCTGAAATGATGCTGCAGTGCACTGAGGCTGTTTGGCCTTTTTGTTATCCCTGGCTTTTTCCTCCTCTTTTTCCAGCCTATGTAGTTAAGAGGCTACTACACTGAGTATGGACAAGCAAGAACTGGCTTATTCTGAGTGCTGTTCATGACAGTGCATGCCTCAGAAGTGCTAGTAAAATGATGCCCTTTTTAAAATGCTTTATCTTAGGACTGGTTTCTTCAAATTAAATTTCAGTGCCCTGCAATTTAAGGGGGTTTGGCTAAACCAGATGTCTTGCTTTAGCAGTAATATCAGATAGCAGATGTTAAATTTGACTTCCTGAACTGTATACCTGTGGTGCATAACTTAACAGGCCTGAACAGTTGATTATGTATTTTAATTTATTTTCAAGGCCATGGGTGAGTTCAGTCACTTGGACAGCATCAATTTCTCTTCAACAGTTGAAAAATTAACCAAAGCAGAATTATCCAGCTCTCCCTAGGCTGGGTTTTGGTCACATGAACACCTGTCCCAGTTATGACCCAAATACAGTGCATCTAGAATTATGGTCAGGCAGTGACTAGACAAGAGAAGGTTGCTTGATACCTGTAGGGTCAGTTTTATCTGCCACTAAATTGGGTATGTAAAAGGAAGGGAAAAGAGGAACACTACAGACCAGTCAGGCAAGGCCAAGCTTAAATTGGCAGCAATAACACCACTTACATCTTGCTTTTCAGGGTGCCCACCTTTGGTCAAACCAAAGAAGAAAAGAATAGGCAAACCACTTTCAAAATGCAGAGACACAAGGCATGAGGTGGAAGAAGTAGTGTGGGAGATGCCTAAAAGTGTACGCAAAGGTTGGTGTGCTTTGACAGCTACCAAAAAAAACCCCAAAACCACTGTTCCAAGCAATTTTCCACCACTGTCTTGGAATCCTTGTTCTTGGCTTTAGCTGCAAGGATATTGGGTAGCTTGTGAAATGATAGCATGCTTCGTATGCAGGCAAGATGAGCAAGAAGCACTGTTCAAACTGTTACTCACTTTGCTGTGAATACTGTTGTAGTTTTGAATGGGTTAGGTTCCTTGTTTTTAAGGAGAAGGGAACAAACCAAAACAGAAATCCACCAAATGGCTTATTTGAGTCTAGTTGCTCTTCAAACTACTCTAACTTCTTAAAAAGTATAGGCTAAGGTACCGCTTTGCAGTATCCTCAAGCTACAGGTCTCTCTCAGCCACAATACTGTTTGATACAAATGCATATAGGTAATGCTTCCCAACTTCAGATTTATGGAGTAGGAACTTCATGCTACAACGGAGGGGGAAATCCTGTGCTTTTGAGCACTGGTGGAGAGTCTGAAAAGGTTATACCTTGAAAAGGGTCAGTACATACAAGAAGCTAGCTGAATGTTCATCTCCAGAGGGAGCTTTGATCTATCTGGCACAGTAAAGCTAACCTGAACACTCTTTCAGTTAAAGACCCTCTCTTCCTTGTACATTCAACAGTATATTTGCTTACAATTCAGTGTATTTGCAAGGTGGGAAACAAACTGAAGACTAAAGCCTCTAACTAGTCAAAATTGGTGTCAGGCCTTAAGTCAGATGGTTTGAACACCAGTGTTAAACCTTTAATTGCTGCTCCTTTTTAGTACAAACATCCAGGAAACTTACATAACCCCCAAGTACTACTTACATTTGCCCCTTAAATAGTTGGTGTTCCTTGCATGCATTCAAGGATGTTACAAGAGCACAGCTAAAATGTTTGAACTTCATATGGAACTCTGTCTGTTATCCTAGGATATTCTAAAGTCCAACATTCCTGCAGGATTTATACTTCCTGGGAAGCTGAGCATAAAGTTCTAACAACCACCAGTGTCTTGTCTTGCCACAGGCAAAGGCAATCATTGATGCCTGTTTTCAGAAGTAAATTGACATATATTATTTGGAGGGAGAATGCTTGCTTTAATCTTTGCTCTGTTTTTCTCTTTAGGGCATGGAACAAAGTCTCTCTATAAGAGAAGATAACTGCAAATACTGGGGCAGGAGGGGGAAAAATGTCTTGGAGGGTTGCATAAATCCAGAACTCAGTAGCTGTTCTGTTTTGTATGTTGCTGTGCACTCTTCAAGGGTAAGAAGTAGCACTGTAAAGACTGAGGACACTGTTAGAATGGAATGAAGTATTTAACACTAAAGTCACCGTTTTACAACTAGTACATCCACTAATTAAATAATAAATATAATAGAATTGCACTTTGAGACTTCTTTGTATTCCATCTGTATTTCCCTGTGCTTGTGTGTGACTTTGGGATCACACACAGCCAGTTCTGCTGACAGGCTTGGCTGTCTTGTCACAGCTGCACAGTGAAAAGGTACTCTTTTGGGGTGGGGGGAATGGGCAATACTTTGCAGGTACTCCTGAGACCACATCACTTATCCTTTCACAGGTCTTGCACTAGTTGGGTGTTCTTTCTGTCCAATTTAGGGCCTCATTATGCTAGCTCCTAAGGTGATGTGAGGGAGCAGCAGTAGGACTGTTGAGAGAGCTCTTTGTCTGAACACAAATACTATTTTAAACTAACTGTTTAAGAGCTTGCAGGGTATCCACACTAGGATCCACATCAGTTCCTGAAGTACTATGTATGTTTCAGTGCTTCAGAGAATCTATTTGGTCTACTCTACTCTGAGAGTACAAGTCCTGTGAGCTTAAAACTGAATTTCTGCTTGGCTTTTTCTTCACTCAGCAGCAGGGATGATCTGTAGACTGCATCTTCAGGCACCTGGCTTACAACTGTATGCAGTGTTCCAGTGGGTAACACGACCACACTCCAGAAAGCTTAGGAATTTTAAAAGGCTGGAAATGTCAAGTCCAGACTCCTCTTACTCAGCCAGGTAACTAGGCACAGTGATATTTGAGATTTACCTTGTTACAGAAGCATATACGTGTCAGCTCTGGTTACCACTGCAGCTAGATTGCCCAGCGCTGGCAGTCCTGTGGAGCTGTCACTCCACTGCCTTGGGAGTTTTCACATGCTTCCTGCAGTATCTACTGAGGAGCAGCTGAAGAAGCTATTTGCTGCTTGGCACATCAGTAACAAACCTTAGACTGCTTTGTTTTGGACAGACTGTCTGTCTGCAGCTGAATGTCTAAAGCATTATTTGTAGCTAATGAAAACATCTGTTTCAGAATGGGTGTGGTGTAATCACTGAGGTAGAGCCAGGGGGGTTCTTGCCTTGCCAGGCTTTAGTTCTGTAATTTAAATTTCGATTTGATGGCACTTGGATGGCACAAAGATTTCCCTTTGACAATGTCCTGGTTTCTGCCTTATATTGGAAAAGATCTGTTACAGATACTTCCACTGAGGTAGAACAACGGCATGGAGGAGCTCATGGCAAAACCTCCACTCACTGCATGCTGACTGTAGGTGCAATGAGGGAAAGGAAATTGACTCTTCTTAAAAGTCTTCAGATTCTCCTGGCTCACCCCCTGCCAGCAGCCACATCAGTCAACAAGACTCTAAACCCTAAGAAAGAAGTCAGTTTTTGTTGTTTTCTTCTCTGAAATAGTCTTTAAGAAGAATGGTTTAGAACATTAAGATAATGGCATATAGCAGCTGGAGAGCTGTGTGACTGTATTGCTCATAGGAATGTTGTAGCTGCATTTCACACTTCACTTAGAATCCCAAGAGGCCTTGAGCAACCAAGTCTAGTTGAGTGGTGTTCCTAATCATCCAGTCTAAATCCTCTCTCATTTCAAACCATTGTCCCTTGTCCTATCCCTACAGGCCTTTGCAAACAGTTCCCTTCAGGTACTGAAAGGTTCCTACTAGGTCTCCCTGAAGCCTTCTCCACCCCCACTCCCTCAGCCTGTCCTCTTAAGAGAGGTGTTCCAGCCCTCTGAAAATTTTCATGGCTCTCTTCTTGACCTGTTCCACCAGGTCTGGAGGTAGATGCAGCACTCCAGGTGATGTCTCAGCAGAGCAGAGGGGCAGAATCCCCTCTCCCTATCTGCTGGCCTTGCTGCTTTTGGTGCAGCCCACGCTGCCACTTGCCTTCTGGGCTGCAAGCCCACGCTGTTAGCTCCTGCCTAGCTTCTGATCCCCCAAGTCCTTTTCTGCAGGGTTTCTCTCAATCTCATTATCCCCTAGCCTGGGTTGATATGTAGGATTGCCCTGACCTAGGTGCAGAACCTTACACTCTGCCTTATTGAACCTTGTGAAATTCTCCTCAGTTCACCTCTGCAGCCTGTCCAGGTCCCTCCAGATGGCACCCATCCTTCAGACTTAGCAACCACACCACTCAGCTTGGTGTCATCTGCAAACTTGTTAAATGATGCAGTGAATAGATCCTGTTTCTCAGCACTCTAGCACTGGCTCTGTCAGCACTAGAAGAAATCTTCCTGTATTGCAACTGTGAGCTTTAACTTTGACCCAAGAATAATGCCACAGGAGCGTGCCCTGCTCTGCTGTACAGACACCTGGAAAAAGGCACTGGTATAAATAAACCTTCAGTCTGGCACAGAGTAGTGATTTGGTATCTCAACATTTTAACATCCAACACTTTAGATATGGTCTTATGGTATTGTTCAGGATAAACTCTGGTAGGTGAACTGGGAAGGACTCAGTAACAGGGAAAGGGGTTGACAGTCTAAGGAGAATACAACCCTGAAGTTCTTTTTAGTAACTTAAGCTGACCCTTATTTGACAAAAGCTGAAGTAACCGAAGAGATCTTTAGGTTAGGTCTGCTCTGGACACACTTCACTAAGAGTTCTCTTGCAATGCAACAGGTAAATAGTAGCTGTGGCTTCCAGCATCTGTCCAACAATCAGCAGTGCTGCACCTCCATGGATTTTTCTCAGCATCAAATGCTGCAATACAAAGAACCAGTCCATACCAACTCTCCTTGTGCAACTTCAACTGATCAACCTTTCTGTGGAGTGAGCCAGCAGCTTTCAAGCTGCTGCTGCTATAGGGAACTAGTAGGAGTCACCTGTATATCTCATTTATGGATCTGCTAGAGAATACTGGAGGATAAAATAACTTCCCCTGAAAAATCTGGGAATAAGATAAAGACTCTCTTTGCAACTAGGCCTTGACTATCTTGTTTTTCCCCAGAACATATTGTGAGGGGCAAGAGATGAAGGTTTATTTTTACTAAATGATTCTTACAACATGTAGGAGGAAGAAAACAGTTTAATGTATACTTCACACTCTTTTCCAAAGCTCTCAAGAGAAAAAAAAAACCAGAACCAAACTTCAGCAATTTAATTATTCCTTAATTTCATTTCTACTTATGTTAGAGCTTTTGTGGTTGTGTTGTGTTTGGCTTTTTTTTTCAGTATAAGCAGACAGGCTAAATTCTAAGTCTCTCAAGTCTTTCCAAAGCAAATCCATTTTAATTTTTGCAGAGTACCAGTATACACCACCTGGGTCCTCACATCACAGCTTTGTACCACTGTACCTCAAGGATTCAAAAAGATGCTTTGCAGAGCTAAGTGGGGTCAGTCTGGAAAAGGTCCATTAAGTACACAACTCTCTCTTCCTCCTGCTTGCAAATTCTTCACTCCTGCTCTGGGGCTTACATGCATATTGAAATACCATTCTGAAAGTCTTAGCCATTCATGTTTTTGTGGGATGATTCACAAAACAATACCCCAGCAAATAATTCTAGTAAACAAAAACTCAGTTGGAATTTATTTCCTTTTTAAAAGGAAAAAAAAAAACCTCTCAACTGTATCAAAACAACTGATACTGAAGTGTAGGTAGGAATCAATGCTTTTCACTTCTAACATGAAAACCTCCTTGGTTTTTAGACCACTAAACCCACTACTTCTTTACAGTGAAGCTGAACATCTGACACTTGGCTCCCATTCCTATGGTCTGGAGAATGTTTTAGGTGTTGCAGAACACTGCAGATGAATGGTGGTGATGTGACATTTTGCTACACCAAAAACCCCCAAGCCTTGCTGCCACTGCGATTTTGTCTTAAGGTAAAGACCTTGATTAACTGCTTCCTCCTTCTGCAGTGCTATTTTATTTCCCTAGCTGCCAGCACTCAGACAAGGAGACTGAACTTCAGCATGTAGGCAGTATGCAGAGAAAACACAACCTGCTCTTTAGAAGCAGTAAGTGAACTCCCAGCGCTCTGCATGGTGCAAATTGCTGCTCCCTTACAAGGAGGTGTTGTATAGAATAAAGTAACTGCAGGGAGAAAAGACACTTCAATAGACAGTCTGCTAATGCTGCAGACCGGTTGGCAATCCCTTGGTGGTCAGGGTTTCTGCTGAGAGTCACATCTGGCAATGCAGCAAGGCCTGAGGTGACCATAAGGGATGAGCCGTAGCGCAGGTCTCACAGTATCAAGATGTGGTTCATGCAGCGCTCTGCCTGGCTGCGGCACTGCAGGGGGGCAAAGAGGCCAGCCAGGGTGGGATGCTGTACATATCCATCTGCATGGCTGGAGTTTAAAAAGCCCTTTCTGGTGGTTTCTTTCTGTTCTTTGGCTTTCTCCTTGCAGTTCAACAAGTAGGGGTCAAAGAGCATGCAGCAGGTGACTGCTGTCAGTCAGATTCTGACTTCTCGTTAGATTTGGAGGATTTGTGCTTTCTCTTTTTCTTCTTCTTCTTTTCTTTTTTTTTCTTTTCCTTCTTTCTCTTCTTTTTTTTGTGTTTATCTCTACAATCTGAGGAGGTGGAGCTGCTATCATCATCATCCTCCTCATCACTGCTGCTATCATCTTCTGAGGTAGAGTCCTCCAGGAGCTGCTTCAGCTGCTGTATCCTGAGGTTAAAAAATGTATATGAGGAACTTTTCTAGCACTCTTCTAGGAGTAATAATTCATTCTAGCTTTCATCTGTTTCCTTCCTAGCTTGAAGCACAGAAGCTGCATGCAAGGGGCAGGGGAACACTTCCTCTCTTGCTGAATTTCATGCCTGTTACAGTTTTCACTGGAAAAAAGCAACCTCTTTTGAAGTAAGCAGGATTTCTGTTCTCAGGAGACATTCCATCCCAAAGGCAGATCAGCTTACTGGCCAGTATTTGCGTGTGAAAAACGAGGCAACAGCTACCACCAGCTGACCATAACAAGTTCTGTGCTTATCCACACTAAGATACGAAGAAATTCATTGCCCTGCCTGGTATAGAGATGGCATCAGGGCAGCTGAGAGTAGACTCTAGTTTACATAGGCAACCTTTCTTTGAACTTCCATGGATTACTGGCACAGGGGGACTTGACTACTTCCTTGTTTTATTGTTGTCTTCAGTATCCTCTCCGAGGGTGTGCCTTCTTTTTCTTCATTTCCTCCCCCTTTTTTAAAATTTCTTTCATGAATCATGGAATAGCTCAGTTTGTGGAAGGGACCTCAGAGATATCTGCTCCAACCTCCCCACCATGGGCAGGGACACCTCTCAACTAGACTTGGCTGCCCAAGGCTTCATCCAACATGGCCTTCAACACCTCCAGGGAGAAGGCAGCCACAACCTCCCTGGGCAGCCTCTTCCAGAGTCTCACCATCCTCCTACTGAAGAACATCTTCCCAAGATCCAGTCTAAACCTACTCTTCCTCAGCTTCAAACCTTTCTGCCTTGTCCTGTCTCTAGACACCCTTATGAAAAGTCCCTCTGCAGCCTTCCTGTAGGATCCCTTCAGGTATTGGAAAGAGCTCTACCATTCCCCCAGCATCTTCTCCAGGCTGAACAACCCCACCTCATAGCAGAGGTGTTCCAGCCCTTGGATCATGTTTGTGGTCCTCCTCTGGACTCACTCCAACAGCTCTGTGTCCTCCTTATGCTGGGGACACCAGAACTGGACACAGTATTCAAGGTGGGGCCTCAGCAGAGTAAAGGGGCAGGCACCACGTCTGCATCGGCAGCATTACTCTAGGGGCTACTCACAGTTTGTTCAGATATCTCACTGATGTAGTTTAAAATATTATAACCTGCTGCTTTATATATTGAATAATGACCCTGCATGAAGAACAGTACCAGCTACCTAGGACTGACTTTCCACATCCACCCCTTCATATCTGCTGAAGGCACCTGGATGTAGGAAAAATCTCTTAGTGAAGTCAAAGGAAAACAAAACCAACCCTTGTTTTTCTAAGGTCTAAAACAACTACACCCAAGTCCCTGAATATTAAACTCTTTAAACTCTGTTTTGGGACAAAAACAGATGATCTTTCAAGGTCCCTTCCAACCCCTAATGTTCTGTGTGATAAAGTAATAGAATTAAAAAGGTAGGAAACACTATTAAGAAAGTAGAAATTGGCCTGTGCCAACAGCAAGAAAATGCCATTAAAAACATATTCTAAGCTGGTAAGGGTAGCTTCTGGCAAAATTTCACCTATCATGTTATCCAAATGAACCTCAAACTGAGAATGCAGCTCTACTACAGCCACGCTTACCTCATTTCCTTTTCATGACGTTTGTTCTCCCTGATGATGTCATACATTGGATCTTCATGTGCCTTTGAAAGGGAAAACACAGTGGTGTTAAACCCAAGAGATTTATCACTGTTGTAGTTCCCAACAAAGCAAATCAACCCAATGTAAGAGGCTTTCAACAAAAGATGGAATGAGAATTTCAACAAAAGAGAAAGCACATTTAGCAAGCTCTTAATTCAAAAGTGTACTCTGAGACTTAACACTGTTCAGCAGAGCTGGGCTTTTGTTTCAACATAAGGAAAAGCCTATCTAGTTACCCCAGCAATGATGGGATCCCTCCTTAGGGCATGCTAAATAACTCTCTCTCCAACCCTAGTTAACTAAGAGAACCCCATACCACAGCACTATCCAGACACAGATGTAATTTTGAAGTTGAACATAATGAACTGTGCCCTAACAGCCTATTTTAAAACCTTGGAAGCAAACACACAAGGAACTTAAGACAAATGGATAATGAAGTGGAGCTGCCCTTGCATGCTACATTACTGGTTCTCAAATCAATTACTTCTAAACTAAAGAGGAATTGCAGCCAAAGTTGTGAAGGGAGATAGCAAACAAACTAAACTGACATTTAAGGTGAGTTAATGCCATGCACAATGCAGCAAAAAAGATGAGGGGATCATTTCTGTTGGAAGATTAAGCAAGCAGAGAGGAGATATCAGATGCTGACCAGAAGCAGGAATTAAAATGTCAGTAGTAAATGAAAGATGTTAGGAATGCACCATGACAGGCCTTGGACATACAGCAAGAGTTTGATGCAACTGAGAAGCCTGAGGAAAAATGAAGAATAGAGGCAATCCGGTCATGGGAGAGGGCTAAAAATACTCTGACGGCAGCACACAATCAGTGTGAGTCCAGAATCCGCTAAAATGAGTCCAGATGACACTTTTCAAGGACAGAAATGAGGGCCTAAGACACAAAGCAATGAGAGCCTGAAATACAAGTTAATAATGCACGGCGAGAGGAAAACCCAGAGAGAATCGCGCAGGAAGAAGCTGTGGCCTCATGGAGCAAGAGATCAGACTTGTGGACAACACCTGGATTACAGACCCCAAACAACAGGCTTCACAATGTGGTGGTTCACAGTGAGAGCAGAAGGCTTGAAGCAGCTGCAGCTGGGGCAGCTCAAGCTTGACTAAACGTTTGTTGCTGCATTGACATTTTAATTGCCAAACCTGAACAGAATGCTTGAAACAGGTTCTGGAAGATTTCCAACTGAAATGTAAAAATCAGTAATTTTCCTCTCTTAAGAGCAGATTTTCTGCAAAGCAGTCAAACATCCAACCACATCTGTAGCTTTTTCTACCTTAGGAGACTTTCAGCATCTGTATTATAGTAGAGACAGTCCTTAATGAGGCATCATCTAACAGCCTTCTCTTCACTTGACAGATTATGAATCATCAGTATGAAAAAGCACAAGGAATACTGCTACAGTATTGGTACTCACCACTCTAAATTGCTCCAATTTCTGATTGCCTTTAATAAAGAATGGGCATTCTTTGTCTCCTGTTCTGTGTCCATAACGTTTGCATCTCCAACCTTCAAAAGAAGCAGCAGCAGTGAATTGCCCCTCTGAGCCAGAGCAGAAGCAAAGCAAACCACCCCACTTTATGCAGCAGATACAAGTCCTGTGTTGATACATAAAGAAAACGCAAGGCCACTACAGCCTTCAGGATACCCACTGCCAGTATCATCAGTGTGATGCCAATCCACCTGGCCCTTGGCATCTCCCCACCAGGCCTTCTACCCTCCCCTAGAGTAAACAGGTGGCTGTAAGAAGGTCCAGTGACACCCGGTATATGTTCAGCCTTACACTGCATGACTTTGACTTCTTTTCCCAAAGGCATCCACAGCCCTTTTGTTGGGGCGTGTGCCAGGAATTCCCGTGCACTTTCATTGCCTGGGACATCAGGTATGCAGTCTTCTGGTTTTGTTTCATTCTCCTATGGAAAAAGACAGGGACAACAAAAATCACTCCTTTTGTTTGTTTAATTTCATAAAAACTAAGACTCCAGGGGTGCAGGCCATCACCTATTCCCCCTGTAATTCATTTTTCATGTATACAGGATACAAAACACCTCAGCCTTTTAATAGCATTAAATAATTTACTTCCCCCACACACACCCTTGAATTTTCCAGCCTGAATTTTATTGCCATACTAATTTCATTCCTCTCCATTTATTTTAGTCCTTTATTTAAATAAAGAATATAAACAAACACTTAACAGACAAGCAGAGGCTTCTTTTCCCTCTGCCTGATGACAATTAAAAGCAGCCTCTACAATACAGAGCAGTTATTTTTTTAGGTTAAAAGTGCTGGAAATATAAATTGGGGAAAAGCAATGATGATTATGGAAGTATTTTAACACAAACACTTGAGCATAAGCAATGGAGAAGGATCCTGAAAATCTGCTTCATCACAAACAACTCTATTCATGCTATTTAATTGTGCATTAAATGTGTGTTTTAAGAGGTGATGAAAGAATTAGTCTGACTCTGGGCATTTCACTCTGGATTCACTAACTCAAACAGATCAGCTTCTAACTGAGGAGCTCTGAGTTTCCCCTTTGAAACACACCTACTTCTCTCTTCAATTTATATAGGTAGCAGACACTGAAGATAAAAGGCTAACTGACCAGCTGCATGAAAATCCCTCATAATGCTGAAAATTCATTGCAATCTGTTTACCCACCTTAATTAACCCTGGGGAGGCTTCTCATAGCTGAAAAGCAATAGAAACACTGTTACTCTGCAGTTTAGCTCAGGCAAAGAGAGAAAATGTCAGTGGTTAAACAGAGTTAAACACCTCACACTTTCTCTGAAATTTTACTCAATCAATAATCACCAACAGATAAGAGCAGAACATGGATGGACACCTGGATGCAAACAGACTGAGACAGTACTTACTGTATCACCAAGCATGCCCCTCAGCTCCAAATTCCTGTGGGAGAACTAGTTTCATCTCACTGCTTTATAGGGAGCTGTGGTCCATTTAGAGTTGGACCCTGAAACCTGGCATTTTATGAATCCAATTTATCTTCAATGCACAATTCCCTCCTCATTTTCTGTAGCACCTCTCCTTCAAGATCATACCAGTACAAATTTCTTTCCCCCAGCACTGCTGAATCGTTGGCATGCTGAGCTGAAAATGTTGTTTAGATGGTTGTTTTGACCTAGCTTTGCCAGCCAAACCTAGTGTATAATAATAATTTCATTTTCTGTGTATTAAACCTGAAGACAGAACCTCAGTGACCAAATAATAGCGGATATAAGATTTAGAGAAAGAAATAAAACCCAAATAGCAAGGAGGTGCTACACAGAGCACAGCAACTGAGAAAGTGCTTGTACTTAGGAGTTAAATACCATGAAATGGTCTTTAACCAGTTAAATACCATGAAATGGTCTTTACAGCATTAACTTTCTGCATGTTTCTTTAGTGCACCTCATAACAGATAGATTTTTACTCTAAGGCAAAACTCATGTTCATGTGAACCTTCTGATCTGTCCCTTTTCAATGGAACAGCATAAGCCTTTTACAGGGCCATAGATGGAGTCATCAGGCAACTCTTAAACCTTCTGTTGTGGTTGTTGGGTTAGCTTCTACGCTGCAAATGCCAGACTTCCAGGAGCCTGGGAAAGACCTATTTTTCCCAAGGCATTGTCAGAGGCACTGAAGAGCTTCGCAGGCGGCCCCGCGGGGAGCACGGCGCTGCTGGCCCGAAGCACAAACGCGCTGACAAACAGACAGACACGGGCTGTGTTTTTAAGAGGTGATGGAGCTAGAGCAGCCGCTGAGGGAAGGGAACGGGCCCCCGCCTTCCGTGGGGCCGGGGAAAACACAACCAAGTCCCACCGGAAAGGGACTTCAAATGCCGGCGTGGGTGGGCTCAGGACAGAGCGGGGCCTCGGCGCCCTCCGGCAGCCCTGACAGGGGTGGGTGGGAGCCCCCGGCCAGCCTCCCTCCTCCGCTCCTTACAAGGACTCCAGGTGCTGGAGCTTCTGCAGCTGCTGCGCCTCCTGCCTCTTCCGTTTCCTCTCATGCCGGTCGTGAGTCCTACCGCCGCTAGCCGCAGGCTCCGCATGGCTCTTAGGTCGCGCCTGGCTGCCCCTCGCCGCTCCCTCCTCGTCCTCGTCCTCCTCCTGCCCCCTTCGCGCCCTGTGGGACATCGGCGCGGCGGGCAGAGGCGCGGCGACCCGCGAGGCCACGGCGACGCCTCCTCCCCGCCCTCCCCGCTGCGCATTTCGGTTTCACTTCCCCTCCCGGGCGGAGCCTGCCCTCGGCGCGGCCTGGCGGGTGGCGCCGCCTTCGCCCGACGCCACGGCCCCTCGGCGCGGCCCCCGGGCTTCCGCACCGCCGGACCGGCGGGGAGGGCAGCGCCGCTCACCCATCCGTCGGCCGGGAGGCCTCGTCAAGCTTCCCGCCTTTCACACACCACCACCACCACCTCCCCAGTCCCCCCGCCAGCTTTCCGTCCTGGGCACTGAAAGTGGCCTGCCAAGTGTTGTGCCTCCAAAACACCGGTGTATAAAAAGTAACACCCCCGGCAGGGTCACGACCGTTTGCACGCCCAGGCCGGGGAGCTGCGGCCAGCTCCCGAGTCCCCAGCGCGGGAAAGACGGGTTCAAAGGAGGCCACAGAAATGAGCAGAGCCCAGAACGCTGCTGCTATGAGGACAGGCTGAGAGACTTGGGGCTATTCAGCCCGGAGAAGGCTCCAAGGAGATCTTACGTGAACAGAGAAGGTCAACAAAGCTGGGGAGGGGTCTGGGGCACAGCCCTGTGAGGGGAGGCTGAGGCAGCTGGGGTTGCTTAGCCTGCAGAAGAGGAGGCTCAGGGGAGACCTTCTTGCTCTCTGCAACTCCCTGAAGGGAGGTTGTAGCCAGGTGGGAGTTGGTCTCTTCTCCCAGGCAGCCAGCACCAGAAGTAGAGGACACAGTCTCAAGCTGTGCCAGGGGAGGTTTAGGCTGGATGTTAGGAAGAAGTTCTTCCCAGAAGAGAGATTGGCCATTGGAATGTGCTGCCCAGGGAGGTGGTGGAGTCACCATCACTGGGGGTGTTTAGGAAGAGCCTGGCTGAGGCACTTGGTGCCATGGTTGAGTTGATTAGATGGTGTTGGGTGATAGGTTGGACTTGATGATCTCAAAGGTCTTTTTTCAACCCATTCCATTCCATTTCCGTAGCCTTCCAGTACTTGGAGGGGTCCTATAGGAAAGTCTTTTTAGCAGGGCCTGTTGTGGCAGAACAAGGGGTGACAGTTTTAAACTAAAAGAGAGATTTAGACTAGATAGAAGGATTAAATTATATTTTTTTTATGCTTGAGGATGGTGAAGCTCTGGCCCAGGTTTCCAGAGAGGTGGTAGAAGCCCCACTCCAGGTGAGGCTGGATGTGGCTCAGAGCAATGTGAAGGATGTCCCTGTTCACTGCAGAGGGGTTGGACTAGATAACCTTTAAAAGCCCCTTCCAACCCAAACCATGCTGTGAATCTCTGGCCAGGCACAGAGGAATAGGGTAGTAGGCTGGCCAAGAAGTGAGTGTCAAAAATCTAGTCTTCTCATTTCTCCTTGCCTGTATGTCCCCAGCACCAACATACCTGTACATGAACCTATTTGCCCCATTGCATTGCATTATCTGAGGCAATGTATTTAATGTATGTGCCACATTCACTAGCATATGATTTGGAATACTCTCTTTTAACCGTAGTTCTGCTTTCACGGGGTGTCATTTAATGATTCATGGGACAATTGCACTACCTGTACTAAAACCATGCCAGTAATGTAGCGATTCCACCTACAGATGACAGTGCTAGAATACAAGCTCTGAGTGGTTATAGGTCTGATGGTTCATTATCTCTTGCTGTACCTGTTGCTGCTGTACTAGCTTATTGTCCTAATTTAGGAGGGACAGAATCCTAGCCCAGCTGTGGTCTGCAGGCCAGTTTGCAGTCAGCCAGGACAGCTGACCCAAGTTGGCTACAGGTGTATCCCACACCATAAAGTCACGCTCAGTGTGAAGGGGGAAGTTGGCTAAGGATGGGAACTCTTCCCACTTCTCCTGTCTTCTCTCTGTTCCTGGAGGGACTTATTTGCCATTCTGTTCTCAAGGACTATCTTCTTATTTTTGTGTGTGACTGCTCTACATTTGCTGGGGTGAGTATAGCTTTGTATGTTGTATGGTGGCATCAGTATGAGGTTTGCCGTTTTGTTAAATCTGTGTTCATCTCAACCCAGGGGAAGCTTTGTGCTTTCCCTGGTTCTCTGCTCTTAGCTGGGGAGGGGGCACTAGTAGATAAAGCAACTGCTATAGTTTTTTCTCTTATGAACTGAACAGAGACAGTTATTAATTGCACTTCTCATGTGAACTCATCAACTTGCTGCATTTAAGATTCTATGTGTCTCTCTCAGAACCATTCATTGCCCCTAAACCCACCAAACAGGTTGCTCCTTTGCAGCTCATGGCCATGACTCCATTAATCCTCAGACCTTTCTAATTCATGAGACATTTGAACATCTTATCTGGGATTGTAACATCTGGATAGCCCTAGCACGTATGATTATCTTTTGGTTTTGGGAGGCTTCCTCAGGCTGCCCTGAGGTGATTACAAATAAGACTGGAGCATACAACGTGTTGCAGCCAAGTTTTGGTCCTCAAGAGTTCCTGGTGTATGGGGCATCATCTAAGCACTGATGCACTTTGTTTTCCTTTTGGTTACGGTGTGGAGCAGGCGGAGAGGGTCACCTCCCTCACTGAAGCCTCGGGGATGGTTATGGATGCAGCTGAGGGCCATCCTGGGCTAGGGAGAGCAGCCAGGGTTTATTTAACAACGTAATATTCTTAAACAAGCACTCCTTAATTATTATTTTAGCTCCTACTTGGTAAAATGTAGCTTGTTTGTGATGAAGGGTCATGTGGCTTGTTTCTGACTTGCATTCAGCTGTGTGGCTGTCCTTGTAGATGCAGATCCCAGGAGAATTTTCCAGGTAGTTCTGTCACCATCTTTTGCAAGGGTTTAGTACTTATTTTAGTGGGGGAGGTTTTAGCTTTTGTATGTCATGCCACTGACAGATAGTATTGATTGTGATCTTTGTTTCCTGCACCACGTTTTGCAGGTTTATTGGCACTGGAAAGAAGGCAGCAGCCATTCTACCACAGAACAATACTCAGCAGCAAAGAGACCCCATCTTGCAGATCTGCTTCTCCAAAACACCCAGCTGCTGCTCTTCATAAATGAATTCAAACACATATATCTGGCTGACATGGTGCATAAGTTGTGAGGTAACTTCTTTTTTTTTCCCATTCCTCCCATGGGTCTGTATTTAGCTTGTGTGTTTTGCTTAGCAGAGGGCCTTTTGGGAACTTCATTAAGAGCCTTTCTTTGGGCCTAATCTGAGAAGAGGCTGAGTTGCAGCCCTGTCTCGAAATGGCAGACCACAGCAGTTGACCTGGGGTGCAAAACACAATGATGACTTCGTGTCTAAAGGCTCAAAAGCAAAGTAAGGTGTCTACACAGAGCACGAGGTAGATGCAAGGCAATGTGGTTTAAGGTAATCCACTCTGGAACACTTTGAGCAGATGTCTTGATGCTTGCTGGAAGGTGAAAGATTTCCTGCCGTGACACTGTTAGCATGTGGCAGCCCTTCAAATCACAATCACTCCCTTACATGGTCATGTATCCTTGAGCAATGAGGGAGGCAGGGCAAATGTTTTTAGGTGTTGTAATTGCACTTGATGTCTGAAATAACTTAGATGAGATACAGTATCCATTTTTTATTCCATTTAGAGAAAGGGAGTAATCAGTTGGGCTGGTGCCTGCTACAGAGAGACTTTATTTTGGAAGCAAATGCAAGTGATGTCATGGAGGGGTTTGCCCTCCCCGGCCCCACCTTTCATTCCAGTGTTAATTTGCTGGTTTTGAGTGCTTTCTATTCCATGTTTTCAAATCAACAGAGCAGTGGGGCTCTGGAGCAGCTTTCCAACATGTTAGGACAGCAAGGGAAAACCTAATTAATTCTAAGCTGGAAAGCTGTCACTTCATTAATAGCAAAAAAATGTCAGGGGTTCTCCAGAAACCCCATCCATCTCACTTTCAAGTTAGGACAGTCAAAGGTGTGTGACTGAAGTAAGAGGAGTTCTGCAAGTTTGGAGCAGCTAAGAACCTGGCCTAGATGAGCTCAGATTCAATGACTGTAGCTTTGATAGAATAATGACAGAAATTCAGAAACCAAGTCTCAACAAAGGTGTGGGATTGCAGAGGGAGGTAGAGGGACAGACTGTAGTGTTTTACCTTCCTCCAGTGAAGTCAGTGAAAGATTGGGTGTGGGTTTGGCCTCCTGATGACTTGTACATCCAGGTCCTCAGTTCTGAGCACATCAAGGCATTTGTTAAGTACTCTTTCACCACAGTAAATAATGAAGCACACAGAAAGTAGAGTTAGATAGGTCCACAAATCTGCTCAGTCCCAGTGGCTTAAACCTGCTCTTTCTTTGCTTTGATACAAATAATTTTCTAGAGCATTTCCTCATCTGAACTAAAATGAACTTTATTACCCATCTCAGGAGTACCTAGCTGACACACCAGGCTTTTTGTACCCCCATTTCTAATAGCAGGAAATTATTTAAAGCTGGAGGTAGCTCCAAAGGGGTTTTTTCCCTCCTTTAGTGGAAGAAACTCTGGATTCTTGTGGCTGTTGCAGTCCATATCAGTCCTTGGGAAAGCTCAAAACAAAAGGAGTTGTGAAACAGAGAGTGTGTGTGTGTGGGGAGCTAATTGTTAATTTCAGTTCAATTTCTTCTGGAGCAAAGATCGTCGTTATCTGTTCTGAAGGGTTTCTGTTAGCTGAAAATCTGATTCCTTGTACTTAGCAGAACATTTATTTGAAGGCCTTTTTGTTTTCCCTTTATTTGAATGTAGTCCTTCAGACATTTCTAGAGGTTAATTTGTGGGGAGATGTTGTCTTGCTCTAAGAGCTGACTGTCATGGTGCAGTATTTGCAGCTTTCCCAAAACATCTAAGCAGAAAGATGAATTGCTGTCACAACATGAGGTATCTAAAAGGCCCATATGGTTCAGAACAGCCACTACAACTTTGCTAGAAACAGATGAACGTTGCAGCAATGATGCTGCTTCAAGTGGCAATGATGGGGCTGGATTAATTTACATAAATGTCATCCCATGGGCATCAGTAGACCCTGGCAGGATGCCAATCAATCTGTTTTTCTCCATTTTTGGCTGGCTTAGAGCTCTGGGCCAGGATCTGTCTCTGATCATGTGTCAGATATTACACACAGGAGAAGAATCCAGAACCCGTGCTGGGCTCCATGGAAAGCTAAACATCTCCTAATGGGATCCAGAAGCAGCAGCAGGCTGAGCAGAGCATAGCTTAAATACAGCATGGCCAGCCCACAGCAGCCTGAAGGTAGCTGGTAGGAGACATTCACAATAGAGGCTAATATGTGGACCACTTCTGACCTCAGGGAAGGCTACTTTAGAACAGTGGTGGCACTTAGAACTATTTGAGAACCACCTCAGCTGGCAAGAGAGGTGCTGACAACCTTTCTAACAGGGAAGTTAACACTTTGAATTGGAAGTGCTGGCAATTTCTTTGTGCACTAGCTTAACAATTAGAAAATGGCAGACTTGGATTCAGTTCCCTCCTTGGTATTCAGTGATGGTGGCCCCTGTGTCACTGGGGAAAAAGCCCTTAGCCTGATGGTTAGGGTTGGTGGTGGGGACCACCTGCCATTCATATTCCACACTCCAGATGGAGTAGAAAAAAGCATTTGAGATTCATGCTGTCAGAACAACAGTTGTTTCAACTTCACTGAGAGTGAAGTGAGGGAAGCCTATCCTAACACTGGAAGCTGTATTTCTTTGAGAGACACACAACCAATGCTCTAAGGAGGGACCACAGCCCTGCTCTCCCTTGATGAGCACCATTGCACCAGGTGACAGTATCATGCTCCCACCACCTGCTTCTCAGATCAATCTCATGTGTGCAGGGGCACTGCCCAGCAGTGCAAAGTGTTCCTACACACCTGAACCTTTCTTGTGGTGTTTACTGCCAGACATCATTGCATGAAGGGAGTCAGCACAAATGTGATGCCACAGCTGCATTTTGAACAGTCCCAGTCCTGTCAGTGTTCAAGACTCTGCAAATGTCTTCAGGGCCAAGAGTTTTAAGAAGACTGGGCAGACAAACATCACCATTTTGGATCCCAGCCAAGCACAGGTGTGAACTAAGCTTTGGTTTGTTAGTTTGTGTAAAGGCTGGGTTACTACCTAGGGTATTCTAAAACACAGACTTACAGGAAAGCTTCATAACTAAGCGAGGAGGCATCTTTGGAAATTAGAGTTGGACAACAGCTGAAGAAAGCTGTTTGAACTGCAGCTTCAAGTTTGGAGTCATTTTGTAAGGCTGCATTGATTTTTGAAGCAGCCAAATCTTTTTATTGGCAAGTCTGGTGAGCTGGTACTTAGAAGAGGAATTATTGTCTTCCTTTTATGTAAATGCTGTCCTCCAAGCCTCTCCATCCTTCTGTGGAGATCCTGCCTTACTAATCACTTGGAGTTTCTAGTGGTAAAGTCAGCTGTCCATCAGAAGTGTAATGGTTACTGTCTCTTCAAGCCACCCCTCAGTGAAAATAATCTGCCTTTGATTTTTCTTTGGTTTTTTAAACTCACTTAAGAGTTTAGAGACATGACATCACTGAATGACTTGTTTGTCATGAGTTGCTGCCCTTTGCTTTCTGGTCTATATAAATCAATGCAAATCTCCTGTCTGTACTCCCAGGTATGCTGCATTGTGCCACTGACAGTTTTTCACAGGGGAATCTGTGTTTGATGGGTGTGTATTTGTGTAGCACACTCTTGACGGAGCACTGTATCTCAGGGCATGCACCTGACATGGTGTTTCCTTTCTTCATAGAAAGCTCCAAGAGCATTGTTACAGAGGCAAAGCTTCAGGTAGTCTTCAGGCTGAGTATGTATGGGAACTGTGTGAGTAGCAGGAGCACTCAGATGCTAACAGCAGGTTATATAAGAACAGTAGGGAAGGGAGACTTCTGGCTGACACCCCTTGGACAGTCTCCCAAGATCTCACAAAAATGTACTATTCTCTGGGGGATCACTTCTGGCCAAGCTGAGTGAGCAGGGCTGTTGTTTCACCAGAAACAGCCAGATGCAGTGGAATCTGTATTTATCTGTTTTTGACAGATGAGAGGTTGAGTCAGGACTGCTGCAATTTGAACCTTCTATTACAGGGATGATAATTATTCCAGATTCAATGTTCCTTGTGTATTAAATCTATATATATACTGCTGCTTAACCCCTAATGGTTACAGTCCTGTCATCAAAGCTGGCAGGAGTGCTGCTGCTGACACAGTGGGGATCAAGACTGCATTTTTTTTTTTTGCCTGCCAGTCAGGCTGGGCTTTTTCATGGCTGCAGGAAATTCCTCCTCCTGAGCTTTGGCTATATTCCTCAATCAGAGATCAATTTGCAAGAACTTTTCCCTTGCAAAACCACACTCCTTTCCTGAATTTTTGCCTGCACAATACAGTGACTGATAAAACAGTTCCCATTTAGATGATGCCCAGTGTATCAAGTGAAACAGGCAAATTCATTTTCAGTGCTAGCATCTGCCATTGGTATGTCCCCTCTGAGCTGCCAACTTTCCAGCGGAGCACTGGTTGAGTTGCCTACAAAGGCTCCAGTGTTTATTAATGGGTCACAGAAAGAAAGTGATTAAAAACCACAATCTTAAAAAGTCTAAGGCAAAGATTCTTGGTTCTGCTGGCCACCTCTAGTCAACAGGAAGACTCTTTTGTTCAAATAGCTCATCTGTTAGTTCCATGCTAAACAGCTGTTCCCACTTAACTGCACTTCTAGTCAAAACTATCCAAAGTTTGCAGCTCTTCAAGGTTAAAATCCTTCCATGTGTCCAGTTACCAACAGCTTCTTTCTAGGTAACTGGAAAGAAATGGATGGAAACTCAGTTTTAGACCTTCTTCTGTCCCTGCCCATCTCAAGAGGGTAATGTAGAAAGAGTAGCGTAGCAGTGGTGCAGCAATGAAGCAAGCTGACCCAGGAGTGGCTCTGACAGGAATGACACAGGAATTCTGATACTGGACTGTTGAAACTCAAGCCAAACACACAAAAGGAATGTGTTCCAGTGCTGGGCTAGCAGATTGAATCTTTGTATTCCATTATGCTAGTTTGGCTACTGAATGACATCCAGGAACACTTCCTCGTGGTTGCTTTTGCTTCAAAGTTACATCTTTCTACAGTTATATAGCTATGGAAATGGAAGGATAAATAGTATCACTATAGGTAGACAAAACACATTCCTGCTGAGGCCAGTCTGCATCTAGGCAGCTAAGTGCATGACCTGTGCATATGTCACTTTTGAGTGTCTAACCAAAACAACCTTCACAAAACAAACAAACAAAACCCACCCAAAATACAAACACAACTCCCAAACAAAGCCACCCCAAACAAAACTCCCCAAAACCCAACAAAACAAACCCAGAGAACTTCTACACAACCACCACCAAAACCCCCACAACTCCCTGAAAAAAACCAAACCCAGGCAAAGCAAACCAAAAACCTCCACCCCCTCCCATCAATTTAGCATCTCCTAAAAGGGTTTGCCCTGCTAGCCTTACTTGATGTTTTCTGTTCATGCTTGAGTCAACTAAGAAATGAGGTGTTCTGTGGACTTGCAAAGTAATTTTAGTAATGTGCTCATGATCCTGCCAAAACAAGCAGATGTTGGCTACAGGTGTTTAGACTGTGTTAATAAAACATTATTATCTGGAAACCAGAGCTCGAAGGCTGGGGGGTGTATGAAAAATAAGCTATTTTGGGCCTCCTAAAGTACAAGATAACAGTGAGGGCCTTGAAAATTCGAGCACTAAATGCTTACTAACTAGGGGAGAAGATTGCAGTGATCTTCTTGCACTGGATCACTAATGAGCTCATGCTTGCATGCTTACATACACAGAGCTGTTGGTGAGAGTCCAGAGGAGGGCCACAAAGATGATCCCAGAGGTGGAACACCTCTGCTGTGAGGATATAGGCTGAGGGAGCTGGGATTGCTCAGCCTGGAGAAGAGAAGGCTCTGAGAGGCCCTTAGAGCTGCCTTCCAATACCTGAAGGGGTTGGACAGGAAAGCTGCAGAAGGACTATTCATAAGGGTGTCTAGCAATAGGAAGCAAGGGGCAATGGTTTCAAGCTGAGGGTGAGTAAGGTTAGACTGGATCTTGGGAAGAAGCTCTTCAGAAAGAGGGGTGGTGAGACTGGTACAGGTTGCCCAGGGAAGTTGTGGAGGCCTTGGTCAGTTGAGTCTAGTTAAGAGGTGTCCCTGCCCACAGAGGGGAGCTTGGAGCAGATGATCTCTAAAGTCCCTTCAAACCTGAGCCATTCCATGATTCTAGTAAGAACCAGTGAGCACTGTTCTGTAGCACCTATGCACTTCTGGCAGTTCCCAAGGGATTAATGTATGAATATGAATGAAGGAGGGGGAAATAACAAGGTGTCCTGTTTCCAGTCTGCTTAGGCAGTTGCCTCTGGCAGCTACAGTGCTGGTCTGCAGAGCAGTGACTGATGTGCTTGCTTCTTTTCCAATCACCTCTGCAAATCAGCCTTTTACCAAGACGGGCAGAGTGAGTTTGTGGCGTGCTCATTTCAAAGTGTAGCTGGGTTTTACCTCTGGAAGAACAGACACCCTTAAATTTCATGAAAGTTTACATAGCTTATTTTGTGCCAAGTTTGTAGAGAAACCATTTCCTCTTCTCTTCCCAGCACAGACAGCTTCCAGAAAGCATTTTATGGTCAAAATGCTATAGGCAGGGGATGGGTGGATGCGGGGGTGCAGGGGAGGCTGGAGCTTGGATAAAAGGGTTCTGTCTTTCTGGGTGGGAGTCACAGTCCACACCTAATTTACAAACCAGCTTTATTGAGGCAGCTTTGTTTAAAAGAATGTTGGAATAAAAGGTCCTTATTTTTAATTGCAGAACCCTAGCAGTTCTACAGACAGAGCACAAATTGGGTGTGATAAGACTGAGGTGTGATGAATTAGTTACCCAGTTCTGACCATTGGCTTTTCAGACCTTAGGCTGCTTCTTGAGTGCCTTTTTATTTTGTAGTCTTGAAATAAATACACAATCATAGAATTGTCAGGGTTGGAGGGGACCTCAAGGATCAGCCAGTTCCAACCCCCCTGCCCTGGGCAGGGACGCCTCACAAGATGCAGAGCTTATACCACCTTATAGATGCAGAGCTTCCACTCTGATGGACAGAAGAAGTATTACCTGGTATGTTTCCCACTGTAAGCACTGTCTTTGTCTCACCACCCTCATGGGGAAGAACTTCTTCCTAACATCCAATCTGAATCTACTCATTTCTAGTTTTGTTCCATTCCTCCCAGTCCTATCGCTCCTTGACACACTAAAAAGTCCCTCCCCAGCTTTCTTGGAGCCCCCTTCAGATACTGGAAAGCCACAATTAGGTCTCCTCAGAGCCTTCTCTTTTCTAGACTGAACAGCCCCAACTCCCTCAGTCTGTCCTCATAGGAGAGCAGCTCCAGTCCCCTGCTCATCCTCGTGGCCCTCCTCTGGACACCTTCCAGCACCTCCAGATCCTTCCTGGTGCTCCAGGTGGGGTCTCACTAGAGCAGAGTAGAGGGGGAGAATTGCCTCCCTTGACCTGCTGGCTATGTTTCTCTTGATGCAGCCCAGGATGTGATTTGGCAAAGTATAAGGCTCAGTAACTGATTGCTTTTGATGCAGTTTAGCAAACCAGTGTGATTCATCTTGCCAGCACTGCTCTTTTCTGCACTTTGAGCAACACAGTTCTGACATTGTGCATGCAGCATGTGAAAGTTCAATGGGACTCACTGTTGTACAGGCTCTGGGTGGCAGAAGGCTGGAGTTTCTCTTACTGGTTTTCTGCCTTTTACTTTTTCTTTTGTTGTGCAGTGTCCTAGATCATTTCCACTGCAGATGCAAACTTCCATTCATTGGGAATTCAGGGCACTCTACAGCATGCTTCCTTACCACTTGTACATGATGCTATAGAACTCCACAGACCAAACCCCTGGTCTTCACCATGTGTATCCTTTTTGAGGAACTTCCAAGGCATTCTGCAGCTGGGTGGAAACACTCCAGTGTTTCCAAACCATTCTCTAACCTTTTGATGGGGTGCATGCCCCATCCCTGGAAACACTCAAGGTGAGGTTGGATATGGCTCTGAGCAACCTGGTCTGGCTTGAAGATGTTCCTGCTCATTGCAGGGGGGATGGACTAGATGAACTTTAAAGGTCCCTTCCATCTCCAACCATTCTATGATTCTGTATTTTTATTTGTTTGACTTTCACTAGACCACCTATAATGGCTGTAGAGATGAACTGAAGAAGTGGAGTAAGCGAAATGTGCCTACAGGATGAGCAATTTCATAGAATCAATAAGGCTGGAAAAGACCTCAGAGATCATCAAGTCCAACCTATCCCCCAACACCTCCTAACAACTAAACCATGGCTCCAAATGCCACGTCCAATCCTTTTTGGAACAGCTCCAGGGATGGTGACTCCACCACCTCCCTGGGCAGCACATTCCAATGGCCAATTACTCTTTCTGGGAAGAACTTTCTCCTCACCTTGAGCCTAAACCTCTCCTGGCACAGCTTGAGACTGTGTCCTCTTGTTCTGGTGCTGGTTGCCTGGGAGAAGAGACCAACCCCCACCTGGCTACAACCTCCCTTCAGGGAGTTGGAGAGAGCAAGAAGGTCTCCCCTGAGCCTCCTCTTCTCCAGGCTAAGCAACCCCAGCTCCCTCAGCCACTCCTCACAGGGCTGTGCTCCAGACCTCCCCCCCAGCCTCATTGCCCTTCTCTGGACACATTCAAGTGCCTCAATATCCTTCAAGTCTTATGCTCTGTGCACTTTTGTGTTTACTGCTAAACCAGTCCCAGAAATTAATCAGAACAAAACCTGCTTTTAAAGTAGCCTTGTGAAAGTGGATGATCAGTCCAGCATGACTCTGAAGACTGAAGACCTGGCTCACTTTGGCCACCAAAAGCAGTTAGGGTCATGCCAGTCCCTCACGAGCCACACCTTTGACAGTAATTACACAACATTAATTTATGTGTAACTGATAGAGTTGATATGAAAATATTTTGAGTGCAAAGACGTTCCAGGTGCTCTGAATTTATCATGTGGCTGCCTAAAACAGAACTAGTATTTGTTCAAAATGCTGTTTATTAAACCCCATTCTGCCTGAGAATGTTTTCTGGGTATAGTTTAGCCTTCTTTAGTACACTGTGCTTCTGTGGTTGTTTCAAAGGATCTGAAGGTCTCCATGAACTTTACAGACCTTTAGATGGAGAAATTAGCTTGAACTGGTAATTGAGGGGTTTGTTTTCCTCACTTGAAATTCAGCAGAGAAAGCAGTGTGGTTCTTCCACATTCATTGTAACCCAAAACTACTCTCTAAAGAGCTTCTGAGAAGTTTGAAAGGGAGCCCACACCAAAGTGAACAGCTGTGGAAAACTGCAGAAGATGAAGATAATTCAAGGTCCTTTCACACAATCCCCTTGTAGAATACCCAGTCCAAACCAGCATTACACTGTGCTCTTCTGAGTATTACCTGCAGGTTGGTAGTTTTTTTAGCTGGACTTTCTATCAGGCTAAGCTGTGTTTTCCATGGCTCTTACTTTTTTTTTTTACTGCTAGTATCTAAGTTCTGTCTAAACTTGCTTGCCATGATTTCAAGGTATTTGCAAGCTCTGCAGCATTTGACATATTCTTTCTAGGAAAAAAAAAACAAAAAGACAGCCTCTGGCTTTCCTCATCTATAATTGATAGAGTATTTAGAAAGCATTGCAAATCCACTCCTTGTTTTTACCCTTGTAGAAAACCTCCATCTCAAAGCACAGTACAATCTTTGGGTATCCAGGGACTGAACCTCTTGGCCTGTAATCTTGGCTGTATGATGGGTAATTGAGAACAGTTGGTGGTTAAGTACTGGCTAAGTCCAAAGCTACTCAGCAGAATATTTCACTAGTCCCAAGCTTTCCTATGTTTAAGTGATTGAATGTGTTGCAAACGTTTTGATTTGCATTAGGCCTCCCATCTCATCACTGCCTGCCTGGCTTGGCTTCAAGCACGTTGCAAGGAGCAGAAGAGCATTTCAGGTTTACACACCAGTAGTATGTTGCTGAGGCTTTATTTCCTTTTCACGTGTTTCCATAAATTAATCTTTATGTGAAATGACTCATCAGCACGTTCCTCAGCTTTCTTCAGGGATTCTGAGACTGATTTGTACCAGCAGGGTATGAAGGAATTTTCATATCTACCTTCTTGGCACTTGGTCTCTAGAAGAGATCCAATAGTAATACTGCTGGGATACACAGATAGAGAATGAGAGCTGGCATTTTATTTCCATCAAAAGGATTGGGAACGGCATCAGACCCTTGAGATCTATTTTAGTTTGATACAGAGTAGCTCAAAGCTGCAGCCCCCTGAATGTTACATGAGGAACATAACATCCTCCAAGAGGAGATGCAAAGGCATGAATCCCAGTGCTTTAATCCTCATTTAATGCCTGACCTGTGACATTCCTGAGAGCTAAGTTTTCAGAGAGGCAATGAACCTTTGCTGTACTGTGTTTTCAAGTCTCATCCCTCCAGGACCAGCTTCTCCAGGAGCTTTAGGCATGTCTGTGCTTATCCCTCTGCTCAGGGTGTACTAGTCATTGCTGGGGTTTGGGCTGACTGAAGAACAGGCGATCATGAGAGTGATCAACACCCCTAAAATGCTTCTGGAGAGCTTGGCTTAATTTTCAAACATACAGACATACAAGTGAGAGTGTAGTCTATGTGTGTGTGTGTGTGTGCACCATAAAAATAGCCAAATGTTTTAAATCCCTTTTCTAAAGAAGACATTGGACAGCTTTTGCATTCTGCTCCCTGAAGAAAACTCTGACAGAAAGCAACTGCATTTCCCTGGCTGACAGGGATCTTGAGCTGACTGTGTGCTCATGGAGAGCCACATGTTGCATCAGCTACAGGGTGAATGGAGTGGAGGCATGCAGCAGGCAGGTTTTGGTAACACAGAACAGACAGGAGGCTCCTTTAGGAGTTAATAAAGCAGGTAACACTTCTAGCAGCCTCCAGGCAATAGCAATCGCATGAGGAGCAGAGACCTGTTCTTGACAGAGGCGATGAGTAATGAGGACAAAACTGCATAAATAGTAAAGAGTCCAAGGAATAGTTTTGAAAACACAGAACTTCTTAAATAAATGGGAATAAATAAAGGCTGTGCCACTGCCTGGCAAAACAAAGTGCCAAGGTAGCCTTTATCTTTGTTGGTTGTGTCAACATACTTCAGTGATGAACTATGGGTTTTTCTTCTGAAAATGAAGTGTGTCCATACAAGCCAACAGCACAATGTGCTACTTAAATCTAGGCAATCACCAGACAATTTACACAGCTTGTTTAAAGGATGCTTTGGAGGGCTGATTTGGAACATGCAGTGTGACTGTTGTTGGATGTAGGATGTGATTTGTAACCACAAATCTGGTTATATTTAAATAGCTGCCTGAGATGCTAACTTTTTTTTCACTGGTTAGGTCATTGGGCAGTAGCCATTTCCCAGCAATTTGTCAATACTAAACAAAAGCATTTTTGAAAGCACTTTAAAAACATTTCATCAGGCTGCATCCCTTCTGTTGCTGGGGTGATGCAGCTGGGTGGTGGATGCACAAAGAAGAGGGAACTGGGCCAGTGATCCATTGTCCCACCATTTTCCCTGCTTTGTTGTTTAGTGGCTGTTGGTCACAACAACCCCATACAGTGCTACAGGCTGGGGACAGAGTGGCTGGAGAGCAGCCAGGCAGAAAAGGACCTGAGGTTACTGGTTGACAGCAGCTGAACATGAGCCAGCAGTGTGCCCAGGTGGCCAAGAAGGCCAATGGCATCCTGGCCTGCATCAGGAATAGTGTGGCCAGCAGGAGCAGGGAGGTCATTCTGCCCTGTACTCAGCACTGGTGAGGCCACACCTTGAGTCCTGTGTCCAGTTCTGGGGCCCTCAATTTAAGAAGGACATCAAGACACTTGAAGGTGTCCAGAGAAGGGCAACAAAGCTGGAGAGAGGTCTGGAGCACAGCCCTGTGAGGAGAGGCTGAGGGAGCTGGGGTTGCTTAGCCTGGAGAAGAGGAGGCTCAGGGGAGACCTTCTTGCTGTCTACAACTCCCTGAAGAGAGGTTGTAGCCAGGAGGGGGTTGGTCTCTTCTCCCAGGCACCTAGCACCAGAACAAGAGGACACAGTCTGAAGCTGTGCCAGGGGAGGTTTAGGCTGGAGGTGAGGAGAAAGTCCTTTTCAGAAACGTAGATTGGCCATTGGAATGTGCTGCCCAGGGAGGTGGTGGAGTCACCATCCCTGGAGGTGTTCAAGAGGGGATTGGATGTGGCACTTGGTGCTGTGGTTTAGTAGTCATGAGGTCTTGGGTGATAGGTTGGACTTGGTGATCTCTGAGGTCTTTTCCAACCTTATTGATTCTAGTGGTTTCTTTTCAGAAGTCCACCTGAGTGTGCATTGGGCTTGTTTAATAATGTATAGATAAAAAAAAAATCTTCTCATTGTTGTTTTAAAAATAAATGCTGTTCCTAGGTATGTCTGCAGTTCCAGCCAGTTGCCCTAAACCTGCAGCCATACTATTCACTGCTTTTCAAAAAAATTGTAGTGTTGGGTGATAGGTTGGACTTGATGATCTCAAAGGTCTTTTCCAACCTGGTCTGGTCTATTCTATTCTATTCTATTCTATTCTATTCTATTCTATTCTATTCTATTTCATCTTGTTCAGGGTTTCACATGCAGATCCTTGCTTTTCTCTCCTGCAATCACTTGGAACTTAGGTTTGTTCTCTGTAATTCCTTCTCGCCATTGTGTGCAAGGTCAAAGAGGGAGGAAGGGATAGCTGTTTGTCTGGGATGCTGATTCCTCTTGGATGCTGGTGTCTTATTGGGTGCTTGTCAGGTCATTTCTTTTTCCTGTCATTTGCAAAGTTTTCCCTGACAGGGTGTTGCAGATGCCAGTGACAGCACAGGTCTATGTCAGGTAGTAGACGCCAGCACAAACTTGTATCTTTGGAGTTTTGATATAAAATGGAACATTTGCAGTGGGGGTTTCGTCTTCAGATAGTTGTTCTATCACTCAATGACCATCCTCTACCTCTGGGAACTGGGAAAAGGAAAGGAGGACTGTGGGCTGATATGGAAACAAATGTAATCGAATAAAAATTCTACTGTTAATACTAATAGGAAGTACACCTGGTTATAGTCAGCCAAGGTAGTGGTGGTGAGCTGTGCACCCCCATTGTGAGTGCCACGGCTGCAGTGAAAGCACAACGGTCACAGCAAACAGAGCAGGCCTTGGAAGCAGGATGATGGGCAAGACCCTCCAGGGATGGCAGCCGTCAGGAGGAGATCTTGCCCACAGCAAACTTACCAATTTATAGCGGACGTGAGGTTTACGGCATGAAATACTTTTGCTGGCTCAGCTGCTCTGGCTTTTTCCTCCTCCTGGCTTTAGCACTTGGCTAACTCAAGGCTGCTGAAGACCTTGGTCACTCTGAAGACCAGGATACCGTCGGGGGTGGGGGAGTGGGGGGAGCTGGGGGGCGCCCCGAGGCAGCGCCACGTCGCAGCGCAGGCAGCCCGGGGCCGGGGAGGGGACGGGCGGGAGGGGATGGCGGTGGCAGCGCGGCTCCCCGGCTCCGGACTGCGCAGCCCCGCCGGCAGGGTGGGGGAGCTGGCGCCGGGGCTCCTCCTTCCCCCGTCCCGGCTGCGAGCGCTTCATCCACGTTTGCAAGTTTGCAGCGGCGGGAGGAGGAGCGGGCAGGCCGGGCGGCTTCCTCTGCTTCTCCGTCCCTCCCCTCTCCAGTCGAACGCTCTCTGCGACTGTTCCCCACCCGTCCCTCCATGGCGGGGCCGGCGGCCGTGCGGCGGCGGGGCCCCGGCCCCGGCGCGGTGCTGCTGTTCCCGGCGCTGTTGGTGAGCTGGGCGGCGTGCCAGGCGCCGCCGGTGCCCGCCGCCGAGTTCCCCGGGGACGGCGCCGAGCTCAGCATCGAGCAGCGCTTCGTGCCCGAGAGCTGCCCGCGGGCCGTGCGGCCCGGGGACTTCGTGCGGTACCACTACCTCGGCGCCTTCCCTGACGGCACCCGCTTCGATTCCAGGTCTGGTTTGCGATCGCTTCGGGCTTGGCGAGCAGCGCCGTACCCGGGGTGCAGGTCCTGTCCCGTCCCCCCCCCCCCCCCCGGCGCTTGGCTGGTGTGAGGGTGCGCACTGGGAAGGGGAGAGGAGTGAGTGGTGCCGTACCCACGAGGGCTCGGAGGTGGTAGTGCCCCCACAGCGTTTTTTTCGGGGTTGTTCAGGGATAGGGAGTGAGGTTCGGTCCGTGTCCCACTACGCTTCCCAGCCGTGTCCTGCGAGCAGTTCTGGGGTGACCAGTTGGAAGCGGATCGGTAGCCAGCTAGGCAGCGTTTTACAAGTGCGAAGGCAGGATGTGCATGGCCACTGTGGGAGCAAATGCCTGAAAGGGCAGAGAGCCTGGTTATGCCTGCTGGAGGCTAGAGTGAGATCCCTGGTGAATGAATCCAGTTTATAGTAGTTTGCATGCCCTAATGGATCCTCACTGCGTTCTTCCAGTTGCTTTTCCAAGGTGCTGACCAGGAGCTTTCTGCTCCAGGATAGAAGACTGTCAGGCTACTCGGCTAGCCTGGCAAACAGGAGCCTGTGAGGTGGCCCAGCTTCTCATAGCGTTCAGTGATTTCTGGCCCACTTCTTTCTCTGTTTGCTCTGTCTTCTCTAGGCTCAAACATACTTGAATACAGACATTTCTGAATCATTGTTATTATCCCAGGCAACCAGCACCAGAACAAGAGGACACAGTCTCAGGTTGTGCCAGGGGAGATTTAGGCTGGAGGTTAGGAGGAAGTTTTACACAGAGAGAGAGATTGGCCATTGGAATGTGCTGCCCAGGGAGGTGGTGGAGTCACTGCCACTGGAGGTGTTCAGGAGGAGACTTGATAGGGTGCTTGGTGCCATGGTTTAGTTGATTAGGTGGTATTGGATGATAGGTTGGACATGATGATCTTGAAGGTCTCTTCCACCCTGGTCTGGTCTATTCTATTCTATTCTATTCTAGTCTATTCTAGTCTATTCTAGTCTATTCTAGTCTATTCTATTCTATTTGCCAGAAGCACAGGAATTATCAGGCTGTGCTTACACAGAAATGTTTGGATCAGTTACCCATGAATAGATGTGACCTATGTACAGTGAAGGGCCTGGCTGCTTTCCTGCTGTTTTTTTGAGATCAGGAAGCCTAAACAGTGGGATCAGGAGCCTGTGAAGGATGCTGATGCTGCTGACAGCTTGTTTGTTTTTTCTTGTTTCATTCACTGCCACTGATCAAAGTATTACTCAGAAAGAAAAACCAAAATGTATTTTCAGTAATCCCAGTAATCTCCCTTGTGTTTCAAGGAAAATCTACAGCCTTAGGGCAATAGCTGTCCTTCAGAGTCAGCTCAGCACTTCCTCTGGAGCTGACTGTACTGGAGTATGCCAGCAGTGCCGCTTCACCAGCGCTTCTCTGGAAAAAGCCTGGCTTGCCCTTGGCCTTTCAGCTGGCGTTGGTGCAGCCTCACCAAAGAGACACAGCAAGGGCAGTGAATTCGTTGGCAAGTGACAGTTTTGGAGAAGAAGCCTTAGCTGCAGATGTGAGGATACACAAAGGCACCATCCTCACGGCTGGCTTTACAAAACTCTGACAACTGGCAAACCAGCCACGTGCTCAGCAATGTGCTTCTGATTCCTCCAGACACACACTGAGGCTTGCTTGTGTGCTCTTGAGTTGTGCCAGCAAATTTCTGCACTGAGGCAGGGCACCTGGAGAGGCTTCCCTGGGGGGCTAGCTCTCTTTTAATTCCAAGTTCTTTGTGATTTGGCTCGGAATTTATTTGGGAGAGGAACAGGCTGTTAGGGCAGTACAGCACTGATGTCATTGACTCCACGCAATTTCAATCATAGAATCAATAAGGTTGGAAAAGACCTCAGTGATCATCAAGTCCAACCTGTCACCCAACACCTCATGACCAACTAAACCATGGCTTCAAGTGCCACTTCCAATCCTTTTTGAACATGTCCACAGACAGTGACTCCACCACCTCCCTGGGCAGCACATTCCAACGGCCAATCTCTCTTCCTGTGAAGAACTTTCTCCTCATCTTGAGCCTAAACTTCCCCTGGTGCAGCTTGAGACCGTGTCCTCTTCTTTTGGTGCTGGTTGCCTGGGAGAAGAGACCAACCCCCATGTGTCTACAACCTTCCTTCAGGTAGTTGTAGAGAGCAATAAGGTCTCCCCTGAGCCTCCTCTTCTCCGTAGACATTCCAGACGACATGGACTGTCATCATTGCTACTTAGCTTGAGTATTTGTATGGCTGCCTTCATTTCAAAAAGGTGCAGAAATCAGGGCTGTTCAGCCTGGTTGGTTGTTTTTTCTAGATGGCAGCTTGAGTTGGTGAACATTTTTATTTACAATGTCCTTTGTTTAAGATTGAAGATAGTGGTCTATCATGTTGAGATGCTGGAAACTTAGGAGGGTTTTATGTTCTGTAGCTTGATGGAAGAAATATTTTAGAGTATTTCTCATAAAATCTTCATATTTTTTTGTCCCTGCATGCAAGTCAAAGATAATAAGTTTATACTAAAATTGCCCTATTGGTCCATCATTCTCTGCCCATTTCAGTTGCTACTTGTTTGGGGCCTTTTAAAGTTTATGGATGTATTTAGGAGCCTCAGTTTAGTCAAACAGCAGTAGGAAACAAGGCTAGAAAATACTCTTGATGTTGAACTGAGGGCAGTTTCACTTTGGAATAGGTTGCCCAGGGGGATTGTGGATGCCTCCTCCCTGGTGGTGATCAAGGTGAGACTGGATGAGGCCTTGAATAGAATAAACCAGGTTGGAAGAGACCTTCGAGATCATTGCGTCCAACCTATCATCCAACACCACCTAATCAACTAAACCATGGCACCAAGCACCCTATCAAGTCTCCTCCTAAATACCTCCAATGATGGTGACTCCACCACCTCCCTGGGCAGCCCATTCTAATGGCCAATCACTCTCTCTGTGTAGACTTTATTCCTAACCTCCAGCCTAAACCTCCCCTGGCTCAGCTTGAGACTGTGTCCTCCTCTTCTGGTGCTGGTTGCCTGGGAGAAGAGACCAACCCCTGCCTGTCTACAACCTCCCTTCAGGTAGTTGTAGAGAGTAATAAGGTCTGCTCTGAGCCTCCTCTTCTCTAGGCTAAGCAACCCCAGCTCCCTCAGTCTCTCCTCTCCTCTTGAGCAGCAGTATCTCCTCAGTCTCTCCTTCCTCATTCTCTCCTCTCCTCTTGAGAAGCAAAGCCTAGTTGAGAGGTGTCCTTGCCCATGGTGGGGAGGTTGGGGGAGATGATTTCTGAGGTCCCTTCCACCCTTTGATGATTCTATGATTCAGGTGCTGGGATTGTTCTTGAGGTTTAAAAGACTGCTGCTGTGTTTCCTAGCAGGAGGTGGTAATGCTGCTGCTCTTGTTAACAGGCTGTTGACAAAGCCTTAGTCCTCACAACCACGTCACATAAGTTAACTAATGTGCCTGCTGGTTCTTTCTTTCTTTCCCTTGCCCACATTGGTATTTGGATTTTTATTTCCATGGCCATAAAAAGATTTGTATTTTTTTAAGCTTGAATTTAACTTCCTAGTCATCTGCTCTTAATTTGGTGAATTCCAGTAACTGAAACTACTTTTGCTTAGTTCTCAGGAATCTGCAAAGTCAGTCCTGCAGAGCTGTGTGAGCTGCTCCCTGCTTTGTTCAGCTCTCTGCCTAGCATCAATGCTTTCTTAATTGTAAGTTGATTTTTGTCAAAGGAAAAAAAAAAGAGAGAGAGAGAAAGAAAGCTCTTCCTGTTTGCAGTCCATCCCAGCTGTATTGCCAAGCTTTGTCAATTGCTGAGAAATACCATTTGGGGGGTGGATTTCTTAGTACCTGTTATTAGTCTTAACATCTTAATTACGTTTTTGTGTGGATAACAGAATTTTTCAGGAGCCACTTGGAATGCTTTCCACCCCTGCCTGGGAGCAGAAATATTTGTGCAATGAAAGGGAATGCTCTGTATAGAGAGCTGTTTCTTTCAGGGGAAATGTTTGCCAGGAGGGGAGTTAAAAAAACCAACCAACCAACAAACCAAAACAACCAGAAGATGGAGCAAACAGAGATCACTCAGTAAAGTATTTGAGGGATTTGAGGCCCTGGGACTGTTAGGAGGCTCAGTATGTTGTGGAAGTGATGTGTACAGCCTTTGAAGGAAAGTTTGACATCATTTCCCTAGTGATATCTAGCTCCTGGCTGCTTTCCAGAATATTTCAGCAGGCAGAGGCACAAGCCTTTTTATTTTTTTTTCACTTGTTTCAGTAGGGCTGCCTTTTATCTGTGAAAAAATGAAGAGAGTCCTTTGGATTTGGAAAGCAATTTGAGAAAATGGGAAGCAGCAAAAGCTTAAAAATAGGCATAAAGCTTTGGAAGTGCTTCCTGCTCCCTGTTTGCTTCCTGCTCTGTCCCTGGAGGTGTTCAAAAAAGGATTGGATGTGGCACTTGAAGCCATGATTTAGTTAGTCATGAGGTGTTGGGTGACAGGTTGGACTTGATGATCTCTGAGGTCTTTTCCAACCTTATTGATTGTACGAATTGTCCATTGCTTCAAAAATTAAAGGGCAGAAATTCAGGCGCAGCGGAGTGGGGTCACTGTGCAGCTGTATGGTGATCA
The DNA here is from genome assembly GCA_033816785.1 of Picus viridis. Taxonomy (NCBI): domain Eukaryota; kingdom Metazoa; phylum Chordata; class Aves; order Piciformes; family Picidae; genus Picus; species Picus viridis. Next base: position 33,059,407 of record CM066574.1, read on the forward strand.
GACTAACCATATAAGCCACAGTTAGTGTTCTGCTGGAGTAACAGTGCTGTTCTCCAGCCTCTCTGGCAAACCCAGAATCATCTAAGCTGCATTTCTTTTTACCTTTTACATGATCACAGTGGGAGATCGTTTGGCCGAAGCAGTTGATTCTTGGTCTGGCAAACTCAGTGTTCGAGGCATGTGCCTGCTTCTTGCTGTTCGAGTCTTAATGATGTGGGAGTTGGGCATGTGGAGGAGAAAATAAGTGACCAGCTGGAGAAAATAAATAACCAACTGGCACTTACTCAGGAAAGGCATCTTTTCCCCTTTCCTCTTCTCCTGCAGAGGGTCCCCAGCCATGATGTCTCATGTTGTAAAGCTTATTGAGCTGGTGTAGTATTTTTTAGGCTTTTGTCATCAAAATCAAATTGCTGAGCTCCTGCTGTAGGAGCAGCCATCCTTTTGTATCTTCTAATGGTCATCACCTTTTCTTCCTCATCCATGATTTTCCAGTACTTACAGTGTTGGTGTGTAAATAATCCATTTGTAGTTACAGGCTTTGGGTGCCTGCAGTGTATATCACATGCTGCTAGAGTTCTAACATCGCACCATCTAGCTAGTTTCAGCTAGATGGTCTGCAGTGAACAGAAGGAGAGCTGGGATGAAACCTCTGAAGCACTTGGATTCGTCCCCTTACTTTAGCAGCTATCTCATGATAAAATTGCACTCATCGGGCAAGAGGTGGACAAACCACAGGATCACAGAAACATTCGGGTTGGAAGAGACCCTCAGCATCACCAAGTCCAACCCAGAACTCTACAGCGCTCACCCCTAAACCATATCCACAAGCACCACATCCAAGCCACCTTTAAACACATCCAGGGTTGGTGACTCAGCCACCTCCCTGGGCAGCTCATTCCAATCCCTGACCGCTCGTGCTGGGAAAAAATGTTTCCTACTGTCCAGTCTAAACCTACTCAAGCACAGCTTGAGGCAATTCCTTCTTGTTCTATCACTAATTACCTGGGAGAAGAGACCAGCACCAGCCTCTCCACAATGTCCTTTCAGGTAGTTGTAGACAGCAATGAGGTCTCCTTTCAGTCTCCTCTTTTCCAAACATAATTACAGTTAAACTCTCCAAATCCCAATGGAGTGATGGATAGATGAACTGCTAACCTTTTTACCTGCTTTGTCTCCTTTAGCTATGACAGGGGATCCACGTTCAACGTGTTTGTGGGAAAAGGGCAGCTGATTGCTGGGATGGACAAGGCCCTGGTCGGGATGTGTGTGAATGAGCGGCGCTTCGTCAAGATTCCCCCAGGCTGGCCTATGGCACCGAGGGCGTCTGTAAGTGCAGCGTGGGGCCAGCCAGGAGCTGCCTCTGCAAGGGTTCAGCAGGGACCAGGGGAAGTGGACTCACAGAAGACAAGGGTAGAGATTGCAAGTCTGTGTGTTTCCAAGAAGGACACAGAGCTGAGAGGTGAACCTGCCCATGGCAAGGTGGTTGGAGCAGATGACCTCTAAGGGTCTCCTCCAACCTGAGCTATCTTAGGATTCTATGAATTTCTGAGAGTTTCCACCCTGCTCAGGGGTATTTGTTAAACCTACAGCCTAGCTCACGGCTCCAGGCTGCCCCTGCGTACGCAAGGAAGAGCTGCTGACTGTAGAGGACATTAAGCAAAGAAACTTTGCTACTGAAGTTAGTTACTGATGTCTACCTCACTGTTAAATACTTACTCTGTCTTGGCATAGCAGTGCTGCACTAAGTATGGCAATGCCAAAAGCAGCTTTGCTCTGCGGGCTCAGAGGCAGCAGTTTGCAGGATGGATACAGTTAATAACAATGCGTGTTGCCAGATTTCCCCCAGTTTTGTAGCTGCAAGGGGTCCGGGGGATACAGGCACAGACAGGAGTAAATCGTGCGTCGTGGATTTTCTTTAGGGAACGTGTAGTTGGTTCCCTTGTTTGCTGATGTCCTGTAGAAAATGGAAATAAGCCTCTGATGGTTTTGATTTTGCAGCTGGTGTGATACCTCCAAATGCTGTGCTCCATTTCGATGTGCTTCTGATTGATCTCTGGAACTCAGAGGACCAGGTGCAGGTTCAGACTTACTTCAGACCTGAGAAATGCCCTCGGACAGTCCAGGTGTCTGACTTTGTGCGGTACCATTACAACGGCACCTTCTTAGATGGGACCCTCTTTGATTCAAGGTATGCAGCTGCCTTGTGTCTCTCTGTCAGTTTTATTAGCTATTCAATGTCACTCGAAACCATCACTTGCTCCCCTGCACTGGTGTATACCAGTGTAACAATTAATGCTAATTGCTCAGGAAGAGAGACAGCATCATGTGAGTGTCAGGAATTTATTGAGGGATTACGGGACAGCAGTGCTGACTCAAGCCAATGAGACAAGACAGGACTCCTGGCTGAGCATTGCTAGCCCAGACCCTTTCTTGTTCCAGAATGTCATTCCCTGTGGCTGTACTGCTCTTTGCTGCAGTCAGCTAATAGTTCCTGCCACCACTACAGCATAGCTCTTCATCTTAGATACCAGCAGAGTTTGGGATGAAATTCAGCTGCTAACACCTTCAGGCCGAGATGTGAAGTTTAAAGCCTGGGTGCTTCATTAAAGTTTGCTGGAAAATGATGCATTAATACCAGCTGCCATTCTGTGTGTGAGCTACTTTTCAAACCCTCTGTTAGGGGCCTGAAATAGCTGAGCCCTCAGAGACACACTGCCCAGCCAGCCCCTGGTAAATCAAGGAGTGCTAGTTCTGGAGCAGCAAGCATCATATTGTGCACATGGCTTTCATAGGTAATATTGTTCTCTCCTCTGGCTGGCTGATGTTTAGCTGTGTTCTCATCTTGTCTTTTTTTTGTTATTTCTTTTTTTGTTTTATTCTTTTTTTATCATTTACCTCTCTGGCCCGCGCGCTCTCGCTCCCGTTGGCCCCCGCCGGCCCGCGCGCTCTCGCTCCCGTTGGCCCCCGCCGGCCCGCGCGCTCTCGCTCCCGTTGGCCCCCGCCGGCCCGCGCGCTCTCGCTCCCGTTGGCCCCCGCCGGCCCGCGCGCTCTCGCTCCCGTTGGCCCCCGCCGGCCCGCGCGCTCTCGCTCCCGTTGGCCCCCGCCGGCCCGCGCGCTCTCGCTCCCGTTGGCCCCCGCCGGCCCGCGCGCTCTCGCTCCCGTTGGCCCCCGCCGGCCCGCGCGCTCTCGCTCCCGTTGGCCCCCGCCGGCCCGCGCGCTCTCGCTCCCGTTGGCCCCCGCCGGCCCGCGCGCTCTCGCTCCCGTTGGCCCCCGCCGGCCCGCGCGCTCTCGCTCCCGTTGGCCCCCGCCGGCCCGCGCGCTCTCGCTCCCGTTGGCCCCCGCCGGCCCGCGCGCTCTCGCTCCCGTTGGCCCCCGCCGGCCCGCGCGCTCTCGCTCCCGTTGGCCCCCGCCGGCCCGCGCGCTCTCGCTCCCGTTGGCCCCCGCCGGCCCCGCGCTCTCGCTCCCGTTGGCCCCCGCCGGCCCGCGCTCTCGCTCCCGTTGGCCCCCGCCGGCCCGCGCGCTCTCGCTCCCGTTGGCCCCCGCCGGCCCGCGCGCTCTCGCTCCCGTTGGCCCCCGCCTGCCTTCTTTTTTCGGTTAACATTTTTTCTCTGTAATTTTTTACATTGTTTGTTTGTTCCTCTGTGTTGTTCCCTGGTTTGCAGCCATAACCGGATGCGAACTTACGATACCTACGTGGGAATCGGGTGGCTGATTCCCGGTATGGACCAGGGTCTCCTGGGAATGTGCGTCGGAGAGAAGCGCATCATCACAATACCACCTTTCCTGGCATATGGAGAGGAAGGAGATGGTAAAAATGATTCCTGGGGGAGGTGGCAGGTGGAGGAAGCAATTGAAATGATTTGTATTTTAAAGCGAATCTATGCTATGTGTATTGGAAATGTATGGGCAGCACTAACACCTGTTTCAGACAGATAATCACTAATTATTGACAGGTTGGACCTGATGATCTTTGAGGTCTTTTCCAGCCTTATTGATTGTATGATTATCTCACAGGTAATAAGTGATAGAACAAGAGGGAACAGTCTCAAGCCGTGACTGGGTAGGTTTAGACTGGGCAGTAGAAAAATTCTTTTTCCCTGCAAGAGTGCTCAGGGATTGGAATGAGCTGCCCAGGGTGGTGGTTGAGTCACCACCCCTGGGTGTGTTTAAAGGTGGTTTGGATGTGGTGCTTGGGGATATGGTTTAGAGGTGACCCTTGTACGGTAGCGTTCTGGGTTGGACTTGGTGATGCTGAGGGTCTCTTCCAACCTGAATGTTTCTGTGATTCTGTAATTTTCTACTGTAACACCTTTTGTAGGTAAGGAGATTCCTGGCCAAGCTTCCCTGGTCTTTGATGTGGCTCTGCTAGATCTCCATAACCCCAAAGATGGGATTGCAATTGAGAACCAGCATGTGCCTGACTCTTGTGAGCGGAGAAGCCAGGCAGGAGACTTCGTCCGCTACCATTACAACGGCACGCTGCTGGATGGCACTCTGTTTGATTCCAGGTAACCAACCCGTGCAGCCCCACAGATCCCATTTCCAGCTTCACTTCTCCATGACGGATATAGAAGATTTTGTGTTTCCTTCCTTTCTGAAATGTTTGTGTGGAGTTGGAGTCTTTCCTTCTTAAAAAATAACACCTCACAAAAACCTTCTCACTTATGGAAGCCAAAGACCTCTTTTGTATGATGACAGTACCACAGATGCCCTCTAGGGGTGGTGATCCACCTGGTGAAGCTATGTGTGCTTTAGACAGGTGTGTCTGAAGTCTTTTTGTCCCATAGAGTTTGTCTGCCAGGCAGGTGGTACCGCTGAAGAGAGAGAAAATAAACATTTGTGCCCTGAGGATTGTGAGTCAGCCTGCTAGTGGCTGCTGTGAAGTTAACCCCAAGCCAGTCTTTCCATCAATACTTGAAAACAGTGCATTATGAAGGCTTATGTCTTTCAGGACAGAATTCAACAACAGGGTTTCTGTGAAAAAGGACTCATGAGCCTCACATGCAGATTGATACGATGAATAGTGCCTTTGTAGCTTCCTGTCACTTTTGTTTGCTCTTTATTGAGTGATTCTTAACTTGTTCCCACTCCAGTTTTCAGAACAGCTGGCACAAGTAGCAAAAAAAGAGTTGAAAATGAGCCTCTGTAAAGTGCTTTATGAAACAAACTTATGGGAAAATGTTTAGTACCACTACAGGTGCTGTAAGCTGAATCTGAGGATCAGTTTGTCAACAAAAGCTGCATAGTATGCCATGTGTGCTGCTTCCCATGAGGAGGAGTCAGGGAGCTGTATATCTCATGTAATGGAATTGAGGTGTGGTAAGGTTCAGAATCAACCTTGATCTCCCCATTCAGCTGCCGGGCTTGGTGGGAGGATAGAAAGCCAGAGACCAGATCAGCAGCTATCACTGCAGACCTCAGCTTACAGCTTAATGAGAACTTCTAAGTGAAGAACTTTAAGCTTCTCCAGAGGGTATTTGCCCAGAACCTCTCTTTGTGGAGATGTAAATAGTTGTGGTCTGTAGTAATTAGACAGTTTTTGAAAATGGCTGTGGTGTTTGTGTTAGGGTTATGTTAGGGGGGTTGTTAATAAATAGTAATAAAGGCTTTATAGACAGCAGTCTCTACAGCATTCTGAAGTGCTGACAGTTGTTAGAGGTCTTCTTTCTTAGAGGGTCACATCCTGGCTTCCAGCAGAATCAACAAGAAAGGCCAATATCTAACAAGTATCTATGAAGAAGTAGGTCAGCTAACAGTTATTGAAAGCTTTGGAGTTGTCCTGGGAAAAGTGTCTCACAGGGAGCATGCCAAAAGCACTGATTGTTTGGGGTCAAGATCTCTAATGATATTTTCCTTCATTTCCACCACCACCCCCCCCCTCCCCGGCAATATTCAGCTGCAGAGCTGCTCATGGGCAGGGCTCTCTGGACTTACAGCAGCTGAATAAACCTCTCAAGTGCATCAGGGTCTGTACTGGTCATGCTCTTTGCCAGAGTTACCTTGTAAAGATGAAATAAAACCTTTGTGCCTTTGTGTAGCATGCCTTGAAGAAAGGCAGAAGGCGGACACCTCCTTGTAATAAACACAGTCTGTTACTGTAGGGTTCTTTGATTGTATTGTTGAAGCAGATTCTGCAGCCCATGTACAAGAGATTTGTCTGGTTTGGAAGGGAGGGGGAATATTGACTCTGATTTGTTGTCATGACTCATTTGAATGCTCTGCATCCCAGGAGAACCTACAGGTCTCTGCTTCTCCTTGTAGTCATTGAATACATAGCTGTGGCTGTGGAATGATAGTCTGAAGGGTGTCTCATGAATGTAAACCATATCCGCTGATAAACACTGAAGTAGAGTCAGGACAGAGGAAAACAAAGGAGAAACCATTCCCCCCCCCCCCCCCCCCCGACCCCAGATGCTTCTCAACCCATCTTTTCTGTTTAGTCTAGAATACATAGGTGACCTTTTTCTTCCCAAGTGTAGAAGACATGCATTTGCAAAGAAGCTGTTCCCTAGCCAGGATCCCAGTGCTGGTGAATCAATGGTGCCTGGTGATGAAACTTTGCTGGCCTAGATTCCTTGAACGTGGTGACTGCCTCATGCCTCTCTAGTGGTGGTTAATGACTGTGTGTTTGGTGCTGACTGGTATCGGAGTTGTGCTGCAGACCTCGGGCAGGGCTCTGTGTTTTCTGCAGCACCCCTGGCGTTGCTAAAATGCAGATGTTCCCCACAGCTACTCACGGAACCGGACCTACGACACCTATGTGGGCAAAGGTTATGTCATTGCTGGAATGGATGAAGGTCTGCTAGGTGTATGCACTGGGGAGAAAAGAAGGATAATAATCCCCCTCATCTTGGATATGGAGAAGAAGGAAGAGGTGAGCTCGACTTCTCATTCAAGTCTTCCATAATGAATGGAACAGGCTACTCAGGGTGGTCGTGGAGTCTCCCTCTCTGGAGATATTCAAAACCTGCCTAGATATCCTATCCTAACCTTTCTGACACCATCACTGGAGGTGTTTAGGAAGAGACTGGATGGGGTGCTTGGTGCCAGGGTTTAGTTGATTAGATGGTGTTGGGTGATGGGTTGGATGCGATGATCTCAAAGGTCTTTTCCAACCTGGTTCATTCTATTCTTATTCTGTTGTTATTCTATTCTATATGTTCCTGTGTGATCTGCTCTAGGTGATCCTGCTCTGGCAGGGGGATTGGAGTAGATGATCTTTTGAGGTCCCTTCCAACACCTAACATTCTGTGATTCTGTAGTGCACTCTTGTTTCGTGCCCCTGTGCCTGGTGTCATCCTGGGGGGCATTTGAAAGGCTTGTGGGTTAGTTCATCATTTTATGGGTGTGCAGCTGACCGGATTACACCCACAAGGTGCAAAATGATTCTAATTAGCTGAATAGGTGGGACAAGGAGAACTCAGACCAATGTCCTATGTAATCAGTGACCTGAAATTATTTGGATAATTAGTGTTTCAGGCAGACTGCTGCTTGGTGACCTGAACTCATTTGGATAATCACTGTTTCAGACAGACTGGTAGCTGGATGCCGGGAGCTCTGGCAGTGTTAGGTCTTCCTTCCTGTGTCTAACCAGCACTGTATACTGAAGGAATTAATCATGTTAAGTTTTCTGTCCTGTTCTTTCCACAGCCACAGGTTTTGTGGAGTCCTAAGCTGCCTGTGTAAGCAGTGGATGCATGTAACATCACAGTGTCAGTGTATGTATAACATACAATTAAAATTCCTTTGGGAAAGCTCGTTAGCACCTGAAAAGATTGCTGTGAGGGGCTGAATATGAGAACCCTTCTAGCTGATCCCACTTTTATGGCTAGAGTTTCAAAAGGTACCTCCTGGCTCATTATTTGCTAAAGGGGACTTGGAAGTAAAGCCTCTCTTGTAGGAATGCAAGTTGTCTGCTGTGGATATGGGAATTAGACTCCTCTATCAACAAATCCCATTCCTGGATCTGGATGTGTCTGTCATTCCTGGTAATGCAGTTGCACATTGTCCTGAGGAGAGGAAGAAGTTGTTACCAGGATGTTTTAAGGGAATGTAACCTTTTGGACACAATGGCATTCCTTGTGCATGAGAGGTCCTGCATGACTTTTGATGGTCAGTAATGAAGTGGTACATGCGTCGCAGACGAGTTATTTAGGGTGGTCACAGGAAGTCTATGGTTGTTGCTTCACTGCTGCATCGTTTTCAGATTCTCAGTAATGCAAACTTTCCCCTTCACTCTTGGATTGAGTACAAGTTGAGTGCCTTTCCACTGCTTTTCTTTCCTACATACAATGCAGCTTGCATCTGATGAATACAGAGGAGGTGTAATCCTTTAATACTGAAAGAAGAGAGCAAAGTGGCTCAGTAGCAGACACAGTGGCAATACCTACTCCTAGACAGTGCAGTATGTGGTCATCAGAAAGCTGCCTGAGGATCCTTTCTTTCTTGACTTGCCTAATTTGCTTCCTTTTTAGGGAAGATTCCAGGTTCTGCAGTGCTGGTCTTTGACATCCATGTGGTTGACTTCCACAACCCCTCAGATTCAGTCAGCATTACTGTTAACTACAAACCTTCCAACTGCACTGTGCTGAGTAAGAAGGAGACTACCTGAAGTACCACTACAACGCCTCGCTCCTGGATGGTACCCTGCTGGACTCCACGTAAGTACATCGCCTGCTAAACAGCCAGAGAAGGGTTTGGGTTGGAAGGGACCTCCAGAGGTCATCTAGTCCAACCCGTCTGCAGTCAGCAGGCACATCCCTCACCAGATCAGGTTGCTCAGAGCCTTACAGAATACAGAATTAACCACGTTGGAAAAGACCTTTGAGATCATCAAGTCCAACCTATCACCCAACACCTCATGACCAACTAAACCATGCAACCAAGAGCCTCATCCAGTCTCTTTTTAAACACCTCCACTGATGGTGACTCCACCACCTCCCTGGGCAGCACATTCCAATGGCCAATCTCTCTTGCTGGGAAGAATTTCTTCCTAACATCCAGCCTAAACTTCCCCTGGCACAGCTTGAGACTGTGTCCTCTTGTTCTGGTGCTGGTTGCCTGGCAGAAGAGACCAACCCCCACCTGGATACAGGTAGTTGTAGAGAGCAAGAAGGTCTCCCCTGAGCGTCCTCTTCTCCAGGCTAAGCAAGCCCAGCTCCCTCAGCCTCTCCTCACAGGGCTGTGCTCCAGACCCCTCCCCAGCTTTGTTGCCCTTCTCTGGACACCTTCCAGCAACTCAACATCTTTCCTAAACTGAGGGGCCCAGAACTGGACACAGGACTCAAGGTGTGGCCTAACGAATGCTGAGTCCAGGGGCAAAATGACTTCCCTGCTCCTGCTGGCCACGCTGTTCCTGATGCAGGCCAGGATGCCCTTGGCCTTCTTGGCCACCTGGGCACACTGCTGGCTCATGTTCAACCTACTATTGACCAGCACCCCCAGGTCCCTTTCTGCCTGGCCACTTTTCAGCCACTCTGTCCCCAGCCTGTAGCACTGCATGGGGTTGCTGTGGCCGTGTGTAGAACTTGGCACTTATATGTGTTAAATCTCATGCCCTTGGACTCTTCCCATCTGCCCAGCCTGTCAAAGAAGGAAATATCCCTAGCAGCTGTGAGAGCAGAAGGAATTCCTGCAAAGTGGGCTGGCAGTGAATAAAGGATTTGGAAGTGAAAATGTGGTTCTTTCTGTAAAATGGATTTATTTTTTCCTTTTATATTTCCCTGCCTGAGGTATATAGGGGGAGGAAAAGAGAAAGGCCATCTGCTGGAGCACAGTGAAGGAACTGGGAACAAGGAGGGTGTAGGAGTGTGTTGGAGAATATAAACACTACAGGGGAGTGATGGAACAGGCTGTGTGCATGACAGTGTTTGAGTGGGTTAAGTCAGGTGTCTGGCCAGTCATGCTGGAATGACATAGGGCTCAGCATGCCCACCTCCAATACTGCCTCCGGTTCTGGTGTCCCCAGTGTAGGAAAGACACACAGATGCTGGAGGGAGTCCAGAGGAGGCTACAAAGATGATCCAAGGGCTGGAGCACCTCTGCTATGGGTAGGCTGAGGGAGCTGGGAGTGTTCAGCCTGGAGAAGAGAAGGCTTCAGAGAGACCTTAGAGCTGCCTTCCAATAGGTGAAAGCATCCTACAGGAAGGCTGCAGAGGGACTTTTCATGAGGGTGTCTAGAGACAGGACAAGGGGGAATGGTTTGAAGCTGAGGGAGAGCAGGGTTAGACTGGAGCTGAGGAAGAAATTCTTCTGTATGAGGGAGGTGAGACTCTGGAATGGGCTGCCCAGGGTGGTTGTGTCTGCCTCACAGAATCACAGAAATCATCTGGTTGGAAGAGACCTCAAAGATCATCCAGTCCAACCTTCAATCCAGCACTGAAGGGTCAATAAAAAGCCATGTCCCTAAGCACCAGGTCCACATGCTGCTTAAACACCTGCAGGGATGGTGACTCCACCTCCTCCCTGGGGGTATTGAAGGCCAGGCCGGATGAGGCCTTGAGCAGCTGAGTCTAGTTCAGAGGTGTCTGGGCCCATAGTGGGGAGGTTGTAGTAGATGATCTCTGAGGTCCCTTCCAACCTAAGCCATTCTATGATTCTGTGAAGCTGATTCAGTTTCTTGGGCAGGGTTTGCACTTGGTGCTGATTGAGTGCTCCTGAGAGCACTGCTGGAATCCTGTCACTGGTGGTTTGGGTGTAGTAAGTGGTCACCACACATGGGTGCTAGTTTTCCTGTATTGTGGTGCTGCAGCAAGTGGTGATCAGCGTGCAGAAACATCAGAGGGCTTGCTTTGACTGCAGTGATGATGTTTGCGTTCCTTTTCCTGCTGACAGCATGTTTGGGGGAAGCAGGAGATTGCTCCAGTCTGGCACATTGGGAGCTGTTTGCTGCTAGCTTTTTTGCTGTCTTCTTTCTTGGGGCAGCACAAGTCATCTAAATGTTTTAATTTTGGAGGGGAAGAGGGAAAAGCTATTTTCAGACAGGTTCTAATTAACATAGGAAGCAGCTCCTAGCTTCCCCAGTGTACACAACAGCTTGCACAGCTGAAAAGCTGCCTTACATTGGAGCTCATGATGGGATGCTGCAGGCAAGGATGCACACAGGTAATGTGTTTGGATTCAAGACACCTCTCATGTGGCAGGAATGCTCCGCTCCTGTTTTGGAGCAGAGACCGAGGATGTTGCGACTCTCTTATTCAGAGCAGTTTGTAGGGAATCAAAGATGATGAAACTTGGGCTTCTGATTTGAAGACTGACCTCCTAGCCACTGAATTGTTCTCTTTCCAAATAATAAATCTACAAGCACATCCTGCAGTGGTAGAGCCAAGCCAAATAACCAAAGAAAGGAGACCATCAGAAGAAAGGGTCCTGCTGCTGAGACACAAACTGAGGGAGAAGTCTTCTAGCGCTGCACTAGCCACATGCTGCTTTAACTTCTGGGCTTTAAACTCCTGATAAGTTCTTGTTTTAGACCTGGGCCACCAGCAGCAAGGTATAATATGGTTAAGTAGCAATGGTATTCCCAAGCTGTCTTGGTTAAGTGGCTCCACATTGTAGTGCCTGATTTCTTGAAAGGGATGGCTGGTCCATGGGAATGCACCCAGATCTTCAGAGGTTGGTAGTTCTGGGACAATAGGATGGCTGATGCCATGGGAATGCACTCAGATCTTCAGAGGCTGGTAGTTCTGGGACAAAGGGATGGCTGATGCCATGATTGGTGCCATGGTTTAGTTGATTAGATGGTGTAGGGTGATAGGCTGGACTTGATGATCTCAAAGGTCTTTTCCAACCTGGTTTATTCTATTTATTCTATTCTATTCTATTCTATTCTATTCTATTCTATTCTATTCTATTCTATTCCATGGGAATACACCCAGATCTTCAGAGGCTGGTAGTTCTGGGACAAATGTCCATCTGGAATGTTTACACCTGCTAAAAAGCCCGACTTCATTAGTTAAAAATATGTCAAGGGTAAAAGCCCTAGTCTTGTGATGAAATACTTTGGGGTTTAATTGAGAGGATTAATGATTTAATTGGATTTTGTTCAAGAAGCCTGCAACCTTAGTACCAGAGGACTTGTCAGCAGTAGGGACACTTGTGTTTGGTGTTGGCTGTAGCTTGCTACCTTGAGAAGAACCTCAGGTGACCGCTTGGTAGAACCCTGCATTGGGCATGCAGACAGGACACTAACCAGAAACTGCTATTTCTGTGGCAGTTTCGAGCAACAGGAATTCTCTGTTGTGTGCTTGAGGGGTGTGGTGGAGTAGGAAGGTTTCCCCCCCACACACAAAAGAATTCCACAGCTAACTCAGCCGGAGAAGCAGATGAAAGCTGTATTTTACAAGCAGATATGGAGTGCAATGAATATGTACAAAAACATACAATATTTACAATATATACAGAAATATACAGCAATGTATGTAATACAGGAAACCTTTCCCCAACCCCGCTCCGGCCAGGGGGTTCGGCCTGTCCCTCCCTTCTCCCTCCCTACCTCCCCTTTTTCCCAAAAGGGTTAGAGAGAGAGAGAAAGGAAGGTAATTAAAAGGGGAAAACTTTGTTAAAGCTCAAAGCGGATGCAAAAGTTAGTTTTCTCTTATCTGGTTAGCAAGAATCGTCCCTGCGTAGCAAGCTGCTGCTTCAGAGAGAAAAGCAGGCCAGCCCACAGTACAGGGGGAAGAAGAAGACTGACTGCCCCCCCCCCCCCCCGACTGAAGGACCTAGCTAGAACCTATAGCCGGGTTCCACCAATGAAATTGGATTAGCATATCTTTGTTTTTATTCAGATATCAAAAACATTCAGCCAGAGTGTTCAGAAAGTGTCCTTCTTAAAGGCACAGCCTAAACCGGTCACAAGGGGCTCTAAGTTTTTTTCTTCCTTTCTCTCCAGACACAGCCTTGGCAAGACCTACAACATCGTGCTGGGATTTGGACAGGTGGTGGTGGGGATGGACATGGGCCTTCAAGACATGTGCGTGGGGGAACGCCGCACCGTTGTTATTCCACCTCACCTTGGTTATGGAGAAGATGGAGTTGGTAAGTGAGTGAGACCTATTGCACATCCACTGAGCATCCCTTGAGTAGCTGAAACACAAGTCTGCCTGCTTGGTGCTTGCTGTGCATTAGGACATAGGATGTCTCTTAGCTGCCTGAATGGAGTGTTTTTAGATGACCCTCCGGTTCCCCATTGAAATGAACTTCTTGCCTGTGTTGCATTTTAAGCCACTGCTGTTCCTGTGGCCAGTACAAAGGCAATCCCAGGACAAAGGGGAACAGAGGCCCCTGGTAGACTTGCTTTGTCAAAAAGGAAAGCTCCAGGCACTCTGGTGTTGTAGAGTAGGGGTAAACACTGTCCTCTGGCATAGGGAACTGGGTACTTGGGCTTGGACATGCCACGTGTTACTCAGGAAACAAACGTGAATGTGACTGTTCAGCACTGAGAGGTTAGAAGAGGGAGAGAAAACTCAACATTCAGAAACTACAGGTCAGAAAAGAGAGAGAAAACTCAACACTCAGAAACTACAGGTCAGAAAAGGGAGAGAAAACTCAACACTCAGAAACTACAGGAACTGAATGTGAGATATGAAGCAGGGCAGCGCTGCTGTTGAAACCTGAACACCAATGCATCTAAGGCAGTTTGCTCTGTTCTGGAGCATTGAGACTTATCTATTTTTGATGACAAGGGCATCTAATCAAAAGAACAATATAAAAGTGACAAGAACTTTCATATCCCAGTGTGTGTGCTTGTTACTGGGCTTCTGAGTGAAGAGCCTCAAAGGGAAGGAGTCTATCAGGGGATCAAGAAGATCAGCAAACAGCTGCAGAAGTTGTTATGTTTTCTGAAGAGCTCCAGAACAGTTTGTATTTCACAAAGTCTATCACTCATCACAGAGAATCAATTTGTGGTGAGAGACACTAGTTCTGGTGTCCCCAGCATTAGAAGGCACAGCAAGTTGGAGCAAGTTCAGGAGGCCACAAAGCTGATAAAGGGCTGGAGGCAGCTCTGCTGTGAGGATCGGCTGAGGGAGCTGGGGTGTTCAGCCTGGAGAAGACTCCAGGGGGACCTTAGAGCTGCTTTCCAATACCTGAAGGGATCCTACAGGAAGGCTGCAGAGGGACTTTTCATGAGGGTGTCTAGAGACAGGACAAGGGGGAATGGTTTGAAGCTGAGGGAGAGTAGAGACTGGATCTTAGGAAGAAGTCCTTCAGTAGGAGGGTGATGGGACTCTGGAATTGGTTGCCTAGGGAGCTTAAGAGGCATCCCTGCCCATGGTAGGGCATTTGGAGTGGATGATCTTTTAAGGTCTCTTCCAACTTAAGCCATTCCCTGATTCCATGACAAAGAAGCCTTTTCACTTGCACCTGTCTTCCACTGCAAATGCTGAGTATTGTGTAAGTGCAACTCTTGATACTGTCAAATCACACAGTTACATACAACAAACAGAACATTTCCTCCTGCCGTAAGAAGTCTTCTGTGTCAAATATCTGTCAGAGGTCTTTGCCATCATTCAGATGACACTGGATACAGATGGTCTGAAACACTGCAAACACTGACCAATCACTGGGGTTTGGATATGTACCCAGGTACCTTTGTAAGTGAAAAAGGGGTGCAGGTTTGTTGTGAAAGCTTCATTTATGTTTTCATCGCTTCTGATGAAGCAAACAGGAAGATGTGGTGGAGTTGGGGTCCTGAGGAATCACAGAAGTGATGCAGCTGTTGGAGCAGGCAGAGAACTGTGATTATGGATTGAAAGGGAACATCCCCTTCAGTGAAGTGAGGATAAATGCCCCTCTTTGCCCTTTGTTGTGCAGAAGGAGAAGTGCCTGGCAGTGCTGTGTTAGTTTTCGACATCGAACTGCTGGAGCTGGTGTCTGGCTTGCCTGAAGGGTACATGTTTGTGTGGAATGGGGAGGTCTCTCCCAATCTTTTTGAAGAAATAGACCAGAATCATGATGGAGAGGTTCTTCTGGAGGAGGTAAGCTGACTTGCAGTGGTTTCTCCTACCACTATCAATGCACCCCTTCTCCCCCTCTCGCTTCCCCTCTCCCTTCTCCTCTCCCTTCTCCCCCCTCCCTTCTCCCCCAATGGTCTTTGTTATCAGGGTAACAGGAGGGCAGGATGTCATTTAAAACATGGTTACTGACCTTCAGAGATACAAAAAAGAGAAATAGATTGGTTAAGCTACTTGAGGTCATTTCCTGTTGTGGTCTCCCTGGTCAACATAAGATACTTAGGGCACAAGTGTGAGAGGCAGAATTAGTGCTGAGTTCATGGTGTCAGGCTTCTCACTGTCTGCTCACTGGAAGGTTGTGGTGAGGTCTTGAGCCATTGCTGAGCCAGCAGTAGTCCACCTAGGAACTGAGCAACCCCTTCTGGACTTCTGCTTACACTTAAGTCACAGAATGTTAAATAGAAACAAACAAATGCTCTTTTGGAAATACTGCTTGGTTTTAAGTGCTTGCTGTATTGTGAGTTGTTTTCTTCTCTCTTTAGTTTTCAGAGTACATTCAAGCTCAAGTTGATTCTGGCAAAGGGAAACTAGCTCCTGGGTTTGCTTTTGAAAAGATTGTCAAAAACATGTTCACCAATCAAGACCGAGATGGGAACGGTAAAGTTACTGCTGAAGAATTCAAGCTGAAAGACCAGGAGGCCAAAGAGGAGGAACACGATGAACTGTAAAGATAAGAGCAGAGTCCTGAGCTGACCTACTGTCTGAAGGCAGTGTACTGAAAGGGGCTTTGGCAAGCATGTTTCTGAGAGCTTAGCACTGGGGCAGCCAGCCCATATCTGCCTGTGTGCTGGTAAGCTGGTGAAACAGGAAGAGGTTTTCAGCTGCAGTTGCTGGGTGTGTTTGAACACAAGTGTTAAGTGCCTCCAGGCAGGGGTGTGATGGACAGAGTGTGCTGCTGTGAGAACAACGCTGGCTGGTCTGGGGCTAAGCAAGTTCTCTTTGAACAGTGCAGCTTCACCTGGCTGGCTGGATGAATGGATGGTAGGGAGAGAACTTAGCATGCACCGTTAACATTTTAAAAAGCCCTTCCTGTATTCAGAAGATTTGTGTAGCAGGAGGAAGCAGAAAATACTCCCCATGAAAGGAACTTGTAGAAAGTGTCAGGCATTGAGGCCAGGTCCTCTCAGAACACTGACAGCAGTGTTTGCCAGCAGCACATGCAGAGGATAGCCATGCCATTACAGGATCTCCATAAGCTGTGAGTGAAATTAACCAGGCCCGGATTTGCAGCCATGGATGTGTTGGGTTTTGACTTCAGGAAAAGGCAAGTTTTGCTCCCAGCTGCCTTGTGTTTAATTAACAGCCCTTTGACTTCTGCTGGCCTCCTGAAACAGTGTTTCAATCCCTGCTTCCCAAACCTTTCTGGTTGCAAACTTATTTATAAACTTCTTGTTAGACTTTAAATATTAGCATTGCTGGGTTCCAAATACTGTCACAGTTCCTGGATGCAGCTGATTTTGTGTTGGGCTTCTGTCTCCTATTTTGGGAATTGTTAGACTGAGGAGTGAATAACTTAGCACTTGTGCAGCAGAGCAGGCTGGGGTGATGAACAAACAAGAAGACAGTGATGGAATCAAGGACTTAGACCCATCTGGTGTGTCTGCAAACGTTCTAGCCTGGCCCTCAGTGCAAAATCAGCCCTGGGAGCGCTGTTCAGATTGTGAACTCCAGAGACAGTCACCCCTTAAATCTGTGTCACAGAAACCAGACCAAAGAGGCCCCCTCAGTACACTACCTGGAAGGAGCACAAACACCTGGAGTGAGAGACACTGCCACAGGCAAGTAGAAAGGAAGGGAGTCATGTTTTCTTTTATGCTTTGTGCCTAGTTTATTGCTTCTCTTGATCTGTACATGTGGGTTGTAAGCTCCCTGAGAACTTCATGAGAACTGGTAGAATACTTCAGTTGGATGTGGAAACATGTTGCAGTGGTTTCTCGTACCGTTGTGGTAGGAAGTGCAGTGAGATACTTTGGTTTTATCTTTTTTTTTTTTTTTTTTTTTTGAGTTTGATACAATTAAAAGTTTGAAATTGATCTTTTTCTTAAATAAAGTGTTGATCAACTACTACTGTTAAAGGTGGGGGTTTTTGTTGTTGTTTTGTCCTGGTATTTTGATAGGTTGAGAACTTGAATTGAAGCAAATGTTCTTTTCCTAAGGGTGTCTAGCAATAGGATGAGGGGGAATGGTTTGAAGCTGACGGAGAGCAGGGTTAGACTGGAGCTGAGGAAGTTCTTCAGTAGGAGGGTGCTGAGACTCTGGAATAGGCTGCCCAGGGAGGCTGTGACTGCCTCCTCACCAGGGGTGTTGAAGGCCAGGCTGGATGAGGCCTTGAGCAGCTGAGTCTAGTTGAGAGGTGTCCCTGCCCATGGCAGGGAGATTGGAGTAGATGATCTCTGAGGTCCCTTCCAACCTGAGCCAATCTATGAATCTGTAATTCTTTAAGTTACCCATCCCACTGTGCCATCAGCTGTGACAGTTGGGAGGGTGATGTTTCTCTGGGCTGGTGGCTCCAGGTCTCTCACTGAATGAAACTGTCTTACATAAGAATCAGACAGGTTTGGGTTGGAAGGGACATTTAAAGGTCATCCAGTCTTGCAGTGAGCAGGGACATCTTCAACTACAGCAGGTTGTTCAGATCTCTGTCCAGCCTGCTCTGGAATGGTTCCAGGGATGGAGCATCCATCACCTCTCTGGGCAACCTGGGCCAGCTTTCCCAGAAGACATGCACCACATTTCCTCCTCCCTTGTGTTTGGAAGCAGGTTGTTCACTTGTCCCTCCAGTTCTGATGCATTGCTCTGCACGCTTATGGAGCTGAGATAAGGAGTGGTGGGAAGCAAGTTGTGATTGGAGTGCTGCCAGCTGCAGTCCTCAGTGTGGAAACAACTCCTTCCTCTGTACCCCCAAACTCCAGCTCTGTCTTCTGGCTGTCCCAAATGGTTTTATCTGAGAAAATCTTAGTGAGTGGCTCTGAGTGGAGGATTGTTCCGGACAATTCCCAGGAGGTGGCCTGAAGAGTTCCTGGTAAACCAGGACAGCAGAGTTGTCCTCCAGGGCAGATGGAGGACAAGGAGCAGCCCTGTGCACCACCTGCACTCAGTTGGATTTCTTTTGGAAGTGTTTTTCTGTCAAGAAGGAAGCTTTTGTTGCCTACTCACCTCATCCCCCAGGTCTGGAGGCTGCCCTTCTGGCAGCTTTGAGGATGCAGCTGTGGGGGAAAGCAGAGAGTAACTGGAAAAGCTTGGTGCAGTCACTGTGTTCATACCAGGCATTTCTTTGCCTAAAAGCAACAGAAGCCAAAACTGCCTAAAATCCAGAATGTTTGGTTACTGACACAGACCCTGTCAGTTCCCTTCCTTTCTGGTGGCAGTCATCAGCTCCTCCCTCCTAGGAAAGCTCAGGGTCAGCTTTCTTCTCAGAGTTGTGCTTACGGCGACTCCTCTCCCCGTCGCTTCTCACCCTGTGTGGCAGCCTGCTGGCAGCGAGGGCGGTCTGCCTGACACTTAACCAAACCACAGCCTGTAGGCTGGCTGGGAAGTGAAATTGTGCTGGCATGGGCTGGCAGAGCCCAGCACAGCCCCTGCACACCACCTGCATGGTAAATAAATCCCTCTACAAGGTCTGGGTGAGGCTGAGCAGTAATTCTGGACAGAGGATCATTGAGTTTGTGAACTGAGGCCAGCTGGATGAGAAGCACCGGTCCTGCCTCTCAGAACCACCAGCCAGAGAGAGCAGAATTGCCCTTACCTGTTCACCAGTGTGACCAGGGAAGTCTGTAGTGGTGTAGCCAGAGAGTGAGCAGCAGCCACACCTCCTGCTGTGGCTGCGGGCCACTTTCCACATGCTCCCAGTTTTAACTCTTATCTGCATTCCAAAGGTAACCTGCCTGTAAATGGAAAATTGTGTCCCAGTGCAAACTTTGGGAGTAATGCCTGGGCATTAGCCTCTTGCAACTGGGGTCTGGTTGAGTAAGCAGTGCATCCAAACACCTTGGTGTTTTTCACAAGGCCTTTTGCCTTTTGGACTTTAATTTGGCACCTCTGACAAAAGAGCCAGCGTGATGGCTTGCATGAGAGAACAACCAGCACCACAACCAAGAAGCACCAACCCTGCCCTCCCTAAAACCTTGATGTCAACTCAGCTAACCTAAGTTCTGTAGTCCTGCTCACCTTCAGACCCCTCTGTGCAGTGCTTCCCACTCTGCCAGTCTTTGCTCCCATCAGTCACAAAACAACTGCAGCACTCAGCTTGGTTTGGGTGTGTGTGGATGAGAGGGTGGACAGCAGCTCTCTTGATGCTGCTGCTTTTGGGCTCTCTCCATCTTCTGGCTTTGGCTGACAGGCTCTTGGCACGCCAGGGCTGAGGCAGCTGCTGCTCCTGTCTCCTCCTGTCACTGACACTGCCAGGGTGCTTTCAGCTCCTGCAGGCTGCTGCTGCCTGAGTCATGGCTGTCAGATGGGGAGCAGCCAAGACCCTTATCTCCTTCTCAGTCACCTTGTGGGTTAAGGGGTTTTCTGCTCCACTGGACAGCTTCTCCTGCAGGTTGTGTATAAAGAGGACACCATCCCTCAAACAGTCTTTGCCTGTAAAGATGCAGGCTGGAATTTCTTCAAGCTCCCTGTACTCAGCTGTTCCCTGCTGGAAGAGCATGGTGCAGTGTGCTGGTGAGGGGATGCTCACCTGCTTCAGGTTGTGCATCCAGAACACAGGATGGTTCATTTCAGATGGGTCAAGGAACTACCCCCAGCCTGCCTTCTTGGGAGAGTTCCACAAGTTGTGGTAACAGATGCAACCATTTGGAGAAAATGGTGCCATGAGTCAGAATTTAGATAACAGACCCCAGGGTGGATGGAAAGAGGCCATTCCCCCTACTTGCATTACAGTTCCTCAGGGGTGTTCCAGGATGTTTCTGAGGCATGGGGCTGGTAGCAAGAAAAGATTTTTCAAGATGGCAAAGTGAGCTTTGAAATTCAAGAGCAAGATCTAGCTTTGGTTTGGATTTTTGTACCCAGAGCAGCTCACTGAGAATTCCAAGAGCAATTCTTTTAGACAAGCCGTTGCTAGCTTTGCCATGAAGCAGCAGTCTAGAAGTGGAGTAGCAGTACACAAAATCTGACCTGAAAAGGGGCTGAAGTTATGGCAGTGTAGTATTATACAAGGGGTAATGAATATAAACTACAGCACAGGAGGTTCCACCTCAACAGGAGGAGGAACTTCTTCACTGTGAGGGTCACACAGCACTGGAACAGGCTGCCCAGAGAGGTGGTGAAGTCTCCTTCTCTGGAGACTTTCAAAACCCACCTGGATGTGTTCTTGTGTGACCTGGGCTGGATTCTGTGGCCCTGCTCTGGAAGGGGGCTTGGACTCGAAGATCTCTGGAGGTCCCTTCCAGCCCCTCACATCCCGTGTGCCTGTGATTAGCTTGTGGAACTGTCTGTTGTTACAAAGATCACAGAATCAACCAGGTTGAAAAAGACCTCAGAGATCATCAAGTCCAACCCGATGAGAACCTCTGCCTCAGGAAGAGTAGCTTAAAAAGTTCTTCCCCTTCCACAGAGGATATAAGTAACAGCAAGGACACGGAATGGTTTGCAGTGCTACAAAAGCCAGTCAAGAAGCAACACTTTGCCTGAGTTTGGGTGAAGAAAGCATTTTTACTGAAGAAAAAAATAGATGTATGAAAATCTCCCGTGCAAGTCTGTAGCAGATGAGCAAGATCCCTCAAAGTCCAGCTGAGACTGAAGTATCTTCTTTGAGAGAAGAAAAGGCAACACAAAAGTGCATGCTGCTTAGTCACAGAACCTTTACATCTTCCGGGTTACAGAACACCCACGGGTTTGGAGCTGCTCCTCTGAAATGTCTGCTGACCAGACAGTGAACCACAGTATCCCAGCAGCAGCAGCAGCAGGTTCTCACATTTACAAATCCAACTGAAACCTAGTTAATAGCAGGAGTGTGAGACAACAAAGAGGAGCATAAGAGCACTAAAAGGAGCTTCCAGCTGACAATGGATCCTGCACGCGTTTGAGAAATACCAAAAGGAAGGTAAAATATTTAAATTAAGTTATCAGCAGTTCTGTCAATGAGTAATGAACACAGCTAAGATAGCAAAACGTGTGCTCTGCTGTCCAGTTGCCTCCTGGAAGGAATGGAGTGACTCAAGGCTGCAATTCACAGGATTTTCTGGAGGATGGAGTTGGCTACTTCCAGGGATTCATCTTTCACCAAGACAATGTCATAAGAGTCCATGTACTTTTCCAGAAGCTCATCCACCTGAGGCCAGGAGGGAAGAAAGACAAAGACCAACTGAGTTATAGAATTAATTGCTGACAGACTGTGCGTGGTTAAAATGCTGCCCAGGCTATGCACCAGATTCAGGGACTGAGTCATGCAAGTAGGGATCTCTGCTAGGAGATGGCAGAGTGGCAGTGGCCTGACAGAACCCTGAGTGTGTTTCAGGATGCACCTCATGTTTACTCCAGGAGCTTACACATTTAGATACTGATGGAAAAAACACTTCCTCAGCTTCCTAAAAGGCACAGAGAAGTAGAATACTGAAGTTTTCTTTCTCTTGAATGCAAGTGATGTGCATCATAAGTTAGCAAACAACCAGTTCTGTGTTGCCTCAAACAACTGGTTATTGGAAAGGCTTAATTTTGCTCCATTAACAATCCAGGACTGAAGGGAGCAGGAGGAGCCACAGGAATTTAAGAGAATTAATTTTACTTCTCATCCCTTTTGGGATGTAGTTCAGTACAAAAACTAAAGCAATTAGGAGGTGGAGGAGAGCCACAAAAAATCATCACAGGGCTGGAGCACCTCTGCTATGAGGACAGGCTGAGGGAGCTGGGGGTGTTCAGCCTGGAGAAGAGAAGGCTCTGGGGAGACCTAATAGCAGCCTTTCTGTACCTGAAGGGGGCTACAAGAAGGTTGCAGAGGGACTGTCTGCAAAGGCCTGTAGGGATAGGATGAGGGCCAATGGTTTGAAATTAGAGAAGAGGAGATTTAAATTGGGTGTTAGGAACAAGTTCTGCACCATGAGGGTACTGGAACAGGTTGCCCAGGGAGGAGGTTGAGGCCCCTTCCCTGGAGATACTCAAAGTGAGGCTTGACAAGGCTCTGAGCAACCTGATCTAGTTGAGGATGTCCCTGCTGACTGCAGAGGGGGTTGGACCAGATGACCTTTGGAGGTCCCTTCCAACACAAAGCATTCTATAAACCTCTGAATTTCCATCTGTGGTTTTGTAGCTTATGGGCTTGAGAAAAGTGAGAAATGAAACACGTTTGAAATCTCAAAGCAAATACAGGGCCAAACACTTGGCTTGTTATCTGGAGCTTGTTATGGTGGACCTGTCCATACCTCTCAGTGTTTGACTCCCCAGTTCACAAGATTACATGGAGCTCCTTTACCTTGTCATTGAGATAGCCAATCTTCAGAATGTGCTCAACGTTTGCTACTCCATCTGCCATACTCAGGTCTCCCTGAGAGTCACCCAGCAGTATGATATTGCTGTTATCTTTCAGCTGTTTGAAGTACTCTGTGTTCTTCAAGGCACCATCATGTTTGTTGTAAACATGAATCAATTCTCCTTTAAATCCTTTTAATATTCCCTGTTAGAAAAAAAAACCAAACAGACACAAACCACTGCAGTTATTTCTATTTCCAAGCTTCAAGAGAGGCTGCAATGCCCTAGGTGATGCTACTGTTGAATTGACTCTGACCTCTGACATCTCTGATGATGCACAAGAGAACTGACTGTTAAATAACGTGATGACTGCAACAGCATTGCTACAGCTAGGCAGTGATTCCTCCTGCCTTGGGCAGCAGTAATGATCTGCTGGGCTGAGTGTGAAGTGGAGACATTCAAGATCAGACTCCACGGGGCCCTGGGCAGCCTGATCTAGTTGGGGGTGTCCCTGCTGACTCTGTGTGTGTGAGGTTGGACAAGGTGACCTTTGAGGGTCCTTTCCAACCCAATGCAATCTGAAATGGCATTGTATCTTAGTCCCAGCATGGCAGCAGTGTTTGAGCTCTTAGCCTCTGCTTGTTTTTTGCATGAGACAGTGCTGAGTATACAGTTCTAGGTTTCTGGGTGGCTGTATCTGTTCATAGAATCAATAAGGTTGGAAAAGACTTAGATATCAGGTTGGACTTGATGATCTCTAACACCTCCTGACAACTAAACCATGGCTTCAAGTGCCACATCCAATCCTTTTTTTAAACACCTCCAAGGACAGTGACTCCACCACCTCCCTGGGCAGCACATTCCAATGGCAAATTACTCCTTCTGGGAAAACCTTTCTCCTCCTGTTGCATTGAACTGCTCAGCTTGGACACCAATAGCTACTCAATACCACAACCAGTCATGTCTGGCAAGGCTCTGTTGTTTCATACATACATTGTCATCAAAATCCATGAAATTGGAAACCACTTTGACATTAGAATGGTAGACTCCAGCCTGGTGGATAACTTCCTCAAGGATGTCTCCAATTCCAGCAGAAAATATGAACACAGGAATATTATGTTCACTGAGCTTATCAAAGAAGTTCTCATATCCTTCTCTGCAACACAGAAAGAAAATACAAGTCAAGTCTCAGGTAAAGAAAGTCAAGAGGAATCCCAGCTTCAGAAGACACACAGATCACCTTTAGAAAAGATTTTTCCCTGAGCATTTCACTTTATTTCTTCTCCCTCACCTTTTCAGGTTAGCAAGAACATCACCAACCCAACCCAAGGCATGCAGCTTTAGCAAGAAACTGCTGCACCAAGCTATTTGGTCTTGGTTTGTGTACTGGTTTTTCCCCAAAATGTTTAAGTGTGTTTTAAAGATTTAAACCCACCTCCCTCTCCCAGAACAAGTAAGCAACAGTAGACCTCTAGCTTCTACCAGGCTGTACCTCTCCTTTTGATCTTTCTTGCTTAAAGATTTGACCTTTTATAGGGTTTATAGGAGGGCCACCAAAATGATCCAAGGGCTGCAACACCTCTGCTATGAGGATAAGCTGAGGGAGCTGGGGTTGTTCAGCCTGGAGAAAAGAAGACTCCAAGGAGACCTTATAGCAGCAATCCAGTACCTAAAGGGATCCTACAGGAAGGCTGCAAGAGGGATTTTTCCTGAGGGTATCTAGAGACAGGAGAAGGGGGAATGGTTGGAAGCTAAAGGAGAGCAGGGTTAGACAAGAGCTTAGGAAGTTTTTTTTCAGTAGGAGGGTGGTGAGACTCTGGAATAGGCTGCCCAGGGAGGCTGTGGCTGCCTCCTCCCTGAGGACAGAATCGAACAGAATTAACCAGGTTGGAAAGGACCTTTGAGATCATTGAGTCCAACCTATCACCCAACACCATCTAATCAACTAAACCACAGCACCAAGTGCCTCATCCAGGCTCTTCCTAAACAGCTCCAGTGATGGTGACTCCACCACCTCCCTGGGCAGCACATTCCAATGGCCAATCTCTCTCTGTGAAGAATTTGTTGAAGGCCAGGTTGGATGAGGCCTTGAGCAGCTGAGTCTAGTTGAGAGGTGTCCCTGCCCATGGCAGGGAGGTTGGAGCAGATGATCTCTTGGGTCATTCTATGATTATTACCACAAAACAAAGATTGTGGGAGCACAAAGAGCTCACTATGTTCCAAGATTCAAGTGTCACAGTCTCAGAAACAGGGGAGTTGTTAGTTTGTTTTTTTTCCTTCTCCCACTGTCTGCAGCAACCAGCAAGAACCTACAGAAACCACTCTGAACCAGGCTCATTCACATCCAAAGGAACTTACTTCAGCATGACATCAGATTCCCTCACAATTTCTGCAAACTTCTCCTTTTGTAAGCCTTGCTCAATGAGCAGTGCATGAGATTTATTGTACCTAGAACAGAAAGAAACAAAGAGGCTCAAAACCAACTGGTTCACCTTTCACTAAATCTCAAAGCATCCTGGGTGGTTAACTTGGGCTCCTTTTAAGTTAGCAGCAAAGCAAAACTCGTTGTTGCGCAACGTTCTAAGAGATTAATTCAGTTAATGCTTTGCCTAGAAGCTCATTACTGCAATTACTTTGCTTTAAAAACTTCATTAAATCTCTTCTTAGTACCATTAGAAGATGGGAGGTGGCTCTTACCATTCTACCATGTATGGGTATTTTTCTTCAATAGTGAGAGCTGGATCGATTTCAATAGCATAATAGGTTTCTTTCAGCTGCAATAACTGAAGGGAAGAAAAACAAAACCCCACAGATGCTGAAGGTATTTTTTTTCTTTTAAAGTAACATTCACTATTTGACCTAACCAAGCAACAGGACTTTTTTTCCTTCTGATGACATCACTTAGATCAAATGGAATCTGAAATGCTCTTGGAACAAAGGGTTAGCTTCTACATTTATTTATGAAGGACAAAAGTGGATGATGTTAAACTGAACTAGGTGCTGACCTCAAAAGCACAAACACTTCTCCTCCCTCCCAGTGATGGGATATCTTGCAGTCAGTGAGAAAGCTCAGAGAGCTTTAAGAGTTGGAAAGCATCCCTTGCTGTGCTGCCTAATTCAACAGAGTACAGACAGGGAAGGGTACCAGCTGTCAGTACACCACCACATCATTTAGGAGGTTTTCTCTTTACCTTCTTTCGACATTCCTCTGTGATGAGCTTAGAGTTATCAATGATGTCTGGGGGTGAAAACAAAAAGAAATGTTAAACAAAATGGTACCTTTCTTTTACTCTGTTCTACAAGACTGTCAGTGGCATAGATGATGATGATTACATACCACTTTCCTTCCCAGCAACCAGTAAAAGGCACATTTTTCTTCCTAAGAATGAAGATGTCCTTCCCCTCACCTCTGAATTAAAAGGTCAGTTACAAGCTCTCTTATCTGTTTCTGGAGTTTTAACTGTTTCATGAGGTATCTGTGTGGTTTAGGATTCCCAGTTAATTAGTAAATGGATTATTTTTGTTTGTTTTAAATGGTTCCAGGATAAAAATGTCAAGAATCCGTAGGAGTTTATCATCTGGTTCTTGCAGGCACTGGGATTATTATGGGCTCTTAAAAAAGTCAACTCTACCGTATCACAGAAAGTTAGGAGTTGGAAGGGACCTCCAGAGATCATCCAGTCCAACCCCCCTGCCAGAGCAGGATCACCTAGGTCAGGTCACACAGGAATACACCCAGGTGAGTTTTGAAAGTCTCCAGAGAAGGAGGCTCCACAACCTCTGTGGGCAGCCTGCTCCAGGGCTCTGTCACCTCTTACATTTCAGAACTTAAATGCTTTATTTGTGGATGACACCTTATCTGATTTGACTTACTAATACATAAACCCACATACAGACAGTCACTAGAATGACCTCCATTAGGATGGACAGGTTAGGTAACAAGTCACATGTCAGGGAATAAATTGGATAGAAAATTAAAATCTAGTAAAAGCTGAAAGGAGTGAACCAAGAAATCCATATTAACGACAACAAAAAGCAAACAAAAAAAGTACTCACTATGACAAGATGGACATCTTTTTCCATTGTAGGAAAATCTACTTAATGTCATATCAAAATCTGTAATAATCTATTTAAGGAAAGAAAAAGCAAAGCTGTCTTACAACACTGGAGGGACAAAATAAAAGACTGGCTAGAAATTCTGAATGATCACCACTAGCTGCAACTGAGTAGCAAGTGCCAGAGCCATCATCTCCCTGTTGTATCCAACCATGGCAATGCCAGCTTACAGTATCCCACAAGAATAACTTTCTGTTTTCTGTTGGTCAGAATATTTCCTGCAACGACTAACTTTTTGTGACTGTAGCATTTATGTACCTCCCGTCTGGCTGAATCACAGTCGGATCAACAAGGGCTGTTAAAAGAGGTTAACAGATGTCTAAGTTCTGCAAGTTTCTTGAAGGCTGACTTGTGTAACATGTAAACACACACTTAGCATGTTTTGGTCTAGAGCAACAGGCACCTGATTGATTTCACTCCAAACTGGTTATACCTTCTGCTGTCTTTACCTGAAGTTTGGCAGCTCCACCTTTGATGAGGCCACAAATAATCTCCTCTACTCTCCCTGGGTCCTTAATATGGACAGTCTTCTTCTGGAATTCTGGCATCTATGGAGAGTAGAAGAACAAAGACAGTGCTTACAGTGGAAAACATGCCAGGTAATACTTCTTCTGTCCATCAGAGTGGAAGCTCTGCATCTATAAGGTGGTATAAGCTCTGCATCTTGTGAGGTGTCCCTGCCCAGGGCAGGGGGTTGGAACTAGATACAATACAATACAATACAATACACCAGGTTGGAAGAGACCTTCAAGATCATCGCGTCCAACCCATCAAACAATCCAACCCACCCAACAACTAGACCATACAGCCAAGCACCCCATCAAGTCTTCTCCTGAACACCTCCTGTGAAGGTGACTCCACCACCTCCACGGGTAGCCGATTCCAATGGGCAATCACTCTCTCCGTGTAGAACTTCTTCCTAACATCCAGCCTAAACCTGCCCTGGCGCAGCCTGAGACTGTGTCCTCTTGTTCTGGTGCTGGATGCCTGGGAGAAGAGACCAACCTCTG
The DNA here is from genome assembly GCA_033816785.1 of Picus viridis. NCBI lineage: Eukaryota > Metazoa > Chordata > Aves > Piciformes > Picidae > Picus > Picus viridis. The sequence continues at coordinate 33,086,948 of CM066574.1, forward strand.
CCTGGCTACAACCTCCCTTCAGGTAGTTGTAGAGAGCAATAAGGTCACCCCTCAGTCTCCTCTTCTCCAGGCTAAGCAACCCCAGCTCCCTCAGCCTTTCCTCATAGTCCCTTCCAACCCTGACTGATTCTATGATTCTATAACCAGTTTCATGTGACATCGAGATGTGGTCAGGACAGGAAGGCAATTTAGGAGAAGGAGAAAATAATCTGGATATATTAACCAATGACTCATAGAGTTCTGTTTGCCTTTGACATCTGCTTTCGTTTTCCTTCCTAATGTCAGATTGTTCAATTGTCTGACACGCACAGAAGATTGCATCTGTAGGAAACAAGGGAGAGAGACACAGAAGCGGGACGCAAGGGAGTGCCTTGTGCTACAAGTATGTTAGTGGGAGCCTTGAATCCAGCTTTTTGTGCAACTAACAGGGCCTTGAAGTTTCAACACAGATGAAGAAAAGAGGCTGACTTTAGACACCACTTGTTGAGAATGCTGCATGTACCTACTGAGTACTGCACTACAAGGCTGTGTAGTGATTCCTGCTCCCTAGCCTGTCCATCAATCATTTTCCATCACTCACTTTCCTGCATGCTTTTGGAATAACACATGCTATCACACCACACATTCCTTTGGAATGAAGAATACTTCTGGGCTGTTGTGCTACATGCTGAATTTGACAAAGGAGAAAACAACACTGAAATTTGCAAACCCTCCACCCCTCCCAACCAACACCCTTCCCACCCTTGCAGCAACGGTAAAAGAACTATTTATTGACAGTATTCCCCTCTTTAGCCTCTATTTTCTTCCTTTATAATCAGGTAGGGACTATTTCTAAGCAAAGGCATTGGGTATTTGCAGTCTGTCTATGCTGGCATTTGTGAGCAGTAAATTTTGTGAATATAAAAGTTGAGAGATGAAGAAGAACCCAGTCTTCTCTTAGCTTTACCTGAAGCTTGAGTACATCTAGTAGAAACACATCTGATCATTCAGCTTTCCTTTTCTTATACCAAACATAGAATCTTTGTTGCAATGAGCTGATTAAAATACACAAAAAGCAGCTTCTATTTCCAGCCACATTTCTGGAAGCAGAGCTCTTGCATCACCACCTGTCAGTAGGACACACCAAACTCTTTCTTCCTACTTGATGCTACTGAGCCTTTTCTTTATTAGGAGCAACCAACCTGCAGTGAAGTTGCAATGAAGTTATCAGTGAAGCAAAAGATGGTGTTTTAAAGTCTTGCAAACGTATCTTTGTAATGGAAAGGACTCTTCCGCATCAGGGTCGAGAAGGAACGGGAGGGAGCTTTAAATATTGGCTCTAGTCAGTGATAGGATAAGGAACAATGGAAGAACACAGGAGGTTCCAATTCAGCACAAGGAGACACTTCTTCATGCTGGAGCCCTGGAGCAGGCTGCCCAGAGAGGTTGTGGAGTCTCCTTCTCTGGAGGCTTGCAAAACCCACCTGGATATATTCCTGTCTGACCTGCCCTAGGTGATCCTGCTCTGGCAGGGGGTTGGACTGGATGATCTCTGGAGGTCCCTTCCCACCCCTACCATTCTGTGATTCTGTGTTTTACGGTTTCTCTGCTGTACATCATGCAGTGCTGGTAAACACACATAACCTCAGTGCTTGTTTAGTATACAGCCTTTCTTCTCTGGAGTGAAAGAGAGCATTTTGACTCTCTTTTGTAATTTCTTTTCACTGTAACTCATTCCTTTGCCTTTCGGGAGGCAAACAATGTGTAGAGTTTTAGACTTAGAACGCAGAACTGAAGTGACATCCAGACGCATGCTGTTGTGAGGAGCACTGCAAGCATTATTTGGTTCACTTAGCCACTAAGCAACAGACTCCCTAACATAAGTGAATTAAACAGAACAAATGGTGGGGGAGATGGGGACATCAGAGGGAGGAACTGTATGAGGAAACTTGAATTGCTAGCCACTCTTTTATTTCTGACTGAGGCCTTTTGTAAGCTTCTGAAAGAAACCCCCTCCTTTATAAACACTTCAGTAGATGATGTTAAACAAGGTACAGCTTAAGATTTGAAGTATGATGAAAGCTTTCTGCTTTGATGTTGTAAACTGATACTCCTATTAAAGATAAGGTTTTAAGGTTCATTTATTTCTGATACATCTTTCATTTGTAAACAAGAACTGAAGCCAGCTGGAGAGCATAACCCAGACAATTTTGCTTCCACAGATACTTTCATAGGCAGGACCAACTCTTCATTACAGATTCAGCATCTGATAAAGCCTCAGACAAATAAGGTCAGTCAAAACAATCTCTGTACCAGCAACTAGCACATGAAGTAGCAATGCATTTATTTAGGCTTTATCACTGTTATCTTAGAAGCAAATAACGCTGTCTAACAAGCAGTCATCCATCAGTTCTCTGGCAGACTCTTTCAGTGTCTCATGCTTCTGCCCAGTCTAGCTGTGGGGTTCTATTTTGTAGCTTATTTGCCACCTGAGAGTTGAAAGAGACAAGCAGGTTCAAGTTGGAAAGAATTGGTAAGACAGGTGAGAGAACAAAGAGTGAAAAAACTGCTAATAAGAAAAATCCAGTCCATTTAAGAACATTTGTTTCCATTAATAGCTTAAGAAAGCTCTAGGAGTGAACCCAGGAAACACAGAAGGCTCAGCTGACTGTGAAGAAAATAAACAGAGAAACAGCCAAACACTTGACAAAGGCAAGAAAGCTTTTCAGAGCAAGGAACTTTAACATACAGAACTAAAGTAAATAAGCACAGGGAAAGGTATTCATGTTTGATTGGGACAGCTGAAAGTCCAGCAGAGTGACTCACTGAAGCGCCCTTATTTATTCTGTCAATTTATGCAAGTGCAAGAAGAGTTTTGCTTTCTTACCAAGGGCTGAAATAGCTCAGAGACAGGTATCTTTCTTAAGGTATATGTTAAAAGATGATATAAGTCCCAAAGTTCCTTGGGCTTGGCACATACCCTGGCCACAAACACATTTAAGTTTCTAGTCTCTAACATAGGGTGTCAGGGAGTGATAGGACTGGGGGGAACGGAGTAAAAGTAGAAATGGGTAGATTCATATTGGATGTTAGGAAGAAGTTCTTCCCCATGAGGGTGGTGAGAGACTGGCACAGGTTGCCCAGGGAGGTGGTGGCAGCCTCATCCCTGGAGGTTTTTAAGCCAGGCTGGCTGTGGCTCTGAGCAACCTGATCTAGTGTGAAATGTCCCTGCCCACGGCAGGGGTTGGAACTGGCTGATCCTTGAGGTCCCTTCCAACCCTAACGATTCTGTGACTCTATGATATGTGGGAAGCCTTCAAAGAGAAAACAAAACTGGAGAGGATTATTTTGGAGGTTGTGCTTAAGGGGATTTATGAAAAGGGGAAGGGAAAAACAAAAAGATCTGCTTGTTTGTGGTAGCAATTAACTGGAATAAGGAAATTCTTTTGTAGCTAACAGTGTTACAGTCATACCTTGATGAATGACCAGTAAAGGACTCAGGCAGCTTTGGAAATCCCCCAGTCCTACAAACCACAGAATGGGTCACTTACAACAGGGACAGCTCTGAAAAGTACAAATACATGAGACATGCATCTGTGTAGCTGGGTAAAAAAAGAGGAAAAGAAGTATTTACTGTAAGAAACATACTGAATTCTAGTTTTCAAATCAAGTTTCTTATATGCAGTTGGGTAGCAAGAGTGCAAACAGAGCTGGTTTTATGTTGTAGCAGGGTGCTGCTGATAGATATTTTCAGGCATATTCGAGGCTGTGTATATTTAAGTGCATGCTCCATCAGTTCAGTTATAAAAGAAGACTAGGTGGAAAAGACTAAAATGAGAGACAGGTATCTAAGTGCACTGACAGCTGCTGAAATAGGCTTTTCCAATCAGGTATCCTAGGAAATGAATAACTGCTTGTGTACACAAGGCCCGATGTCATCTTCTGCATCTGAGAATATACCAAACTTTTGGGTCTGCTGTGTGTGGAGGTAGAGCAGCTTCTTCCCTAGCCAGTAAGACAACAATGTAAGCCACTATGATTTAACAAACAAACAAAATCCAGTGAAAAACAAAATTTGATCTAAAGGGCAACAACTGTGGGACCTTCTGTTGTTTTCATTGTCTGTAACTTCAAGCTGGGAAGGATGAGCTGATGAATGATTTGCTATCTTAACTACAAGGAGATATGGATTTCACAATCAAATCTAGACACCAGTAATAACTAAATATGTAAGAGGCTATCATCAGCAGTCTGCTAGTAATGCTTTGACCAAGGACATTAAAAATGGGGCAAAGTATTTTTACACTTTTACCTTGTAAGCCTCCGTTACTTGGCAAATGCAAACTTTTCTTGTCTTCCAAAGCCCAACCTAGCATGGATTGCCTCCCAAAAATCACTGCTAAGAAAATACCCTGCATTATGGGGGGGATAAAATTTTCAAGGGAACTTCCCTGTAATCCTTGAAGGTCGATAAGGTACTTGGGTAGGTATCAGGAGCAACAACACCAACTCTTCTCACACTTACAAGTGCCCACAAATTTTCAGCTGACTATAATGTGATAGAAGTGATAAGCCAATGAATAAGAACTAGCTGCAGTAGCATTGACAGGATGTGAATTGCAGTTAAGATTAGGGGGAATGGGGGAAAAAAACCCATCTATAGATGGGGAGATTCAGATTGGCTGTTAGGAAGAAGTTCTTCCCCATGAGGGTGAGGGAGACTGGAACAAGTTGCCCAGGGAGGTGGTGGAAGCCTCATCCCTGGAGGTTTTGCAGCCAGGCTGGATGTGGCTCTGGGCACCCTGATGCAGTGTGAGGTATCCCTGCCCATAGCCTGAGGAGGGCCAGGCTGGATGTGGCTGTGAGCTACCTGAAGCCCCAAGCAAAGCCTGACAAACCTCTGCCCATGCTCTCCATGCTACAAAATGGACTGTGAACAGGTTTCCAATTTTTTTCCCCATTCCCCCAAAGACTAGGTGAGGTGTCCCTGCCCATGGCAGGGATCTTGGAACTAGATGATCCTTGAGTTTCCTTTCAACCCTAACAATTCTATGACTCTATCATTAATCCTCCCCAGTTTTGTTTTGTTATTCCCTGCCAAATAAAAGCTCAGCACCAAAACCACCCTACCTACATGGACATATAATGGAACTGAGGCACAGAGAGAGATCACTCCCCCAATGTCATCCAACTTAGGGAAAAAATAAATAAAGGGGAGGGAGGGCAAGGAGAAAAAAAAATAAGCTAAGCTTAGAACTTCTATTGTTATAGCCTCAAATACATATAAGACAGGAAGGAACTGACAGTTGTTTTTTAATAGATGAGAGATGATTTACACACAGAGGGAAATATTCTAATGCTATGCTAGGGGCCTTAACTACTTTGAAAACAAATGTATGTTGGTGGGCTTTTTTTAAACATTGATGTTTGCTACCTCTGTGATTCTCCCCCTCTACTCAGCTCTGGTGAGACCCCACCTGCAGTACTGCCTCCAGTTCTGGAGCCCCTATTAAAAGAGGGATATGGAGGTGCTGGAAAGTGTCCAGAGAAGGGCCATGAGGATGATCAGAGGGCTGGAGGACCTCTCCTACGAGGACAGACTGAAGGAGTTGGGGCTGTTCAGTCTAGGTAAGAGAAGGCTCTGACGTGACCTAATTGTGGCCTTCCAGTATCTGAAGGGGGCTACAAGAAGGCTGGGGAGGGGCTTCTCAGGATCTCAGGTAGTGATAGGACTAGGGGGAATGGAATGAAGCTGGAGGTGGGGAGGAAGTTCTTCCCCATGAGAATGGTGAAGGCCTGGAATGGGTTGTCCAGGGAGGTGGTTGAGGCCCCATCCCTGGAGGTGTTTAAGCCCAGGCTGGATGAGGCTCTGGCCAGCCTGATCTAGTGTGGGGGTGTCCCTGCCCATGGCAGGGGGTTGGAACTAGATGATCCTTGTGGTCCCTTCCAACTCTGACTGATACTATGATACTAAGATGTGGCATCAGTGACCACTGTGAAATTTGATACCCTGGCAAGCTGCAGAAAATTGGTTGAGTGTTTTGGTGGCAGCAGGTAATCAACCCTTGGGTGAAATGAGAAAGGAAAGGGGCAGGTTCCCTAATCGGCATTTACATATTCTATTCCACTCTCTTTTTCTTGTCGGTACCACAGAACATTACTGTCACCTACTTGCTCTAGAAAAGACAACCCAGCAGAAACCTTCTACTTCATGTAACTTCTGCTATTTGCTAGCTGTTAAGAGAAGCCAGAGAGCCATAACACAAACCACAGAACAGGAGTGTGTGCTCATCTTTTCCTCCCTCTGTATATACTACAGACAGGTACAAGTGCTCACATATGTGTAAAGCAAGCTTGGCTTTAATTCAGATACGTAGAATTTTGCCCCATGAGTGCAAGAGGGGTTTCTCTTAGCAGCCCCATCTGTTAGTAGGCTCATCTTTGAGACAGGAACATGACCAGCTACTGGCCATGAGTGCAGGCACAGCGGTCACACCGCTCTGTGCGGCTCGATATAACTGCGATGGTGCAGCCTGCTAGCACAACCCCAGCTCAGGACAGATCTATTTGCGTTTGTAATCAGCAAAACAATCCCCTTAAGTTTGATATCCATAAGATGGAAGCTCAAATACGGTAAGACATCCTTAGTAACTAGCCACAACCAAATTGCTCTGGGTATTTTTACCAAGGAATAGCCTTAGGAGTAGGTAGCTGGAGAGTAAACAGGCAAATGTTTTTATGGAGATGAAACAGCAGAGCACTGAGTATCTGCACAGCTGCTTGCTAACATGCTGCAGAACTAGATACCCAGCACAACTTACATTATACAACTGCAAGCAGCTTCACTACCTATTTTAAGAAAAGGAATAGGATATGCGCTAAAAATAATCATGCCTGTTTTAATTATTCACATCTTTCTATGCCTAATGTGCTGGATTCTGATACTTGGGGAAAAAAAAAAACCAACAACAACCCACAACCCTATGGAAAAAAAAAAAAAAAAGGTGGGGAGAGAGCTTTCAGAGCAAACATGACAACAGCTTTCCTCTTGAGCTTTTAAAGGAGAGTACCTGTGCGTTGAGCTTAGGGCCACTCCTGATTCTTCTGTCCTTGATTTTGTCCTACTGCAACAGCAGAGGTGGCAAGCAGAGTCCAGAGATGCAGGGCTTGCATACAGGCTGCCAACAAAAACCAACCAAATCCTTTTAAGAATTGGTCTGCTATGTTATGTGAACTTTGCTTTCCCTGCTGCACAGAAATAGAAGCAGACATGCATGGTACACAGCTGTGCCACTCTGACAACACCCACACCGAAGGCTACTCTGCTAGAGATTTAAAAGTAGGGGAACATTTAAGCAGAATTAACCTACTCCACAGAAACTAGTAAATGTATTTATTCCCTCAAAGGAATTGCTGCCAATTCTGTGCTATCAGCTTATTTATTTGAAAACCACATTTTTGCCACAATAAACAACTGTCCAGCCCTCAGCTCCTAACCCCGGCAGAAGGCAGAGTCGGCGCTGTTGACAGAAGCCGCGCACACCTACCAGGAGGGTTTGCGGGAGCAGCTGCAGCAACAAAGAAAATTCCTCTTCCTTGAGAAACACTAATATAGTAGCAGAAAGGTGCAGCTGAGGGCGTTTCCAAATGCAGCTGACTAATCCCCGTGCAAAACCCCAGGCTCCTGTGACGCAGGGCAGCGGCGCGCAGCGGTTTGTCGTGCTCAGCAGTACAGCCTGACCGGCTTACGGCCCATCAGCTGCTGTACCAACAACAAGACCTTTGACCTTCACTGAATGAACGGCACTACATGCATGCAGCAAGCAAGCAAATGTGGGCTGCTGGGGCAGAGGAAGGCCCTTGTTTTTCAAAGCAGAAGTTGCCTGCTTCGTTACTTTTTAACCCTTTTACAAAAACCTTCCCAAGCCTTTGAGGGATTTCCTGTTGCGGAGTGCCACAAGCTCCTTGCAGCTCGCTGTGGTCTCACCGGTGTTCACAGGGGAGCACACCTTTATTGGTGTAGAAGCAGCAATTGATTACTTCAGTGAGTCTTTGCTTTGACTTTAATTAGCTATTAGCTAATTAGCCTCCAGGAGAGCTTGTTTGTCAGGATTTTCAGGGACAAGGCAACTCAAGGTGCTTTCCAGAGTTTGTCATTAGGCACATTGGGTGATCAAGGACAGTGCCTAGGTGGCACAGAAGATTTATGTAGAAGGCATCCTTTTCACTGAGAAACTGAAGGAAGTATTGTCTAATCACATTTATACTCTGCAGTTCTGTAAATGCCTGGAAGTAACATGAGGTCACCCCTTGCTATAGCAACTGTGCTAGGTTCCCTATGCTATCCTATTATCCCTACTCAACCTTAGGTTTATGATCACTGTTTTGGGCTGCCAGAAAATACCACAAACATCAGCCCAATTCACATGTTACCATGGCCAGGGCAGTCATCAGAACTGAAGGTTAGTAGTGTAGCATATACAAAACCCCTAATGCTGTACGCTCCATCCACCCCCAGCTCCCCTCTGCTCCTCATTACCAGGACTCTAGAAATTAATTGGGTATCGACATTTCCTTTTAAGGAGGATCTGCTTAAAAAACCCAACCACCAGAAAACAAGTAGCCTTCTTCTGAACAGGACAGTAGATTCCTATGTTTTGTGGCTGCATTCCACCTGTAGGTCAGTCTGTAGTCAGTCAGCATTGCTCAAACTCTGACCTAAACAAATACTATCTTTTTCTTGTGCTGTGTTTGACAGAATGAAGCACCTACTGAGTAATTCACCTGGTACAAACCAAGCAACTTCCCTCAACACTCATCCTCGGAGAACTGAGAGATGTTCCCCAAGTTATGTTTTCTGAGAAGAGCTCCAGAACAGTTTGTATTTCACAAAGTCTATCACTCATCACAGAGAATCCAATTTGTGAGTGAGAGACACTAGTTCTGGTGTCCCCAGCATTAGAAGGCACAGCAAGTTGGAGCAAGTTCAGGAGGCCACAAAGTGATAAAGGGCTGGAGGCAGCTCTGCTGTGAGGATCGGCTGAGGAGCTGGGGGTGTTCAGCCTGGAGAAGACTCCAGGGGGACCTTAAGAGCTGCTTTCCAATACCTGAAGGGATCCTACAGGAAGGCTGCAGAGGACTTTTCATGGGGGTGTCTAGAGACAGGACAAGGGGGAATGGTTTGAAGCTGAGAAAGTAGGACTGGATCTTAGGAAGAAGTCCTTCAGTAGAGAGAATTGATGGGACTCTGGAGTGATTGCCCTAGGAAGCAAGTGCATCCCTGCCCATGGTAAGGCATTTGGAAATGGATGATCTAGGTCTCTTCCAACTTAAGCCATTCCTGATTCCCATGACAAAAGCGCCTTTCCTTCCACTGCAAATGCTAATTATTCTTGATGCTGTCCAAATCACACAGTTACGTACAACAAACAGAACATTTCCTCCTGCCGTAAAGTCTTCTGTCAAAATATCTGTCAGAGGTCTTGCCATCATTCAGATGACACTGAGATTGGGTGGTCTGAAACACTGCAAACACTGACCAATCACTGGGAACAGATATGTACCCAGAGAGTACCTTTAGCAAGTAGAAAAAGGAGTTACTGGGGGCAGTAACTATGTTTTCATCCTTCTGATGAGCAAACAGGAAGATGTGGTGGAGTTGGGGTCCTGAGGGAATCACAGAAGTGATGCAGCTGTTTGGGCAGAGAACTGTGATTATGAGGGGAACATCCCCTTCAGTGAGTGGACGTACCCTTTGTGTGCAGAAGGAAGAGGTCTGTGTTGGATTTTCGACATCGAGCTGCTGGAGCTAGTGTCTAGCTTGCCTGAAGATTTTGTGTGGAATGGGGGTTCTCCCAATCTTTGAGAAATAGACCAAGTGGAGAGGAGGAGGTAAGCTGGCTACCCGTGGTTTCTCCTACCCACTATCCAGCTCCTTCTCCCCCTCTCGCTTCCCCTCTCCCTTCTCTCCTTCTCCCCCTCCTTCTCCCCCAATGTCTTTGTTATCAGGGTGTGGGAGGGCAAAAGTGTGGTTACTGACCTTCAGAGATTACAAGAAAATAGACGGTTAAGCTGCGAATTTCTTGTGTCTCCCTGTCAACATAAGATACTTAGAACACAAGTGTGAGAGTGGAGTGCAGTGCTAGTTCATGGTGTCAGGCTTCTCACTGTCTGCTTCACTGGATTTATGAGTAGTCTTGAGCCATTGCTGAAGCCGAAGCCGGTAATCCCCACCCTAGAGATGACACTCTGGACTGCTTACACTTAAGTCACAGGAATATTAAATAGAAACAAACAAATGCTTTCTTTCTTGTGTTGTGAGTTGTTTTCTTCTCTCTTTAGTTTTCAGAGTACATTCAAACTCAAGTTGATTCTGGCAAAGAAACTGCTCCTGGGTTTGCTTTGAAAAAGTATGTTCACCAATCAAGACAAGGAAGAAGGGTCAAGCTGAAGACCGAGGGAGCAGAGGAGGCACGATGAACTGTAAGAGATAAGAGTCTGGAAGCTGACCTACTGTCTGAGGCAGTGTACTGAGGGGCTTTGGCAAGCATGTTTCTGAGCTTAGCACACTGAGCAGCCAGCCCACATATCTGCCTGTGTGCTGTAAGCGATGAAACAGGAAGAGGTTTTCAACAAATGCCTCAGGCATTGTGATGAACAGGGAGTCTGTGAAAACAACGCTGGCTGGTCTGGGGCTAAGCAAGTTCTCTTGAGGCACAGTGCAGCTTCTGGCTATGGGTGAGAACTTAGCATGCACCGTAACATTTTAAAAAGCCTTCCTGTATTCAGAAGATTTGTGTAGCAGGAGGAAGCAGAAAATACTCCATGAGGGCTTGTAGAAGTGTCGAGCGTGAGAGCCGGAGTCCCTCTCAGAGTGCTGACAGCGGCCCTGCCAGCAGCACATGCAGAGATAGCCATGCAGAAGTCTCCATAAGCTGTGGGTGGAATTAACCAGGCCCGGTTCACAGCCATGGATATTTGGGTTTTGACTTCAGGAAAAAACTATTTTGCTCAACTACTGCTGTGTTTAATTAACAGCCGCTGACTCTGCTGAAGAACAATCCTGCTTCTCTGAGGATTGCAAACTTATTTTATAAACTTCTTGTTAGGCAAATTAGCATTGCTGGGATTCCTGTCACAGTTCCTGGATGCAACTTTGTTACAATGTTGAGCTCTCTATTTTGGGAATTGTTAGACTGAGTGAGTGGCTTGGCACTTGTGCAGCAGAGCAACAGAGGTGATGAACAAACAGAAGACAGTGATGGAAATCAGGACTTAGACCTACGCGTTCTAGCCTGGCCCTCAGTGCAAAATCAGCCCTGGGAGAAACTGTTAGATTGTGAAACTCAGCCCCTTAAATCTGTGTCACAGAGTTGCAGAGAGCCCCCTCAATACCTTACCTGGAAAAGTAAACACCTGGAGTGAAGAGACCTGCACAGGCAAAGTAGAAAGGAAAGGAGTCATGTTTTTCTTTATGCTTTGTGCTTGGGTTTATTGCTTCTCTTGATCAGATGTGGGTTATAAGCAGCGAGCTCATGTCGTACCGTTGTGGCAGAGGTGCAGTGAAATACTTTTTTTTTGAGTTTGTGCAATTAAAAGTTTGAAATTGTCTTTCTTAAATATGATCAAGCTACGTGGGGGTTTTATTTGTTGTTTGTCTGGTATTTTGATAGGTGAAACTGAATTGAAGCAAGTGATTCTTTCCTAAGGAGTGTCTAGCAATAGGATGAGGGGGAATGGTTTGAGCTGACGGCCACAGAGGTTGGGCTGGGCTGAGAGATTCTTCGGTAGGAGGGTGTGAACCTCTGGAATGCCCAGGGAGGCTGTGTTGCCCTCCTGGGGGTATTGGAAAGGCCGGGCTGGATGAGACTGAGCCTTTGAGTCTGTGAGGAGGGTCCTGCCCATGGCGGGAGATTGGGTAGATGATCTCTGGGGTCCCTTCCAGCCTGAGGCAATCTATGAATCTGTGGTCTTAAGTTACCCACACTGTGCCATCAGCTGGTGACAGTTGGGAGGGTGATGTTTCTGAGACAGTGGCTCCAGGTCTCATGAGGAACTGTCTTGCATAAGAATCCAGACAGACTAGTGGAAGGGAGTTTGTGTCTTTGCAGTGGTAGGACATCTTCAACTGCAGCAGGTTGTTCAGATCTCTGTCTATAGAATGAGTTTCCAGGAGATGGAGGCATCCATCACCTCTCTGGGCAACCTGGGCCAGCTTTCCCGAGACATGCACCACATTTCCTCCTCCCTGGAAAGCAGGTATTCACTGTCCCTCCAGTTCTGTGCATTGCTCTGCACTTTATGGGAGCTGAGATAGGAGTGGTGGGAGACGGGGGTTGTGATTGGAGTGCTGCCAGCTGCAGTCTCAGTGTGGAAACTCGCTCCTCTGCTGCCCCAGGCTCTTTCTGTCTTCTGGCTGTCCCCCCCAGATGGCATCTGGCTCCCAGGAGGTAGCCTGAAGAGTTCCTGGTAGGACAGTGCTCAAGATGGAGACCGAGCAGCCCTGTGCACCCACCTGCACTCCGAGTTGGGTTTCTTTGGAAGTGTTTTCTGTCAGAGAAACCTACTCCTCATCCCCCCAGGTCTGGAGCTGCCCTTCTGGCAGCTGTGAAAGCAGGAGTAACTGGAAAGCCCTGAAGTGCGCGGTCATGTTCATACCGGGCATTTCTTTAACACAAAGCTAGGCAAAGCACAAAATCAGAGTGTTGTGCTGACTGTCGGATTCCTTTCGCTGCAGTGGCGATCATCAACTCCTCCTCTAAGCTCGGTCAGCTTTCTTCTCAGGATGGTATTCTCGCGGCGGCGCAGGAGGGCGATCTTGCGCTTGGCGCCAAACCACGGCTGAACGGGAAATAGTGGCAATGGGGGAAGCTAGCACAGCACTGCACCACCTGCATGGCAAATAGATCACTTCTGCAAATCTGGGTGAACTGAGCGTGACCTGGACGAGGATCATTGAGTTTGTGAACTGAGGCCAACTGGATGGCTTTGATCCCTGCACCTCTCAGAGCCACTGAAGCAGATTACCCTTACCTATTCACCAGTGTGACCGGGGAATCTGTAATGGTAATATTTGTACACTCTCTGCTGTGGTATGCTCCCGGTTTAACTCTTATCTGCATTCCAAAACTAACCTGCTACTATTAAATTGTGTCCCAGTACAAGCAGGAGTAATGCCTGGGCATTGCTCAGCTGGGGCTCTGAAGCTATTAAATCAAGCTACCTTGGTGTTTTTCACAAGACCTTTGCCTTTGGGCAATTTAGCCTCTGACAGAGCCAGCGTGTGGCACTGCATGAAACGGCCAGCACCACAACAAGAAGCCAACCCTACCCTCCTCGGAAACCTTGATGTCAACTCAGCTAACCCTAAATTTTTAGTCCTAACACCTTCAGACCTCTGTGCAGTGCTCCCCCTTTCTGTCTTTGGAGGGTGGACAGCAACTCTCTTGATGCTGCTTTGCTGAATATCTTCTGGCACAGCTGACGAATGCTTGAACGCGCTGGGCAGCTGTATACAATGTTCCTCCTGTCACTGACACTGTAAGAGTGCTTTTCAGCTCCTGCAGAGCTACTGCTACCCTGAGCAATCAGATGGGGAGCAACCAAGACCCTATCTCCTCGGTCACCTCCCAGAGGTTTTCTGCTCCCACTGAACAGCTGTACTGGGGACCCATCCTCGGGCAAATCCCTGCCATGAATGCGGGCTGCTAAGCTCCCTGGCCTCCAGCTGTTCCCTGCTGAAGCATGGTGCAGTGTGCTGGTGAGGATATACCTGCTCAGGTGCATCCAGAACGCACGATGGTTTCATTTCAGATAGGTCAAGAACAACCTGCAGCTCTTTAGAGTTCCACAAGTTGTGCGGCCATTTGGAAGAGAGAATGGTGCCATGGTCAGGAATTTAGATGGGGTGGATGGAAGGAGGCCATTCCCTAAACACATTACAGTCCAGGGGGAGTGTTCCAGGATGTTTCGAGGCATGGAGCTGTAGCACAGAAGATTTTTAAGATGGCAAGAGCTTTGAAATTCAGAGCAAGATCTAGCTGGTTTGGATTTTTGTACCCAGAGCAGCTCGCGAAATTTCAGAGTAGTGCTGGGCAAGCCGTTGCTATGCCATGGCGCAGCAGTCTGTACACAAAATCCTGACCTGAAAAGGGCTGAGGTGGCAGTGTAGTACAAAAGGGTAATGAATATAAACTACAGCACAGGAGGTTCCACCTCAGCAGGAGGAAGGAACTTCTTCACTGTGAGGAGGACAACCACCTTCTCCTTGGAGGCTTTCAAAGCCACCTGGATGTGTTCTTGTGTGACCTGGGCTGGATTCTGTGGCCCTGGAAGGGCTGAACCTCGAGGTCTCTGGAAGGCCTCCAGCCCCTCACATCCGTATTGCCATGTTAAGCAATGAAACTAATCTGTTATTACAAGATCACAAGAATCCAACCAGGTTGAAAAGACCTCAGAAGTAAGTCCAACGACCTCTGCCTCGGAAAAACCAACTAAAACATTCTTCCTTCCACAGAAGGCCAAGTAACAGCAAGGATTCTGGAATAGTTTGCAGTCTTTAAGCCCAGTCAAAGCTGCCTGAGTTCGTTTTTACTGAAGAAAAAAAAATAGATGTATCTCCGTGCAAGTCTGAAGCAGATAGATCCCTCAAAGTCCAGCTGAGATGAAGTATCTTTCAACGAGGAGAAGAAAGGCAACACAAAAAGTGCATGCTGCTTTGCATCTTCACGAGTTACAAATTACGGAGTTTGACTCCTCTGGAAAATGTGCTGACCAGACAGTGAATTACACAATAGTAGCAGCAGCAACGGCGATTTACAAATCCCAACTGAACCCACAATAGCAGGAGTGTGAGACAACAAAGAGCATGCCGCACCGGCTGAGCGAGTAGATCCGCTACTGCGGGCGTTGGCGAAAGGAAGGTAAAATATTTAAATTAAGTTATCAGCAGTTCTGTGAACACAGCTAAGATAGCAAGGCGTGGCCAACTCTGTTCCAGTTGCCTCCTGGAAGGAGTCAGGCTGCAATTCACAGGATTTTCTGGAGGATGAGTTGGCTACTCCAGGGAGTTCATCTTTCACCAAAGTTAATGTCGTAAGAGTCATGTACTTTCAAGCTCATCCACCTGAGGCCAGGAGGAAGAAAGGTAAAAGATAACTGAGTGCTGGTGGTGCTGACGAGTATGGGTGGTTAAAATGCTGCTCAGGCTATGCACCACTTCGAGGACTAGTCAGCTAGTAGGGTCTCTGCTTTAGGAGATGGCAGAGTGCGGTGTGACGAAAACTGAGTGTGTTTCAGGATGCACCTCATGTTTACTCAGGAGCTTACACATTTAGATACTGATGGAAAACACTTCCTCAATAAAGGCGCAGAGAGTAAATACTGAGTTTTCTTTCTCTTGAATGCAAGTGATGTGCATCATAAGTTAGCAAACAACCAGTTCTGTGTTGCCTCAAATGCTGGTGTGGAAGGCGCTAATTTACAACTCCATTAATTAATCAGAAATGAAAAGTGAAACCACAAGGGGGAAATTTAGAGGAATTATTTTTACTTCTCATCCCTTTTTGGGATGTAGTTCAAACGCACACATCCAAAGCAATTAGCAGGCGAAAGAGCCACAAAAATCATCACAGGGCTGGAGCACCTCAGCTATGAGGACAGGCTGAGGGAGCTGGGGTGTTCAGCCTGAGAAGAGGAAGGGCTCTGGGGAGACCTAGTAGCAGCCTTTCTGTACCTGAAGGGGGCTGACGGGGAGGCTTAGAGGGACTGTCTAAGCACAAGGCCTGTAGGGACAGGATGAGGAAGCCAATGGTTTGAAATTAGAGAAGAGGAGACTTAGATTGGGTGTTAGGAACAAGTTCTGCACCGCGAGGCGTGCAGGAACAGGTTGCCCAGGGAGGAGGTTGAGGCCCCTTCCCCTGAGAGACTCATAGAGTGAGGCTTGACAAGGCTCTGAGCAACCTGATCTAGTTGAGGATGTCCCTGCTGACTGCAGAGGGGTTGGACCAGATGACCTTGGAGGGTCCCTTCCAACACAAAGCATTCTATAAACCTCTGAATTTTTCCATCTGTGGTTTTGCAGCTTATGGAGCTTGAGAAAAGTGAGAAATGAAACACGTTTGAAATCTCAAAAGCAAATGCAGGGCCCAAACACTTGGGCTTGTTATCTGAGAGCTGTTATGGTGGACCACGATCCATACCCCTCTCAGTGTTTGACTCCCCAGTTCGCAAGACCCACATGGAGCTCCTTTACCTTGTCATTGAGATAGCCAATCTTCAGAATGTGCTCAACGTTTGCTACTCCATCTGCCATACTCAGGTCTCCCCTGAGAGTCACCCAGCAGTATGATATTGCTGTTATCTTTCAGCTGTTTGAAGTACTCTGTGTTCTTCAAGGCACCATCATGTTTGTTGTAAACATGAATCAATTCTCCTTTAAATCCTTTTAATATTCCCTGTTAGAAAAAAAACCAAACAGACACAAACCACTGCAGTTATTTCTATTTCCAAGCTTCAAGAGAGGCTGCAATGCCCTAGGTGATGCTACTGTTGAATTGACTCTGACCTCTGACATCTCTGATGATGCACAAGAGAACTGACTGTTAAATAACGTGATGACTGCAACAGCATTGCTACAGCTAGGCAGTGATTCCTCCTGCCTTGGGCAGCAGTAATGATCTGCTGGGCTGAGTGTGAAGTGGAGACATTCAAGATCAGACTCCACGGGGCCCTGGGCAGCCTGATCTAGTTGGGGGTGTCCCTGCTGACTCTGTGTGTGTGAGGTTGGACAAGGTGACCTTTGAGGGTCCTTTCCAACCCAATGCAATCTGAAATGGCATTGTATCTTAGTCCCAGCATGGCAGCAGTGTTTGAGCTCTTAGCCTCTGCTTGTTTTTTGCATGAGACAGTGCTGAGTATACAGTTCTAGGTTTCTGGGTGGCTGTATCTGTTCATAGAATCAATAAGGTTGGAAAAGACTTAGATATCAGGTTGGACTTGATGATCTCTAACACCTCCTGACAACTAAACCATGGCCTTCAAGTGCCACATCCAATCCTTTTTTAAACACCTCCAAGGACAGTGACTCCACCACCTCCTGGGCAGCACATTCCAATGGCAAATTACTCCTTCTGGGAAAACCTTTCTCCTCCTGTTGCATTGAACTGCTCAGCTTGGACACCAATAGCTACTCAATACCACAACCAGTCATGTCTGGCAAGGCTCTGTTGTTTCATACATACATTGTCATCAAAATCCATGAAATTGGAAACCACTTTGACATTAGAATGGTAGACTCCAGCCTGGTGGATAACTTCCTCAAGGATGTCTCCAATTCCAGCAGAAAATATGAACACAGGAATATTATGTTCACTGAGCTTATCAAAGAAGTTCTCATATCCTTCTCTGCAACACAGAAAGAAAATACAAGTCAAGTCTCAGGTAAAGAAAGTCAAGAGGAATCCCAGCTTCAGAAGACACACAGATCACCTTTAGAAAAGATTTTTCCCTGAGCATTTCACTTTATTTCTTCTCCCTCACCTTTTCAGGTTAGCAAGAACATCACCAACCCAACCCAAGGCATGCAGCTTTAGCAAGAAACTGCTGCACCAAGCTATTTGGTCTTGGTTTGTGTACTGGTTTTTCCCCAAAATGTTTAAGTGTGTTTTAAAGATTTAAACCCACCTCCCTCTCCCAGAACAAGTAAGCAACAGTAGACCTCTAGCTTCTACCAGGCTGTACCTCTCCTTTTGATCTTTCTTGCTTAAAGATTTGACCTTTTATAGGGTTTATAGGAGGGCCACCAAAATGATCCAAGGGCTGCAACACCTCTGCTATGAGGATAAGCTGAGGGAGCTGGGGTTGTTCAGCCTGGAGAAAAGAAGACTCCAAGGAGACCTTATAGCAGCAATCCAGTACCTAAAGGGATCCTACAGGAAGGCTGCAAGAGGGATTTTTCCTGAGGGTATCTAGAGACAGGAGAAGGGGAATGGTTGGAAGCTAAAGGAGAGCAGGGTTAGACAAGAGCTTAGGAAGTTTTTTCAGTAGGAGGGTGGTGAGACTCTGGAATAGGCTGCCCAGGGAGGCTGTGGCTGCCTCCTCCCTGAGGACAGAATCGAACAGAATTAACCAGGTTGGAAAGGACCTTTGAGATCATTGAGTCCAACCTATCACCCAACACCATCTAATCAACTAAACCACAGCACCAAGTGCCTCATCCAGGCTCTTCCTAAACAGCTCCAGTGATGGTGACTCCACCACCTCCCTGGGCAGCACATTCCAATGGCCAATCTCTCTCTGTGAAGAATTTGTTGAAGGCCAGGTTGGATGAGGCCTTGAGCAGCTGAGTCTAGTTGAGAGGTGTCCCTGCCCATGGCAGGGAGGTTGGAGCAGATGATCTCTTGGGTCATTCTATGATTATTACCACAAAACAAAGATTGTGGGAGCACAAAGAGCTCACTATGTTCCAAGATTCAAGTGTCACAGTCTCAGAAACAGGGGGAGTTGTTAGTTTGTTTTTTTTCCTTCTCCCACTGTCTGCAGCAACCAGCAAGAACCTACAGAAACCACTCTGAACCAGGCTCATTCACATCCAAAGGAACTTACTTCAGCATGACATCAGATTCCCTCACAATTTCTGCAAACTTCTCCTTTTGTAAGCCTTGCTCAATGAGCAGTGCATGAGATTTATTGTACCTAGAACAGAAAGAAACAAAGAGGCTCAAAACCAACTGGTTCACCTTTCACTAAATCTCAAAGCATCCTGGGTGGTTAACTTGGGCTCCTTTTAAGTTAGCAGCAAAGCAAAACTCGTTGTTGCGCAACGTTCTAAGAGATTAATTCAGTTAATGCTTTGCCTAGAAGCTCATTACTGCAATTACTTTGCTTTAAAAACTTCATTAAATCTCTTCTTAGTACCATTAGAAGATGGGAGGTGGCTCTTACCATTCTACCATGTATGGGTATTTTTCTTCAATAGTGAGAGCTGGATCGATTTCAATAGCATAATAGGTTTCTTTCAGCTGCAATAACTGAAGGGAAGAAAAACAAAACCCCACAGATGCTGAAGGTATTTTTTTCTTTTAAAGTAACATTCACTATTTGACCTAACCAAGCAACAGGACTTTTTTTCCTTCTGATGACATCACTTAGATCAAATGGAATCTGAAATGCTCTTGGAACAAAGGGTTAGCTTCTACATTTATTTATGAAGGACAAAAGTGGATGATGTTAAACTGAACTAGGTGCTGACCTCAAAAGCACAAACACTTCTCCTCCCCTCCCAGTGATGGGATATCTTGCAGTCAGTGAGAAAGCTCAGAGAGCTTTAAGAGTTGGAAAGCATCCCTTGCTGTGCTGCCTAATTCAACAGAGTACAGGCAGGGAAGGGTACCAGCTGTCAGTACACCACCACATCATTTAGGAGGTTTCTCTTTACCTTCTTTCGACATTCCTCTGTGATGAGCTTAGAGTTATCAATGATGTCTGGGGGTGAAAACAAAAAGAAATGTTAAAAAACAAAATGGTACCTTTCTTTTACTCTGTTCTACAAGACTGTCAGTGGCATAGATGATGATGATTACATACCACTTTCCTTCCCAGCAACCAGTAAAAGGCACATTTTTCTTCCTAAGAATGAAGATGTCCTTCCCCTCACCTCTGAATTAAAAGGTCAGTTACAAGCTCTCTTATCTGTTTCTGGAGTTTTAACTGTTTCATGAGGTATCTGTGTGGTTTAGGATTCCCAGTTAATTAGTAAATGGATTATTTTTGTTTGTTTTAAATGGTTCCAGGATAAAAATGTCAAGAATCCGTAGGAGTTTATCATCTGGTTCTTGCAGGCATTGGGATTATTATGGGCTCTTAAAAAGTCAACTCTACCGTATCACAGAAAGTTAGGAGTTGGAAGGGACCTGCAGAGATCATCCAGTCCAACCCCCCTGCCAGAGCAGGATCACCTAGGTCAGGTCACACAGGAATACACCCAGGTGAGTTTTGAAAGTCTCCAGAGAAGGAGGCTCCACAACCTCTGTGGGCAGCCTGCTCCAGGGCTCTGTCACCTCTTACATTTCAGAACTTAAATGCTTTATTTGTGGATGACACCTTATCTGATTTGACTTACTAATACATAAACCCACATACAGACAGTCACTAGAATGACCTCCATTAGGATGGACAGGTTAGGTAACAAGTCACATGTCAGGGAATAAATTGGATAGAAAATTAAAATCTAGTAAAAGCTGAAAGGAGTGAACCAAGAAATCCATATTAACGACAACAAAAAGCAAACAAAAAAAGTACTCACTATGACAAGATGGACATCTTTTTCCATTGTAGGAAAATCTACTTAATGTCATATCAAAATCTGTAATAATCTATTTAAGGAAAGAAAAAGCAAAGCTGTCTTACAACACTGGAGGGACAAAATAAAAAGACTGGCTAGAAATTCTGAATGATCACCACTAGCTGCAACTGAGTAGCAAGTGCCAGAGCCATCATCTCCCTGTTGTATCCAACCATGGCAATGCCAGCTTACAGTATCCCACAAGAATAACTTTCTGTTTTCTGTTGGTCAGAATATTTCCTGCAACGACTAACTTTTTGTGACTGTAGCATTTATGTACCTCCCGTCTGGCTGAATCACAGTCGGATCAACAAGGGCTGTTAAAAGAGGTTAACAGATGTCTAAGTTCTGCAAGTTTCTTGAAGGCTGACTTGTGTAACATGTAAACACACACTTAGCATGTTTTGGTCTAGAGCAACAGGCACCTGATTGATTTCACTCCAAACTGGTTATACCTTCTGCTGTCTTTACCTGAAGTTTGGCAGCTCCACCTTTGATGAGGCCACAAATAATCTCCTCTACTCTCCCTGGGTCCTTAATATGGACAGTCTTCTTCTGGAATTCTGGCATCTATGGAGAGTAGAAGAACAAGAACAGTGCTTACAGTGGAAAACATGCCAGGTAATACTTCTTCTGTCCATCAGAGTGGAAGCTCTGCATCTATAAGGTGGTATAAGCTCTGCATCTTGTGAGGTGTCCCTGCCCAGGGCAGGGGTTGGAACTAAGATACAATACAATACAATACAATACACCAGGTTGGAAGAGACCTTCAAGATCATCGCGTCCAACCCATCAAACAATCCAACCCACCCAACAACTAGACCATACAGCCAAGCACCCCATCAAGTCTTCTCCTGAACACCTCCTGTGAAGGTGACTCCACCTCCTCCACGGGTAGCCGATTCCAATGGGCAATCACTCTCTCCGTGTAGAACTTCTTCCTAACATCCAGCCTAAACCTGCCCTGGCGCAGCCTGAGACTGTGTCCTCTTGTTCTGGTGCTGGATGCCTGGGAAGAAGAGACCAACCTCTGCCTGGCTACAACCTCCCTTCAGGTAGTTGTAGAGAGCAATAAGGTCACCCCTCAGTCTCCTCTTCTCCAGGCTAAGCAACCCCAGCTCCCTCAGCCTTTCCTCATAGTCCCTTCCAACCCTGACTGATTCTATGATTCTATAACCAGTTTCATGTGACATCGAGATGTGGTCAGGACAGGAAGGCAATTTAGGAGAAGGAGAAAATAATCTGGATATATTAACCAATGACTCATAGAGTTCTGTTTGCCTTTGACATCTGCTTTCGTTTTCCTTCCTAATGTCAGATTGTTCAATTGTCTGACACGCACAGAAGATTGCATCTGTAGGAAACAAGGGAGAGAGACACAGAAGCGGGACGCAAGGGAGTGCCTTGTGCTACAAGTATGTTAGTGGGAGCCTTGAATCCAGCTTTTTGTGCAACTAACAGGGCCTTGAAGTTTCAACACAGATGAAGAAAAGAGGCTGACTTTAGACACCACTTGTTGAGAATGCTGCATGTACCTACTGAGTACTGCACTACAAGGCTGTGTAGTGATTCCTGCTCCCTAGCCTGTCCATCAATCATTTTCCATCACTCACTTTCCTGCATGCTTTTGGAATAACACATGCTATCACACCACACATTCCTTTGGAATGAAGAATACTTCTGGGCTGTTGTGCTACATGCTGAATTTGACAAAGGAGAAAACAACACTGAAATTTGCAAACCCTCCACCCCTCCCAACCAACACCCTTCCCACCCTTGCAGCAACGGTAAAAGAACTATTTATTGACAGTATTCCCCTCTTTAGCCTCTATTTTCTTCCTTTATAATCAGGTAGGGACTATTTCTAAGCAAAGGCATTGGGTATTTGCAGTCTGTCTATGCTGGCATTTGTGAGCAGTAAATTTTGTGAATATAAAAGTTGAGAGATGAAGAAGAACCCAGTCTTCTCTTAGCTTTACCTGAAGCTTGAGTACATCTAGTAGAAACACATCTGATCATTCAGCTTTCCTTTTCTTATACCAAACATAGAATCTTTGTTGCAATGAGCTGATTAAAATACACAAAAAGCAGCTTCTATTTCCAGCCACATTTCTGGAAGCAGAGCTCTTGCATCACCACCTGTCAGTAGGACACACCAAACTCTTTCTTCCTACTTGATGCTACTGAGCCTTTTCTTTATTAGGAGCAACCAACCTGCAGTGAAGTTGCAATGAAGTTATCAGTGAAGCAAAAGATGGTGTTTTAAAGTCTTGCAAACGTATCTTTGTAATGGAAAGGACTCTTCCGCATCAGGGTCGAGAAGGAACGGGAGGGAGCTTTAAATATTGGCTCTAGTCAGTGATAGGATAAGGAACAATGGAAGAACACAGGAGGTTCCAATTCAGCACAAGGAGACACTTCTTCATGCTGGAGCCCTGGAGCAGGCTGCCCAGAGAGGTTGTGGAGTCTCCTTCTCTGGAGGCTTGCAAAACCCACCTGGATATATTCCTGTCTGACCTGCCCTAGGTGATCCTGCTCTGGCAGGGGGTTGGACTGGATGATCTCTGGAGGTCCCTTCCCACCCTACCATTCTGTGATTCTGTGTTTTACGGTTTCTCTGCTGTACATCATGCAGTGCTGGTAAACACACATAACCTCAGTGCTTGTTTAGTATACAGCCTTTCTTCTCTGGAGTGAAAGAGAGCATTTTGACTCTCTTTTGTAATTTCTTTTCACTGTAACTCATTCCTTTGCCTTTCGGGAGGCAAACAATGTGTAGAGTTTTAGACTTAGAACGCAGAACTGAAGTGACATCCAGACGCATGCTGTTGTGAGGAGCACTGCAAGCATTATTTGGTTCACTTAGCCACTAAGCAACAGACTCCCTAACATAAGTGAATTAAACAGAACAAATGGTGGGGAGATGGGGACATCAGAGGAGGAACTGTATGAGGAAACTTGAATTGCTAGCCACTCTTTTATTTCTGACTGAGGCCTTTTGTAAGCTTCTGAAAGAAACCCCCTCCTTTATAAACACTTCAGTAGATGATGTTAAACAAGGTACAGCTTAAGATTTGAAGTATGATGAAAGCTTTCTGCTTTGATGTTGTAAACTGATACTCCTATTAAAGATAAGGTTTTAAGGTTCATTTATTTCTGATACATCTTTCATTTGTAAACAAGAACTGAAGCCAGCTGGAGAGCATAACCCAGACAATTTTGCTTCCACAGATACTTTCATAGGCAGGACCAACTCTTCATTACAGATTCAGCATCTGATAAAGCCTCAGACAAATAAGGTCAGTCAAAACAATCTCTGTACCAGCAACTAGCACATGAAGTAGCAATGCATTTATTTAGGCTTTATCACTGTTATCTTAGAAGCAAATAACGCTGTCTAACAAGCAGTCATCCATCAGTTCTCTGGCAGACTCTTTCAGTGTCTCATGCTTCTGCCCAGTCTAGCTGTGGGGTTCTATTTTGTAGCTTATTTGCCACCTGAGAGTTGAAAGAGACAAGCAGGTTCAAGTTGGAAAGAATTGGTAAGACAGGTGAGAGAACAAAGAGTGAAAAAACTGCTAATAAGAAAAATCCAGTCCATTTAAGAACATTTGTTTCCATTAATAGCTTAAGAAAGCTCTAGGAGTGAACCCAGGAAACACAGAAGGCTCAGCTGACTGTGAAGAAAATAAACAGAGAAACAGCCAAACACTTGACAAAGGCAAGAAAGCTTTTCAGAGCAAGGAACTTTAACATACAGAACTAAAGTAAATAAGCACAGGGAAAGGTATTCATGTTTGATTGGGACAGCTGAAAGTCCAGCAGAGTGACTCACTGAAGCGCCCTTATTTATTCTGTCAATTTATGCAAGTGCAAGAAGAGTTTTGCTTTCTTACCAAGGGCTGAAATAGCTCAGAGACAGGTATCTTTCTTAAGGTATATGTTAAAAGATGATATAAGTCCCAAAGTTCCTTGGGCTTGGCACATACCCTGGCCACAAACACATTTAAGTTTCTAGTCTCTAACATAGGGTGTCAGGGAGTGATAGGACTGGGGGGAACGGAGTAAAGTAGAAATGGGTAGATTCATATTGGATGTTAGGAAGAAGTTCTTCCCCATGAGGGTGGTGAGAGACTGGCACAGGTTGCCCAGGGAGGTGGTGGCAGCCTCATCCCTGGAGGTTTTAAGCCAGGCTGGCTGTGGCTCTGAGCAACCTGATCTAGTGTGAAATGTCCCTGCCCACGGCAGGGGGGTTGGAACTGGCTGATCCTTGAGGTCCCTTCCAACCCTAACGATTCTGTGACTCTATGATATGTGGGAAGCCTTCAAAGAGAAAACAAAACTGGAGAGGATTATTTTGGAGGTTGTGCTTAAGGGGATTTATGAAAAGGGGAAGGGAAAAACAAAAAGATCTGCTTGTTTGTGGTAGCAATTAACTGGAATAAGGAAATTCTTTTGTAGCTAACAGTGTTACAGTCATACCTTGATGAATGACCAGTAAAGGACTCAGGCAGCTTTGGAAATCCCCCAGTCCTACAAACCACAGAATGGGTCACTTACAACAGGGACAGCTCTGAAAAGTACAAATACATGAGACATGCATCTGTGTAGCTGGGTAAAAAAAGAGGAAAAGAAGTATTTACTGTAAGAAACATACTGAATTCTAGTTTTCAAATCAAGTTTCTTATATGCAGTTGGGTAGCAAGAGTGCAAACAGAGCTGGTTTTATGTTGTAGCAGGGTGCTGCTGATAGATATTTTCAGGCATATTCGAGGCTGTGTATATTTAAGTGCATGCTCCATCAGTTCAGTTATAAAAGAAGACTAGGTGGAAAAGACTAAAATGAGAGACAGGTATCTAAGTGCACTGACAGCTGCTGAAATAGGCTTTTCCAATCAGGTATCCTAGGAAATGAATAACTGCTTGTGTACACAAGGCCCGATGTCATCTTCTGCATCTGAGAATATACCAAACTTTTGGGTCTGCTGTGTGTGGAGGTAGAGCAGCTTCTTCCCTAGCCAGTAAGACAACAATGTAAGCCACTATGATTTAACAAACAAACAAAATCCAGTGAAAAACAAAATTTGATCTAAAGGGCAACAACTGTGGGACCTTCTGTTGTTTTCATTGTCTGTAACTTCAAGCTGGGAAGGATGAGCTGATGAATGATTTGCTATCTTAACTACAAGGAGATATGGATTTCACAATCAAATCTAGACACCAGTAATAACTAAATATGTAAGAGGCTATCATCAGCAGTCTGCTAGTAATGCTTTGACCAAGGACATTAAAAATGGGGCAAAGTATTTTTACACTTTACCTTGTAAGCCTCCGTTACTTGGCAAATGCAAACTTTTCTTGTCTTCCAAAGCCCAACCTAGCATGGATTGCCTCCCAAAAATCACTGCTAAGAAAATACCCTGCATTATGGGGGGATAAAATTTTCAAGGGAACTTCCCTGTAATCCTTGAAGGTCGATAAGGTACTTGGGTAGGTATCAGGAGCAACAACACCAACTCTTCTCACACTTACAAGTGCCCACAAATTTTCAGCTGACTATAATGTGATAGAAGTGATAAGCCAATGAATAAGAACTAGCTGCAGTAGCATTGACAGGATGTGAATTGCAGTTAAGATTAGGGGGAATGGGGGAAAAAAAAACCCATCTATAGATGGGGAGATTCAGATTGGCTGTTAGGAAGAAGTTCTTCCCCATGAGGGTGAGGGGAGACTGGAACAAGTTGCCCAGGGAGGTGGTGGAAGCCTCATCCCTGGAGGTTTTGCAGCCAGGCTGGATGTGGCTCTGGGCACCCTGATGCAGTGTGAGGTATCCCTGCCCATAGCCTGAGGAGGGCCAGGCTGGATGTGGCTGTGAGCTACCTGAAGCCCCAAGCAAAGCCTGACAAACCTCTGCCCATGCTCTCCATGCTACAAAATGGACTGTGAACAGGTTTCCAATTTTTTTTCCCCATTCCCCCAAAGACTAGGTGAGGTGTCCCTGCCCATGGCAGGGATCTTGGAACTAGATGATCCTTGAGTTTCCTTTCAACCCTAACAATTCTATGACTCTATCATTAATCCTCCCCAGTTTTGTTTTGTTATTCCCTGCCAAATAAAAGCTCAGCACCAAAACCACCCTACCTACATGGACATATAATGGAACTGAGGCACAGAGAGAGATCACTCCCCCAATGTCATCCAACTTAGGGAAAAAATAAATAAAGGGGAGGGAGGGCAAGGAGAAAAAAAATAAGCTAAGCTTAGAACTTCTATTGTTATAGCCTCAAATACATATAAGACAGGAAGGAACTGACAGTTGTTTTTTAATAGATGAGAGATGATTTACACACAGAGGGAAATATTCTAATGCTATGCTAGGGGCCTTAACTACTTTGAAAACAAATGTATGTTGGTGGGCTTTTTTTTAAACATTGATGTTTGCTACCTCTGTGATTCTCCCCCTCTACTCAGCTCTGGTGAGACCCCACCTGCAGTACTGCCTCCAGTTCTGGAGCCCCTATTAAAAGAGGGATATGGAGGTGCTGGAAAGTGTCCAGAGAAGGGCCATGAGGATGATCAGAGGGCTGGAGGACCTCTCCTACGAGGACAGACTGAAGGAGTTGGGGCTGTTCAGTCTAGGTAAGAGAAGGCTCTGACGTGACCTAATTGTGGCCTTCCAGTATCTGAAGGGGCTACAAGAAGGCTGGGGAGGGGCTTCTCAGGATCTCAGGTAGTGATAGGACTAGGGGGAATGGAATGAAGCTGGAGGTGGGGAGGAAGTTCTTCCCCATGAGAATGGTGAAGGCCTGGAATGGGTTGTCCAGGGAGGTGGTTGAGGCCCCATCCCTGGAGGTGTTTAAGCCCAGGCTGGATGAGGCTCTGGCCAGCCTGATCTAGTGTGGGGTGTCCCTGCCCATGGCAGGGGTTGGAACTAGATGATCCTTGTGGTCCCTTCCAACTCTGACTGATACTATGATACTAAGATGTGGCATCAGTGACCACTGTGAAATTTGATACCCTGGCAAGCTGCAGAAAATTGGTTGAGTGTTTTTGGTGGCAGCAGGTAATCAACCCTTGGGTGAAATGAGAAAGGAAAGGGGCAGGTTCCCTAATCGGCATTTACATATTCTATTCCACTCTCTTTTTCTTGTCGGTACCACAGAACATTACTGTCACCTACTTGCTCTAGAAAAGACAACCCAGCAGAAACCTTCTACTTCATGTAACTTCTGCTATTTGCTAGCTGTTAAGAGAAGCCAGAGAGCCATAACACAAACCACAGAACAGGAGTGTGTGTGCTCATCTTTTCCTCCCTCTGTATATACTACAGACAGGTACAAGTGCTCACATATGTGTAAAGCAAGCTTGGCTTTAATTCAGATACGTAGAATTTTGCCCCATGAGTGCAAGAGGGGTTTCTCTTAGCAGCCCCATCTGTTAGTAGGCTCATCTTTGAGACAGGAACATGACCAGCTACTGGCCATGAGTGCAGGCACAGCGGTCACACCGCTCTGTGCGGCTCGATATAACTGCGATGGTGCAGCCTGCTAGCACAACCCCAGCTCAGGACAGATCTATTTGCGTTTGTAATCAGCAAAACAATCCCCTTAAGTTTGATATCCATAAGATGGAAGCTCAAATACGGTAAGACATCCTTAGTAACTAGCCACAACCAAATTGCTCTGGGTATTTTTACCAAGAAATAGCCTTAGGAGTAGGTAGCTGGAGAGTAAACAGGCAAATGTTTTTATGGAGATGAAACAGCAGAGCACTGAGTATCTGCACAGCTGCTTGCTAACATGCTGCAGAACTAGATACCCAGCACAACTCACATTATACAACTGCAAGCAGCTTCACTACCTATTTTAAGAAAAGGAATAGGATATGCGCTAAAAATAATCATGCCTGTTTTAATTATTCACATCTTTCTATGCCTAATGTGCTGGATTCTGATACTTGGGGAAAAAAAAAAAACCAACAACAACCCACAACCCTATGGAAAAAAAAAAAAAAGGTGGGGAGAGAGCTTTCAGAGCAAACATGACAACAGCTTTCCTCTTGAGCTTTTAAAGGAGAGTACCTGTGCGTTGAGCTTAGGGCACTCCTGATTCTTCTGTCCTTGATTTTGTCCTACTGCAACAGCAGAGGTGGCAAGCAGAGTCCAGAGATGCAGGGCTTGCATACAGGCTGCCAACAAAAACCAACCAAATCCTTTTAAGAATTGGTCTGCTATGTTATGTGAACTTTGCTTTCCCTGCTGCACAGAAATAGAAGCAGACATGCATGGTACACAGCTGTGCCACTCTGACAACACCCACACCGAAGGCTACTCTGCTAGAGATTTAAAAGTAGAGGAACATTTAAGCAGAATTAACCTACTCCACAGAAACTAGTAAATGTATTTATTCCCTCAAAGGTGCTGCCAATTCTGTGCTATCAGCTTATTTATTTGAAAACCACATTTTTGCCACAATAAACAACTGTCAGCCCTCAGCTCCTAACCCCGGCAGAAGGCAGAGTCGGCGCTGTTGACAGAAGCCGCGCACACTTACCAGAGGGTTTTGCGGGAGCAGCTGCAGCAGCAAAAGAAAATTCCTCTTCCTTGAGAAACACTAATATAGCAGCAGAAGGTGCAGCTGAGGGCGTTTCCAAATGCAGCCTGACTAATCCCCGTGCAAAACCCCAGGCTCCTGTGACGCAGGGCAGCGGCGCGCAGCGGTTTGTCGTGCTCAGCAGTACAGCCTGACCGGCTTACGGCCCATCAGCTGCTGTACCAACAACAAGACCTTTGACCTTCACTGAATGAACGGCTTTTCATGCATGCAGCAAGCAAATGTGGGCTGCTGGGGCAGAGGAAGGCCCTTGTTTTTCAAAGCAGAAGTTGCCTGCTTCGTTACTTTTTAACCCTTTTACAAAAACCTTCCCAAGCCTTTGAGGGATTTCCTGTTGCGGAGTGCCACAAGCTCCTTGCAGCTCGCTGCTGTGGTCTCACCGGTGTTCACAGGGGAGCACACCTTTATTGGTGTAGAAGCAGCAATTGATTACTTCAGTGAGTCTTTGCTTTGACTTTAATTAGCTATTAGCTAATTAGCCTCCAGGAGGCTTGTTTGTCAGGATTTTTCAGGGACAAGGCAACTCAAGGTGCTTTCCAGAGTTTGTCATTAGGCACATTGGGTGATCAAGGACAGTGCCTAGGTGGCACAGAAGATTTATGTAGAAGGCATCCTTTTCACTGAGAAACTGAAGGAAGTATTGTCTAATCACATTTATACTCTGCAGTTCTGTAAATGCCTGGAAGTAACATGAGGTCACCCCTTGCTATAGCAACTGTGCTAGGTTCCCTATGCTATCCTATTATCCCTACTCAACCTTAGGTTTATGATCACTGTTTTGGGCTGCCAGAAAATACCACAAACATCAGCCCAATTCACATGTTACCATGGCCAGGGCAGTCATCAGAACTGAAGGTTAGTAGTGTAGCATATACAAAACCCCTAATGCTGTACACTCCATCCACCCCCAGCTCCCCTCTGCTCCTCATTACCAGGACTCTAGAAATTAATTGGGTATCGACATTTCCTTTTAAGGAGGATCTGCTTAAAAAACCCAACCACCAGAAAACAAGTAGCCTTCTTCTGAACAGGACAGTAGATTCCTATGTTTTGTGGCTGCATTCCACCTGTAGGTCAGTCTGTAGTCAGTCAGCATTGCTCAAACTCTGACCTAAACAAATACTATCTTTTTTCTTGTGCTGTGTTTGACAGAATGAAGCACCTACTGAGTAATTCACCTGGTACAAACCAAGCAACTTCCCTCAACACTCATCCTCGGAGAACTGAGAGATGTTCCCCAAAACCATGCAAGTTAAGGTCTGCTGTATCCTGAAGCAACAAAGCAATTTGAAAAGTCTGTTCAAAACATAGTATAATCCCTGCAAAGCCTGGCATTGGTATTTGCCAGGATCCTTAGCTCCCGTTTGTTTACTTCTTATAGCATTTGTACAGTTGTAATAGGCACCACACAGGAAATAGGAACTTGTCTGTTCTTTTAATAGGGTGAGCAGGCATTTGTTTAATAGTATCTCCATAGTAATGTCTGGGAAAGCTACCTATGAATCAACATGAATTATTGGCACAACTAGAAGATGTCAGTGCTGGATTTCCAGATTTTAAAAAGTCTTATGAAGAATGAAGTAGAAGATACTTGCTAGGTGAATGCATCAATCATGCATTCATGCATTTCAAGGAAAGGCATCACTGGATACATTCAATTTGCAAAATGCCTGTCTTTGAGTCTTTCTGTATTTCAGAGATGCCTTGTGAACCTCTTAGGTGAGACTTGGGATGTGGAGGGGCTGGCCTGTTGATACTCTGGTACTTCTCAGATGTGATTCAGTGAGAAAATTAATTCTAATGCTATCAACAATTCAAAGGAAGTTAGCTTGCTCTTTACGAAAGTTAGGAAACAAGAACACCACCACCACCAGCAAGTTGTGTTGTGGGCTGTGTTTTGGGGTTTATTTATTTATTTTCTATTTATTGAGTTAATTAATTTTAAATTTACATACCCTTTCAAGACTGAGAAGTTGAAGAACTGAGGTCCATCCTTTACAGAATGATTTTTTGATCAGAAAGCATTTGAAGGGAACGATGGGAGTGTTGGGTGAAAGAGCTACAAAATGACGTGAGCAAAAGTTCTGTAAACATTAATACAGGCACCACCTATTTCCTAGAAAAACATCTCCTCTATCTCTAGCAACAGGGCACTTTCACTTCAATGAAAATGTTGTGCATTAAGCTCCTCATCTGCAGAACGAGATGTCTTTGCAGCTCTGAAAGCGGCGTGTCAAACACTTCAGTTGCAATGGCTACTGCTGACCAAGTTCGGTTACTGCTGACTGGCACCAGCTGAGCATTTCCTTCCTAGTGTTGAACTTCTGACAAGAGATGATTCTAAATGGCTACTTCTTTTTTAATGACACGAAGCACAGCACAGTATTTCTGCTCTCACAATACCAGAGGTCATTTAAATATATTTTAAGAAGCACTAAGTAAAGAGGTAAAGCTATTTCAACAGACAGGGTCTACTTAAACCTTTTCTCTTTGGCTGAGGGCCATATCCTGACTGCAAAATATTCTACACAGAAAAAAAGGGAGGAAAAAGAAAAAAGAGAGAATGCTTCAACCATCAGATGATTCACAAAAGGCTAGGTAAAGGTTCAACTTTATATGCTGGTGTGTTAGATGAACTTGTTTTGTAAAGATTCAGGATGCTTTTGACAGAGTAAGAAGCACTGGAATTTTTAGTTTGCAGCAAAGAACAACTGGTTCTGCTGGTCCTTGCACACCTCTGCCCTAAGTTGCACCCATCTGTGGAAGGAAATGAACACAGCACGGAGAAGTTACATAAGCAAGCAAGCTGAGCTTTTCTTTTTTTGCTAAGTTGAGTACTTCAACCAAACTGGCATCAGCTTTAGCTATCCAGAAAGAGGTCATACTTAAGAGTATTTTCTGTTCATCACAACTAGAATACTTGCTACAAACAACAGAATGACAGAATCATAGAATGGTCTGGGTTGGAAGGGACCTCCAAAGGTCATCCAGTCCAAACCCCTCTGCAGTCAGCAGGGACATCCTCAACTGGATCACATTGCCCAGAGCCCTATGGAGCCTTACTTTGAATATCTCTAGGGATGGGCCCTCAATCACCACCCTGGGCAACTGTTCAAGTGTTCCACTACCCTTGTGTTACTAAATTGTTCCTAACATCCAATGTAAATCTATTCTTCTCTAGTTTGAAGCCATTGCCCCGCATCCTATCCCTACAGGCCTCTGGAAACAGTCTCTCTCCATCCTTCAGCTTCCTTCAGAAAGAATATATGGGCTACAAACTATATAGACCCAGTTCTGGTATTGAGTGAATACAGCTCAGTGCAGGCAGGTTTTCTGTATGTTAGGGGAATGGCATATCTCTGTGCCTTGCTCCCACCCTCTGGGGACAGCTAACCTTTGAAATCTGAGTATCTGGAAATGACTGAGCGAGCCAGAATTTCACCTGAGGGTTTTTTTTTCTCAACCATTCCTCTTCTCCACTTATCAAAGAATGTAGAAATATTCTAAATACAAGCAAGCTCAGATCAGTACTAAGAAGTTATTATACTATGCTTAACTTTTACAAATAGTTTCTAAAGCACTAGAATTGAAAGAAGAAAGAAATCAAGGCTGTGTCACTCAGTGCAGGGCAGAAGAAAACTGAGCCTTTTTTCTTGGCCTTCATACTTACATTTCACTGGTAGCTATTCTTGCCAATGCTTTGTGGATAGCCCTCTTTATAAATACACTGCACACTTACAATTCAAACCCCAAATGCAGTTCTGCTTTCCCTACCTTACAGTGGCTACAGCAGAACTGGAAAAAGCCCTGAGAAGGGCACTAAGGATGAGCCATAATATGAAAAGCTTCCACAGAGTGAACAATTGAGTATAATCTAATTCTTCAGCCTGGAAAAGAAATGCCAGGATGGCATAGGAAAGGTTAACAGGGAAAGATTGTTCATCATCTCTTCCAGTGCAAGGGGTAGAGGTCATCAACTAAAATTAACAGGAGGCAAATTCAAACCAAATGAAAGGAATCAGCTACAGGTCACACAGTTAAGTAAGTTAAGTAAGATATGGAATTCCTTTGTGGTGATTGTGTAAGTTTACACAGCCTTTGGAAGGTACTGGATAACAACATGAAAAACCTCAAATTAAAGAACTGCCTCTAAAATACAAGTTCCTGGAGGCTGGAAAATCATCTGGGGAAAACCTCATGATAACTTGCCTTGTTCTTCTGCTTTCCCTGGGCCTCTGCTAGTGAGACCATACTATCTGTACCAGGCAAGACCTTGCATGGGAGGTGTCAATGCTCCCTGTTAGTAACACAGGGAAAATCATTCACTCTTCAGGATAATGCTTCAATTTAATTTCAAGTATCTTATTTTATTACCCCATCCTTCTTTTACAGGCTCACAGGATGTCAGGGGTTCGAAGGGCCCCAAAGAGATCATCAAGTCCAACCCCCTGCCAGAGCAAGACCATACAGTCTTGCTCAGGTCACACAGGAATCCATCCAGATGGGCCTTCAAAGTCTCCACAGAAGGAGACTCCACAGTCCCTCTGGGGAGCCTGTTCCAGTGGTCTGTGACCCTTACAGTAAAGAAGTTCCCCTTGTGTTGAGGTGGAACCTCCTCCTGTGCTGCTTTTTTCCCACTGGATCTTCTTCAGAGAGCACAGGTACAGAAGATTAATTTTTGACAAATCAGGATTTTTGCCTCTGAGTGGTGCTCTTATTTTCCTTTAACATTGCTCTGGTAACAGGGTAGTACATGTTGGGAGTCTGGCTAGCTGACAGATCCACTTCCCTCTCAGGTTACACAGAGTCTACTGCTTACTGAAAGAGTGCTCACAGGTGAGGCTGTTAGTACAACTAATCCTTCTTAAAAATATCCAGGCAAACAAAGAGAGAACTCTGTTTGCATGTAGATACTGTGGTGTACTGATAAATTCTTAATGAGCTGTCAGGTGTGCACCTTGCATAATAATGTAATTCTGATGATCTACACTACTTTCCCCCAACCTGTCCATTTGCATGGACACCTTTTAGAAGGAAATGTCCTGCATATATCTATATGCACAGGCCTTGAAAGATCTTAAATGCTTGTTTCCCAAGAAGCCTCCCTTGTAACCCTATCCAGAATGGAATTAGCATTAAGCCCAAGGCCTGGACTGAAGTAGTTGCTGCTGATTCTCTTCTTCTCTTATCTGCTTCTAAGAAAAACCCCTCTGCTTAGATTTTTTCTCACTAAGCCTAAGACTGCTGTATCTAGATCAAATAAACTCTGACCCTTGAGTAGGGGTTGCAGGACCCTGTTTGAAAGCAAAGTCAGCAGGACAAAGTTTAACCTGCAGTGTGTTACCAGACACCACAATTCTGATGGAAGAATCTAGTCCCAGTATTTTAAGTATTAGGATCTCTTTGAGCACAGGCTTGTCTTTAAAATTCTTGAGAAAATAATCTGTGCAATCTAAAGAAGAAACACAGCCACCATACACTCATTTTAAAGGTAAGGGACAGCAGGATGACCTCAGGCAGGATGGGTTTTGCCTCTGGCTCTCACCCTTTTATGGGTATTTCTCATTGCTCGATCTCATTCAAAGATGCAACTGGATGCTCCTTATTTCTTGTATCTCTGTGTATTCACCTTCTGGAAGTGATATAGGACATGTTCAAAGCCACTTTGGTTCTGTAATACTACTATTCATTGTACTACACTATTACTACTGTACTAATAGTGCTCCATGCTAACTGAGTGTATTAATGTGCACCTTTCAGCTTCACACAAAACCACCCCTTGGTAACATGCAGACCAGATGCAGTCCAGGATAGTAAGTGCTGCATCAACAACTAAATTTAAGAAGAGCCTGGATGAGGCACTTAGTGCCATGCTTTAGTTGATTAGATGGTGTAGGGTGATGGGTTGGACTTGATGATCTTGAAGGTCTTTTCCAACCTGGTCTGGTCTATTCTACTCTACTCTACTCTACTCTACTCTACTCTACTCTACTCTACTCTACTCTACTCTACTCTACTCTACTCTATTCCTATCCTACCCTATCCTACCCTATCCCATCCCTAATATGTTTCCACCAAAGAGGGAAAGCTTTAAAGGAGCAGAATTAATATTCCACTTCAGCTGTATTCATTCCTTCAGCATTAAGGTGGAGTAAACCCTACTCCCAGGTAAAAACAAAAGCTCTGATAAACTGGGATTATTTTGGTGGCCCAATTTGCATAGCAGATCTAAAAGTTCTTTATGTAAGAGTGCAGGAAGGAAGTTACAGCTGATAAGTGGGGAAATAAGGAAGAGCAAGTACATCTGAGCAGGAACCTTTCTTGGTGGCGAAATGAGCTCAAAAATTTCTGAAATTCCATATTCAGTCACTTAATCTTCAGTCTCCAAGTCTGGGCCTTGCCCCACCCCTTTAAGAAAAAAATTAATAAACAGTTACAAATGAAATAGATTAAGTCTTTGTTTTTAAAAAGATTGGCATACATGAAAGCAGAAGCCACATCTCCTTCTATCAACAGACATTATGTACATAATTCAGGGAACTGTTATTAGAAGTATTTTTGCCATTGTTGTCTGGACCAAGTCTGTGCAGTGCTGTATTTGTCTGTGACAGTTTTCATTCAAGCAAACCACTCTCTTGATATGTAAGGATTAACCAAAAACTCCAGGACTTTCAATGAGCCCTCCACACAAATAACCTCAGGTAGAGGTGGCCAACACCACAGTTTCCAACTTCATGGCACAGTGCTAGTCAAGATGCTGCATTGTTGACATGGGACTGAAAATCTGCCTACTGCAAATCATTGTGACTTGTGAGGCTGTACAGTAGCTGACCACTGGAGATTGATCACTTCTGGGTAGGAGGAACATCAAGCAACTGTTCAACATAACTGCTGCATAAAGATCTCTGCCCCGGGGAGAAACAGTGGCTGCAGTTCAAGTGGTGCATGATAATGTGACTGCAAGAAGGCCACAGGTGAAGTTAGACTTCGTGTCCTAACTTTTATTTTCCACATGCTCCAAGACAGTGGATTTATCCAACTCTCTGGCCTGCTCTTACCTGGCCTTCGATCTCTTTGCACACTGGTCAGAAAAGGAGGCCAGGAAGAATAGTTGAGAACTGTTCCTGACTATCAGTTGCACTTTGCATGTGATGGGATCAGGCAAATTTCAGTGGTGAGCATCTGACAGGCAGCAGAGACGTGGCTGCTAGCATAGGTCCTCTGCACTCAGGAGCAGTTCAGTTGCACGTGTCTGACCTGGAGTCAGGTAGTGGCCAAGAAATGCCTGTCACTGTGGCCAAAGATTTCCCTCAATACCAGGTTACTCACAAAAACCAGGGCAAATCCATCCTCAGAGATCTACTGTGCAAAACCAGTGCCACCTGCTGCTCCTCACTGTCTGCTGCAGCTCAACCAGCTAAAATCTGAATCTTGGAAATTAATTCCTGTGGGACAAATGCACCAAGTGAGAGCAATCCAGCCTAACAGTCTGCTTCTCTTCTGGTCTTTTCCTTGAACTCTCTCCCAGAGTTACTCTTCCCAGTAAGTGAAGAGTGTGCTGTAGTGTTCTTGCACAGAATATGTGTCTGTACACACGCATGGAAGGAAGCAAGGTGGGTGACAGCTTGAAAGCTATTAATGTGAATTGGAACTAGCCAACACAGAAAGCAAGTATATGTATTTATGTATTTTGCATGATGCAGTTAGTTCAAGTGAAAAGAAAAGCTGAGAGGCAGCTATTCTAGAATTTTTCTTTTTTGAATGAAAGAACTTCAAAAGTTCAGGTATTTCAAAGAAGTTTCCAGACGTTTCAACATTTAGGTACATTTACAATTGCTACTGAATTTACAGCTACTGTTCTCCTGCCTATAAATGGATGGTTGCATACCCTGGGTCTCTTCTCTTCGAAGCCTATATTGATGAGTTTAGATATTTGGTATTAAAGTTGATAAGGCTTTTTAAGGCTGTTAAAATTCTACATAACTTTAAGTCATAACAGGAACAAATTTGCAATGATTTGTGTATTCAAATAAAAAAATACTTGCTTATAGCCTGGAGAAAAGGAGGTTCAGAGGAGACCTTATTGCTCTCTACCTGAAGGGAGGTTGTAGTCAGGTGGGGCTTGGTCTCTTCTCCCAGGCAACCACCAACAGCACAAGAGGACACAGTCTCAAGCTGCACCAGGGGAAGTTTAGGCTCGAGCTGAGGAGAAAATTCTTCCCAGAGAGATTGGCCATTGGAATGTGCTGCCCAGGGAGGTGGTGGAGTTGGCATCCCTGGAGGTGTTCAAAAAAGGATTGGATGTGGCACTTGGTGCCATGGTTTAGTCATGAGGTCTGTGGTGACAGGTTGGACTTGATGATCTTTGAGGTCTCTTCCAACCTTGGTGGTTCTTTGTGATTCTCTGTGTGTGTGTGATCTCTAAGGTCTTTTCCAACCTTATTGAATCTATGACTCTGTGATTGTTTGACAGCTAAAGGTAACGTGTTTAATACTTGCATTATCTGCTATTTGCTTTAATCTGTAAAAAGAGTTTATTAGAATAGATGTCATTAGAGCTCAACCAATAATTAAGAGTTACTGTAAGAAGGAGAAAAAAAGTACTTTAAAATATGACTTAACACATTTGAAGCATTTACCAAAAGGCAAACAGATTCCAGAGCAGAATGATTCATTGAAAGATTGCTCTTCTGTCTTGGAGAAAAATTTTATACAGAGGGTAAAAGAAAGTAGATAATGAGCTCTTCTGAGCCCATAGCTATCATATCTAGAATATCATAGTATCAGTCAGGGTTGGAAGGGACCCCAAGGATCATCTAGTTCCAACCCCCCTGCCATGGGCAGGGACACTAGATCAGGCTGGCCAGAGGCTCATCCAGCCTGGTCCCAACATTTACTTCTCTTTACTACCTGGAGCTCAATTTTCAGGTGTGGATCATCATAGAAGTTATGATAAATGAGGATAAAATGAGGATAAACTAGGATAAATGAGTCCTAAAGCTATTAGTGCAGAGTTAAAAGATTTAATCATCTTTCCACACCCACTCCTTGCATGAGTGTTTCAAGACTTACTGAATTTAAACAAACAAATGAAAAAAGGCAGCAGCAACTGCAGAAAATGGAAACCTAATTCTGCAAGAGAATGTTAAATGGTAGGATCAGCTTATTACACTAGACAAAGTAAAACTATTAGTATGTCCATAACCTGTATAGCAAATTACTGTTTGATTCTTCACAGTGTTAGAACAAAACCACTGAAACTGAGTCTATTTTTCTTCTCCTAGGACCCACGTTTTTTCAAACTTCCAGCTGAATTATTTTGCAGTGAGAATAAAGAACCTATTACTGGTATCTAAGTTGTATCAACATGAACTATGCTCACAGTGTTTTGTTTTTCCTAGCCCATGTAAGCTTGCTTTCCAAAGCACATTCCAGGTCATTATACATTCTAATTATCTGTGCAATATGCCTGTGGGCAACACAAGGCTGTTTTGGTAGTGCTGGTGTTTACCACTCTGTCCATGTGATCCTTCTGTTCAGGATCACAGGTATAGAACCATAGAATCAATAAGGTTGGAAAAGACCTCAGAGAAACCAACCCCAAGTTTCCTAGAAATAGTTATATGACATCTCCAGTGCTCATATTAAAGGTATCTTGGTTTATAAAGTTTAACAGTATTGCAAAAACTGGAGTACTATTCTAATACTTCAGTTGTTAGTAATGTGAGGGCTCTCAGTCACATGTCAATAGGTAGGAGCATTATTAGGTGTCAGGAGTTGTTTCACTACTGAGGTTTATAGCGTGGCACCACTCCTTTGGATCAGTGTTACTCCCTACATGGATCACGGCACCAGAGAGCTCTCAAGGTCACAGCATTTTAAATATTATCACTGCACTACCCAGAAAGTGCTAGTGGCCTGCAGCGGCATCATTAGATACAGCCAATGTTCCTTCTGTTCCCCCTTGATTGATTCCAATTTGCTCAGGCTTGTCTTTGTAAAGGAAAAAGTCTGCATGAAGGAGGTTCACATACCAGCTGTTTACATTCCTGCATGTGCATGCTACTTATGACAAACTCCTTTACTTTCTGCTCTACTTGGAGGTCATCACTGTCTCCTGCCAGAGGGACGTCACGGTTACTATAACAACGAGCTACTAGCAACAAGCAAGAATAAAGAAGAAGTGGAGTGGTATGTGATTGCTGCCAGTTGTAAAGGTCTGGATCCTTTATCTGTGGCACAAAAGCTTTGAATCCCCATGAGCAAGAAGCCAGTCTCACTAGAGACTGGCATGTCAAATAAATATCCCCCTGCACAAAGCCCCTATCAGTCACACTGACAGAATATGTAGATAAACAGCAGGCACCTCACTTGTTTGCTTGCTTGTTTCTTTCCAGCTGAATTCTAATACTGAAAAAAAAATTCCATGCATTCCTTTTCCTCCTCTGCCATATTAGAAAGGTACCTGGCCACAGATATTTAGCAGCGGCTGGTTGAAAAGTTTCCTGTAAAATGAGAAGGTGTGTTTAAAACTGATTTCTAATTTGCAGTGGTTGAAATTTGATAGAAAGTCTTTCAGGTAATTGGATCCTCTCACTTCAGGGACAGAATGGAAGGAATGGACAAATTGTAACTAAGCCTTTGCCAAGTTTTGTCAAAAACATACCTGAGAGATGAAGCCTCAGTTTAAGGCATTCTGCTCTTTTGTTTCCAATCAGTTCTATTGTATTTCTCATCCTTGCAAAATGAATATAAAAACCCTCCAAGAATAAAGAGTGAGGAACAGACTACTGGGAAAGAGAAGGAAAACTCCTGTTGCTCCATGAAGCAGCTTTTCTTGCATGAATCCCTTATTTTAGTTAGCATGGGCCTGTTCCAAATGGATGAGCACTTTCAAAAGACTTAGGCAAAGTTTGTTACACGACTTTGTGAGCAACTAATTTGCTTTGCAAAGAGTAAGCAAGAAACTGAAGTCTACTGTCAGTAGAATTGATTTGTAAGGATCCACAACTTCACTGCAAACTTACCTGGGGCCTGAGAAATCCAAAAGATTTGAGTGTTACTGTAAAGTTTAATTTCTCTTTTCTTTTTAAAAGTAGCTATCAAACATTATCTAATAATTCACTTGAAGAATCTAATTAATTATTAACCTCCTCTTTAAATTAAAGTTAGCAAACTTGTGGCTAACTTTTCCCTTTGCCTGACTGTAGGAATTCTTCACAGTTTGACAGCAATGGCAGTTTGGCATGTAAAGTAATACAGAAGGCTTTGGGAGGTGTTTCTCAACACAGAGGCTGGCTACCTATCTACTATTAACGCCTCTGCTACTTCAGGACTGGAGCTGAACTCTTACTGTCCACGTGTGTCTGCGCCCAAGGGAAACTCCCTATTTGCAAACTTCAGATGGGTCAATGAAGGCACAATATTAGTACTTCAATCCCAAACTTCTGCTTCCAAATCAGATGCAGTTAATTTTATGGTGTTTTTATAAAGCTTACATTTCAGCACCAGCCTGATTACTTTGCTGAAGGATGACTCTACTGAAATGTGAGACGTATTTCAGAGTTTGATGTTTATTATTCAATGAGGACACATGCTCACCCTGTATTTTCTACAGTACTTGTGAATCCTTCCCATTTTTCTTCACATTGAATATTCCTGGCCTCATAATCCCTGATACTAACTTGTCTTAGAATCATAGAATTGTTAGGGTTGGAAGGGACCTCAAGGATTATCCAGTTCCAACCCCCTGCCATGGGCAGGGACACCTCATACTAGAGCAGGTTGCTCACAGCCACATCCAGCCTGGCCTTCAAAACCTCCAGGGATGAGGCTTCCACCACCTCCCTGGGCAACACGCGCCAGTCTCTCACCACCCTCATGGGGAACAATTTCCTAACATCCAATCTGAATCTACCCATTTCTAGTTTTGTTCCATTCCCCCCAGTCCTATCACTCCCTAAAAGTCCCTTCCCAGCTTTCCTGTAGCCCCCTTCAGATACTGGAAGGCCACAATTAGGTCTCCTTAAAGCCTTCTCTTCTCCAGACTGAATAGCCCCACCTCTCTCAGTCTGTCCTCATAGGAGAGCAGCTCCAGCCCTCTGCTCACCCTCATGGCCCTTCTCTGGACACCTTCCAGCACCTCCAGATCCTTCCTGTAACAGAGGCTCCAGAACTGGACACAGAGCTCCAGGTGGGGTCTCACCAGAGTGGTGTAGAGGGGGAGAATCAGCTCCCTCGACCTGCTGGCTCTGCTTCTCTTGATGCAGCCCAGGATGCAGTTGGCTTTCTGGGCTGCAAGTGCTCACTGCTGGCTCCTGTTGAGCTTCTCATCCACCAGCACCCCCAGGTCCTTTTCTTCAGGGCTGCTCTCAAGCCAGTCCCTGCCCAGCCTATATCAGTGCTTGGGATTGCCCTGACCCAGATGCAGGACCTTGCATTTGGTCTTGTTGAACCTCATGAGGTTGTCATGTCTTATAGATATTCTATTTGATTTGCAACCATCACTGTCTTTGTGCATTTAAACACTGCTGGCAGTTAGCTTTTTACTTATGTTTGTCTAATATGTATCCAATTTTAACTAAGAAAAAAAGAATTATTGCTGTAGTTATTCACAGTGAAAGAACAATCCTGTCATTTTAATCTAACACAGAAGATCAACCTGGTATGGTATTAGAAGAACTGCATTACCACTCCCCACCACCCCTCTAACTTAAACTACAGACTGCAAAACAGCACCTGCTCCTCCAGGGAAGGTTTCTGCTCCTCCAAGGAAGGTTTCTCTCATGGGAAACACAGATGACAAACACTGAATCAAATCTACACTGGTTGAGTAAAGTATTTCAGAAAGTTCTCCAAAATGCAGCCTATTCAAAGAAACCAACCACACACATTTAACATTGTCCTCCTTTGTCAAGCTGAGCTCCCTGGTGTGAAGTTTACAGAACTTTTGCTTATTTCAAAGAAATTTCACAGCCTGGATACATGTCCACTGCAAATACTCCTGGAGGAGGAAAGAAGAGTGGCAACTGATGAACTAAAGCAGCTTGTTATCTGAGGAAGCTGTCAGCTTGAAAATTGTTAGAAATAGAATAAATAAATAAATAGAATTAACCAGGTTGGAAAAGACCTTCGAGATCATCAAGTCTAACCTATCACCCAGCACCATCTAGTCAACTAAACCATGGCACCAAGTGCCCCATCCAGGCTCTTCTTAAACACCTCCAGGGATGGTGACTCCACCACCACCCTGGGCAGCACTTTGCAGTGGCCAATCTCTCTTTCTGGGAAGAACTTCTTCCTAACATCCAGCCTAAACCTCCCCTGGCACAGCTTGAGACTGTGTCCTCTTGGTGGACTTTAATCTGTTGCATTTGATTGGTAACATGTTTTTGTATGAGAAAGCTGCCATGCTTTATTTTTCCCTTGCAATTTAAAGCTGAGAAAAGCTCTGATCATAAAGGCAGAATTTTTGGAAGCATCTATTTAGGAGCACAGATTGGCATCCAAGAACACAGCTCTGAAAATGTTATGTGAAGTACATGCTTAAGAAATTCACACATCAGAAATCACTTTAACATTGGGCACGACGATCCCCCCCCCCCCCCCCACTTAAGGGCAAAATCTTGGCAACAAAGACAAAAGTTAAAAGTCTTCCCTAGCAAAACCACCATCTCAACACTGTACTGAAAGTTAACACTAATAGATCTTTAGCAATTATTGGGCACTTTCTGAACTACGGCTCCAATGGGCTATTGTGAATGGTGAAACTCTTGGGTCTGCCCACTGAGTGTTTGTGTGATCAGGCTTTCAAATGCCATTTTGTTGTCCACATTGAACTAAGCTCTAGTACTAGAATTCCAAAAGAATACTGTATTGTTGACCAGTGCTATTCCACTGCGAGTTTTCAAGTGAGTTTTGTAAACTCCTGCTATGGAGTCAGGAGTCCTTTTATAGAAACAGATCTAAAACCTCTCTAAAGCAGCAGTGCAAAACTTTCTCTTCTCCCACAAGCTGCCGTTTCAGTGGGCTCACTGAAACTATAAGGCAAGGCTCCAGGCTGTTGAATGATGTGACTGATGACTAGAAACAGCACTCAAACTTCCTGAAAACTCTTAGGTGTGATGCCTCTAGGATTAGTAAAAATGCACAGCAGAATTCTTTTCCGGGCCCACACTATCACAAACTGCATCATAGGACTTCCACTGGCAAGTGGTACAGAACATGACCAAGTATGTATTTGGAATGGAATGGAATGGCATGGCATGGCATGGCATGGCATGGAATAAACCAGGTTGGTAGAGACCACTGAGGTCATCGAGCCAACCTATCATTCAGTACTATCTAATCAACTAAACCATGGCACCAAGCACCCCATCCAGTCTCTTCCTAAACACCTCTAGGGATGGTGACTCCACCACCTCCCTGGGCAGCACATCCCAGTGACCAATCTCTCTTTCTGGGAAGAATTTCTTCCTAACATCCAGCCTAAACCTCCCCTGGCATAGCTTGAGACTGTGTCCTCTTGTTCTGGTGCTGGGTGCCTGGGAGAAGAGACCAACCCCCACCTGGCTACAGGTAGTTGTAGACAGCAAGAAGGTCCCCCCCCCTGAGCCTCTTCTCCAGGCTAAGCAACCCCAGCTCCCTCAGCCGCTCCTCCCAGGGCTGTGCTCCAGACCCCTCCCCAGCTTTGTTGCCCTTCTCTGGACACCTTCCAGCAACTCAACATCTTTCCTAAACTGAGGGGCCCAGAACTGGACACAGTAAGTAAGTGTGCAGTTAGATAGCTTACAATTTACATACAGAATCCTAGCTCTTAGCAAAATACCTGTTTCCATGTGTAATTAAAAAATACATAAAATCTGAGGGTTTTTTTTTTTTTTTTGTAATGTTTTGCAAGTGAGATTGCAAAAGATCCCTTGGCTAACATCAAATGAGTTGGTGATTTCAATTCAGCTCTTCAGCACGGTGGCATCCAAGTCATAAAACTTGGATGCTGAAGGATTTCAAGGTCATGAGCATATTGTCTAAACGATTTTACAGGTAGGCAGGTAGTGAAATAACACCCTAAATAACAAGTTTAGCAAGGGCACTGGAGAGACAGCTCCATCTTCCTTTTATAGTAACCGTGAGCAGCCACTG
Source organism: Picus viridis (assembly GCA_033816785.1). NCBI lineage: Eukaryota > Metazoa > Chordata > Aves > Piciformes > Picidae > Picus > Picus viridis. The sequence continues at coordinate 33,131,021 of CM066574.1, forward strand.
CTTCCTGGTTTCAACAGATGGCTGAACACGTGTCGTGTCCCCCCCATTTCTTTTAAACATGTTACAAGCAGGCATTTAAACTGCCACCAGGACATACAGGTACACATGGGTCAGGCAGGACCGGACGGAGCTGACATTTCTAGCGCTACTGGGTCATGCTGTGGTGGAACAGCTGCGTCTGTCCTTATGATCGGGAACTGGGCTCAACATACCTGCTCTGCCCCTTCGCCTCAAGGGGTGGCCACCAGACACAGAAACACCCCACACACACATCTGAAGAAGGTCTTAACCTCCATGGAACAGAATCATAGAATCGGTTTGGTTGGAACAGATCTTTAAGATCAAGTCCAACGCTTCGGTCTGAGCTAGCTGACGAGCCTCCTACGGCAGGATCTGCAGGGCACGTCTGTCAAGGAGAAAGGACGGCCGTGCTCCGACGGCAAGGGGCTGGCGTTTGAGGGCGGCGTGTGCGGGACCGCCGGGGGCGTGGGAATGTACCTCCGCGGACACAGGGACGGCCGGGGCAGCTGGCCCACCGGGGAGGCGACGGCCTCCTCTGCGTCGCCCCGCTCCACGGCTGCGGCCTCTTACCACGTACCATCTCGATGATCTTGGTTTTCCTGCCCGTCTTCTTCTTCATGGTGAAGATGTACTGGGCCAGCACCACCCCGCCGACCAGGGCGCACACGCTGGCGCTGGCCACCGCTCCCATCTTCGCCACGGCGGTCCTGTCCATGGTAGCTCTCCAGGGGCACGCCAAGGCGCCGAGAGCCGTTGCAGGAAGGCGAGTCCGGCCTCCGGTCGCCGAAGGACGGGTGTGTGTGGGGGTGCGTGCGCCTCTCGGCGCCGGCCCGAGCGGGTCCCCACCGACGCCGGCCCAGGCGAGTCGGCAACGACGGCCGCCGCGCGCCGCCCGCCCCCGTAAGCACGCGCCCCGCCACCGCCGCCGCCGCCGCCTGGGCTCGGGCTCCTCGCGACACGTCACGTGCGCGCGGCTCGCCGGCCGAACCACGCAGAGGGGAAAAGGGAAGAGGGAAGGAGCGCGGCCGGCAGAGCGGCTCCACCTCCCGCCGCCCGCCGCGGCGAGTCGCGGCTGTGAGGGCTTCGGAGGCGGAAACGCGCCAGCGCGGAAGTTTGCTTTGTGCCCGGGAAACCCGAAGGGCTGCCTCGCTGCCCGCCCCCTCCCGCCACGCCAGGAATGCGACAATCCGGCGGCGGGCCGCGCCGCTTCCCAAACTACATTTCCCAGCGTGGGCGGGAAGCACGGGCGGCCCTTCTGGCCGCCGCCGGGCGGGGCCAGCGCCGGGCGGCGCTGCTCCTCACCGCGCGGGGAGGAGGACGCTGGCGATGGCGGCGGCGATGATGGGGAGGGGGCTGTAACTTCATCTGTGGCTTCTCCTCGGGCTGCGCCTGGGCGAGGAGATCCCGCCAGCAAGGGAGGGAGGCTGCCGCCCCCGAGCAGCTCGGCCCGCGCCGCGCCCCGCCCGGGAGGTGTCGTCTGCCGTCCAGGGAAGCCCCCGCCGGTCTCTGTGTCCCTTCTGTCGCTCCGGGGTGGGTGTGGACGTGTCCCGGCGCGGGTCTGTAGGTGCAGAGCTCGGGTGGAGGTGGCGTGGGGTTGGGCGGGGGAGAGGGTGCGTGGGGAGGGCTGTCTGCGCTCGCCTGCAGTAGGTTGCCTAGCTGGCGTAGCGACGGGAACCGCCTGAGGTGAACCAAATAAATGTTTGTGTTTGCTGGCCGTGATTCCTCTTAAAGAGGGAAGGTACGGGCTTGCAGGCTGCCTTTGCTCCGAAGGAAAACGAGGGTTGAGCACATCATTTTTCCTTCTTGCCGGAAAGAACCGTCGGAGCTGGCGCTGCCCCGATGCCCCTCACCTCCTCCGTGGGCTGTGGGATAGAGTGCGTTCAGCTTCGGCTCCTTAGCGCAGAGTGTAGGCATGGAGCCGTGAGTTTTGAACTGGGATGATATTACTGTCAAGATGCCTGCGAAGGGATTAGTCCCCTAGTCCCGTCCTCCCCCCGCCCTTTTCTTAAAATAGCAGCAGGTAGGGAGCAGAAAAGCTGATTTGTGCCCTATCTGACCGAGTTCTTTAGTCCTAGCGCTAGGGGCATCTTCAAGGCGATTACTCAATGGAGGTTTTGATGTTGTCTGTGTCTTCAGTTACTTTTCTAAAAGCAATTTATCTTCTGTAATACTTGCATCAAAATACAATTTTTTTATGATGCTTTTTCGTAACAGAGTTAAAACCTCAGTTCTGTAACTTAAAAACCCTACATTACTTCCTTAGTGCTTGTTATAGAAGGCTTTTAAGAGGCTTTTTGAAAAACAAATGTCCATTTTTTGGCCTTTTTTCTTCATGGAACTTGCAGTGCCTATCACAACTACTTTGTGAACTAACGACAAGAAGTTTCCTAAGGTTGTTTACTGAGCTGCACCACCAGAAACCCCAGCTGTGAAATTGACATCGACTCAGCTCACGCTGGAGATGAGTGAAGCTAAGAGAGAGAACACACTTCATAGAAGTTGTTGCTAACCCGAAGGTTGTTTGTGTAACCATTTGTGTATATATATATATATATATATGTTAGCTTACACTTTGACAAGCAGTGGTTTGTAAACAGTGGTCTGTTTCCTTTTCAGTAAAGAAGCATGTCGTTGTTTAAAGCTAGAGACTGGTGGTCCACCGTACTTGGAGAAAATGAAGAATTTGACCAGGGCTGCCTGTGTGTGGCTGATGTTGATAATAGTGGCAGTGGACAAGGTAAATTCAGAATTACATAGCTACAAGTTGGCTTTGACCAGTGTGTATATTTAGCCAAGCCAGTTGGTTAGTTAAAGTCCACTACCTTTAATGTGTCCCGGGAGGCTTAAGAGGACCAATTTGGTGCCATTTGTCTTTGTATATTTCAAAACATAGAATCATAGAATTGTCAGGGTTGGAAGGGACCTCAAGGTTCATCCGGTTCCAACCCTCCTGCCATGGGCAGGGACACCTCACACTACAGCAGGTTGCTCACAGCCACCTCCAGCCTGGCCTTCAAAACCTCCAGGGATGAGGCTTCCACCACCTCCCTGGGCAACCTGTGCCAGTGTCTCACCACCCTCATGGGGAAGAACTTCTTCCATGCATCTTAATTCTTGCTTGTGTTCAGTAGTAATTGCTCTCCTGTCCTGTTCCCTCAGTTGTAGATACCTTTAAAGTAGAACATTTTCATTTCATAGAATCATAGAATCATAGAATCAGTCAGGGTTGGAAGGGACCACAAGGATCATCCAGTTCCAACCCCCTGCCATGGGCAGGGACACCCTACACTAGATCACGCTGGCCAGAGCCTCATCCAGCCTGGTCTTAAACACCTCCAGGGACTGGGCCTCAACCACCTCCCTGGATAACCCATTCCAGGCCTTCACCACTCTCATGGTGAAGAGCTTCTTCCTCACATCTATCCTGAATCTCCCCATTTCCAGCTTCATTCCATTCCCCCTAGTCCTATCACTACCTGAGATCCTGAGCAGTCCCTCCCCAGCCTTCCTGTAGGCCCCCTTCAGATACTGGAAGGCCACAATGAGGTCACCTCGGAGCCTTCATGGGATCAAACATGTAAGTTGCAAAAACTTAAGGAAAAAACAAGAAAGGTGAGCGTTAATAAGATAAGAATTCAGAAGAACATCCTTTTCTGCCTCAAACATCAGGGGCATTGAATTAAGCCACTCTGCTTGAATAAACCCTACTTTGCTGTGACATTAATAATGTGCAGTGATCTCTGCTGTCAGGAAGAGCTGTTGTGTCCTCCTGACTTGTGGACAAGCTTTATTGGGTTTGATTTTGATCTGCATTGATATGCTGTCCTCTAGCTAGAGGAAATAAGTACTGGCAGCCAGCTCAAGTTGTTGGTTGTGAGCATGGCAGGTACCACTTTGAGATGTTTCCATGAATAGTTTTCTGGTTTTCACTAGCAAGCAAATGACTACCTGCTTAAAATGCTGATTCTGAAAGGGCTCTGATGGAGCTACTGCAGTACTCTTTGAGGTAATGAATGACTCAAAAGCAGGTGATCTCAAGGCCTAGCTTTGTAGACTTGGTGTAGTAAGTTACCTGGCTTTAGTTAGCATTTGGTCTCAGTTTTAACATTGTACATTTCTGCTGCTGTGGGATGTGTGTGCACAAATCCAAAGTGTAGGAGTTGAGAGTTGGAATTACTCAAGACAAGTATGGGATGGCACAAATCCAGGCTGGGTGCAGAGTGGTTTGAGAGTAACTCCAAAGAAAGAGCCTCGGGTGCATTGATTAGTGAGAAGCTCAACGTGAGCTGGCAGTGCCCTCGTGCAGCACAGCAGGCCGCTGTGGGCTGCGCTGCATCCAGAGGAGTGTGGCCAGCAGTGCAAGAGAGGGGATTCTGCCCCTTGACTCTGCTCTGAAGAGAGCCCACCTCCAATACTGCTTCCAGCTCGTGTCCCCAGCATAAGAAAGACACAGAGCTGTTGGAGTGAGTCCAGAGGAGGGACACAAAGATGATCCAAGGGGTGGAACACCTCTGCTATGAGGATAGCTGAGGGAGCTGGGGTTGTTCAGCCTGATGAAGAGAAAACTCTGGGAGGACCTTAGAGCTGCCCTCCAGTACTTGAAGGGATCCTCCAGGAAGGCTGCAGAGGGACTTTTCATGAGGGTATCTAGAGACAGGACAAGGAGGAATGGTTTTCAGCTGAGAGAGAGCAGGGTTAGACTGGAGCTTAGGAAGATACAATACAATACAATACAATAAACCAAGTTGGAAGAGACCTTCAAGATCATCACGTCCAACCCATCAAACAACTAGATCATGTCACCAAGCACCCCATCAAGTCTCCTCCTGAACATCTCCAATGACGGTGACCCCACCACCTCCTCAGGCAGCCCATTCCAATGGGGAATCACTCTCTCTGTATAGAACTTCCTCCTAACGTCCAGTCTAAACCTGCCTTGGCGCAGCTTGAGACTGTGTCCTCTTGTTCTGGTGCTGGCTGCCTGGGAGAAGAGACCAACCTCTGCCTGGCTACAACCTTCCTTCAGGTAGTTGTAGACAGCAATAAGGTCACCCCTCAGTCTCCTCTTCTCCAGGCTAAGCAACCCCAGCTCCCTCAGCCTCTCTTCATAGGGCTTGCGTTCCAAACCCCTCACCAACTTTGTTGCCCTTCTCTGGACACGTTCCAGCAAGTCAACATCCTTCCTAAACTGGGGGTGTTCTCAGATGTTCTTCAGTAGGAGGGTGGTGAGACTCTGGAATAGGCTGTCCAGGGAAGTTGTGTCTGCCTGCTCCCTGGGGGTGTTGAAGGCCAGATTGGATGAGGCCTTGAGCAGCTGAGTCTAGTTGAGAGGTGTCCCTGTCCGTGGTGGGGAGGTGTCTGAGGTCCCTTCCAACCTAAGCCCTTCTCTGATGGAAGAGCAGTGATAATTAGTGCCCTATTGAACCCTTTGCTAATAGGTTTTCATGGATCTGCAAAAAGCTAATCTTTATCTAGAAGGCATCATCAAATTAAATCATGTAAATGTTTTGTCTTTGTAAGGTATTTCTTTGCAGCAGATTGAATTCTACATGTGGTGTGGTGTTCTGTTTGGGTTTGTTTTGTAGATAAAGTTATTGTGGGCAGTTACATGGGATATCTCCGAATCTTCAGTCCACACCCTGTGAAACCTGGAGATGGAGCCCAAGTGGAAGACTTGCTCTTGGAAGTGCAGTTAAAAGAACCGATACTGCAGGTGGAAGTGGGAAAGTTTGTTTCGTAAGTCCACGGCAGGTCATGCTGCTGCTCACTCAAGGCTTGTGTGGCATTCCCTTTCTCTGTTTTGGGGGCTGAGTTCTCAGGTGGAAGACTCTTAAGCACTTCTATGAGTACTGTGGTATGAATTTGGTCTGCTTCTTGAGGCATCTTGATAGGAGAGAAGTTTTAGTTACACGTGTGTACGTGGAGGCTAATCTTACTCACAGGCTCACAGGATGTTAGGGGTTGGAAATGACCTCTCGAGATCATAGAGTCCAACCCTCATGCCAGAGCAGTACCAGAGAATACAGCACAGGTCACACAGGAACACATCCAGATGGGCCTTGAAAGTCTCCAGAGGAGGAGACTCCACAACCCCTCTGGGGAGGATGGAATTTGAGACTGCAACCCCTGGCTTGGCAGGGCAATGGAGAAGGAGCTGTGTGGAGCTCCTGATTATGGCATGATTTCTTTTTAGAAGTGTGTAGAACGGGAAAGAATTGATATTGCAAGTGGTTTGGATTATTTTTATAGGTGGTGAGCAAACTTTGCTGAGTCCTTGTTTGGGGAGGTGATCCTCACAGCCGTTTGGTTTTAGAGAGAACCAGCACCACCACATTTGAAATGAATTTCCAGTTGAACTATGAAAATGGTTCACTTGCTCTTCATACTTAAATCTGAAAATATCTCCTTAAAGGAGGCAATTTAATTTTGGTCTTCAACTACTGCAGCCTGAATCTCGGGAGGTTGGTACTCTGCATTTTCCTGTCAGCAGCTATCACCCAAACCTCTGGATTTGGTCTGTACCTGGAAGTATTTTCGACATGGCACTTGAATTTTATTCTCTATGCCTTTTACTTGGAAATTAGCTGAAAATAGTGCTTTTAAAGCCTTTCTGTGTTTTTTACAGGGGTACTGAAGGACTTCACCTGGCTGTGCTGCATTGCCGAAAACTCTGTGTGTATGCTGTCTCAGGTCAGTTGGCAAGCACAAGCTCTCCAGTCATCTTTTAAGTTTGGATTAGGTTAATGCTAAACTTGACCTGTACAGGGTTTGCTTCTGATTCCTGAAGAGCTGCAGTTGTGTTCTCTCACTCACACTGATGTATGGAGAAATGTTAGTAGTTGGAGTAAGGTGTTTCCCAGTAGATAACCAGAGATAAATAGAATACCAGGTTGGAAGGGAGCTCGAGGATCATCTAGTCCAACCTTTCAGGGTAAGAATATAGTTTAAATGAGGTGGCTCAGCACTCTTTCAAGCTGGGTCTTGAAACTGTCTAATGTAGGGTTGCCTAACAGACCTCAATTTCTCACGAGCTGGAGCTACTCTGTTACCCATAATTAGATGCTTAGGTTGTACGTAGGAAGCCTGTCTTGGATTTTTACAAGTTCTAAGTCCTCCCAGCACCCACTGAGGTTACTGATCACCATGCTCAGTGCTTGAGATGCTGTGATGTGTGTGATGGTCTGGGGTTGGTAGTGCTTGTGAACAGCTAGTTCTCGTGGCAGTTTTTAGGAGTGGGGCAATGGTTTGACACTGGAGCAGGGTAGATTTAGGTTGGACGTAAGGAAGTTCTTCACCATCAGAGTAGTGAAGTTGCCCAGGGATGTGGTTGAGGCCCTAGCTCTGGATATATATTCATGATCAGATTTGATGTGGCCCTGGGCAGCCTGATCTAGTTGGAGGTGTCCCTGCTGACTGCATGGCTGGGTTGGACAAGATGTCCTTTCCAACCCAGTGCAATCTGTGACTCTGAAGTGTTCAGCATGCTAATGCAGAAATACTTGTTTAATTACAGCCTGAAGCATTTACAGTCCTTTCTGAACTCAAAAACCCAGGTGATGTTTTAGAAGGCCTGAGTGTTGGTAGTGTAACCCAAGAAAAGACAGGAAGTTAATACTGGTGAGAGGGTGAAACTCCTGGTTTGTTTTCTCTTTTCCCCCTTAACTCCTCTTTCGTATACTGCCTTTTCCTGGAATTTCTAAATTGCTTTGTTCCCTGTGCATGCAAAGAGGCATGTCACAAAACACCTGTAGTGATGTGTGTACATTGCATTCCTTGACATGCTTGAAGCAAAGCATGGAGGTTGTTGATTGTATTTGATTCTTCAGAATCAAATAGCTATGCATTGCTCATTTTCTGTGCATGGACAGCTGTGTCTCCTTTCACTTGGTGCTACTGCAGGAGCAGCTTGATTCCTGTTCACAGCCTTGTAGGCAGATGAGTTGCAAACACTCTCCAGGTTCTGTTTTGTCTTCTGGTTACCTTATCTGGAGACATCTGCAAAACTGATCTTTGAGGGGTGATGCTTTGAGATGTACTGGAGTTTTCCTACTTTCCCTTCTCTGTAATAGATCTTAGGAGTGTAGCCAACCAGTACAACTTTTATTAAAACAATTTATTCCACAATTTGCATGAACAGCATAGAACAATCTGTCAGTCTAGAATTCTTTTCCAGTTATAATTTGGTCTGCATGGCTTAAGCATTTAGGTAATAATAAAAGTAAAGTCTTACAGCAATAATAGACTCTTCATGTTAAACTATGCTGTCATAAAGTGGGATCTTCACTTCCTTCACACAAGTTGCCATTTCTGTTATTCATAATAAAATAACCACATTGCTTCTCTTCAACAAATGAAAGCATCCTTCAGGGCTGACTAAAGCATGGCCTGGATATTGTATTACAACCAGTGTAAAAAGTCTGACTTAAATATGGCCTGGACATTGATCCTGGTTTTGCTGAGACAGAATCCTAGGCCAGCAGTGGTCTGCAGACCATTGGCAGTTTGGAGTCAGCTAGGGCAGCTGACCCAGGTTGGCTGCAGGTGTATCCCAGACCATAAATGTCATGCTCAGTGTAAAGGGGAAGCTTGCTGACAATGGTGAGTCTCCTGTTTGGGTTTCTTCTGACTCTTCCCCCTCCAGAGGTCTGCCCTCTTGTTTATTGTCACCACTGTACATTTACTGGGCTGAGTTTAACTTTGTATACTTTATATTGGCATTGGCATTAGTTTCTCTGCTTTGTTTAATCTCTTTTCATTTCAGCTCACAGCTCTTCTCTCCTTTCCCTGATAATCCTCTGCTGGGGACAGGTCACTGGATGATAGAGCAACTGCTAGAGTGGATCCCCAGATAAGGGCTAAATGCAGGCAATATTCTGTTGCATGCAGCATACACAGACTGAATATTTTCTCACTTACTCCTCTGCTATTCCTACTTAGCTAGGTGCTTCTCCAGCCAGGGCTTTTTTAACTCATGTCTGTTACATTACATTCCCTAACATGGGCTTGCTTGAGGGCCAGTTGCTTTGATTTCACTTGGAGAAATTGCCTCCAAGGTTAGCTTAAGCCACAAATCTTTCACAGCCTGTTGTTTAGGAGGGTGCTGGAATAATCTTTGTAGACCCAAAGCTGTGGTAGGATTTAGCTTTGTTTTGCTTCAGTCCCTGCTGTTGTGACTGTTCTCAAAGGTTTGGGTTTTTCTTTTGGTTTGCTAATATCAGTTGTTAAGTGTTACTCTGTGATGAAGAACTTTTTCTTCCTGGGCTGCAGGGAAGCCTTTTGATTGAAAGGGAAGCTTTAACTTCAGTTTCTTTACAAACATTCAAACACTTTGAATTTCTGCTAGCTCCCTGAAGGAGTCAGGGCATGCAGAGTTAAAGTTCATGCAGACCTCCTCAGGGAACCTGATGCATAGCATAAAATTGTTTTTGTTACTCTGTTTGACTCTTACCTTTGCATTGTTGATCACTGCCCTGAATTTCAGGCAAAGTAAAGACAAGTGACAAATGTGCCCTGGGCAGAGTTGTGTGAAATCATAGCTAATGACTAACTGCAGCTTAATTTGAGACAGACTGTTACAGCTGAGGTTTGCTGTTGTAACCTATAACTGGAGAATCATGAGAACCTCCCTTGGAGCAGGCTTCTTTTTTTTCCCCTGAAGCAAAATACATTTCAGTAATAAAATCTCAACCTCTTGCTAAATCTTCATGCCATAATGAATACAGTTAAGACCCCAGTTCTGATTATGGCCTTCAGGAATTTTGAGGCTTGGTGATTTCTTTTAAAGGATGGACCAGTGTGAGACTTCGTATCTCAAAGTCACTAGATGCAGGAGAAGAGGAGGCTCAGGGGAGACCTTATTGCTCTCTGCAGCTACCTGAAGGGAGGCTGTAGCCAGGTGGGGGTTGGTCTCTTCTCCCAGGCAAGCAGCCCCAGAACAAGAGGACACAGTCTCAAGCTGTGCCAGGGGAAGTTTAGGCTGCAGGTGAGGAGAAAATTCTTCCCAGAAATAGTTATTGGTCATGGGAATGTGCTGCCCAGGGAGGTGGTGGAGTCACTGTCCCTGGAGGTGTTGAAAAAAGGATTGGATGTGGCACCTGAAGCCGTGGTTTAGTTAGTCATGAGGTGTTGGGTGATAGTTTGGACTTGATGATCTCTGAGGTCTTTTCCAACCTTATTGCTTCTGTGATTCTGAGCAGGTTACATTTTTTTCAGTTGTTTATACTGGTGCTCCTTTACTTCTTCCACATTGCGTGGATAATGGAACATATACCATTCTTTTTTTGTGTGTGTAGGAACTCTGGGGAATGTGGAGCATGGGAACCAGTACCAGATTAAGCTGATGTATGAGCACAATCTGCAGCGAACTGCCTGTAATATGACTTATGGTCCATTTGGTGGTGTCAGAGGTAAGCTCCTGCTTGAATGTTCTTTATTATCAGTTAACAAAGAAGCATTCCTCGAAAGAAGCAAGGCCAGCAGGTTGAGAGAGGTGATTCTTCACCATGAGAGTGGTGATGCCCTGGAATGGGTTGTCCTGGGAGGTGGTTGGGGCCCCATCCTTGGAGGTATTTAAGACCAGGCTGGATGAGGCTCTGGCCAGCCTGATCTAGTGTAGGGTGTCCCTGCCCATGGCAGGGGGGTTGGAACTAGATGATCCTTGTGGTCCCTTCCAACCCTGTCTGATACTACTATGATACTATGATTCTCCCACTCTGCTCTGGTGAGATACCACCTGCAGTGCTGGTCCCAGCTTTGGAGTCCTGAATACAGGATGGCCATGGACCTGCTGGAGTGGGTTCAGAGGGAGGCCACAAAGATCAGAGGACTGGAACACCTCTCATACAGAGACAGGCTTCAGAGAGTTGGGGTTGTTCAGTCTAGAGAAGAGAAGATTTCAGGGAGACCTTATAGCAGCATTTCAATATCAGACAGGGACCTACAAGAAAGCTGAGGAGGGACTTGGGAGGATAGGACAAGGAGCAATGGTTTGAAACTAGAGCAGAGTAGATTTAGTTTGGATAGTAGGAGGAAGTAGGAGGATAGTAGGAGGAGAGTGGGGAAATACTAGAACAGGTTGCCCAGGCAGGTGGTGGAGGCCCCATTCCTGGAGATATTCAAGGTCAGACTTGATGGGGCCCTAACAACCTGATCTAGTTGCAGATGTCCCTGCTTGCTGCAGTGAGGTTAGACCAGAAGACCTTTGAGGGTCCCTTCCAACCTGACGCATTCCATGGTTCTAGGTGTTTAACTCTGACCAGCTGAGGATTAACTGAAACTTTGAGAGGCAGCATGGTGTTGGAGTCTAGAGGAAACCATCTTTCCATAAATGATGGTGCCTTTTAGCTGAGGCATGTAAAAAATAACTGAAGTTAAAATGAGGCAAATGGTAGAACAGGCAGAATAGTTCTGCCTTGTTTTGTTTTCTCCCTGCCCCCCCTTGTATCTTGAACCAGATGAACTTAGAAGGGTAATAATGATTTTTGGAAAACAATCCAACCCCCTGGCTCTTTGTAAAATATTTTCACATCTGAAATAATTGGTTTCTTCTCTAATTGGTTTCTTCTATACTTCTGTTTTGCTTTTCTGCAACTTGCTTATCCTGGACAAAGGAAAACCATTCTCTGAACTTCAATTACCAACTCTCTTTAAAGATATGTAATGCAGACTTAAAAAAATAATTTCTATATATATATATTTGACTGGAAAAACATAAGAGTGAAAAATTATGGTGTGTTTGTAGTTTTGAATGAGTTTAATAGATAGCAGACTTTCTTGAACTTGACAGAATTATGAGTGTGTTTTTTGTGTTCCAGTCTGGAAGCATTTAGGTTTGCTCTACATGATAGCTTTTTCTCCTCAGAAGTAAAGCTGGCCTAAAAATTTTGGGGTGTGGTAGTCATCTAATGAGTGGTGTCCTTAAACTACTGGCAGAGTTAGCACATTACAGTACAATACACCAGGTTGAAAGAGACCTTCAAGATCATCGCGTCCAACCCACCTAAACAACTAAACCATGGCACCAAGCACCGCATCAAGTCTCCTCCTGAACACCTCCAATGACGGTGACTCCACCACCTCCATGGGCAGCCCATTCCAATGGGCAATCACTCTCTCTGTATAGAACTTCTTCCTAACATCCAGCCTAAACCTCCCCTGGCGCAGCCTGAGGCTGTGTCCTCTTGTTCTGGTACTGGCTGTCTGGGAGAAGAGACCAACCTCTGCCTGGCTACAGCCTCCCTTCAGGGAGTTGTAGACAGCAAGAAGGTCACCCCTGAGTCTCCTCTTCTCCAGGCTAAGCAACCCCAGCTCCCTCAGCCTTTCCTCACAGGGCTTGTGTTCCAAACCCCTCACCAACTTCGTTGCCCTTCCCTGGACACACTCCAGCAAGTCAAAATCCTTCCTCAACTGAGGGGCCCAGAACTGGACACAGTACTAGAGGTGCAGCCTAACCAGTGCAGTGTACAGGGGCAGAATGACCTCCCTGCTCCTGCTGGCCACACTGTTCCTGATGCAACATTACCAAGGCAGAAAGTCTTCTGAATCAGTTCTGAGCCCCTCAGTTTAGGAAAGATGTTGAGTTGCTGGAAGGTGTCCAGAGAAGGGCAACAAAGCTGGGGAGGGGAGACCTTCTTGCTCTCCACAACTCCCTGAAGGGAGGTTGTAGCCAGGTGGGGGTTGGTCTCTTCTCCCAGGCAACCAGCACCAGAAGAAGAGGACACAGTCTGAAGCTGTGCCAGGAGAGGTTTAGGGTGGATGTTAGGAAGAAATTCTTCCCAGAAAGAGTGGATTGGCCATTGGAATGTGCTGCCCAGGGAGGTGGTGGAGTCACCACCACTGGATGAGGCACTTGGTGCCATGGTTTAGTTGATTAGATGGTGTTGGGTGATAGGTTGGACTTGATGATCTCAAAGGTCTTTTCCAACCTGGTTCTGTATGTAATAATTTTATAGTGCTTTGCTCTGGGCTCAGGGAGGAGGCAGCCACAACCTCCCTGGGCAGCCTATTCCAGAATCTCACCACCCTCCTACTGAAGAATTTCTTTTTCGACTTCAGTCTAACCCTGCTCTCCCTCAGCTTCAAACCATTCTCCCTCATCCTATTGCTAGACACCCTCATGAAAAATCCCTCTACAGCCTTCCTGCAGGATCCCTTCAGGTGTTGGAGGGCAGCTCTAAGGTCCCCCTGAAGTCTTCTCTTCTCCAGGCTGAACAACCCCAGCTCCCTCAGCCAATCCTCATGGAGGTGCTCCAGCCCTTGCATCATCATTGATGATCCAATTGATATAGATGTGTCCTCGCACGGCCAGCTGAACAAAATCAAAGTTATGTATTTGGTGTCGTCGTAGAAGGTTGCACATTAAGTTAGATAAACGATCAAACCTATGGAATAAAGCCAAAAAGGCTGAGAAGCTGTCCGGTGGCTTGCGGGGATGACCAGCGTGCGTTGGTGTTTAAAATAGCAGGGTGTGCGTGGTGCTGGTCACCACTAGATGGTGCTCTCATCACGCTTATTGGCCCGGGGGCTGCAGCGCCAAAGCTGCTTCTGCCCCTGAGGCGATCCCGCAGGTGTATTCCCTGCAAGACCTCATGAAGCCTGGAAAACACAGAAGCGATATCCGGACAGCTAAAAAGTGTTTTAGTGATTTCTGCAACTTCCAGGGGAAGTTTAGGTTGGAGGTGAGGAGAAAGTTCTTCCCAGAGAGAGTAATTTACCATTGGAATGTGCTGCCTAGGGAGGTGATGGAGTCGCCATCCCTGGAGGTGTTAAAAAAAGGATTGGAGGTGGCACTTGGAGACGTGGTTTAGTTCATCATGAGGTGTTGGGTGATAGGTTGGACTTGATGATCTCTGAGGTCTTTTCCAACCTTATTGATGCTATGAGTCTGTGCTAATTAAGCAGTGAGTTAGTCCTGAAGACTGTTTTTCAGTCTGGTGAATGCTTAATGTAACCACAAAATGTCACAGCCCTTAAGCAGCCAGCAGGTTGCACAATCTTCATGTTTTACTTCAGTTGTAAAATTTAAAGAACTTAAGGTGAGTTAAGTGATGTGCAGTGATAGGACGAGGGGCAATGGGTGCAAGCTGGAGCAGATGAGGTTCCTCATGAACATAAGGAAAAACTTTGTCACTGTGAGGATGCCAGAGCTCTGGAGCTGGCTGCCTGGAGAGGTTGTGGAGTCTCCTTCTCTGGAGACACTGAAAACCCACCTGGATGTGTTCCTGTGTGACCTGCCCTGGGTGATCCTGCTTTGGCAGGGGAGTTGGACTAGATGACATCTTGAGGTCCCTTCCAACCTGTAACATTCTGTGATTGCCAAAAGCAGCTTTGATTTGTTTAATTACCCCACCATAGATTGTTGTGTTCCAGCTTCCATTATATGAAGTGATAAGAAGTTTGCTGATAGCTTACAAGTCTTGGAAAGCATTTTGTCTTCACATCTGCAGTGTGTCTGTGTAAGATAACTTGAGTCAAATATCAAATTACTGGATGAGAATGTTAAAGAACCTGATCAGTTGGTAACAGCCAAGAGAGAGTTTGTGTAGAATAGAATTAACCAGGTTGGAAAAGACCTCAGAGATCATCAAGTCCAACCTGTCACCCAACACCTCACGACTAACTAAACCATGGCTTCAAGTGCCACATCAAATCCTTTTTTGAACACCTCCAGGGACAGGGAGTCCACCACCTCCCTGGGCAGCACATTCCAATGGCCAGTCTCTTCTTCTGTGAAGAACTTCTTCCTAAAATCCTAGCTCTGGTTTATATTTTTGTTTGGGTGAGAAGTGAGTAAGTTGTATCTTAGGCTCATTTAGAGTTTTTAGTCACCCAGATGCAAAACCTTTCCCTTCTATCTGAGATCTGACTTTCTCTGATGTGAGTGAGGATGTTCTCAGGCTGTTGTGGTTGCTGTGTGCTACAGAGGCAGCTGTACTAGTTTTAAAACCAGGTGTAGCCTGAGAACTCTGGTTTGTGTCCTGGACAGCATCTCTCAAGTGCTTTTTGTGAAGTGCCTAGGGTTTTGAGGACAGGGAAATAAATTAGTACAAAATATTGTCCTGGGCTGTTGAGCTCTAAATGGTGGAACTCCATTTGACTGATTGAAAGTTGCTGCTGATAGAAAGCTGCTGAAAAATGAGCTGCATGTATTGACACTGTTAAAAGGATGGACTAGATGGGGCAAGTGAATTGGAGGCAGTGTTTTAGTCAAGATTTTAGCCTGGAGAAGAGGAGGCTCAGGGAGACCTTCTTGCTCTCTACAGCTCCCTGAAGGGAGGTTGTAGCCAGGTGGGGGTTGGTCTCTTCTCCCAGGCAACCAGCACCAGAAGAAGAGGACACAGTCTTAAGCTGTGCCAGGGGAGGGTTAAGCTGGATGTTAGGAAGAAATTCTTCCCAGCCAGAGAGATTGGCCATTGGAATGTGCTGCCCAGGGAGGTGGTGGAGTCACCATCCCTGAAGGTGTTTAAGAAAAGAGTGGTTGAGGCACTTGGTGCCATGGTTTAGTTGATTAGACAGAGTCCAACCTATCACCCAACACCATCTCGAAGGTCTATTCTATTCTAAGAGCTTACTTGCTTATTTTTGTGCAGCAGTGTATACCTCCAGTTCTGTTGTTCAGTTCTAAATCTGATATTAATCTAGAAATAGTCAAGTCCTATTAAGCAATATTCTACATATTGTTTAGTCTTGAAGTTAAAACACGGCTGAATGAGAAACAGAGGGTGGTGGTGTTTTTTTTTATTCATTAGCTCTGTGGTGATTTGATTTGGAGCCAATATGAAATGTTGTGATTGACATAATTAGATCATTAAATTCCACTCATAAATCTTATTTACAGTTCCACCAAAATCAGGTAAGCCTAGTTCTTTCCATTAAATGAGGCTGGACTGGATCTGTTCTAGCTGTGCAGGAATTTTTGGTTAATAAATTTACCAGCATTGGTTCAGTTATGTGAAGCAATCACTGAATGTTAGGGATTGAATCCAACCTCCCTGCCAGAGCAGGATCACCTAGGGCAGGCCGCACAGGAACACATCCAGGTGGGTTTCCTTCCAGAGAAGGAGACTCCACAGCCTCTCTGGGCAGCCTGTTCCAGTGCTCCATCACCCTCACCATACATAAGTGTCTCATGTTGAGGTGGAACCTCCTGTGCTCCAGCTTATACCTGCTGGCCCTTGTCCTGTCACTGGGCACCATCAAGAAGAGCCTGGCACCTTCATCCTGACACCCACTCCTCTGATATTTATGTCCATTAATAAGCTCCCTTCTTAGCTTTCTCCTCTCCAGACTGAACAGCCCCAGGTCTCTCAGTCTTTCTTCATAGGAGAGATGTTCAAGCCCTGCAATCATCCTCATATCTCTCTGCTGGACCTGCCTCTCTTAAACTGGGGAGCCCAAAACTGGATACAGAATTCCAGGTGTGGTCTCAGCAGGGCAGAGCAGAGGGGGAGGAGAACCTCAGGAGAGAACCACTGTTTCTCTTGGCCACAGGGGCACATTGCTGTCCCATGGGGAGCTTGCTGTCCTCTAGGACTCCAAGGTTAGTCTCTTCATAGAGTGAACTATCCTCTTGTAACATTAAAACTTGTTTTAGATGAGGAAGGATCACTCAAGAGCGGATATGATTATCAACTGCCTCCTTAGTCTCCTGAATCTGCACCTGGTTTAGAGGGGAAGATTGGCAGGACATTGGCATTAAGCAGAAGTCATTTTTTGACTCAGCTCAATTAAGTTCTTATTGCTCCATAATTTTTACAGCATTTTTCTAATCTGATGTACTGAAGTTATCTTAATTTTATATCAACATGTAGAAAAAACTCTGTCCTGTGCCTTGGCTTTGTCTTTTTCACACAGAGGGCTTTTAGACATGCTGTGTTGTCCTGTCTTTGGAGAAATCTGAGAGAGAGAGACTAAGTCAGGAGCTCACTCTTCATTGCCAGTTTCTGTTGAAGGGATTACAACTCAGCTAGCTTACAGCACTTGAGACTGAGTCCTCTGTATTGAGGGGCTCCATATACTGCTTGGCCTGACTGTTCTTAAAGAGAGATTTACTGACATGTAGGCTGCTTATAAGAAATGATGGTATTATGCTCCTGTGTAGTAAAAGTGCCCTTACTACTGCCTTGAAAAATGTGCAGAGCAGGCCATAAATTCTTTCTTTGCCTTGTTTGCCTTGAGTCAGATGTGATTTATGCTTGAGGAAAGCATATGCCATCAATTTCTGCTGAAATGATGTAAAGAATGGCCAAGTGCTTTAAAGGAAAAAACAAAGCCACTGTTCCTTGAAGCTTAGGTAGCTTTGGAGATTAGCACATAAATTTCCTGCAGTCAGTTGTGCATGAGGCTGAATGGCAGGCAGGATAGCAGCTCACACGTGAACAAACAGCAAATAAGCAGAGAATACTAAAATTCAGTGCTTCAAGCACTGGTTTATGAAGTGTGGGTTTCCTGAGCTACTGTCTGAAGGGCTTAGGAAGTGTGTGAATGATTCCACGCTGTAACAGGAGGTTGACAGCCAGCTGAACATGAGCCAACAGTGTGCCCAGGTGGCCAACAAGGCCAATGGCATCCTAGCCTGTATGAGAAATAGTGGGGCCAGCAGGAGCAGGGAAGTCATTCTGCCCTGTGCTCAGCACTGGTTAGGCCACACCTTGAGCACTGTGTCCAGTTCTGGGCCCCTCAATTTAAGAAGGATGTTGAGACACTTGAACGTGTCCAGAGAAGGGCAACGAGGCTGGGGAGAGGTCTGGAGTGCAGCCCTGTGAGGAGAGGCTGAGGGAGCTGGGGTTGCTTAGCCTGCAGAAGAGGAGGCTCAGGGGAGACCTTCTTGCTTTCTACAGCTATCTGAAGGGAGGTTGTCGCCAGGTGAGTGTTGGTCTCCTCTCCCAGGCAAGCAGCACCGGAACAAGAGGACACAGTCTCAAGCTGTGCCAGGGGAGATTTAGTCTGGAGGTGAGGAGAAAGTTCTTCCCAGCAAGGGAGATTTGCCATTGAAATGTGCTGCCCAGGGAGGTGGTGGAGTCACCATCCCTGGAGGTGTTCAAAAAAGGATTGGATGTGGCACTTGGAGCCATGGTTTAGTTCGTCATGAGGTGTTGGGGGACAGGTTGGACTTGATGATCTCTGAGGTCTTTTCCAACCGTATTGATTCTATGTCATTTCCCCAGTGAGGGTTGAGTTCCGAGTGCTCTGCAGGGCATGAATGGTACTTGAGGTGAGTGTGTGAACATTCTCAATGCTTCCAGTCTTCTTTTTCAATATATGTTGAGATTTTGTTGCCTTCTCCTTCAAAAGTGGTAGCTTGGCAGTGGGACACACGGGGTTGCTCTTGAGCAGAGCGCTGGTTGTATTTAATGACAGAGAAAGCCTGGTTGAATGACTTTGTTCTTAGTGGCCCAGTTATTTGTGACTGGAATTCTCTTGGATAATGT
Organism: Picus viridis; assembly: GCA_033816785.1. NCBI lineage: Eukaryota > Metazoa > Chordata > Aves > Piciformes > Picidae > Picus > Picus viridis. Next base: position 33,149,470 of record CM066574.1, read on the forward strand.
TTTTTTTGCTTTTTTTCTGCAAAACCAGGGTTAATATTTTGTGCAATTCTGCAGAATAGACTAGCATTGTAGAATCATAGAATGGTTAGGGTTGGAAGGGACCTCAAGGATCAGCCAGTTCCAAACCCCTGCCACGGGCAGGGATCCCTCACACTAGATCAGGTTGCCCAGAGCCACATCCAGCCTGGCTTTCAAAGCCTCCATGGATGAGGCTTCCACCACCTCCCTGGGCAACCTGTGCCAGTCTCTCACCACTCTCGTGGGTGGTACTTAATATTATCTGACTGCATGAATTCATCCTGTTGTTACAAAACCCTCTTGAAGCGAGTTGATAAACGATTATCATCAGGATCCAATTCTAAATGTACAGGCTTTGAATTTATTTTTCAATCTAAGACCTTAATACCTGAAGTTGGCTTCCAGAATAATTGAGATTTATTTGGATCTGTTCAGTGGATACTGTACCAATAAAAGGAAACAATAAAACAATAGCAAAGGGAAGGAAAAGGGGGGGGGGAGGAGGAAGAGAGAATTCCAGCTTTGACGTGAAAAAGTTACAAGCAAAGAAAGTGTGAAAATACCTTGGACCTATCTTTTTCTCAGCAAATGGCCTTGAATTCATTTCACTTTTATTATAGCATTGGCCTAGAGGCAAAGTATGTTGGAGTGCTACAACAAAGAGGGTGCTATATGGAGGAATTCTTTTAATAATGGAATACTACATATGTGTAAACCATGCAGGCTGGTAACAGGAAACTGTAAGAAGGCTTAGACTGTGCTTAGATTTTTCCACAATCCTGCAAGAATGAATTTTATTAGGTGCTAGTCGGGGGTGGGGGAAAAAAGAAATTATCAGCTGAGTTTTATACTGTAAGGTTAAATGATTCTTATGGCTGTGTTTAAATACAACAGCAGTAGAAATTTGGGCTTTGATTTATTGGTTAGTTCTGTTAAGCAATAGAATGTTTAACTGTTGCCTTCCTCTTAAATTGCTTCTGGATAAGGAAGGATTATTTGGAAGGCTTGGTCTTCATGAGTTTTCATGGTATAGATCTGCTGATGACTAGATGGTTTCTGTTGCAGCTTTGGAAACCTGTTAGTGTTGTGTGTGTGGGGGGTTTTTGGTGCTTTTTGTTTGTCTCTTTGATTTGTTTTAAATAAGGGAGTTAGGATCTCTTTAAATTGAACATGTGACTGGAAAAACAATCAAGGAAGATGTTCTCTGAATCTCTTACCATTTTTTCTTTCACCTTCCTCAATTTCTCTTAACAGTGATGGGCAAGATTGTGACTTAACTGAAGGAAAAGCTCCCATTGCCTTCAGTGTGCCAGAACTTTGTTCACTTACAAATTGCTAGGAGTTGAAATGCTGGAAGGTGTCCAGAGAAGGGTAACAAAGCTGGGGAGGGGTTTGGAGCACAGCCCTGTGAGGAGAGGCTGAGGGAGCTGGGCTTGCTTAGCCTGCAGAAGAGGAGGCTCAGGGGAGACCTTCTGGCTCTCCACAACTACCTGAAGGGAAGTTGTATCCAGGTGGGGGTTGGTCTCTTCTCCCAGTCAACCAGCACCAGAACAAGAGGACACAGTCTCAAGGTGTGCCAGGGCAGGTTTAGGCTGGGTGGTAGGAAGACATTCTTCCCAGAAAGAGAGACCTGGAATGTTCTGCCCAGGGAGGTGGTGGAGTCACCATCCCTGGAGGTGTGTAAGAAGAGCCTGGATGAGGCCCTTGGTGCCATGGTTTAGTTGATTAGATGGTGTTGGGTGATAGGTTGGACTCGATGATCTCTGAGGTCTTTTCCAACCTGGTTAATTCTGTATTCTGAGTGCCACTTAATCTGCATTCGGTTTAAAGCACTCCCATTGAAACGCTGAAGCAGCTGTAGAAATCCCTAAGCTTGGGAGCAGCTGCCCATGGAAGTGAAAGACTGGCTTTTCAAAACTTGGATGGGTTTCTGTAGGATGCTTTTGCTAATGCCTTTTGTGGAAATATGGTACCCAAATGCGTGCAGTCCTTGTGCACTGGTAGTATGAAATGTTTTGTCTTGCATGTGGGGTTATGGCTTCTGCAGCACTCCTGCCAAGAATCCGTGAGTGCCAAGCAGAACAATAATGACCTCATATGTTTTTAATAGTGCGTGTATATTAATAATCACCCAAGCTTGCATTTGTCTTTTTGGTGACATATTGTTGACTCATATTTAATTCATCATCCTACTCTGATCCCCAGATTCTTAGTGCTCTTGCCTGCCATTCCCTGGTTTCCTGTGAGACAATTGTCTGAGATCATATCAGATGGTTTACTGAAGTTTAGAGATACTGTCTCTAAAGTTTAGAAATGCACTGGAATATTATTACCCTGCCTAAGAAACACTTTGGCATGATGGATATTCTGGTACTTCAAACCTCTGTCCAGCTTGATTATTTACATATGTACTTTGATATTGAATATCCCAGCGTTTTGTGTGGATCCATCTGCCTGTCAGATTTGTTTGCTGCCCCATGTTTTTCCATCCAGAGGAATGGAGTGTTAGCTTCTAACCATGCAGCCTCTTTTGTCTTCTCGCCAAAGCCGCCTTCCTTGCTTGCTCTAATATCTTTCCTACTAATTGTGCTCTGGGTTGTTGGGTTTGCTGCAAATCATTCCTGCTGGAAACCACTCTACTACATCATGAGGAGGACACAGAGCTGTTGGAGAGAGTCCAGAGGAGGCCACAAAGATGATCCAAGGGCTGGAGCACCTCTACTAAAAGGATAGGCTGAGGGAGCTGGGGGTGTTCAGCCTGGAGAAGAGAAGGCTCAGCGGGGGGACCTTAGAGCTGCCTTCCAGTCCCTGAAGGGATCCTCCAGGAAGGCTACAGAGGGACTTTTCATGAGGGTGTCTAGAGACAGGACAAGGGGGAGTGGTTTGAAGCTGAGGGAGAGCAGGGTTAGACTGGATCCGATGAAGAAGCTCTTCAGTAGGAGGGTGCTGAGACTCTGGAATAGGCTGCCCAGGGAGGCTGTGGCTGCCTCCTCCCTGGGGGTGTTGAAGGCCAGGTTGGATGAGGCCTTGAGCACCTGAGTCTATTTAAGAGGCGTCCCGTGCCCATGGTGGGGAGCTTGGAGTAGATGATCTCTAAGGTCCCTTGCAACCTGAGCCATTCTAGGATCCCAGAGAGATTTTCTTGAAGATTTTGTGTTGTGAGTAGGTTTAAGTGTGTTCTCCAGTCACAGACGAGTCCAACAAAGAGCTACGAGGATGACTGCAGGACTTGAACATCTCTCCTGTGAAGAAACATTGGGAGACCTGGGGCTGTTTAGTCTGTAGAGAAGGCCTCAAATACCTGAGGGGTGGGTGTCAGGATGAAGGTGCCAGGCTCTGTTTGGTGGTGCCCAGTGACAGGACAAGGACCAGCAGGTACAAGACGGAGCACAGGAGGTTCCACTTGAACACGAGGAGACACTTCTTAATGGTGATGGAGCCCTGGAACAGGCTGCCTAGGGAGGTTGTGGAGTCTCCTCTGGAGACTTTCAAAACCTGTCTAGGTGTGTTCCTGTGTGACCTGCCCTAGGTGATTCAGCTTTGGCAGGGGGGTTGGACTCGATCTTTGGAGGTGCTTTCCAATCCCTAATGTGCTGTGATTCTGTGATAAGGGAAATAAGGGAAAAAAGGACATATTTTAAGGTGAAATCTCTACCATTTCTTCAGGAGTCATTATTATTCAGGCTGCATCTTTGCATATAGCCATTCTCCCCTGCATGGGTAATGATTGTTTGTTTTCCAAGACTGTGTTTTTGCTGTCTGTGATTAATCTTCTGTGTTGAAAAACAACAACTTTGTGATACTACTTTCACAGCTGCCTGAACATTTTTATTCCCTGTAGATAGACTTTTTCTTGCCCTAGATAGAAACATCCACTTTTGAATGTGGGAAAAGTCCTTCACTTGATATGAAGGTTGTAACAGCTAAATTTTAGTTCTGCAATCTGTTTAGAGGCTTCACCTCTCATGTCTGCACAGTGCCAGGTAGGAGCTTCAGTAGGAGCTTTTATGTGCTGGATGAAAGTGGCATAGGTCACTTTCAGATCTCTCTACTGAAAGTCAGTCTTTTATGGTCCTTTTGAAGCATGTAGTGTGTGGCTGTTGTTTTTTGTTGTTTGTTTTCCTCCTAAGTGTCCTTCCACCACCTCAGGTTGATGTGAGCCTTAAAGGGATCATTCTCAAGCTGTGTAACATAACAATGTCATCTTCTGTGGTAAGAGACAGATCAAGAATAAAGAGGCATATTGCAGGTCTGGGAATGATTTTATGAGATAGGGCTGATTTGGCCTTTGCAGATACTTTAATACTTCAACATTGCTTTTCCATCTACAATCCTCATTATGCTTTCTGGCATGCAGAAATCAGCAAGAGGTTAGGTAGGGAATGCTCAGTATGGTGGCAGAGAGAGGTAAAAAGATGCTGTTTGCAGATACAGAAGATACAGAATCAGCCAGGTTGGAAAAGAGCTTTGAGATCATCAAGTCAACCTGTCACCCAGGACCATCTAATCAACTGAACCATGGCACTAAGTGCCTCACCCAGTCTCTTCTTAAACACCTCCAGTGATGGTGACTCCACCACCTCCCTGGGCAGCACATCCCAGTGGCCAATCTGTCTTGCTGGGAAGGATTTCTTCCTAACATCCAGCCTAAACCTCCCCTGGTGCAGCTTGAGACTGTGTCCTCTTGTTCTGTTGGAGGTTGCCTGGGAGAAGCAACCAACCCACGCCTGGGAGGCCTGTCTCATGGCATCCCTAACTGCATGCTTTACTGCATCTTGACCAGGGAGGCTTCTTACTGGGAGCCCTAACCCTAAACCCATCTCTTGTGTTGGGATTTGTGAACATGTTCTACTGCAATACCATAAGATCTGGAAGGGATTAGACGAAAATTAAAGCTGACATCAGTCTAATATGGATTTAGTGTTTTCCTTAAACACTTTCCTGAGTTGCTGTTAAACTCCTGTCCACTTCTCTTTTTATTTCCTTCCTGCTGGAGTGACAGCTTCAGTTCCAGCAGAAAAGCACTTAGTCATTCTCAGCTGGAACATGTGCATGCTTGGTGCATTGTTTGGCTGGACACACGCAGTAGCAGCATTGAGTGATGCAGGGTGTTTTTCCTCTTCCTCTTTTCATGTGTTCTGGGTGTTGCACTGCCTTGGCAGCGCTGTCAGATCCCCTGGCCTAGAATGAATGGCTGCAGCTTGAAGTCCTGAACTTTGTTGCATTACTACAGGAGGGATCAATGAGCAGCTCCCAGACCACCAAGCTAGTCAGTTCAGAGTTCTTTATGAATGCACACTGACATGTGCTTCCTGCTTTGGGTTAGGAGAGTAACCTTAGCCTTGCCTTTCGCTGGGCATGCATTGTTTTCAGAACTGCCTTGACATACTTCTCAAATGTTTTTTCCATTAGTCAGAAGTGATTCCTGAAGTGCTTTTCTCACAGTTGACCCAGATCTGTTGTGCCTCAGGAGCTACACTCAGCAGCAGGTTGAATTCTCCAAAATGGATTTGAACTGCAGAAACCTTTTTTCCCCCCCCCTCTCTCTCTCTTTTAAATTTTTTTCCCCTCCTAAAGGCTGGGAGAAACTTCTGGGGGCAAATTTCAGAGATGAAGGAAAACATACTTGCTTGTTTCAAGTCAGGACAGTAATTTGTTCTCCACTGTGTGGGAATACAGTTTCTGTTCATCCCTGCAGTGGACTGTGGGTTTAACTTTCATCCTGTTAGGAGAACATTTTGCCACATATCATTAAAGGGCTTTTATCATAGAATCAATAAGGTTGGAAAAGACCTCAGAGATCATCAAGTCCAACCTATCCCCCAACACCTCGTGATCAACTAAACCGTGGCTTCAAGTGCCACATCCAATCCCTTTTTGAACACCTCCAGGGATGGTGACTCCACCACCTCCCTGAGCAGCACATTCCAATGGCCTCTTTCTGGGAAGAACTTTCTCCTCACCTTGAACCTAAACTTCCCCTGGCACAGCTTGAGGCTGTGTCCTCTTGCTCCTGGGTATCTTGTAAATGCCAGTTTTTCTTTTAGCTTCATTTCATTGCCACTTCCTTTCACATGAGGTGTTTGGCTGAAGCTTTTGATGACCATTGAAAGTAGAATAGAATTAACCAGGTTGGAAAAGACCTTCAAGAACATTGAGTCCAACCTCTCACCCAACACCATCTAATCAACTAAACCATGGCACCAAGTGCCTCATCCAGGCTCTTCTTAAACACCTCCAGTGATGGTGACTCCACCACCTCCCCAGGCAGCACATTCCAATGTCCAATCTCTCTTGCTGGGAAGAATTTCTTCCTAGTCGCAGTGAAGTTGTCACTGAGACTTCCCTAAAATTTGTGACTTGATGAAGCTTTCTCTCATTTCTCCCATTTGATGCTGCATGATTTCACATGTGATTACATAATGCACTCTCTATGAAAACTATCTGGTTATAGAGGGGAGGCTTAGAGTAGAGGAAATCATTAACATGCAAGGAAAAAAACTGAGCTCCAAACTAGCTTTAATTAGAAGCTTATTTCAAAGAGCTACCACCTGTCTCTCATTTTGGCTTTCCATTAGCTCTAAAAATACCTTGTGGTTGAAGTGTGACGTAAATGTACTCCTCGTATCATGCTAGAATAGCACAACTACAAAACTACAGTAGCTGGACTTGTGCTTAGAAGTAGCACTCTCTGGCTGAGGGACATTCTTCTAGAGACACAAGCTGCTGAAGCTATGTAGAGTACACTAAGTGATTCCATCTGATCTGCAGAAAACACTAAAGGTTGTATTTGGGCAGCACATTCCAATGGCCAATCTCTCTTGCTGGGAAGAACTTTCTCCTCACCTCAAGCTTACACCTCCTCTGGCACAGCTTGAGACTGTGTCCTCTTGTTCTGGTTCTGGTTGGCTGTCAGAAGAGACCAACCCCCACCTGGCTACAGGCTACAGCCTCCCTTCAGATAGTTGTAGAGAGCCACCTCTTCTCCAGGCTAAGCAACCCCAGCTCTGTCAGCCTCTCCTCACAGGGCTGTGCTCCAGACCTCTCCCCAGCCTTGTTGCCCTTCTCTGGACACATTCAAGTGTCTCAATGTCCTTCTTAAATTGAGGAGCCCAGAACTGGAGACAGTATTTGGGGTGTGGCCTGACCAGTGCTGAGTCCAGGGCAGAATGACTTCCCTGCTCCTGCTGGCCACACTATTCCTGATGCAGGCCAGGATGCCATTGGCCTTCTTGTCCACCTGGGCACACTGCTGGCTCATGTTCAGCTGCTGTCAACCAATACCCCCAGTTCCCTTTCTGCCTGGCTGCTCTTCAGTCACTTCAACCCCAGTCCCTGGAGGTGTTCAAAAAAGGATTGGATGTGGCACTTGAAGCCGTGGTTTAGTTGTCAGGAGGTGTTGGGTATCGGGTAATAGATTGGACTTGATGATCTCCGAGGTCTTTTCCAACCTGGCTGATTCAGTGATTCACTTTATAAACATGTCACTGGCAAAGCCAACTAGATGCAAAAAGCTTTGTTGGGTTTTATGTAGTGGACATTCCTGCTTGAGTCTTTGGATGACAGCATTTCTTGAAGTGGAACACAAACTTCATTCACTGGCTACACAACAAAAACAAGGGGCCAAAGGAAATAAGTTGACCTATAAAAAGTTGGGGGGGGGGGGAAGAGAATTGATACACAAATTAATTTTAATTATGCTTTCCATGTATCTAGGATCATTAGGGGTTGAGCCAATACTACAGGCTAGTTAAGAGCCATGGTTCAGAATTGGTGAGAAGGAACTGAGCACCACTAATATGATGAAAATAGTGGCAGGCACATTAAGAAGTGATGCTGTGTGCTTAAAGGCAGAAGAAGTGATTAGTAATTCAGTCTTAGGTGAAAATAGTGGCAGGTCCATGAAGAAGTGATGCAAAGAAGTGATTACTAATTCAGTCTTAGGTGCCCTGTGATTTATTGTTTCAGCCAGGATGCTTCAGAGCTGCCATGTGCTTGGAAATCACTGGAGTGCTCTAAGGCAGTTGTCATATGTCCTATTATTCAAGAGTATCACTGCTGTTAAAGCAGGAAATGTGTGTGATTAGGGATGATGAATGTAAAGATGAACACTTCTGTGCCTGATGGGGCATCTATGACATGGAGACAGGTTGTAGAATCACAGGATGTTAGGGGTTGGAAGAGACCTCTGGAGATCATAGAATCCAACCCCAGGTGCTACGGTTTTTCTATTTATTATTTTCATGATGTAATGAAATTGATAAGATTGGTATTTATAATATACATGAGAGCAGAAGCTATCAGTACTTCTTCCTTCAGCAGCAGCACATTGACACTTCTACTGACCTTTACTTTATTCTGTGATTTTGATTGGAATATATCTGCTAGATTACCTCTGCATATCATAGAGTCATAGAATTGTTAGGGTTGGAAGGGACCTCAAGGATCATCCAGCTCCAACCCCCTGCCATGGGCAGGGACACCTCACACTACAGCAGGTTGCTCACAGCTACATCCAGCCTGGCCTTCAAAACCTCCAGGCAGGAGGCTTCCACCACTTCCCTGGGCAACCTGTGCCAGGTTCTCACCACCCTCATGGGGAACAACTTCTTCCTGACATCCAATCTGAATCTACCCATTTCTAGTTTTGTTCCATTCCCCCCAGTCCTGTCACTCCCTGACACCCTCAAAAGTCCCCCCAGCTTTCTTGTAGCCCCCTTCAGATACTGGAAGGCCACAGTTAGGTTTCCTTGGAGCCTTCTCTTCTCCAGACTGCATAGCCCCAACTCTCCATCTGTCCTCATAGGAGAGCATCTCCAGCACTCTGCTCATCCTCGTGGCCCTTCTCTGGACACCTTCCAGCACCTCCAGATCCTTCCTGTAATAGGGGCTCCAGAACTGGAAACAGTACTCCAGGTGGGGTCTCACCAGAGCAGAAGAGAGGGAGAGAATCACCTCACTCAACCTGCTGGCTATGCTTCTCTTGATGACATGAGTTCTATCTGCTGGAGGGCATCTTTAAAAGCCATCAGAAGGAAAGAAATCAACAAGTAACTTGTATATCAGACAAGCTAAACCCTAAAGGTTGTGGCTACAAGCTGTCTAGAAGATAGCTTTCTCACTGCTGTCAGCACAACCAGTAGTACCTGAAATTAAATTCTATTGGAGAATATACAGGATTTCTGTGGTAGTGAGGCCATCCACTTTACAACTAAGAGGCTTTAAATCTTATGTATCAAGCAGTATTTACAGCTTTTCAAAACAATAGCAACCCGGCATTCCTAATTTAAAGTTGCTCTTACTGAGTTGGCAAGCCTGGATCAGCTGTCCACCTTCAGAGGGTTATGTGGCTGTAAAACAGCTTTGCTGTGACTACCTCCTGTGCAACCAGTCATTGACCCACAGGATACATCCAGTCTTCCTCATGCCTTTCCCATTCCTCAGCAGGATGAAAACTGCCATGGCCCTGTAACCATCACCTCCAGAACCATGTCATACTTCATACAATATAGAATAGCTTAGGTTGGAAGGGACCTCAGAGATCACCTACCCCAACCTCCCCACCATGAGCAAGGACACCTCTCAACTAGACTCAGCTGCTCAACGCCCCATCCAGCCTGGCCTTCAACACCCTCAGGGAGGAGGCAGCCACAGCCTCCCTGGGCAGCCTATTCCAGAGTTTCACCACCCTCCTACTGAAGAACTTCTTCCTAAGCTCCAGTCTATCCCTTCTCTTCCTCAGCTTCATACCATTCCCCCTTGTCCTGTTGCTTGATGTACTCGCAAAAGTCCCTCTGCAGCCTTCCTCTCAAATCCCTTCCTCTGGCAGTTGCTAAGCTCGTGTGGAGTTATTTGTGGGGGGTGACTAGTCACTTATCTGAAAGAGTTTTCAAAAGCAATAAATTGCAAATTTAGGATGGTATCCTTCTATCAGTTTAAGAGCCATCAGGTAAGCAGCAGATCTGGCTTGGGAGTGGGTAAGAACTATGACCTGGGCAAGGGAAGCTGCAAGCCCTGAGGGAAGGAGGTGAGCAGGACTGCTCCTGCCAGCAGCAGCAAAGCATTAAATTGGTTTCACTCACTTGTGTACTCACAGACTCAGTGTGATTCAAATTATACTCTTTGAACTTGTCTGGTTGCTGCAATTCTTTTATGAATACCTTTTTTATGTATAGTTAATGGTGTTGACTGTTAGAGATGAAAAACAGGACACTGAGAGTTGTAGGAGCCTTAATATTAAATAACTTCTGAGTTAACACGTGTCTTGCTTTATTTTTCAGTTGAAACATGAGGAATTTATAGCTCACTCAGTAATTTCTGAATTGTATGCTAGTAAAATCATTGCAGTGTTCTTGGCTGGTATGTCAGAGACAGTACAAGCACCAAAGCAAAGGTTTGTTTTGACTCTGATCAGTAGTTGTTGTAACCTCTTGAATGCTTCAGGTGCAGAAAGTCAGCTACAGAATTAAAATGATGTAAATAAACTTGCTTTGTTTCTTTTGCTTTCTGTAGGTCGAGATTTGATCTGCATACAGTCCATGGATGGGATGCTGATGGTGTTTGAGCAGGAGAGCTATGCTTTTGGCCGTTTTTTACCTGGTTTTCTCCTGCCTGGACCCTTGACTTACAGCTCTCGGACAGATTCTTTCATTACGGTGTCTTCCTGTCAACAGGTTGAGAGTTACAAGTATGTGTTCAGTAATTACAGCTTGTTTTGGTGCTGTCATTTAGTATGTAAACCAATTCAAGGTAATCATGTCTGACTTCTATTGCCTTTGCAAATATTGTATCCTAAAGCAGGGGATAGGTAGCTGCAGGAAAGAAGAGAAGTGAAATGTGTACGCTGAGTGATTACTGTCTCTGTACACCAAGGCTGTGCATCTTGAGGACTTCATGGCCCTGTTTTATTTGTAGACAATGTGCTGGGTTTACTGGCTTAGCAAGGCACAACATCTTGTCCTGCAAGGGCCAGGTTTTGCCTTGCTGAATTGAGTTCTGTCCAATTTGTGCTTTCAGTGTTGTCTACAAGCAGAGCTGCACTGCCTGAGCAAGATGCTCCTTGCAGTGGTTTCATCAGGTGTGTTATATTGGTATCATAGTATCAGTCAGAGTTGGAAGGGACCACAAGGATCATCTAGTTCCAACCTCCCTGCCATGGGCAGGGACACCCCACACTAGATCAGGCTGGCCAGAGCCTCATCCAGCCTGGGCTTAAACACCTCCTGGGACAGGGCCTCAACCACCTCCCTGGACAACCCATTCCAGGGCTTCACCACTCTCATGGTGAAGAACTTCCTCCTCACCTCCAGCCTGAATCTCCCCACCTCCAGCTTCATTCCATTCCCCCTAGTCCTATCACTACCTGATAGCCTGAGAAGTCCCTCCCCAGCCTTCCTGTAGGCCCCTTCAGATACCGGAAGGCCACAATGAGGTCACCTCAGAGCCTTCTCTTATCTAGACTGAAGAGCCCCAACTCCTTCAGTCTGTCCTCATAGCAGAGCAGCTCCAGCCCTCTGCTCATCCTCATGGCCCTTCTCTGAACACCTTCCAGCACCTCCATATCCCTCTTGTAATAGGGGCTCCAGAACTGGAGGCAGTACTCCAGGTGGGGTCTCACCAGAGCTGAGTAGAGGGGGAGAATCACCTCCCTTGCCCTGCTGGCCACACTTCTCTTGATGCAGCCCAGGATCTGATTGGCTTTCCGGGCTGCAAGTGCACACTGAGAGCTCATTGGTAAAGATAAGTGTTGGTCTGGCTGGATGTTAGGAAGAAGTTCTTCACGGAAAGAGAGACTGGTCATTGAAATGTGCTGCCCAGGGAGGTGGTGGAGTCACCATCACTGGAGGTGTTTAGGAAAAGACTGGATGGGGTGCTTGGTGCCATGGTTTAGTTGATAAGGTGGTGTTGGGTGATAGGTTGGACTTGATGATCTCAAAGGTCTCTTCCAACCTGGTTAATTCTATTCTATTCTCTCTGAGTTTTCAGAAGGTATTTGAGACAGGGCTTTAGCTTTTTTGATCGTAGGATTCTCTCAAAGCAGTAAGGGCTGGTGGGGCTATGGAATCTACCTGAAAAGCAGCAGAGGAAGCTTGTTAACCTCCTCGATTGCAAAACTAAGGGATAGGTGCTAAATCTGTCACGTAAGTGGTGGTCCAGCATATAAGGGTTGAGCCCACAAAGGGGAATCCTTTCATAATGCTGCTTTAGGTGCATTAGGGGAAAGTTCTATGCCAGTGCTAAACAGCCTGAGCAGGGAAAATGCTTTGCTGAATTCACAACTTGGAAGGAAATGTTTGGAGAAGTAACAGTCAGCATCTGCCACTGGGTGTTGCAGACATTAGCTGCAGTGACCTTGAGATGATACAGATTAAGATCCTAAGAGATGTGAGGAAGATAAGCAGTGGAATAAAGACTGTACATTCCAAGAGAACAGACTTGGCCTTGTTCAGGGAGCTGGTGTCAGGATCCTGTGAGAGACTGCCCTGAAACTAAAATCACTCAGAAGCAAGCAGCACAGTACATACGTGCATCTGAAATGTCAGAGTTGTTGGTGTCCTCATTTTAAATCTATAACTTTGACATTAGACAGAAATCCATGCTTTCATCTGTTGGATAAGCTTTTCTGGGTTGTGGGTTTTTCGTTGTTTTGTTGTAGTTTGTCTTCATTTTGCACAAAACTTCAGTATTTTACCTAATGTGCATACAAGGGAAACAAGAAGTTGGGACAGCAGCGTGAATTCGGGAAGAAATAGTTAAAGAAGGATCACTTAGTTTAATGGCTGTGCTTGATAGTGAGATTATGATGATCCAAGGGCTGGAACACCTCTGCTAGGAGGATAGGCTGAGGGAGCTGGGGTGTTCAGCCTGGAGAAGAGAAGACTTTGGGGGGGGACCTTAGAGCTGCCTTCCAATACCTGAAGGGATCTTACAGGAAGGCTGCAGAGGGACTGATTATTATGGCATCTAGAGACAGGACAAAGGGGAATGGTTTGGAGCTGAGGGAGAGTAGAGACTGGAGGTTAGGAAGAAGTTTTTGGGTACAAGGGTGGTGAGACTTAGGAATAGATGGTCCAGGAGCTTGTGGCTGCCTCCTCCCTGGGGATGTTCAAGGCCAGGCTGGATGAGGCCTTGATCAGCTGAGTCTAATTGAGCGGTGTCCCTGCCCATGGTGAGGAGGTTGGAGTAAAATGATCTAATACAATAATAATAATAATAATAATAATACAATACACCAGGTTGGAAGAGACCTTCAAGATCATCGCGTCCAACCCATCAAACAATCCAACCCACCCAACAACTAGACCATACAGCCAAGCACCCCATCAAGTCTTCTCCTGAACACCTCCTGTGAAGGTGACTCCACCACCTCCACAGGTAGCCGATTCCAATGGGCAATCACTCTCTCCGTGTAGAACTTCTTCCTAACATCCAGCCTAAACCTGCCCTGGCGCAGCCTGAGACTGTGTCCTCTTGTTCTGGTGCTGGATGCCTGGGAGAAGAGGCCAACCTCTGCCTGGCTACAACCTCCCTTCAGGTAGTTGTAGAGAGCAATAAGGTCACCCCTCAGTCTCCTCTTCTCCAGGCTAAGCAACCCCAGCTCCCTCAGCCTTTCCTCATAGGGCTTGTGTTCCAAACCCCTCACCAGCTTTGTTGCCCTTCTCTGGACACGTTCCAGCAAGTCAACATCCTTCCTAAACTGAGGGGCCCAGAACTGGACACAGTACTCAAGGTGCGGCCTAACCAGTGCAGTGTACAGGGGCACAATGACCTCCCTGCTCCTGCTGGCCACACTGTTCCTGATGCAAGCCAGGATGCCATTAGCCTTCTTGGCTGCCTGGGCACACTGCAGGCTCATGTTCAGCCTACAATCAACCAGCACCCCCAGGTCCCTCTCTGCCTGGCCACTCTCCAGCCACTCTGACCCCAGCCTGTAGCACTGCCTGGGGTTGTTGTGGCCAATGTGCAGAATCCGGCACTTGGATGTGTTAAATCTCATGCCATTGGACTCTGCCCATCTGTCCAGCCTGTCGAGGTCCCTCTGCAAAGCCTCTCTGCCCTCCAGCAAATCAACTGCTGCCCCCAGCTTGGTGTCATCTGCAAATTTACTGATGATGGACTCAATGCCCTCATCCAGATCATCAATAAAGATGTTGAAGAGCATGGGGCCCAGTACTGATCCCTGGGGCACACCACTAGTGACAGGCCGCCAGCTGGATGTGGTGCCATTCACCACCACTCTCTGGGCTCGGCCCTCCAGCCAGTTCCTAACCCAACGCAGTGTGCTCCTGTCAAGCCACGGGCTGCCAGCTTGGCCAGGAGTTTGCTGTGGGGAACGGTGTCAAAGGCCTTGCTGAGGTCCAGGTAGACCACATCCACAGGCCTCCCCACATCCACCAGGCGGGTCACCTGATCATAGAAGGAGATCAGGTTGGTCAGGCAGGACCTGCCCCTCCTAAATCCATGCTGGCTAAGCCTGAGCCCCTGGCCATCCTGTAAGTGCTGTGTGATCGCACTCGAGATGACCCGTTCCATAATCTTGCCTGGCACTGAGGTCAGGCTGACAGGCCTATAATTCCCTGGCTCATCCAACCGGCCCTTCTTGTGGATGGGCACCACGTTAGCCAGCTTCCAGTCTTCTGGGACCTCTCCAGTGAGCCAGGACTGCTGAAAAATGATGGAAAGTGGCTTGGACAGCTCATCTGTCAGCAATCTCAGCACCTTAGGATGGATCCCATCCGGTCCCATGGCCTTGTGGGGGTCCAAGCGGCTCAGTAGATCTCTAACTTCCTCTTGGAGCAGTGGTAAACTATGCAGCTCTCTGGCTCCTTCTGCCAGCTCTGCAGGCCAGCTGTCTGGAAGACGTTCTGCCCTGCTAGTGAAGACTGAGGCAAAGAAGGTGTTAAGTACCTCTGCCTTTTCCTCATTCTTTGTTACAACGTTCCCCTCCGTGTCAACCAAGGAGTGGAGGTTGTCCTTGCCCTTCTTCTTGCTATTGATGTATTTATAGAAGGACTTTTTGTTATCCTTCACAGCAGAGGCCAGTCTAAGTTCTAAATGGGCTTTTGCCTCCCTAATTTTCTTCCTGCACAACCTAGCAACATCCCTAAACATTCTGTAGGTTGCCTCCCCTTTCTTCCAAAGATGATACACCCTCTTTTTTCCCTAAGTTCTATTAAAAGTTCATTGCCCATCCAGGCTGGCCATCTGCCCCGGCGGCTCATCTTCCGGCACACCGGCACAGCCTGTTCTTGCACCTTCAATAGTTCTTCCTTGAAGTAGGTCCAGCTCTCCTGGACCCCTTTGTTTTTAAGGGCTGATTCCCAAGGAACCTTCTGAATTAGTTCCTTGAGCAGCCTGAAGTCTGCCCTCCGGAAGTCCAGAGTGGAGGTCTTCTTGCTGCCCCTCTTGGCTTGGCTGCATACTGAAAACTCTATTATGTCGTGGTCACTGGTGCCTAAACACCCTCCGACCACCACATCACCCACCAGCCCTTCCCTGTTGGTGAAGAGGAGGTCAAGCATAGCCTTACCCCTGGTAGGCTCACGCAGCACCTGGGATAAGAAGCTGTCCTCCATGCACTCCAAGAACCTCCTAGACTGCCTCCTCTCTGCTGTGTTGAGATCCCAACAGATATCAGGCAGGTTGAAGTCACCCATGAGAATGAGGTCAGGTGATCTTGAGACAGCCTTAAGCTGCCTATAGAATGCCTCATCGACATCCTCCTCCTGGTTGGGTGGTCTATAACAGACGCCAACCAGGATGTCTGCCCTGTTGGTCTTCCCTCTAATTCTCACCCACAAGCACTCAACCCTATCATCCCTGATCTCCATCTCAACAGCATCCAGTGCCTCCCTGACGTACAGGGCCACCCCTCCACCCCTTCTTCCTTGCCTGTCTCTCCTGAAGAGCCTGTAGCCATCAATTGCAGCGCTCCAGTCATGCGAGTCGTCCCACCACGTCTCTGTGATGGCAACTACATCATAACTTTCTTGCTGCAACAAGGCTTCCAGCTCCTCTTGTTTGTTACCCATGCTTCGTGCATTAGTGTACATGCACTGCAGCTGGGCTGCTGGTTTCACCTCTAGCTCTAGCTTATCACCTCCAGACTCCTGCCTAAGGGCACTGGTTTCCGACCCTCCCCCCTTCGAAGCTAGTTTAAAGCCCTGTCAATGAGACAGGTCCCTTCCAGCCTGAGCCATTCTATGATTCTGTTACACATAGGAGATCATATTTCAGAGCGGTTTGTGTGGTGGGTTTGGTTTGTGTGGTGGGTTTGGTTTGTGTGGTGGGTTTGGTTTGTGTGGTGGGTTTGGTTTGTGTGGTGGGTTTGGTTGTTTTCCCCAAGCTTAGTAACAGCAAAGAAGTTTGGTGTTTTGTTTTGAAAAGTCTGTTGATTTCTTGCTTCTGTCTTCGGTCTCAATTTCCATCCTCCAATCTCTTTAGCTGTTGAATTTTAACACCAGATAAAATCTGAATAGCAATGTTTGGTTGAATGTCTGCCTTTACACTTAGCTGTTATGCTACAGTGATATTTATCTGACCAGCTCTGGTGCTGGATGTGTTGGAGCTGGCTTTCAAGCGGTGCTTTTATTGTGCATCTCTACTCGGCTTATGAGACATGTATTTTATTTTTCCTTAGTGTGAGTGTATTAACTACAAAGCTACATCCTAAGTTTTACTTTTTTTTAACTCCTTTACTTCTTCTAAACTTCCCATCACAGATACCAAGTGCTGGCATTTGCGACAGATGCTGATGAAAGACAAGAAACAGAGCAGCAGAAACTTCGTTCTGGGAAAAGGCTTGCGGTAAACCCTGTTTATTTTACATAACCTGTGTGGCACAGGCTGCATACAGAGCAAAAAGACCACTGCTCAGTAACAAATGGAAACACTGTCTCCTGACCAAGGACCTCATCCAATTGCCATTAAAGGCAATGGAAAGACTCAGTTGATTTCTGTTGAAATCAGACCAGGTTGCCCACAGCCACATCCAGCCTGGCCTTAAAAACTTTCAGAGATGGGGCTTCCAAATTTTCCTGAGCAGCCTGGAGTGTTTCCTCCTATAGTACTATGGCAGATGAATAACATTCTGAGTCACAGAATCAGAGAGGCTGGAAAAGACCTCAAAGATCCTCAAGTCCAACCAGCAACCCAATACCTTCATGACCGCTAAGCCATTTCCTGAATCACAGAATCATTTGGGCTGTGAAAGACCTCAAAGATCCTCAAGTCCAACCAGCAACCCAATACCTTCATGACCGCTAAGCCATTTCCTGAATCACAGAATCATTTGGGTTGTGAAAGACCTCAAAGATCCTCAAGTCCAACCAGCAGCCCAACCCCACCATAGCCATCAAACCATGGCCCCAGGTGCCATGGCCCCACATCATTTGGGCTGTGGAACACCTCCAGGCATGGGGACTCCACCACCTCCCTGGGCAGCCTCTTCCAATCCCTAACCACTCTTGCAGCTAGTTCTTCTCTCCTAGTTCTTTATGCAAAAAAAAAAAAAAGCAAAGAGGAAAAAAAAATACATTTAGGTAACAAAATGATCATCAGAATGTCAGAGGCATTTTGTTGTATCCAGATAACACAGGGTTTGGTGAACAACTACTCCTACAAGTTTTTACATGAATCTTCTAATAACAGCATTAGAGAAATGCAGCTTTCTTTTCTCCTCCACCAAAAAAAATCACTCTGAACACAAAACCCTGTAAGGTTTTAATACCTGTACAAAGAAAATACATTTTAGATTAAAAAGTTTGAGCCTAGCCTATTCCACTTCAGAGCTCCCATGCTTACTAGGGTAAAACTAAGCATCAGTTACTGTAGTACCTGAAGGGGGTCCACAAGAAGGATGGAGAGAGACTGTTTACAAAGGCCTGCAGTGATAGGACGAGGGGCAATGGCTTCAAATTAGAGGTGAGGAGATTTAGATTGGATGTTAGGAACAGATTCTGCACCATGAGGATAGTGGAACGCCTGAACAGGTTGCCCAGGGAGGTGCTTGGGGCCCCATCTCTGGAGATATTCAAAGTGAGGCTGGACAGGGCTCTGGGCAACCTGATTTGTTGGAGGATGTCCCTGCTGACTGCAGAGGGGGTTGGACTAGATGATGTTTGGAGGTCCCTTCCAACCCAGACCATTCTATGATTCTTTGGGCCTCTGTTGTTTAAGGTTGGTCCTTAGAACTCACCGTTCTCAGGAGGAATAAAAAGAACTGCCTGCTGAAAACAACTACTTTTAAGGAGGTCTTAAGTGCAGAACCTGAACTGTGGTACAGTAGATACACTTGAAATATTGATCACATTTTAATTAAGTCTATTTGTGACTTTGTGTTGGACTTAGAAAATTAACCTCATTCTACATGGGGCAATCCTTGGTACTTGGAGAAAATGTTTCCATAAATAGGCAGTATCCTGGACTCTTTGTCAAAATTCGGTGGATTCAATGGTCTTTAGGAGCTCCCTGTGGCCATGTTGCTTAATATTTGATCTGCTTCCTGTTAAGAGGAAGATGATTTAATTCTCTGGTTCCAGTACCTGCAGGGGACTGGGCAACCTGTCCCAGTATTTTACCACTCTTGTAGCAAACTTGTTACTTATGTCCAACCTAGATCTGCCCTGCTCCAGTTTCAGACCATTGCCCCTCATCCTATCACTACAAGCCCTTGTGAGCAGTCGTTCCCCAGTCTTCTTGTAGGCCCCCTTCAGATATTGAAATGTAGCCATAAGGTCTCCTTGGAGCCTTTTCCTCTCCAGGCTGAACAGCCCCAATTCTTTCAGCCTGTTTTCATCCTTCAAACTGAAGGCTGTATGTAAGTGACTGCAAGCATAAGTATTGCCTTACACACCTAAAACTTGATCTGTTTTTCCTTTTACGTAGATTGGTCGAGTAAGTTACCACCTATTTACTCTCTAACCTTGCCCTTACTGTCTTAAGGACATGTACAGAGCAGATGTAAATAATTTTATACTCTGTGCCTTGATTTTGCCCAGGGAGGTGGTGGAGTCACCGTCCCTGGAGGTGTTCAAGAGGGGATTGGACGTGGCACTTGGTGCCATGGTTTTGTCATGAGGTCTGCGGTGATGGGTTGGACTCGATGATCTTTGAGGTCTCTTCCAACCTTGGTGATTCTGTGATTGATTTGATAATTCAGGTATTCAAGTATTTCAACTTTGAATGGGATGTGTGTTTTAAAATTTAAACATACTTAAGTGAGCTGCAGGGGCATTAACTCAGGACCAGTTCAAATACTGGGTATGATTGCTGCTTTACTCACCAGAAGGAAAGTCACCAATTGCCTTCAAAATAAGAGGATGACTCTCCTTCAAAAAAAGCCCTTGGTTTTCTGTCTGTTAGGGATATCCATGTCACTGGAGTTCTGAGCCTTCTCTTAAGTTGTCTTTGATGTGCAGCTCTAAAGTGATCTCTGGAGCATGTTTTGTTGTTCTGTTTTTCTTTTGAAGGTGGACTGGGTTTTAAACATCGGAGAGCAAGCTCTGGATATCTGTGTTGTCTCCTTCAATCAGGCAGTTTCCTCTGTCTTTGTCCTTGGTGAGAGAAACTTCTTTTGCCTTAAGGACAATGGGCAAATTAGGTTCATGAAGAAGCTTGATTACAGTCCAAGTTGCTTCATTCCTTATTGTTCAGGTTTGTAGAATGAATGTTCAACTTCCCTTTAACTTGGTTACTGTCCCAGTTAAGAGTGATTGATTGATTTTCCTGATGAGTTAATATGTTTTGCTGAATAAGCTGTTGATGTGTAGAAAATCTGTAGGAGCAGAGCTCTCTTGGTAGTTCAGAGAGGCCTATTTTCAAGTGTTATTTACAGGGAATTGTCCTCATTTTTAGAATCTAAATAGCTATTTCCTGAGGTTCTTGTGTAGTGTTTTGAGTAAGTTTGCCCCAGCTACCAAAGCAACTGACATGGATGAATGAGAGATTTTGGAACACTTAAAGTAGTGTTTGAGGACTTTCTGTCATTACCAGTAGTTAAAAAAAACAAAACAAAACAAAAAAACAACCAACCAAAAGTTATTTATAGAATGATTTGGACTGGAAGAGACCTTAAATGCTGTAGGGAAAGGAAAACAAGGTAGAAACAGGATAAAAGTTCATATGCAGGTGCAAGTATTTGGAAGAGGCAAGCAAAGAGGAGCATGCATAATGGTGTGCATCCTGTGGGTATCCCCTCCCTGGAGGTGCTGAGGGCCAGGTTGGATGAGGCCTTGAGCAAGCTGGCCTAGTGGAAGGTGTCCCTGCCCATGACAGGGGTTTGGAGCCAGATGATCTTTACTGCTGGGAGATGAAACCAACTTATTCCATTATGTGGAAGCAATTTGGTTGGATGCCGCTGTAGAACTGAGGCTCTTCAGTATCCTCTTCTGTGTTAATGTTTCAAAGACAACCTCTGAAGTTTTGACACCGTGTCTTGTTCCAGACTTGAAGTATCATTTTTAGACTCTATAGATATGATCTCAAGGGCCTTTGCATTTTCTATTATTTACATTGTGCTATAAGTAAATTAATTGTATTATATTAATTTATAATGGCTTATATGGAAAAGAAAAGAGAGAATTCGTTACACTAAGCCTCAAAGAAAAGTACTAGCTGTACAAAATCTCTTCTCCTAAAACTTGTTTTCTATCTTTAACAGTGAAAGAAGGAACGATAAACACTCTGATTGGAAACCACAGTAAGATCTTGAATGTGTACCAGGATGTTACGCTGAAATGGGCCACTCAGCTGCCCCACGTTCCTGTGTCAGTGAAAGTAGCAAATTTGCAGTAAGTAACCTTTTTGTCAGATGAATTCCCACTTGTGAAACTTTAGATCTCAACAAACTGTGTAACAAATTTAAGCAGAGGCTGGGTGGGGCACTTGGTGCCGTGGTTCAGTTGCTTAGATGGTGTTGGGTGACAGGTTGGACTCGATGATCTCAAAGGTCTTTTCCCAACCTGGTTAATTCTATTCTATTCTCAATAAGGTGACTTGTAAAAGGACCATTCAAAGTGTTCCTTTGTTTTGTGAGATGTTAATGTCATTAATGGGCATACTGTCATTTTCTAGAAGAAATTGCTGTCTTGTGCTTTAGATTTTCTGTTGTCCTTGAGTGAAGGGAGAACCTGAGATCTCGTACCTCCACTGGAGTGGTTTCTTCTTTGCAAAGCTTCACTTCTCATTCTTTTAATCTGGCAAGGTCTTTCCATGGGACAGGAGAAAAAAAAGGCATCTCACTAAAAAATCTGTTCTTCATTAAACATTTAAGATCATATGAATTCCAGAGATGATTTATTGGACCAGATTATTAAACTCCGATTTTAAACTGTGGAAATTAAGGAACTGTTTAAATTGCTGGACTGCAATGTGCCCTGGTGGCCAAGAAGGCCAATGGGATCCTGGGGGTATTAAGAAGAGTGTGTCCAGCAGATCAAGAGGGAGGTTCTTCTCCCTCTCTACTCTGCCCTGCTGAGATCTCAGCTTGAGTACTGTATTCAGTTCTGCTCACTTGCTCCCTGGGATAGGACAAGGAGCAATGGATGTAAGCTGCAGCACAGCAGGTTCCACCTCAACATAAGGAGGAACTTCTTTACTGTGAGGGTCACAGAGCACTGGAACAGGCTGCCCAGAGAGGTTGTGAAATCTCCTTCTATGGAGACCTTCAAGGCTGCCTGGATGTGTTCCTCTGTGGCCTGAGCTAGATTGTATGGTCCTGCTTTGGCCTGGGAGTTGGACTCGATGATCTCTTTGGGTCCCTTCCAACCCCTGACATGCTGTGAGCCTTGGATCCTGTGCTGCACTGCAAGAGAACAAAACTTTTTGTAAAATAAGCAGTAAGAGGAGTCAGGGGAAAACTGTCTGGGCAGGAGACTTGAGTGTAGAGAAATGATGGCATGTCTTTGCTGATCCTGTCACTGAACTAAGAAGGCTACATAAAGGTTCAGCTTGTGATTATCCTGTTCTGTGTGCTACCAGAGTTACGGTGGGTGCTGGGTGTCCAGTGCCTGTGACCAGATCCAGGCTGGGTGCAGAGTGGGTTGAGAGCAGCTCTGGAGAGCCTTGGATGCCTTGATTGATGAGAAACTTGCCATAAGCCATCAGTGCCCTCGTGCAGCCCAGAAGGCAAATTATGTGCTGGGCTGCATCCAGAGGAGTGTGGCCAGCGGGGCAAGAGAGGAGATTCTGCCCCTTGACTCTGCTCTGCTGAGACCCCACCTCCAGTACTGCCTCCAGCTCTGGTGTCCCCAGCAGAAGAAGGACACAGAGCTGTTGGAGTGAGGCCAGTGGAGGCCACAAAGAATACCCAAGGGCTGGAACACCTCTGCTGTGAGGATAGGCTGAGGGAGCTGGAGGTGTTCAGCCTAGAGCTAGAGAAGAGAAGACTTGGGGGGAACCTTAGAACGGCCTTCCAACACCTGGAGGGATCCTACAGGAAGGCTGCAGAGGGACTTTTGTAAGGGTGTCTTGGAACAGGACAAGGGGGAATGGTTTGTTGCTGAGGATGGGTAGGGTTAGACTGGATCTTCAGGTGAAGGTGGTCAGAATCTGGACTAGGTTGCTCAGGGAGGTTGTGGATGCCTTCTTTATGGGGGTATTCAAGACCAGGCTGGTTGAAGCCTTGAGCAGCCAAGTCTAGTCGAGAGGTGTCCCTGCTTATGACAGGGAGGTTGCAGTAGATGATCTCTGTGGTCCCTTCCAAATGAAGCCATTTTATGCTATGGGATCCAGTAATATCCTTGTCAGATTACTTGTGATCCCCAGCAGGCTTGTGGATGCTCTGCCAACAGACCCTGGATTGTTGCATACTCGATTCAGTCATGTGTTTTAGCTCATAACAAATGACAAGACAACATCTAACCACCTTTAGTGCCCTGTGCAGAGGGATCAGAGGGATGTTTGGGTTTTTTGGTACTGATGGTTATCTAATGAGTTCTTTAACCATTTAATTTTTTGTTGGTTTTAGACTCTGGAGAGAGTTGTGGTGGCTTTCATCTACCAGATCTTACAAGTAAAACATAATGAAAAGTCTCAGTGGGCCAGTTAATATAAACCAAAAGTTAATTCTGCAGGGTATAACAGTACAGCTTTTGAAGTTTGGGGGGAAGTCTTTCTGTCAGGAGAAAGGGGGGAAAAAAAGGGAAAAAGGCATTTATTTTTACAAGAGCAGATTGCACTAACATTTTTATATACAATTATTTGTTTGGAAACTCTTATTACTGAGCCATCTGTTTCAGTAGTGCCTCTAAGAGTGTTATGCAGATTCTGCTTCCTCTGTGTGAACTTTAACACTCAGCTTGGTCTTAGTAGGAATTTAACAGTCTGCTAATTTGTCCCAGATCGTTTTGCTAGTTAGCATCAGAATTCCCAGACCTACTAATGCCATGTTTTTCACAGAATGTTAGGGGTTGGCAGGCACCTCCAGAGATGAAGCCCAACCACCCTGCCAAAGCGGGATGATTTAGAACAGGCTGCAGAGGAATGCATCCAGGTGGGTTTTGAAAGTCTCCAGAGAAGGAGACTCCACAACCTCTCCAGTGCTCTGTCACCCTCACCATAAAGTGTTTCCTTGTGTTGAGGTGGAATGTCTTGTGTTCTATCTTGTATCTGTTGTTCTTTTCCTATCACTGGGCACCACTGAAAAGAGCCTGGCACCTTCATCTTCACACCAAGATCCCCTCTCAGCCTTCTGTTCATTTTAGAATAGAATAGAATTAACCAGGTTGGAAAAGACCTCCGAGATCATTGAGTCCAACCTATCACCCAGCACCATCTAATCAACTAAACCATGGCACCAAGTGCCTCATCCACTCTCTTTAACACCTCCAGAGATGGTGACTCCACCACCTCCCTGGCCAGCACATTCCAATGGCCAATCTCTCTTTCTATGAAGAACTTCTTCCTAACATACATCCTAAGCCTCCCCTGGCACAGCTTGAGACTGTGTCCTCTTGTTCTGGTGCTGCTTGCCGGGGAGAAGGGACCCACCCCCACCTGGCTACAACCTCCCTTCAGGGAGTTGTAGAGAGCAATAAGGTCTCCCTGAGCCTCCTCTTCTCCAGGCTAAGCAACCCCAGCTCCCTCAGCCTCTCCTCACAGGGCTGTGCTCCAGACCCCTCCCCAGCTTTGTTGCCCTTCTCTGGACACCTTCCAGCAACTCAACATCTTTCCTAAACTGAGACGCCCAGAACTGGACAGAAGACTCTCCAGACTATACAACCCTAGGTCTTACAGCCTTTCATCATAGGAGATGTGAATAATGACAAGAACATATTACCACATTTGGGATTAAATTCCAGCATAAACTGCTTGATTCCCGTCACATTTTCAGAAGCACGAGAATCAGAGTTAAGTGGCTCCTTGTAAGACTTTGGTAAGGTGTCTTCTCACTCCAGAAGTGATGTATTTCTTAGCTATTGAACTACACTTTTTGACTTAAGACCTGAATGGCAACTGTATGGCAACTGAAGACCTATATGGCAACTGAAAACTTCCTACAAAAGCTGGTAATCGGAAAATTAGCCAGGTGGGGGTTGGTCTCTTCTCACAGGCACCCAGCACCAGAACAAGAGGACACAGTCTCAAGCTGTGCCAGGGGAGGTTTAGGCTGGATGTTAGGAAGAAATTCTTCCCAGCAAGAGAGATTGGCCATTGGGATGTGCTGCTCAGGGAGGTGGTGGAGTCCCCATCCCTGGAGGTGTTTAGGAAGAGCCTGGCTGAGGCACTTGGTGCCATGGTTTAGTTGATCAGATGGTGTTGGGTGATAGGTTGGACTTGATGATCTCAAAGGTCTTTTCCAACCTGCTTAATTCTATTCTGTTCTAAAATTGCAGTTACAGGTGGAAATCTGAGTTGATCTTATTCAGAGTTGTACCTCAGGCTCTCCTATAACTACAGTCACAGAACTGGAAGCTCAGTTCTGATGTCTCTCTTATTTTGTTAGAAGTTTATGCTTCTGTTAATGTATAGTAGTTACTAACTGCTTATGACATGAAAACCTTGTCGGGGGGACTCCTACATGCTTAGCACTGCTTGGGTTGCTTCAGAGGTATAACCACTTACCTTGACATGTAGGATTAATTTAAACTGCTTAGGACTTTCTCAGCACAGATTCATCTTCCCATTGACAAGCCTGCTTGGACTGGTGTGGTTTTCCACGCTCTGTGTTGTCATCCTTAAAGCAAGGGCTGTGCAAAGACATTCTCACTGGAGCTGAAACTCAGCAAGAAAATGGTTGTGGTGTTGTGAATGAGTTGAATTCAACTCTAGATAAATCTCCCAAACCTCTATTCTAGAGTGGCCTGGAGAGAAGCTTTCTGTTCTCTTCTGTTCTCTTCTGTTCTCTTCTGTTCTCTTCTGTTCTCTTCTGTTCTCTTCTGTTCTCTTCTGTTCTCTTCTGTTCTCTTCTGTTCTCTTCTGTTCTCTTCTGTTCATACAGTTAGAATACCTTGAAACCTGGGAAGTTCCTCAAAGGAAATAGAGGAATTTCTACTTCTTTTGTATTTCCAGTGGTGAAATGGTAATTGTGAGCAGCAGTGTTTGCTTGGTGTCCAGCATAATTACACAAATATCTTAGCATCGACTTCAAAGTCCATTCCCTTTTGTTCTTGCCCTTTAATTTTCATTTTTCAGTTCTCTGAGACCTCTTTTCTAAGTCCCTGTGGCCTCCATATTTCCTTAGCAGATGAAATTTCATAAGCTGCCTCTCATCTCTCTAGATGATCAGTTCTATGAACTTGTCTCTTTGGAAGCTGCTTGAGATGTGGTACATTTCTTGTTCTCTCTCTCCCTCCCCTCATCATTTGGGTGCAAGTGTGGGGAGCAAGCCCATAGGCATGGGATTCCTGCATAGGGTTCCTGTTAATTAAAGCACCTCATATGAAAGTGTTTGTGGGTTGTATTTTTTTTCCCTGCTGGCAGGGATTTGAGCCTGTAAAGGCAAGTGACTTAACTCCCCACTTTGGTGGGGGGAACATTATGTTTGTCTGAATCATCTGGAACTACTTGATGAGCAAGTAGCAGAAAGTAACTTTTTAAGGGCCTATCACAAGTTGCATTTGCTTTTCTGTGCCTGAATTATCCTGTCTCCATGTGCTTGACCATAATAGGCCTGTGGAGTAGCTTAAAAGACGTGGACAACTGCTTTTCTATTTGTTTGACACTGGCTGACTTGGCAAAGCTGCTCCTAAGAGTGCTATGTTTTAATGGCTGATTGATTGCACTAAGTACTGCTCTGACCTCGCTGGCCTGAAACTAGAACATTATGTTAAGGTGCATTCAGTCTGAAGCAAAACAGCTCGTGTTGCTAGCCTCGGGGATGTTTCCATCACAAACATCTGAAATGCCACTGTGGCTTGAGTAAAAACCACATAGATAGAGCATTACAGATTGGATGTAGTCTCAGGAAAGGGATTTCTGTTCTGATCACTTCCAAGTTACAAATCTGTTTTTGCAGTAGGAAAGCATGAAGCCTTTAAATCAGGGACTTCAGTACTTTTGAACACTTCTGGAGTTCACCAGTCATAATTTTACTGCTTTTGCTTATATGTAGTCTTCAAGTTATGTCAGATAAACCTGTGAGTGTTAAAAGGTAGCCTGACATTTCTCTCTTTTTTTTTTTTTTCATTTGAAACTGAAGTGGACTGCAGACTTCTTCAAAGATCTCTGGTTTTCAGCTTGACATTTCTGATGACCTTAATTTTGCTTCATTGTGCTTTAGACTGTCCATGAAGATATAGTCTGATGTTATCTACATGGCAAAAAAGAATGTGCATTTCATTTGGAATTCATCAGCAGGCACAGTTCTAACAGAAGCCCAGCTTTCTACCAGGGTTTCAGGGATGTTATTACTTCCCTCTGTTTGATCTCTTGGGGACTCTTACTACTTCAGGCACTACTTTGTCAGTGAACCTCATGTTTAAATGAAGTTCACTATGAGCCACCAGTGTGCACTTACAGCCCAGAAAGCCAGTCAGATCTTGGGCTGCATCAAGAGAAGCATAGCCAGCAGGTCAAGGAGGTGATTCTTCCCCTCTACTCTGCTCTGGTGAGACCCCACCTGGAGCACTGTGTCCAGTTCTGGAGCCCCTATTACAGGAAGGATCTGGAGGTGCTGGAAGGTGTCTGAAGAAGGGCCATGAGGATGAGCAGAGGGCTGGAGCGCCTCTCTCCTATGAGGACAGATGAGGGAGTTGGGACTATTCAGTCTGGAGGGGAGAAGGCTCTGAGGAGACCTTAATGTGGCCTTCCAGTATCTGAAGGGGGCCTACAGGAAAGCTGGGGAGGGACTTCTCAGGATGTCAGGGAGTGATAGGACTGAGGGGAATGGAATAAAACTAGAAATGGGTAGGTTCAGATTGGATGTTAGGAAGAAGTTGTTCCCCGTGAGGGTGGTGAGAGCCTGGCACAGGCTGCCCAGGGAGGTGGTGGCAGCCTCGTCCCTGGAGGCTTTGAAGGCCAGGCTGGATGTGGCTGTGAGCAACCTGCTGTAGTGTGAGGGGTCCCTGCCCATGGCAGGGGTTGGAACTGGCTGATCCTTGAGGCCCCTTCCCTGACAATTCTGTGATATTTCTACTTTCAGCCAGATGAAATTAGAAACAATCAAAAGAAAAAACTTCAGGATCCTGTGCAGTGTCTGTCTATAGGTGGTGGGATGCTTTGTGTATGTGCTGCCTTACTTTTGGGATCTGCTTCTGGGAATTAGAATCCTGGAACCCCCTTTCGTTGTGAGCATTTATTTACACGTGCTGCTGCCTCTGTGAGCAGAAGGACTGTTCCTCGTGGAAAAAAGAGTCTTGAAGGAAATAACTCCCCAAATGACATGTCTGGCTTGTAAAATGTGCAGCTCCTTTTTATTAAAAGGAGCTGACAGGTTTGGACAAGTTGGTGAAAGTTACTAGAATATTTGCTTTCACTTTCATTTGTTTGACAGATAAATGTGATTTTACTTGGTAATGGAATAGCATGTCTTTTGAAGAGGATATATAAAGCAGTCTGGAAAGCTTTTATTATATGCTGTGCACGAGTCATTTGCCACCTTTCAAAGCACAAGAATCTCAGAGTTTCTTACAATATTAAATTTCCAGAACCTGGCTTTTCAGTGTCAGTTAAGCTGGTGTCCTGGGTTAACACAGCCTGCCCTCATAAACCCCCCCTCTCTGCCCACACAAAGGGGAGGGAAAGTAACACAGAAGTAAACCAAGTCTGGGTTGAGATAAGGAGTTTACCAGGAATGATCCAATGCACAGTTACCGTAGCTAATCTGCCGCTGCTTCTGTGCTGTGCTGTGGAGCCAGTGACCTCCCCACCCCCTGACCAGCAGCACACAGAGCAGAAATGACCCACACCCCAAACCTGGAAACCAAACCCAGCAGATGGAACAGGAAGCTTCTCATGTTCCCCATCTGAACTTCAAGCCCCCTGGTACTTTGCTCCAGCCAGCACTTTCATTTTAGAATAGAATAGAATAGAATAGAATAGAATAAACCAGGTTGGAAGAGACCTTCAAGATCATCGCATCCAACCCACCTAAACAACTAAACCATGGCACCAAGCACCCCAGCAAGTCTCCATCAAGTTTTGAAGCTGGCATGACAGCAGCGTGGTATTGCATATACCCAGCAGCAGATTCAACTCACCCCATGATGGCTAGCAAATAGATGCCCATTGTTTGAGATGGGCGAGAGCACAGTTGTCTGTTTTGAACCCAAAGCGACTGCCGAAAAGCCAGGAAGTAAAAGTAAAGATGTCTTATGCTGCAGATGGCAGTCCCAGCGATTTAGCTTTATCCACGCCGCAGCTCTTGGCGAATGTCACGGCAGCCTAGGTTTCTATTGAGGAATAATCCCATAAATGGAGCAGTGATTTTGTTTTGCTCAGTTTGCAAGGAGGAAAAAAATACATTACAGCTAATTGCTACGGCTACAAGGGACTTGGTGTTGGAAATTTGGGTAGGTAACTGGGTTTTGTTACTGCTTCCCCCAGGTATGATCGCCGCAGGCTTGACTATAAGGTTCGTGCCTCAACTCCTAACAGGGGTGTTGTCAACCACAAGCACATGAGGACTGTATCCCATATGATATATTTATCTGCCATCCCCTGTGCTCTTTTGGGACCCTACCTTGAATACTGCCTCCAGTTTTGGTGTCCCCAGCAGAAGGACACAGAGCTGTTGGAGTGAGTCCAGAGGAGGCCACAAAGATGGTCCAAGAGCTGGAGCACCTCTGCTATGAGGATAGGGATTTGGGTCCGGGAGGACCTTAGCATTGTCTTCCAGTCTGTGAGGGCATCCTACAGGAAGGCTGCAGAAGGACTTTTCATGAGGGTGTCTAGAGACAAGAGAAGGGGGAATGGTTTGAAGCTGGGGGAGAGCAGGGTTAGACTGGATCTTAAGAAGGAGTTTTTCAGCAGGAGGATGCTGAGGCTCTGGAATAGGCTGCCCAGGGCAGTTGTGGATGCTTCTTCCCTGGGGGTGTTCGAGGCCAGGTTGGCTGAAGCCTTGAGCAGCTGAGTCTAGTTGAGAGGTGTCCCTGCCCATGGCTGGGGAGATTGGAGTAGATGATCTCTAGAGTCCCTTCCAACATAAGCCAGCCTATGATCTTTAGAAGCCAGCTACCCATTAGCTGGTGGTGTTCATATTTTGTCTTAGGCTCTTACAGATTTGATTGTGGATTATACAGAATTAGAGATTTAATAAGTGGCATCATGTAGTCCAAGAATCAGAAAGTCCTGCATTGCATATGAAGTCTGATTCAGCAGCCTTGTCACCATAAATGAGAGAACCTAAGTTGGTGTTTAAATTCTTTGGGTCGACACAGGATTAATTTCCGGATTTGAACTCCTCTGTACCCCCAGGCCGTTCAGTTTAGTTTACATGAGGTGTGTGAATCAAAAGCTTCGACTTCAGAATTCTGGTGTATAGCCCTTGGTTGAAAATCTGCTTTATCAAGTTTCAGCTTCCAGTATTGTTAAACAGAATAGTTATAAGCTGCAGTCACTCTGCAAGTGAGAAAGTATTTGCCTAGTCCAGATATGAACTTGAAATTACAGCTTGCTCTCTGGCACAGAGTTGTCATACAGTGGGTGGCTAGATTACTGTGTCTAACTATGCTCCTCATGTAGTAGAAAGGCAACAGGAACTGGAATTTAACTGGGAAAAATACAAAGGAATATCGTAGTTCAGTTATGTCTATAAGGTGCAGAAGGGCAGTCACCTATAGGGTAATAGCATGTGAAATGAAAATAAAACCCCTCTCACTGAATTCTATTCGGCTGTCCAGATGCTTGAAAACAGTTTGTTCCTCATTCCAGCTCATCTGCTGTTCCTCATGATTACTGACATCACCACAGCTGGAACAGCTGCTCGAGAATCCCCGCATAAAAATGGCAAAACTTAGCATGTAAGCCCAGCAAAACTTAGCACTTATTACATGCCTTTATGGGAAGAAAACTGCAGGAATCAAATTTTATAGATTGTTGAAAGATTTTTTTACTTTCTTTCTGTATAGCAGGAGTATAATACAACTGATGCCAGTTATGACCACACTATGAACCGCTCAGCTTTGTGCATGCATACAGAGGAACAAGCTCTTAACCACGAGGCTGGTGGAGCACTGGAGCAGGTTGCCCAGGGTGGTAACTGAGGCCCTATCCTTGGACATATTCAAGGTCAGGCTCTGAGCAACCTGGAGGATGTCCTTGCTGTCTGCAGGGTGGTTGGATTGGATGAGCCTGAGAGGTCCCTTCCACCCCAACCCATTCTATGACTCTACAAATGTTCATTTGAGTGTTTGGTAAGATTGTTGTCTGATCTGAGCAGTTAAAGGCAGAGAATTCAACACTCTTGCTACTTAAATATAATTGCACTTCAAAGAAATGTTTCTGAGGAAAACATGAAAATGGCATTTGTTGTTATCACTGGATTGCCACTGGGTTGTTGAGGTGGCAGTGCAAAATCAGAACTTTTTCAAAGGTCTTCAGGAAGAGGGCTCTTTCATGTGTGTAGCTTATAACCACATTCACATTTGGGGACTGTTTCTTTTACCTTAGTAGGATTCTGATCCTGCAGAAGACAGAGGTACTAAATGCACTGTGCTGTGTCACTGAGCTGTCTAGCAAGGTGGTTTCAAATGGGATTTGCTGTATGATATGAGGCACACTCCCATATTTCCAGTTCATCTCATTGTATTGCCTGACACTTCCCTGTTTTTTTCCTGAAAGGCTGCTTTTTGCAGTCATATGGTTTTGTAGGGGTTTCAACTTCAGAATGACATTTAAAACATTCCTACCTTCATGGTTCTGGAAAAAGCTTGAGAAGTGGGAATTCAAACTGCAGGAACAAGAAGGCAAGGAGCTCTCCCCCTGCTATTTGAAAAATAATATACTCCCTTTGAAATGAATAGCAGGGGCTAGTCCAACCCCCTGCCAGAGCAGGATCACCCAGGGCAGGTCAGAGAGAATCACATCCAGATGCATTTTGAGTGTCTCCAGAGGAGGAGACTCCACAACCTCCCTGGGCACCCTGCTCCAGAGCTCTAGCACCCTCACAGTGAAAAAGTTTCTCCTTCTGTTCACATGGCACCTCCTGTGCTCCACCTTGCACCCACTGCCCCTTGTCCTGTCACTGGACATTCCTGAGCAGAGCCTGGCTCTGTCCTCCTGACAGTGCCTTGCACGTCTTCATCAAGAGGAATAAGGTCACCCCTCAGGCTCCTCTGCTCCAAGCTGCAGAGCCCCAGCTCCCTCAGCCTGTCCTCACGGGGAGATGTTCCACTGCCTGCAGCAGCTTTCTGGCTCTGCGCTGGGCTCTTTCAAGCAGTTCCCTGAGATCCTTCTTGAGCTGAGGGGCCCAGAACTGGAAGCAATATTCCAGATGTGGCTTCACCAGAGCAGTCAAGTGATCAATTTGTTATTATCTAACTGGAAGCAAGCAAAACATCTTAATTTCTTCAAGAATGTTGTTGTGAGCAATTTCTTTTAAGAGAAGAGCTACAAAAAGCATATGCCATTATTATTACCCAGAATCCAATAAAATAGAGCTTTTCAAATTGCTCCCAGATGTGTGTAGGAGCTGCTTTGTCCTGGAAAGCTATTTTAGATACCAGAATAATTTGTTTCATACTTTGACTTCCTCACTGTTAAAGTGTCCTCTTAGATTTGGTATTACTTTGATTATTGTCTGATAGTAAAAACTATAGTTTACAATAGAAGAAACTTAACAAGTAATGGGAATTCCAGATTCTGTGCCAAATGAAGTAACAGTGCTTGCAGGGATATTGTGTGAGTGCAGTAGCTGGGGAGAAGCTACTATAAAGCTTGTTAAACGTTCTCCCCCTCCCCCTGCTGTCTTTTAACCACTGTTATAAAGGCTTGAGAAAATTAAGCAATCTTGAGTGGCTGACAAATGTTCAAACAGAAAAATTAATATGTTAAAAATTAGGTATTAAAACAGAATCACAGAATTGTCAGGGTTGGAAGGGACCCTGAGGATCAGCCAGTTCCAACCCCCCTGCCATGGGCAGGGACACCTCACACTACAGCAGGTTGCTCACAGCCACATCCAGCCTGGCCATCAAAACCTCCAGGGATGAGGCTTCTACCACCTCCCTGGGCAACCTGTGCCAGTCTCTCACCACCCTCCTGGGGAACAACTTCTTCCTAAAATCTCTGAATCTATCCACTTCTAGTTTTGCTCCATTCCCCTCAGTCCTGTCACTCATTGACACCCAAAAAAGTCCCTCCCCAGCTTTCCTGTAGGCCCCCTTCAGAGCCTGGAAGACCACAATAAGGTCTCCTCAGAGGCTTCTCTTCTCCAGTCTGAACAACCCCAACTCCCTCAGTCTGTTCTCATAGCAGAGCAGCTCCCTCCCTCTGCTCATCCTCGTGGCTCTTCTCTGGACACCTTTCAGCACATCCACAGCTTTCTTGTAAGAGGGGTCACTCAGGGGACTGGTTAGTCAGATTTTTTTCCTTTTTTTCCCCTACTGGTACACTAATTAATGAAGTCCTTCGAGGAGGAAAGATTACTGTAAAAGGCATTTAAATGCTTTCATGTTGAACAGTCTTGTTTCGTGTTGAACAGTCTTCCTAAACCCCAGTGGAACAGTGGCTGCAGCAAAGGAGCAGTGTCACTGGTAACAATTCTTTCTTAAACCAGTGCTTTTGTCTCTGAACTAATCACAGAATCAACCAGGTTGGAAAAGACCTCAGAGATCATCAAGTCCAACCTATTACCTAATACTTAACACCTCCTGACAACTAAACCATGGCTCCAAGTGCCACATCCAATCCCCTTTTGAACACCTCCAGGGATCGTGACTCCACCACCTCCCTGGGCAGCACATTCCAATGGCCAATCTCTCTTTCTGGGTAGAACTTTCCTCTCACCTCCAGCCTAAACCTGCCCTGGCACAGCTTGAGACTGTGTTTTCTTGTTCTGGTGCTAGTTGCCTGGGAGAAGAGACCAACCCTCACCTGGCTACAGCGTTCTTTCACGTAGTTGTAGACAACAACTTACCTACCCAACTTCCTTGGGTTAGGAACTGGCTGGAGGGCCGAGCCCAGAGAGTAATGGTGAATGGCACCACATCCAGCTGGCGGCCTGTCACTAGTGGTGTGCCCCAGGGATCAGTACTGGGCCCCATGCTCTTCAACATCTTTATTGATGATCTGGATGAGGGCATTGAGTCCATCATCAGTAAATTTGCAGATGACACCAAGCTGGGGGCAGCAGTTGATTTGCTGGAGGGCAGAGAGGCTTTGCAGAGGGACCTCGACAGGCTGGACAGATGGGCAGAGTCCAATGGCATGAGATTTAACACATCCAAGTGCCGGGTTCTGCACATTGGCCACAACAACCCCAGGCAGTGCTACAGGCTGGGGTCCGAGTGGCTGGAGAGTGGCCAGGCAGAGAGGGACCTGGGGGTACTGGTTGATTGTAGGCTGAACATGAGCCTGCAGTGTGCCCAGGCAGCCAAGAAGGCCAATGGCATCCTGGCTTGCATCAGGAACAGTGTGGCCAGCAGGAGCAGGGAGGTCATTGTGCCCCTGTACACTGCACTGGTTAGGCCCCACCTTGAGTCCTGTGTCCAGTTCTGGGCCCCTCAGTTTAGGAAGGATGTTGTCTTGCTGGAACGTGTCCAGAGAAGGGCAACAAAGCTGGTGAGGGGTTTGGAACACAAGCCCTATGAGGAAAGGCTGAGGGAGCTGGGGTTGCTTAGCCTGGAGAAGAGGAGACTGAGGGGTGACCTTATTGCTCTCTACAACTACCTGAAGGGAGGTTGTAGCCAGGCAGAGGTTGGCCTCTTCTCCCAGGCAGCCAGCACCAGAACAAGAGGACACAGTCTCAGGCTGCGCCAGGGCAGGTTTAGGCTGGATGTTAGGAAGAAGTTCTACACGGAGAGAGTGATTGGCCATTGGAATCGGCTACCCGTGGAGGTGGTGGAGTCACCTTCACTGGAGGTGTTCAGGAGAAGACTTGATGGGGTGCTTGGCTGTATGGTCTAGTTGTTGGGTGGGTTGGATTGTTTGATGGGTTGGACGCGATGATCTTGAAGGTCTCTTCCAACCTGGTGTATTGTATTATTATTATTATTGTATTAAGTGTTAACAGTAAGGTCTTCTCTGGACTTCTCCAGTCTAAGCAACCCCGGGTGCCTCAGCCTCTCCTCACAGGACTTGTGCTCCAGATCCCTCCCCAGCTTTGTTGCCTTTCTCTGGACACATTCATGTATCTCAATGTCTTTCTTAAACTGAGGAGCCCAGAACTGGACACAGGACTCAAGGTGTGGCAATGACTAACAGGAAAGTTGGGTGAAATGTGTTGATTTTTAAGGTGGAGTTTTGGAACGTGCATTCTGTAGCACTGACAAACTCAGAAGTTGAGTGCAATGTATATAGGGGAAATCACATAATTTGATTTGGTTTCATTTGATACATTACCTGCAGATACCTGCCAACTTAAAGGTACATGGGGAGGACAAATTACAAACCCCTGTTGAATTCATTATACTTCAGCAGTATATCACCAAAGATTTACTGCTAACAGTGTAACGATATTTCTTCCTGCCGTTTTGATTTACAGTCAGATGCCTTCATGGATCTTTCCTCCTTGCTTTAACGGATTTATAACCTTAGGAAAGAAATGTTAAGATGATCCAAAGCCATTGCTGCAGAGTTTTAGAAATTGTCTTGTATTCAGGTGTCAGTTTTCTTTCTGCAGTTGTGGAACAAGCTCATGATGCACTTTGTCTCATTGACTCTTTTGTTTGCCCGGGGGGCTGGAGTCGGAGTGGCTGGAGAGCAGCCAGGCAGAAAGGGACCTGGGGGTACTGGTTGACAGCAGCTGAACATGAGCCAGCAGCGTGCCCAGGTGGGCAAGAAGGCCAATGGCATCCTGGCCTGCATCAGAAATAGTGTGGCCAGCAGGAGCAGGGAAGTCATTCTGCCCTGTGCTCAGCACTGGTTAGGCCACACCTTGAGTCCTGTGTCCAGCTGTGGGCCCCTCAGTTTAGGAAAGATGTTGAGTTACTGGAAGGTGTCCAGAGAAGGGCAACAAAGCTGGGGAGGGGTCTGGGGCACAGCCCTGTGAGGAGAGGCTGAGGGAGCTGGGGTTGCTTAGCCTGGAGAAGAGGAGGCTCAGGGGAGACCTTATTGCTCTCTCCAACTCCCTGAAGGGAGGTTGTAGCCAGGTGGGGGTTGGTCTCTTCTCCCAGGCACGCAGCACCAGAACAAGAGGACACAGTCTCAAGCTGCACCAGGAGAGGTTTAGGGTGGAGGTGAGGAGAAAGTTCTTCCCAGCAAGAGAGATTGGCCATTGGAGTATGCTGCCCAGGGAGGTGGTGGAGTCACCATCCCTGGAGGTGTTCAAAAAGGGATTGGATGTGGCACTTGAAGCCATGGTTTAGTTATTCACGAGGTGTTGGATGACAGGGTGGACTTGATGATCTCTGAGGTCTTTTCCAACCTTTCTGACTCTATGATTCTGTGAATCTGTTTTAGCACCTTCATTGTTTGCTGTAACTAAGTAGCAGAGCACAGGGCAGTGTGTTTGGAGCATGGTAGCATTTCCTCAATATTATCCCTTTTTAAAGGCTTTGCTTTGCCTGTCACCAGTATGGCAAAGTTCACTTGTCAAGCATTAAGCAAAGCCCTATATATTTAGGCATAGCAACCTAAATAGTCATACTTGAATTAAGTAACACTTAAGTAATGGAAAGAATTTACAACTGTGCTGTCTACTCAGCTTGTTCTGGTCTTTTCCTCTACCTGTCTTGATGTATGGATTTTGAGATAGTGGCTGATGTTCCACTCATCTGTCTAGCATAGATTTGCCTTAGGTGTTGTTGCAGTATGTGTAACAAGAGTGATACTGTGTAATATGGAGTAAGCATGTGTAATATGAGTAACATTAATAAGCACATCTGAATTGAAGGTGAAATATTGTTGTTTTCTTTTGGTCCCTGAATCTCATGAAAAGCTGAAAGTTCTGTATATTTGTAGACTGAATTTGTGCTGCTTCTGCAGTTACTGCTTCTGAGCTTCTTCCCAGTTCCTTTCTGACCTTTTTTTTTTTTTTGTGATGCAGAGACCTGAAGGGTGTTATAGTCACTCTGAGTGATGATGGGCATCTTCAGTGTTCCTACCTTGGAACCGATCCTTCGATCTTCCAGGCTCCTAAGGTTGATTCTAGGGAGATAAACTATGAAGAATATGATGCTGAAATGAAAGAGCTTCAGAAAATCATCAAGGAAGCCACAACAGCACAAGGTCTACCTCTAAACTTTCCTATAGTTGTCCATACTCCAAACCACTTGATTTTCCTCTCAGTGCTTGAAAATACTTTGTTTTCGGACTTCAGCCATGATTCCATTTCTGTAGGAACTGTAGTACTCAACAAAGTCTACATTTTAATGTGCCAGAAGTGCCAGAACAGATCCTAGGCTGTAAAGCCCTTGGACACAGAGTTGCTCCTTTGTGTTTACGTCATGCCTGTGGGAACTTTCAAGGTACACTGCTGACTCATATTCAGAACCACAGAACAGTTTGGGTTGGAAGGGCCATCCAGAGGTCATCCAGGCCAACCCCCTCTGCAGTAAGCAGGGGCGTCCTCAACTAGATCAGGTTGCCCAGAGCCCTGTCCAGCCTCACCTTGAATACCTCCAGAGATGGGGCCCCAACCACCTCCATTGGCAACCTGTTCCAGTGTTCCACCACCCTTCATGGTAAAGAACTTATTCCTCAGGTCCCTCTCCAAGTTGTGGCTTTCCACCGACACATCCCCAAGTTAGTTTGCAGCATTCTTTGCTTTGTATGCTGACAGAGCTTGAGGTCTCAAGCTGCACCAGGGGAAGTTTATGCTTGAGGTGAGGAGAAAGTTCTTCCCAGAAAGAGTAATTTGCCATTGGAATGTGCTGCCCAGGGAGGTGGTGGAGTCACCGTCCCTGGAGGTGTTCAAAAGGATTGGATGTGGCACTTGAAGCCACGGTTTAGTTGATCATGAGGTGTTGGGTGATAGGTTGGACTTGATGATCTCTGAGGTCTTTTCCAACCTTATTGATTCTATGATCCTATGATCATTGGGTAACATGTTGTAAACCAAGCCCCACCTAATGTTCTTTACCCAAAACCTTTTATATCTTCTTCTGCAGAGGAATTTCTCAAATCTGTTTCACTTTTTCACTGTTAGGCACAGAATCTTTGTGTCTCACTTACTCATTATCAAGTCACTTCAAGAGCCATGAGATGGGTGGTATTTTGGACATAGTTGTTTGTTACAGGTGTAGTAGTATATTCCTGGATAGTAGGTGTAAAATCTTAGTATCAAATACATCTTAATCCCATTTCACACATAAATCAGAGATCCAGAATGAGGTGCAGGCTTAGGTTATCTGTTATAAAACTGGGAGGTTTTACTTTGGTCAGAAAAATGACATAGATCTGGCAATGTGGCTGCTCGTTTGACCACGGAGAGCTGATTTACTTGGTCTTTTTATTTCAGATATTTTGCCCCAGTCTGAAAAACACAAAGATGTAATTGTCACAGCAGAAGTTTCACCTGATTTGGATGCAGAATCAGTAAGTACCTGTATGGAACGGAGCAAAACTAGAAATGGGTAGATTCAGATTGGATGTTAGGAAGAAGTTCTTCCCCAGGAGGGTGGTGAGACACTGGCACAGGTTACCCAGGGAGGTGGTGGAAGCCTCATCCCTGGAGGTTTTGAAGGCCAGGCTGGATGTGGCTGTGAGCAACCTGATCTAGCCCATGACAGGGGGATTGGAACTGGATGATTCTTGAGGTCCCTTCCAACCCTAACAGTTCTATGAAAACTAAATTATTCTGTAAAAATTGGGCTTTATTCAGGAGCAAATCATGATTAATCATAGGTAGTGATTTTTATGTATTTATGTTTGTGTGACTGAGATGGAAGTGTTTCTTTAAAATAGAGTAGTTTAAACAGGCAGGAACCCTTTCTGAACTGTAAGAACTGACCTGTTGCAAAATAAAATATAAGCATAAAATATAGTAATAGATATTTTATCATCAAGAAGAGTGTGGCCAGCAGGTGAATAGGTGATTCTGCCCCTTGCTCTTGTGAGACCTGACCTTGAACACTGTGTCCAGTTCTGGTGTCTGCAGCATAAGAAGGACACAGAGCTGTTGGAGTGAGTCCAGAGGAGGGCCACAAAGATGATCCAAGGGCTGGAACATCTCTGCTATGGGGACAGAGTGAGGGAGCTGGGGTTTTTCAGTCTGGACAAGACTCCAGGGAGACTTCAGAGCTGCCTTCCAAAGCTTTCCTACAGGAAGGCTGCAGAGGGACTTTCCATAAGGGTGTCAAGCAATAAATAGAACAAGGGGGAATGGTTTGAAGCTGAGGGAGAGCAGGGTTAGACTGGATTTTAGGAAGAAGTTCCTCAGTAGGAGGGTGGTGGGAATCTGGCATAAGCTGCCCAGGGAGGTTGTGGCTGCCTCCTCCCTGGGGGTGTCAAGGTCAGGCTGGATGAGGCCTTGAGTAGCTGAGTCTAGTTGAGAGGTGTCCCTGGCCAAGGAAGGGAGGTTGGAGTAAATGGTATCTAATGTCCCCTACAGCCTGAGCTATTCTGTGATGATGAGGTCAGGATGAATTTTGAATCAAATGGATGAATTGACAATAGAAATTAGCAGGAACAGCAAGGAGGCTGCTACAACCTTCTTTTGAACTTCAATATCTATTTCTGGTTTTAAGATAGTATGTGGTGATTTTATAGTGCATACTGTGGTGTGTGTATATAGTATTTTAGCAGATTGGAAGTCATCTTTCCCTACTGAATTGGAGAAGGTATTTCCAGAATGTAAATAAATAGACAGTGCAAAGCAGTGTGCCAAAGAAAAGAGCTTCAGATGTTTATATATACATGAGAGTGTATCAGTTTCTTATGTATGCAACCTTTGTGACCTTCTACTGGCCTTTTGGTAGTCAGTTTCAAACAGAGGCTTTGCATTTTCCGAAGGAACACGTTTTGTGTATTTTGATCTGCCACAGGAGTGATGAGTCCTTTACCAATAACTCCCTGCTTACGAAGCTGATGGTAGGAAAGCAGTATTGCATTCATTGTGTTCACTCATTCACGTGTGATGCTGAATTTACTCTGTTTTCATCTTCTTCTTCACAGCAAGCCATCGACAGTGAGGTGAAGGCAGAGGCAGTACCATCAGTCACAGTAAAGGTACTGTGCCTGCCTTCAGCAGTAGTGTTCAGATGGTGGTGGCAAGTTTTAACTGTCCTGAAAATGAGTAGAATTTGAAATGCAATATACACTTAAGTCTTTTTCTCCTTAGTACGATGAGGTGTCATTGCCGGTGGGGGTTACTTTTTGCTCCAGTACTCAGCACTGGTTAGGCCACACCTTGAGTCCTGTGTCCAGTTCTGGGCCCCTCAATTTAAGAAGGATATTGAGACACTTGAGCATGTCCAGACATAGGCAATGAGGCTGGGGAGGGGACTGGAGCACAGCCCTGGGAGGAGAGGCTGAGGGAGCTGGGGTTGCTTAGCCTGGAGAAGAGGAGGCTCAGGGGAGACCTTCTTGCTGTCTACAACTCCCTGAAGGGAGGTTGTAGCCATGTTGGGGTTGGTCTCTTCTCCCAGGCAACCAGCACCAGAACAAGAGGACACAGTCTCAAGCTGTGCCAGGGCAGGTTTAGGCTGGATGTTAGGAAGAAATTCTTCCCAGCAAGAGAGATCGGCCATTGGAATGTGCTGCCCTGGAGGCATTCAGAAATGGATGGGATGTGGCACTTGAAGCCATGGTTTAGTAGTCATGAGGTTTTGGGTGATAGGTTGGACCTGATGATCTCTGAGCTCTTTTCCAACCTTATTGATGCTATGATTCCAGCAAGCCTTCTGGTGAAGTCAGAAAGCAACTGGAGTTTTTTTTTTATACTAAAAACATTATTAAGATTGCATTAAGTTGTTGGAGTCATAGGAATAATTTTCCCAACGCTTTTCAAGTGAGTAAATGTCAAGTTTATTTTCAGCTGCCTTTTTAGTAGCCAATAAAGAAAAACAGAGTTTCTTTTGTGGAAAAAAAGCTTTTGAAGCTTTTACTTGTGTGGGGAGAATAAAAGCTGGGAGAATCTGACGTGAAAATTGATATCATTGGAATCCTCCTTGAGAGTTGCTGCCTGGAACTGATCTGATGAAAGTGTGAGGGAGGAAGAAGTTCTTCAGTACTACTGTTAGCTACTAATATGTCCCTGAACTGCTTTAACCTGGCTGTAGTGAGCAAATGGGTAGACCAACAACACAAACCAGGCAATAATGGTAACACAGAGACTCTGTGTTATATCCAGACCACATTCAGATCTCAGTCAACACTATGATTTTAGGTCTGAACTTCTTAGTTCTTTAGATGTGAGAGCATATGAGGACATTTGCTTATCCATTGGTTTTGCAGAGAAAGATTTGCCTCCAGTAGCAGCAGCCAGGGCCACTCCAGCTTTATGGTTAGGTCAGCTCTCATAATCGAGTCTTGGAGTTGTGCTACCCACATCCTGTATATTTAGTTTTAGAACTTGCTTGCAGTCAAAAAATCAAACAGATCTGGGCTCTGAAGTTACTCAGGAGACAATGAGTTGCTCCTTACAGTTAAATAATTTCTGATTTACCATTGCTTTCTTTTTCATGTTGCTTTCTACTTCAGTCATCTGAGAACATTTTGTTTATTATTTACATTAGGACTAATGCACATGACACTTGGGAAATGTTTTGATCATCACTTCAGCAATAGCTTATCTTGACTTAAAATTGCAAAGAGCATGAGAAATCTCACTTCATTATAGCTTTTCAAGTTATAGCATCCCATTATTGGCTGTAGGTAATGAGAGTTGTCAAAGGAAGATACTGGGTTTGAGGTTGAAATATGAAGTTCTGAAACATTGTTGCTGGATTGGTCTTTTTCGTACAATTTTGCTGGTTAAGTTTGTTTCCTGCTATGCAGAGATGATTTTGCTGCTTTCTTCTAATACTTCTTTGTGTCACTTGATTTAGATAACAATACAGAGCAGAGTGACTGCACAGAAACCAAACCTGACAGTGTGTGTGCAAGCTCCATTAGCTGTGACCCGTGACCAGTTCATCTTTGATGATTTAGGTAAATTACTGCAGTGCCATTACAGCTCATTTTTTCCTGAGGGTTTTTGAAGGGTGTAGTCCAGCCTCTGTTGAGTGTGTTGTTGCAGATACACTACACTTAAAGCAATTAAAAATGTGCCTTGCCCACACTCTGCAGCTACAAAATCCTGCTTGGTGGAGGAAGGCAAGTAGGCAAAAATGGAGTTTGATTATGGTGTGGTGCTTGGCAGGACTGGAGATGCAGAGTGGCAGCTTCATGATGGAGGGGGAAAAAAAAAATGAGTTACTCTGTGATAGTTTTGCTGTCCATCTAGAAATAGCAGTGCTGAGCTAGAAGCAGGAACAGAAAGCCTGTTTAGCTGTGGGCAAGCTAGCATATGTTCTATCCCTCACTGTAATAGATTTAAATACTTGGTCTGAAGAGGAGACTGGATGAGGCACTTGGTGCCATGGTTGAGTTGATTAGATGGTGTTGGGTGATAGGTTGGACTTGATCTTGAAGGTCTTTTCCAACCTGGTTAATTCTATTCCATCCCTAACTTAGCATCAGCTGTTTGGTGATTCTAGCTTTT
This sequence comes from Picus viridis, assembly GCA_033816785.1. Classification (NCBI taxonomy): domain Eukaryota; kingdom Metazoa; phylum Chordata; class Aves; order Piciformes; family Picidae; genus Picus; species Picus viridis. The sequence continues at coordinate 33,191,669 of CM066574.1, forward strand.
TACCAGCTCTATTGATAAGATTCAGGTGGGATAGTCTTGAAGACCAGAGGAGAAGGTTGTGTGTTGATAGTCTTTGTGGTCAGTGTGCTGAATTGGTTTACTGGTTGTGCCTCAGGTTAGCTAGAAGGTGGAGGGACTAGTTTGCCTTTAACAAATGATACATTTTAAAAGAAGCATATCCCGCAATTTAATAAATGTGAACTGATGGTAACAACTGCCATCATTTAGTAGAAGATTTCCCAAAGTGCTAGAAAACAAAGAGATATATTTGGATGCTCCTATTCCTTGACTTAATTCTGTATTGTTTTTAGAACAAGATTCATTGGAAACCGTGGTGGTGTCTGTCTTTCTGAAGGGGAATTGCTCTCCGTCAGAGCTAGAAGGAAATTGTCTGCTTTCATATAATATACCCACAGGTAAGCCACTGGAAATTTCAAACTGATTTGCCTTTTAATAAGTTCTTTTTCTTGACAGATTTCTTACAGGTGTTCTTTGAAATACACTGAGGGCAGCAGTAATTAAAGGAATGATGTGTATCACAGTGTAGTCTTCAGTTTTAGTTAACATTTTCCTTAGCATCATTAAGTTATGATCTTACAGGGGCAAAATCATATGCTTATATCTTAGGAAGCAGCTGTTCAAGCTTTCCCACCCTCTCCTGATAATTCATTTCTGTTCTGCCCTTTCAGGGATCACATCTTGGTGTGGGAAATTAATTACATCTTGATGACTATTCAGCCTTCTGGGCTGCCAGCTAATGTGGTTGTAACTACCTCCCCACAGAGGAAGAGATTCGAACAGGCATTGAGAGTGATTATTCCTCACTTCCCTTTTAATACTTAAACATATTCATTCCAAATAAACTAATCCAAAAGAATAAAAATTAAGTACTTCTGGTTTATAACACCCATAGTCACCCTAGACATACAATATGTTAATGTACCCAGTTGCCCACAACTGCAGACTGATTAACTTCCTACACACAGCCTGTGAATGTGTTAGCCTGCTGAGAAACTATTCAGGCAGGGCTTGCCTGTTAAGTTAAATGCAGCATAAACCAGTTGTAAGCTGTGTCTTCACTTCTGCTTGGCTTTGCTCCTGCACCTCCTCCCATCTTGTGCTCACACAATCAACAGCTATTTCTCAGCCAGATCTGCTGCTTTGGTTCGCTGTGCAAGCAGAACATTGTGCCAGCACAAATGGAAGGGTGATGTGGAGTAAAATGACATCCAAAAAATGCATGTGGAATTAGAGCTTCTGTGAAGGGTGGTGGTCTTCAGGACCTTATCTTATGCAGACGTTTTTGTTTAAGCAGTGACTTCACATCTCTTCTCACTTGAAATGTTGTGTTTATCATAGTCTAGACTGTCTGGTGATTGAAATGGTTGAGACAAAACTGAAACTCAGGGTTTTAGTAAAACCCTAAGACTTGATATTTAGACAAGACTTGCAGATATGTGCAGAGGGTGAGAGAGAGAGAAAAGGATGCTCCTCCCTTTTCCTGGAGAGCCTGCATGAACAGCTTGGACAAGGTCAGTCCCTCTCCATTGTGACTCTGACTTACTCCTTGTGAATGAGATGTGTCCAACTTTGTGCTGTGATTTCAGACAGGTTTTGTAGCATGGCTCTATAGGTGGTACACTTGAATATCTTGGATCCTCTGATTTGGAAAGCTTGGGGTTTGCCTTGCTGGTCTGCCTTCTGTGATTTTCCTTTGTAAGACCAGAGTATCCAACTTAAAGAGGAATGGTTTGAAGCTGAGGGAGAGCAGGGTTAGACTGGATCTGAGGAAGAAGCTCTTCAGTAGTAGGAGGGTGGTGAGACTCTGGAATAGACTGTCCAGGAAAGTTCTGTCTGCCTCCTCCCTGGGGGTGTTGAAGGCCAGGTTGGATGAGGCCTTGAGCAGCTGAGTCTAGTTGAGAGGTGTCCCCACCATGGTGGGGAGGTTGGAGCAGGTTATCTCTGAGGTCTCTTCCAACCTAAGCCATTCTAGGATTCTATGATGTTTGTCACCAGGAAATGAACGTAATACATTTTCCAGGTGATACCAGTTAAGCTTATGTTTCTATTTGAGCTGTTATATTGGATTCTGACAGCCTTGTGGTTAAGGAAATAAAATAAATCTTAAATCTTAAGTATGTTTGAGTGGTTCTGTGCAAATCCCCAGAAGATATGACATAAAACAAAATCAGGGAGCTGCAGAGATTTTTAAAACTTCCCTTCAGAGGTAGAATTTGGAAGACTTCTAAATAAAGGAGAATAATTACAGCCTTGCTACATTCTTGGATATTCATCTAATTTATTAAGCTGGGATAATTCTATTCAGTTGCATACAGATACTGTACAAGACAATGGAATTAATCAGTAAACAAAAACTAAGTGCGTTTGTGACTTCATTTTATCTGAGCAGAGGCTTTTGCCTCTTGTTTTTCAAGACAGCCATATTTGTGGCCAAATCAATCTTCACTGTGTGTCTGGGGGATTCGTGCAGCTGAAGGTTAATGAGTCACTCAGCTGGATGGGGTTCTGTGGTCTCATGTCTGGTTTTTGGCTAATGTTGTGTTTCTTTATTGTCTTCTTAACAAATGTGCCTTAACTTCTTTACAGCCTCTTACTACATTTCCTTCTCTTTTTTGAGCAGCATCTTAAGTCATCTTCAGTAATATGTATATTTTTTTTTTTCTTTCCTTCCTCTTTTGCCCTGTTGCTGCCTGTCTGGTAGAGCTCAATCCTGAAGGTGAGTGCAAGCAAAAAAGGCATAGTCTGAATACATGGAGTAAAGCAGATTTGGAAGGGAGCTGTTATTTTATCTATTAACTAGAGATCAACTGAAAAGGTATTTTCAGTTTTGCAGAAGCTATACATGGAGATGTGTGTATAGATGAGTCTTGGTTTTCAATACTTAGGCTCTTATGAACCCAATAAGTAAAAGAAACAAAGCAGGCAACTCTGCTAACAGCTCTCTTCCTTTTCTGGCTATTTCAGGGGACCTTGTGGTGCTTGAACCCCCTCATTGAATGACATTCCTTGTGAGAATAACTAGCACCACGTGGTGAATTTCTGCTCCACAAAGTGATTAAAAAAAATATTCAAAGTCAAAAACTCTGGGAAGATAATGTCTGTAGTTTATAAAGGTAACACCTTGAAGATGTAATGTGTATAATTTGAAAAGGTAACCTCCTGAAAGCAAAGGCTTAGGCTTTAAGAAACTTCTACTCGAGGTGAAAGCCTAATGCTGAAGTGAATTTTGTGTTTACCAAGAATAAACTTGGTAGGGTTGTGTGGCCCAGAATTTATTTGGGTTGTTGTGAGGTGCATTGGACTGGTTAAATTCGGAGTCATCAACAGCAGAACCCTCCAAATTCTCTGAGTATTTAGCATCCTAAATTACAGGGCTGATGTTTTTGATCATACTCATCAGTGCTCTATTCCACATGTGATGGAGATTGAGGAGTAATTGGTTTGTAATTACATGTATGGTGCATGGAACAGTTTTGTCCAAGAGGACACAGTCTCAAGCTGCGCCAGGGGAGGTTTAGGCTGGAGGTTAGGAAGAAATTCTACACAGAGAGAGTGATTGCCCATTGGAATGGGCTGCCCGGGGAGGTGGTGGAGTCACCATCATTGGAGGTGCTCAGGAGGAGACTTGATGGGGTGCTTGGTGCCATGGGTTAGTTGATTAGGTGGTGTTGGATAATAGATTGGACGCAATGGTCTCGAAGGTCTCTTCCAACCTGGTTTATTCTATTCTAGTACGCCTTTAAATAGTATGAACTCCTGAGATACTATTACCACATTTCTGTTGTGTTTCAGATTTGAAGAGAATCTGGTTTTTTTTTTTCCCCCACTTTTGTTTTTTCTTTATTACAGTGCTAAAATTTTATATTGTGCAATGAATCACAGCTCTAGATCAAGTGAGAGGTCTATTAACCATAACTATTAGCCATAACACCAAAGGACTGAAGGAGTTCTGTTACTGTTTTGTTTTTCTTTACTACTGTTTAACATTCTGAAAGCATTTCCCAGCAAGACTCTTTTTGGGTGTTTTTTTTGCTGTAGTGATAAATGTTGTTGGAAGGTTTTTGGTTTGGTTTTCTTATGTATAGCTCTTTTGGAGTCATCTGCTGAAAATCTCCCCAGTCTGCTCCCAAAGCCAGATATTAGTTGGTTTAGTTTTTATTTAGCCTTTGAAATACTGAAAAAAAAATGTACATTCATTGTGAGGCAGCCTGAGAGAGGACTGTCTAGGAAAAGCTGGCTTGAAACAAGGAAAACCTCTTGCTTTAAATATAAAAGTAGTTCCAGATCTTTTTGGCTGGTTTTGTCACTCTTTTTTTTTTTTTTCTCCCTCTTGATTAGTCTCCGTATCTAAGTTCAATAGCAAGACATTTGTCTTATCATCAAGAAAAGATTTCAGTTTTCCCACTGGATGATGAAGACAGCACAGTTGAGTGAATCGTCCTGAAAGGGCATGGGCTTATCGTCAAGTACGATTTCTGGACTTTTCCTTGGAACCCAGGGATATCCTAGTTCTGAGGGCCTGCCTTAAGCTTTGTATGCTCCTTTTATGCTGATTGGCTTTTTTACAAGCTGCTGGAGAAGAGTTACTTGGAGGCATTATCAGCCAGCCACAAGAGCTGCTGAACTGACAAGCAGAGGGATGAATTTAGAATAGAATAGAATTAAGCAGGTTGGAAAAGACCTTTGAGATCATCAAGTCAAACCTATCACCCAACACCATCTAATCAACTAAACCTTGGCACCAAGTGCCTCATCCAGGCTCTTCCTAAAGAGCTCCAGTGATGGTGATTCCACCACCTCCCTGGGCAGCACATTCCCATGGCCAATCTCTCTTGCTGGGAAGAACTTCTTCCTAACATCCAGCCTAAACCTCCCCTGGTGCAGCTTAAGACTGTGTCCTCTTGTTCTGGTGCTGGTTGCCTGGGAGAAAGAGACCAACCCCCACCTGGCTACAACTTCCCTTCAGGGAGTTGGAGACAGCAAGAAGGTCTCCCTGAGCCTCCTCTTCTCCAGGCTAAGCAGCCCCAGCTCTCTCAGCCTCTCCTCACAGGGCTGTGCTCCAGACCCCTCCCCAGGTTTTTTACCCTTCTCTGGGCACGTTCCAGCAACTCAACATCTTTCCTAAACTGAGGGGCCCACGACTGGACACAGTACTTGAGGTGTGGCCTAACCAGTGCTGAGTACAGGGCAGAATGACTTCCCTGCTCCTGCTGGCCACACTGTTCCTGAAGTGGGCCAGGATGCCCTTGGCCTTCTTGTCCACCTGGGCACACTGCTGGCTCATGTTTAACTGCTGTCAACCAGTACCCCCAGGTCCCTCTCTGCCTGGCTGCCCTCCAGCCACTCTGACCCCAGCCTGTAGCAGTGCATGGGGTTGTTGTGGCCAGTGTGTAGAACCTGGCACTTAGATGTGTTAAATCTCATGCCTTTGGACTCCGCCCATCTGTGCAGCCTGTCAAGGTTCCTCTGCAGAGATCTCCTACCCTCTAACAGATCAACTCCTACCCCCAGCTTGATGTCATCTGCAAACTTACTGATGACTGACTCAATCCCCTCATCCAGATCATCATTAAAGATATTGAATAGGTTCGTGCCCGACACTGATCCCTGGGGGACACCACTAGTGACTGGCTGCCAGCTGGATGCCTTGTAGTAACATTTTTCCCCTAGATGAGTCTTAGAAATACTTTTTCATCGCCAGAGATCAGCAAAGCAGCAAACAGCTTTTAGCAGAATGGTTTGCTAGGATCAATGTGAAATGGTTTGGCTCCATTTTGGTACTAAACCTGCTAAGCTTACTTGAGTGATGACCTCTGTGTAGCTGTCAGTTTCATGAGTTTTCTGTCTTCATATGAGCCATATCTTCATATATCTTCAGGTGGTTGAGGCCCCGTCCCTGGAGGTGTTTAAGACCAGGCTGGATGAGGCTTTGGCCAGCCTGATCTAGTGCAGGGTGTCCCTGCCCATGGCAGGGGGTTGGGGCTAGATGATCCTTGTGGTCCCTTCCAACCCTGACTGATACTATGATACTATGATATATGGCTGTGAAAGGTGAGTTTGTGTTCTTTCATTTTAGGAAGACCGAAAGTTGCACAGTGTGACTTCAAGCTGCCTCTGCGCTTAATTTGCTCTCCAGCTCAGCCTTCAAAAGCAGCGCACCACAAGCTGACCATTGATACCAATAAACCTCCCATCAGTTTTCTCACCCTTTTTCCAGGTATGTTGTTAAATATGGCTATAACAGAAAATGTGTTAGGAGCTCCAACAGGGCTTCCTTCTGTGAAGTAACGAGGTGATGAACAAAGCTAATGTTAATCATAGCTCAGGTTGGAAGGGACCTCAGAGATCATCTACTCCAACCTCCCCACCATGGGCAGGGACACCTCTCGGCTAGACTCAGCTGCTCAAGGCCTCATCCAGCCTGGCCTTCAACACCCCCAGGGAGGAGGCAGCCACAGCTTCCTTGGGCAGCCTATTCCAGAGTCTCTCCACTCTTGTACTGAGGAACTTCTTTCTAGGATCCAATCTAACCCTGCTCTCAGCATCAAAGCATTCCCCCTTGTCCTGTCTCTAGACACCCTTATGAAAAGTCCCTCTGCAGCCTTCCTGTAGGATCCCTTCAGGGACTGGAAGGCAGCTCTCAGGTCCAGCTCAGAGTCTTTTCTTCTTTAATCCAATTATAACGAAATGGTGGCGTAATACTTGAATAATAATCTGTCTGGGCTGGTATATTCCCCTGTGGTAAAACTGTCTGTTTCTCTACACAGTGGGCATCATACAGGTCTCCTTTTTACGTATCTAGGAAATGTTGTATTTCATCAGTTGTGTTGATCATTCATTATAAAAAAAAAAGACAAGCAGGGCAATTCAGGAGTGACAAGTGTATGGAAAGGGCACACTGGCTTTGGAGGAAGATTTGTCGACTTCTTGAGCTGATTGTATGTAGTAATTGCATTAGTCTCCTTGCCCCAAAATAAAGCCATGCACTTAGTGACACTTTCTGAGTTGCAAACCCGAGCAGGGTTTTATATTCAGGAGAATATTAAAGTAATCTCAAGGAGGAATTAGGTGCCATTTAGGACTAGGAAAACAAGAGTGAAAGCGAGCACTAGGAAGCGTAATTCTGTGGCTATTTCTACTGTAATGATGTGCTCATAATTTGGAAGAGATAAAGGAGATAAAGGATTACTCTGTGGTACAATACAATGGCAACAAATGAGAACTGAGGAGGCATTAGACAAAATGTTTCCATCCTGCAAACCAGTATCGTGTTACTGTGCACTGGCACACAGAGTGCTGGTTGTTGCTATTAAATACAAATTAATTTCAATTGAAAAGTGTAGAAAAATGCTATGAACATTACCTAGGGATTTGAAGAGAATTGGAAGTGACTCATTTAGCTTCATAACAGGCAAAAAAATATATAAGGAGGGGAGTAAATGTTTTGTGGCTGTATCATGGCTCTGGATGATCACATGAGCACAAGAAGATAGGAATAAACAAGGCTTACAAAGTGATTGTGAGTAAGTTCAGTCTGGCAGAGATTAAGTTTCTGAACTTCAAAAGGCTGAGATGCTGGAACAGTTTCCTGAGAACTGTATGGGCCAACAACTTGAATGTGATGTTTTTAAGGTGGAGATTAATCTCTGTTTGAACCATTTCCACAGCACATTTGTCTGAGAGCGGTGGGGTAGGCACAGTTGGGTTTTCTGCTAGTGTAATTTGCTTCCTTTGAGCATAAATATCCCTGCTCTTTCAAATGAGTGTGCTGTGTAATGCTGGGAAGAGAGAGACTGTTTTTCAGAGCTCTGCATTTTGGGGCTTTAATCACAAACTTCCAGTATGGTTAAGCAATAGTAATGCTACCCTAGGGATGCATTGTTGAAAATACCCCACCAAAGCAGAAGCCAAATGTGTTCCATGAGGTGCTAAAATCTCCTGATTTCTGTTCATCCCACTTTCAGTGACAGGGCAATTAAAAAAGGTGCATACTGCTCCTGATCAGTTGAACTAACTTTGGATTCTTGGTGTACACAAAAACAATCTGTCTCTCTTCTGCTGCCTCTTTTGCCCTTATTTTTAGGGGAAAGTTGGGAGAAGTGACATGGAGTAGTTTTGAAATGAGATTCTCTAAATCTGAGCCTTTTAACCTGGTCTGATCCACTAAATAGGATGAAAAGGACGGGGGCATGCATGGACTTCACAGAGTAGCCAGTTTATAGTAATCTGGATGCTTGTTGTGCTCTGTCCTGAAAGATGGAAAGACAATGTGATTAAACCCTTTTCATGACAATTTCCTCTTAATTTTTGCAGAAGTGTCTCAAAAGGTGACCCTTGCATCCAGTAAAATGTGGTAGTCTGTGGGTTGTACAATAATCGTAATTCTTAGTAGATAATGCAGAGTCAACCTCTGAGAAATCTACCTCTTGTTTCCAGGCTGGGGAATAATGGGTGGCTCAGCTTGAACCTGTGAATGAAGGCAGGGCACAGCAAGCTACTGCTGTTGCTCTTTGCTTCTGAGGCCTCAGATGGGGAGCAGTCTGTTGGGAGCCATTCTCCAATAGCAGTCTCATTCAGGTTGCCTTCCCTCAGTTGCTCATGCAGAGGTTGACACTGAGATACTTGAATGTATCCAGAGAAGAGCAGTGGGGCTGGGGAGAGGTCTGGAGCACAGCCCTGTGAGGAGAGGCTGAGAGAGCTGGGGCTGCTTAGCCTGGGGAAGAGGAGGCTCAGGGGAGACCTCCTTGCTCTCTACAGCTACCTGAAGGGAGGTTATAGCCAGGTGGGGGTTGACCTCTTCTCCCAGGCATCCAGCACCAGAACAAGAGGACACAGTCTCAAGCTGCACCAGGGGAAGCTTAGGCTGGACGTGAGGAGAAAGCTCTTCCCAGAAAGAGTAACTGTCCATTGGAATGTGCTGCCCAGAGAGGTGGTGGAGTTACCATCCTGGGAGGTGTTCAAAAAAGGATTGGATGTGGCACTTGAAGCCATGGTTTAGTCATGAGGTGTTAGATATTAGTTAATAGGTTGGGCTTGATGATCTCTGAGGTCTTTTCCAACCTGGTTGATTCCATGATGTTTGTTGGCTTACCAGTGTCAGATTACAGAGAACTGAATTTAACTTTCTCTTGCAGACTTTGTTGATCCCTCTGATGATGACCAGGCAAATGTTCTGGGATTTCAGTTTTTAGCTGGTTCAAAAACCACACTTCTTGCTTCCAAAACATCACGTAAGTGCTGTTAGTATCAAAGAGGCCTAATCACCACTTCATGTATGTGTGGCTTTTTTCCCTAGTTTTTGGCAATTTATTTTTTTAATGATACTGTAATATTATTGCAATAATGCATGACCCCCATTTTCCTCAAAGATTTCAACACCTGTCTTTGCAAGCAGTCAGCTACTGGAATATTGCAAAGGAATTAAAATGTAGTTTTCTAATTATCTGCTAAATTTCAGTATCTTTGACCTTACTTTGGAATCAGATAGCACTTATTTGCTTCTGTAGGTTTAAGCAAATGCCTGGTTTTGGTGTCTGTATATCTTTGTAAGTACAGCTTGCAGATACACAGTGTCCTTCCTAGTATGTTTACAGAATGTGTGAGCACTGAATCATAGAACAGCTCAGGTTGGAAGGGGCCTCAGGGATCATCTACTCCAACCTCCCTTCCTTGGGCAGGGACACCTCTCAACTAGACTTGGCCTTGAACACCCTTAAGGAGGAGGCATCCACAACCTCCCTGAGCAATGTATTCTAGAGTCTCACCACCCTTGTACTGAAGAACTTCTTCCTAAAATCCAGTCTAACCCTGCTCTCCCTCAGCTTCAAACCGTTCCCCCTTGTCTTATTTATTGCTTGACACCCTTACGGAAAGTCCCTCTGCAGCCTTCCTGTAGGAAAGCATTGGAAGGCAGCTCTGAAGTCCCCCTGGGGTCTTGTCCAGGCTGAAAAACCCCAGCTCCCTCACTCTGTCCCCATAGCAGAGATGTTCCAGCCCTTGGATCATCTTTGTGGCCCTCCTCTGGACACACTCCAACAGCTCTGTGTCCTCCTTATGCTGCAGACACCAGAACGGAGACAGTGTTGGAGGTGGGGTCTCAGCAGAGTAGAGTCAAGGGGCAGAATCTCCTCTCGCCTTGCTAACCACACTCCTCTTGATGCAGCCTGTATGCAGCAGGTCTGCTGTTATCTGTTCCAGTGTCTCTTGTGCAGGGCAGTTTGTGATTTAAGTTGCCATGCTCCAACCACCAGTGAGTTTGGGCTCTGAAAAAAGACAATCTCTCTTAATTTTGGAATTTGTGGTCCTGCCCTGTACAACTACTCAACTCACTCTTGGCATGTGCATTGGAACCCAGTCAGTTCAGTTGTGTTTTGGCATTTGCCATGCCAGCAGAGCACAAGATCTTCTTTTAACAGAGCAAACTAAGGCACAGGAAAGCTGGAATACCTATTGCACCCTGCAGAGAGCTCAGATGGAACCCTCTGCGAATGCTTTGACAACTGTTTAGAGTGAGGAACCAGGATCTAGTTTGTTGATGTGATATTCTTTTGACACACAAATAATCTGCCTCACTGTTTGAAAAAGTCAGTATTCCTGATGTGTTAGAGCTGACACCACCAGTATTTATATGAGATAATGCTAAATACCTTCTCTAATGCAATCAAATGTGTTAAACCCAGAAACCATCTGGAGAGTCGCTTTCATTGTACCCACAATCACTTTGTGATCCCCTGATACTGATTTGTGCATGCATTATTTGCATGCTGGTGTATTGTTTGCTTTTAAATATTTGTTTGAATAGAGGCACTTGAACAATTTTATCTAAGCATGCAATGACAGACTCTATACATCCTTTCAATCCGTTGGATTTGAAATGACATTGTTTTTCTGGGCTACAATTGAAATCTTTCACTTTGTTTTGGATACCTGCTGAATTGGATGCCGGTCAAGAGAGATTTTTGTGTCCATATAGAATCACAGAATTGTCAGGGTTGGAAGGGACCTCAAGGATCAGCCAGTTCCAACCCCTGCCATGGGCAGGGACACCTCATACTACAGCAGGTTGCTCAGAGCCACATCCAGCCTGGCTGCAAAACCTCCAGGGATGAGGCTTCCACTGCCTCCCTGGGCAACCTGTGCCAGTGTCTCACCTCCCTCCTGGGGAAGAACTTCTTCCTAACATCCAATCTGAATCTACCCATTTCTAGCTTTGCTTCATCCCCCCAGTCCTATCACTCCCTGACACCCTCAAAAATCCCTCCCCAGCTTTCTTGTAGCCCCCTTCAGATACTGGAAGGCCACAGGTCTCCTTGGAGCCTTCTGTACTCCAGACTGAACAGCCCCAACTCCCTCAGTCTGTCCTCATAGGAGAGTTGCTCCATTCTAGTTTCTGGTGAGGCTGTAACTTCCAATTCCTCCACCCCAAGCCCTCAAGCTTCTCCTCTCAGGTTTGTTTATTCACGAGCCAGGGATGACGCTTGCAGCCTTACTCTAAACTTTCCCACGCTGCTTTGCTTGTGAAGTTCACTTCACCAAGGAGATTCAACGTATCTCTGTCTCTTGGTGTGAACACTCATTTCTTGTCTGGGAATGATTGCTTTATAAATCAGAGGAGTTTTTGGATGCCACCTGTGTGAGCAGCCTGTTTCCAACATCCACTTCATGTGTTGGATTGGTGTGGTTAAGCAAACCAACTCCCCTGTTTAAGTAAAACTTTTCTGGCTTTTAAAAGTGCTAAAGGTTTGGTAAGTGTAGTTCAGGATATGTTTATCCTGTTATATCCCTAAGAAAAGAAAATAGTTTGGTAGAGTTTCATATAGCTTAAATGGTTGTACTTGGGTGGAGAGATCTTCTATGGAACTAATACGTGCAGATGAAAGAGAGTCATAGAATTATTAGGTGTAGAATTATTATTAGGAACTGGAATCATCCAGTTCCAACCCCTGCCATGGGCAGGGACACCTCACACTGGATCAGTTTGCTCAGAGCCACATCCAGCCTGGCCTTCAAAACCTCCAGGGGTGAGGCTTCCACCACCTCCCTGGGCTACCTGTGCCAGTCTCTCACCACCTTCCTGGGGAAGAACTTCTTCCTAACATCCAATCACCATGGCAGAAACTCAGCATCCTAAATATCTGATAACAGTGGCAACAAACTGACTCCAATCCACCTAAAATCTTACAATGTCTTCTGGAAACAGAGTTATCAGATAACACATTCAGTATAGTTTTTATTACAATTCCACTTCCTAGACAATCTTCTAGTAGGAAAAGTCGGACAACAGCATTGCTTAGATACTGCTGCGCTTCACTCTAGACACAGCTAATACTAGAAGGTGACTTTTACCCATCCACACACTATGGCTTTGGGAAAATGGCTTAGTAGAAAAATGAAAGTGTAAATACAGACTGAAAACACAAATGCTGGTATCTGTGTGTTATCTGCCCCAAGAAATTCATTTAAGACATCTCGGTGAATTTCAAATTGTCAAGTCAGTGGGATGAGATTTTGATTTCTGTAGTTCCCAGTCCACATTTGTACAATCTTCTCCTTAGTGTCCAGGTAAGCCAAACTAACTGGATGTCAAGAAGAAAACATAGTGGAAAATCTGAACACAAAGCTGTTGGAGTGTGTCCAGAGGAGAGCCACAAAGAGGATCCAAAGGCTGCAACACCTCTGCTATGAGGATAGGTTGAGGGAGCTGGAGTGTTCAGCCTCCAGAGGGACCTTAGAGTTGCCCTCCAACACCTGAGAGGATCTACAGGAAGGCTGCAGAGGGACTTTTCATAAGGATCTCTAGCAATGGGACAAAGGGAATGGTTTGAAGCTGAGGGAGAGCAGGGTTAGACTGGATCTTAGGAAGAAGTTTTTCAGCAGGAGGGTGGTGAGACTCTGGCTGCTCAGGGAGGCTGTATTTTACCTAATGTGCATACAAGGGAAACAAGAAGTTGGGACAGCAGCATGAATTCAGGAAATAAATAGTTAAAGAAGGATCACTTAGTTTAGTGGCTGTGCTTGAGAGTGAGATTATGATGATCCAAGGGCTGGAACACCTCTGCTAGGAGGATAGGCTGAGGGAGCTGGGGTGTTCAGCCTGGAGAAGAGAAGACTTTGGGGGGGACCTTGGAGCTGCCTTCCAATACCTGAAGGGATCTTACAGGAAGGCTGCAGAGGGACTGATTATTATGGCATCTAGAGACAGGACAAAGGGGAATGGTTTGGAGCTGAGGGAGAGTAGAGACTGGAGGTTAGGAAGAAGTTCTTGGGTACAGGGGTGGTGAGACTTAGGAATAGATGGTCCAGGAGCTTGTGGCTGCCTCCTCCCTGGGGGGTGTTCAAGGTCAAGTTGAGTGAGGCCTTGATCAGCTAAGTCTAGTTGAGAGATGTCCCTGCCTGTGGTGGGGAGGTTGGAGTAGATGACCTCTGAGGTCCCTACAAACCTGAGCCAGTCTATGATCATAGCAATATTCTTGTTTTAAGTGTTTTTTTTTTTTTTTTTTTTCCCAAATAAGCACTTTCAAACAACAATTACTTACTTCTTGTCATTGCTCATCCATCAATCTCCTATTCAAAAGGAGAGACAGAAATGCAGCTACCCAGAAAAAGAGTTGCTGGGGTTTGATACAGAATAGTTCTCCTTTTTTTTTGGTTTGCCCTTGTTGAGAAGGTTCACAGTAAATCAGATTAACCAGAGCTCTTTGGAACTTGAATGTACTTATTTAAAATTTTCCTCAACATTAGTAATTCAAGATTGTTTGACAGTCCAGCTGGCATCATTCCCAGGATATGCATTTCACTGGATAGGGAATGACAAATTTTGTTTACAGTGTAACAGGAAAGAAGAAAGTTTTATTTAAAAACATGCCTGTTAAAGAAAAGCACACCATCTGCTAAAGATAACATTCAACCTCATATCCATTTTTAAAACACTCACAATGTAATGGCTGGACTTGGATGTATCATCGTACTTTGCCTTAAGTGATTTTTCCTTGAGGGAAATTAGCTCAGATGTTTTGAGGCGGACTCAACAGTCATTCCATTTATAACTGACGTTTCTAATACATTAATGGCTTACAATGGGTAGGGCTAATTTCCTCCAAAATGCACATTTGCTTTCCATACATTCTTTGTTGGTCAATACAAACACAATCTAATTTTACCATGGCCTGAGTGGAAAGCATTGCAGCCATTTGCTTTACATGATCTTCCAGCTCCAGGTGGATTAGATTCAGAAATCATAAGAAACTGAGGATCTTTAGAGTATGTGTTTAGTGCAACTCTTCCTCAGTTTAGGAAAGATGTTGAGTTGCTGGAAGGTGCCCAGAGAAGGGCAACAAAGCTGGGGAGGGGTCTGGAGCACAGCCCTGTGAGGAGAGGCTGAGGGAGCTGGGGTTGCTTAGCCTGGAGAAGAGGAGGCTCAGGGGAGACCTTCTTGCTGTCCACAACTCCCTGAAGGGAGGCTGTAGCCAGGTGGGGGCTGGTCTCTTCCCCCAGGCAGCCACCAACAGGACAAGAGGACACAGTCTCAAGCTATGCCAGGGGAGGTTCAGGATGGATGTTAGGAAGAAATTCTTCCCAGCAAGAGAGATTGGCCATTGGAATGTGCTGCCCAGGGAGGTGGTGGAGTCACTGTCAGTGGAGGTGTTTAGGAAGAACCTGGATGAGGCACTTGGTGCCATGGTTTAGTTGCTGAGATGGTGTTGGGTGATAGGTTGGACTTGATGATCTCGAAGGTCTTTTCCAACCTGGTTAATTCTATTCTAAAAGCTCACTAAGGTTGTATTATGGCAGACAGTTGCAGGCAGCCTGTTACGACTTCTTTCCCAGTAATTCTCTTGTTTCCTTATTACGGTAGTTCTTCAGGAACAGGCCCATGCACTGGAGTAAGTAGTCATCTAGCAATAAATACTTTTATTTTGTGCTTCAAAATTGCCTGTTAAATACTTTCTTTTAGCCTCACTTATAAATATCTGAGGGCTGGGTGTCAAGAGGGAGGGGATAACCCCAGCTTAGTTGTGAAAGGACAGGGGGCAGTGGATATAAACTACAGCACAAGAGGTTCCACCTCAACATGAGGGGTGGTTGGACTCGATGATCTCCAGAGGTGCCTAACATCCTGTGATCCTGTGAACTTTAGGAGTGATCCCAATAATGCACAAGTATTTTTTTTTAATGCTAGGAAGTGTGTCTCCCTCACAGAAGTCTCATAGACTTTGCCTGCAGTGAGCAAGTTAAATTGTGTTCTACAAAGTGTGTTGTGCGGTGAGTGCATGTGGCTTACACATGTTTATTGGTCTTGTACTCATTCTTGTCTTGTAAGAGCGATACAGAATCCAGAGTGATCACTTAGAAGACCTTTGGCTGGTAACAAAAGAGCTCACACTTCGTCTGGAAGAACACTTCAAGAAGCAAAACTGCAAAGACTTTGCCTGTACCTTTTCTGGCTCAATTCCCCTGCAGGAGTATTTTGAACTGATCGATCAACATTTTGAGGTATGTTAAGAAATAGGTCAATGGTTAACATTCTGCTACCTTAAAAATTGGTGGTGTGTTAGAATCCTGATTAGTAAGATTGTGGCTCTAATCACAGGCATTTGGCTTTCAGAAAAGAGGAAGAAGCATAGAATCATAGAATTGTTAGGGTTGGAAGGGACCTCAAGGATCACCTAGTTCCAACCCCCTGCCACAGGCAGGGATAGCTGACACTACTGCAGGTTGCTCAGGGCCACATCCAGCCCGGCCTTCAAAACCTCCAGGGATGAGGCTTCCACCACCTCCCTGGGCATCCCCAGCAGTTCAGCTGCCTTGTAGAAATGGTGAATAAAAATCTATGCACTCCTTACCCCCCCAGCCTTTCCCATTAAGGAAGATAATAGCTACTTGAAAATTGCTATTAAACTGATGTCATGGACAAAACAAGAACCATATGCAACAGTGAGAAATACTATTGGATATTCTTCCAGACTGCTAAATTTTCTGTGAGGTTGAGTTTTGGTTTCAGTGATAGTTATTGGAAATGCTAATGAGCTTCCCTGGGAGTGTAAAACATGCAAGTGGTGTGTGTGGCACTGTTTGAATAAGGCACACTCTCCCAAAAATGTTACTACTATTCTCCCAATTAATTTGGAATGTGCACACATAATATATCACAGAATCAGCCAGGTTGGAAGAGACCTCCAAGATTATCAAGTCCAACCTATCACCCAACCCTGTCTAATCAACTAGACCATGGCACTGAGTGCCTCATCCAGGCTTTTCTTAAACACCTCCAGGGACACTGACCCCACCACCTCCCTGAGCAGCACATTCCAACGGGCAATCTCTCTTTCTGTGAAGAACTTTCTAAGATCAAACATAAACTTCCCTGGCACAGCTTGAGACTGTGTCCTCTTGTTCTGGTGCTGCTTGCCTGGGAGAAGAGACCAACCCCCACCTGGTTACAACCTCCCTTCAGGGAGTTGTAGACAGCAATAAGATCTCCCTGAGCCTCCTCTTCTGCAGGCTAAGCAACCCCAGCTCCCTCAGCCTCTCCTCACAGGGCTGTGCTCCAGACCCCTCCCCAGCTTTGCTGCCCTTCTCTGGACACCTTCCAGCAACTCAACATCTGGGACCCTTCACCTGAATTCTTGAACCCCCTTGACTTGCAGCTACGGCTGAATGCTGAGAAATTTCAGGAGCTGCTGTCTGAAAGGGCTGTGCAGTTCCGAGCCATCGAGCGGCGACTGCTGACACGCTTCAAAGACAAAACTCCTGCTCCTCTTCAGCATCTGGATACCTTGCTGGAAGGGACATTCAGAGAGGTCAGTGCAGCATGGTTATCAGCCTAACCTTGCTTTCTCTTGCTGGTGAAAACTTAGCTTACAGCATGTAAACCTTGTTTTCCTGGTTGCATTTACCATCCGAGAGACCAGGAAGTAGTAATTTGTTTAACCTAATATTGCCTTTAACTTTCCAGATGATTTGCAACAGTTTTATTTAATCTGTGACCACAAAATCTTTACTCTTGGGTCACACCAGCCTGACAGCACATCATTCTTTCCTAACTGATGTTGATATTGTAAATATTTTATACTTCATGCGAAAATATTTTATAGTTCATAGCTTGTGTAAATATTTTATGGGACACTGTAAACTGATGGAATGGTTTGGCTGGTGTAGCATTCACAACAAAGGGTTCTGAGGCTGACCATGGCCTTCCTCATGGGGACTTTATGTTCTGATCTTTCTTGGAATATGATAGCTGCAGAAGAACAGTGTTAAAAAGAAGTTCATTCTTTAACCAGCCCCCACAGTGCAAGTACACAAGCAATAGAAGAATTTTCTGCCTTTTTTACCCCTCCCTGCTCTAGTCCTCTATTGCTTTAGCATAGAAGCACAGAATTGTTAGGGTTGCAAGGGAGCTCAAGGCTCACCTAGTTCCACCCCTCCTGCCATGGGCAGGGACACCTCCCACTAGATCAGGTTGCCCAGAGCCACATCCAGCCTGGCCTTCAAAACCTCCAGGGATGAGGCTTCCACCACCTCCCTGGGCAACCTGTGCCAGTGTCTCACCACCTTCCTGGGGAAGAACTTCTTCCTAACATCCAATCTGAATCTACTCACTTCTATTTTTTTCCATTCCCCCTCATCCCATTATTACCTGACACCCATAACCCTTCTTTCATGGTGCTAAGAAGTCACTTTGTGTGTTATGTGCTTTTTTGTGTGGATGATCTGATTCTACTTTCTTAGTCGAAGGACACAAGCAATGAAAGAATCTTTTGTCTTTTTTTCCCCCTAATATCCAATCTGAATCTACCCATTTCTATTTGTTTTGTCTTTCCCCTTAGTCCTATCATACTTGACTAACCCTTCTTTCATGGTGCTGAAGTCACCTTACGTGTTTTGTGCTGTTTTTGTTTGGATGATCTGATTTTACTTTCTTAGTAGAAGGACATTCTTTTGTCTTTCCCCCTCCCTGCTGTAGCCCTCCGTTGCTTTAGCATCACTCTCATGGTGCTAGGAAGTAATTTTGTGTCTTTTGTGCCTTTTTTATTTTTGTTTGAAGGATCTGACTTTACTTTGTAACACACTGTGTTAGAGAAGCTTAGTCATACTTAGGTTGCTTGCTGGAAAAAAGACTTAACCTTTATGTGCTGTTGTATGTCACAACAATCAAAGTGAAAACACGTAAGGAAATTTTTTTTCCCTTACTGTTTGCTCTAAGAAAACATTTCTCTGAACTGCAGAAAACTGTCTCTCCTTGGGAGTCAGATTTGCCTTCATTCCAGTCTTTACTGTGAATGAGTTAAACCATGAGTTGGTTTAAGATTGGAAGTTTGAGAGTGGGGCTTTCTGGGTACTTTAAGAAATGCTTGATAGCGTTGTGATCGATGGGAGATTCTGGTGTGGCTAAGTAGGCCCTAAAGATAACCAGAAGTGGGTCTCTGGAGCCTGCTTTTGCTGTGCAGAATGGCTGCCTTCAGGCTTAAAAGCAGCTGGGATGTGCTGGATGGTTTTCTTACACAGCTGAACTGAAAGATGAGTTCTGAGAGTATGTCAGAAAGCAGGGAGTTGAAACAGATGCATCTTGCACAAGCTTATTGTGTTTCTTCACACCAAAATTGGCAAGGTGCTTCTCTTAACAGTTATTGTTGGACTCGATGATCTTTAAGGTCTCTTCCAACCTTGGTGATACTGTGTACTGTGTGTGAAAAATTTGGTTTAGGGAAGCTCACTTCCCTTGGGTGGAGGATTTCCATTGTGATTTTCTGTTCTTGCAAGGTGATTCATTCACATGAATAAATGTTGCTGCTGTTAGTGCAAACACAAGTGTGGTAAACCATAAAGACCTCACTGCTGCTTAGGTTGCTCTGCAAGTGAGAGCTGTTAGGATTTAATATTGTCCCTTTGCTTTGTGGGTGAAATGAAAGTGCTTGATGGGGCATTTCCTAGATTAGGAAAGACCTTGTTTTATTTAATTTGGTCTCATCTTCTGCCTTTATTTGAGTAAGTATATCTAATGCCAATAGCTGAAGGATTCAAAATATGGTACATGTGCTTTCAGTAAAGGAGTAATGAGGCTGGCTAGGTGTCAACAATCTCACTCTGAAAATCCGTTGAAACACGGAGCCTTTATGACACTGGAATGCATGCAGTTGTGTTTTTGAGAGTAATGCTTTTCAGAAGAGTTCTTCACACAGGTTGTGTCCATTTTTGGAAAGCTGTCTGCTTTGAGCACCGTGGTTGTGCTTAATAATAATCCTAATGCAGAATGCATTCCGTGGAGAATAATGATCCATACCCCAGGGACTCTGAGTGGAATGACTTACTTGCTTCAGTGGTCTCTGGACTGAACTCTGAGGAAGTGATGGAGAAGTTTGAGGGGTGTTGTAATAAAATAGGTATGATAAATACCACAATAAAATACTCAGAAAATAAATGGGGGTTTATTCTCTTGCCATTGTCTGAGAATCTCATGTCCTCTATAATATTAAATATTTCTGCAGTGGAAAAAGAAAACTTTTGCATTGTTTAATCTCTTCATTTTCCACCAAAGCAACTGTGTGAAGAAGAGTTTTGCTGTTCCTTACTTTGGGTTTTGCAGTCAGGAGGAAAAGGCTTATGTTTTGGTTTTACAGCGTGCTCCAAACCTTTTCATCTAGAATCATACGGTCATAGAATTGTTAGGGTTGGAAGGGACCTCAAGGGTCATCTAGTTCCAACCCCCCTGGGTTGGAACTGCCCCCATGGGCAGGGACACCTCACACTAGATCAGAACAAGAAGAAATTTCCAGTTAGCATGACTGTGTGATTTTAGTCTTATTTATTATTCAAGGATCTGGGCTTTGTGAGTTACATTCTTAACAGGATAACTATTCTAGCATAGGAGCTATAATGGTATAATCTCTCCAAATCTACAAGCATCTCAAGGTGCCTCTTACTGCTTCCCTTATTTCAGAACAGTTGCAGCTTTGAGTGAGCAGCCCTTTGGTTGCAAATCAAGTAACACTGAGTGTTCAACTGATGTAGTTTCATTGCCTAGGTGTGAGACATGGTTACTTTAAACTCATTCTCTAGAGTTTCTTTGCCCACCTGCATGTTGTTATTAATTGCTGAACTGATTTGAGTTTTAGAAAATAAGTGGATTGTAAATGTTAATGTTCAGATTTTCAGCTTTCAGGTGAGGCTTATGTTTGTGTGGGGTGTGGATGTACAGCCTGTGTCAAACCTTTAGTTGCCAAACCAGAGAAAATTGATCAAACTGCATTGGATTTTTCTGGTAATAAAAAAAGCATTTTTGGTTTTGAGCTAATGTATTAATCTTTGTACATGACCAGCAAGGCAGGATCTGTTTAGTGCTACAATGAAACTACTAATGAAACAACAGGTACAAGCTGGAACACAGGAGATTCCACCTCAACATGAGGAGACACTTCTGTATGGTCAGGGTGCTAGAGCACTGGAACAGGCTGCCCAGAGAGGTTGTGGAGTCTCCTTCTCTGGAGACTTTCAAAGCCTGCCTGGATGCCTTCCAGTGCAACCTGCCCTAGGTGATCCTGCTCTGGCAGGGGGGTTGAACTCGATGATCTCTAGAGGTCCCTTCCAAGCCCTAACATTCTGTGACTCATCTCACCCTGTAAAACCACTAACTTTTTTGTGCTTTCTGATCTGCCATCTCAACTCCTACCCATGACCCCAGCATGCCCCTCAGCACACACTAGTGCTGGCTGGCAGTAGCCACCTAACCATACAAGATGCACGACATCCTCTGTCTTAGAAAAATGCTGATAGTGTCTCTCCACTCTCAGTCTGCTACTTAAAAAATGTATATAGAGGAACTCGATTTCTGGATCTTCATGCCACTGTAAAATTCTGCATGGTCATTGGACAGGGCAGTTGCTAGGAATGAACTGACAGGACATGTCTAACATAAGTGGTCAGCACAGCTGCATGACTGTAGACATCCAGGCTTAATAACTGCAGCATCTACAGCAGTGGGTCTTTATTTCCCATTGGTGATGTTTCAATTTTTCTTTCTTTAAGGTACTTTATAAATTTGTGAGCATCTTGCCAGGACCTAACACACTTACCTAAACACAGCTACTGGAACTAATTGATGCTACATGTTTATTCCCTTTATTTTCTCTCAATTCGGCTGTTCTGCCATGGCCACCTCATTAATATTACTGCTGCACAGCTTGTCTGTCAGAAATACTTGGCAGCAAGCAGCAATCAAGTGCCATTCAGGATAATATTCAGATCTTGCTCTGTAAACAGCTGGAAGCTGTCCAATTCATTCTGCTGCCGTTAGTGCGTGGTTTTTATTTGTCTGCTCAATTCATTCTGCTGCCTTTAGTACGTGGTTTTTATTTATCTTGGCTGGTCTTGGTCTTGCATCTTGAGTTCTGCATATGAATTGCAGCTTGAAGAGGTTCATGTGCATAAGAATTTTTCACTTAAACTCTGTTTGAAACGAGGGAAGATGTATTCAAGTGGTCTTTCAGATTTCAAGAGGTGCTCAGAGGTTACTGTTGACAAGAAATGGGAACAATCACAATTCCTGCACTTTTCTTTCAGTGTAATCTCCCCTTAGCTGTTCTCCCTTCAGCATTCCTAGGTTGCTGATCTTGTT
This sequence comes from Picus viridis, assembly GCA_033816785.1. Lineage (NCBI taxonomy): Eukaryota > Metazoa > Chordata > Aves > Piciformes > Picidae > Picus > Picus viridis. The sequence continues at coordinate 33,213,303 of CM066574.1, forward strand.
CATACAGCTGTCAGGACTGGGAAGGAAGTGTAGCATTTCACCATCTGTCTGTTAGAAGTGGTCACCAAACGTGATTGCTTCTCATTAAAGATGAAGCAAGCAGTTCCATCAGGAGGATCCAATTTGATTCACTGCATGGCAGGAAGCTGTGTGAGAATTTGTTCTCAGTTGCAGGTAAAGCTTTATCTGCGAGGGTAGCTCTGAGGTCTGTAATCTGATCTGTCCCTCACATATGTTAGTTGAGGATCTTGAGCATTCAGTGGAGACTGCTGGAGAAACAGTGGAATTTTGCAAAGGATTTGGAAGTCAAATGTCTCTAAATGAATGCACTAATTCTTTTAATTCATAATGTCACAGGAGCTGCCCTTCCTCTTTCATATCACACTTTTGAAGAAAGATGCATCTAATACTCTGAGAACTGTATGTACTTCACCACACAACTGTTTCTTTATAGCCTAATTTAAAGAGAATTTTCAACTGTTTCATGGTTTTGAGATGGAATTTAAGCAATTGTGCTGTGAATTAATGCCAGCTGCTAAAACATAGGACTGGACCACAGCTTTATGCCACAGCACCAGCTTGGTATTTAGATGTTTGTTCTTTGTTTATGGATAACTTTTCTTCCAACTGGTTTGATCCTTTTGGAGCCCTTCAAGCCCATGTTATTTTCGGTGACACTGTGTAGCTGCCCCACCCAACAGGATCTATTCTAGTCTTGAAAACTTCCATTTAAATGAAATCTAAAGCGAGCTTTGCAGCATTCTTTTTCACAAAGAAAGAAAAAAGAATAATTTAGAGGAACACCTGATTAAATCACATAGAGTACACTTAAATAAAGATCCTAAAATAACACACAGAGGATATTCAGCTCACAGAATCAACCAGGCTGGAAGAGACCTTCAAGATCATCCAGTCCAACCTATTGCCCAGCCCTCTCCAATCAACCAGACCATGGCACTAAGTGCCTCATCCAGGCTTTTCTTGAAGACCTCCAGGGACAGTGACTCTCCACCACCTCTCTGGGCAGCCCATTCCAAAGGCAAATCACTGTGAAGAACATCTTCCTCGTATCCAGCCTGAACCTCCCCTGGCACAACTTGAGACTGTGTTCTCCGTGTTCCTGGTTGCCTGGGAGAACAGACCAACACCCACCTGGCTACAACCTCCCTTCAGGTAGTTGTAGACGGCAATGAGGTCTCCCCTGAGCCTCCTCTTCTCCAGGCTAAACATGTTAAAATGTTAGCTAAATGGTTTTCTGAGAAAAGCATCCCAAAAGAGAAAGCTATGACACAATAAAGTTTCAGAGTTACATGGTGAAAAACCAAAGCTTTTGTCTCCCCAGACATAATTTAGGAGGCCAGGAGAAGTGCACTAAACTCGGGTGTTTCTTGATGCTTCAGCAGAACGTGCAATTAATAGGGATGTTGGAAAGAACTTGAAAGAGCTTAGTTAGAATCCCTTGGAGTACATCTCACTTAACAGACAGTTGGGAGGGATTTCTCACTCCAGTGCTGCTGATGTTACATCTCTCTTTGTTTCTGGTTTGTGACCAAGCAAGAGTGTTGAAACTTTGGCAAGCAGTGTTTTGAGTATTAGAGGACTGCGTGCCAGGGCTTTTCCATTCCATGGTATAAAAAAAGTAAGGATGTAAAATCCTTATCATGGTTAAGATTACCACTTGGTTCTGAATTGTGTCTTCTGAATCATACCATTTCCTCTCTGAACTTCTGGCCCTTCAAATGAAAGCCAGTGTTTTAGTTAACACTTAACAAAGACCTACACATAAGCATTTTTTTCCCCTTCTTGTGTGAGATTTTTGAACGCTTTTCAGAATAGATCCTTTACTGATTTGACACCATTGCTCTAAGGAGCTTGGTTGGAAGAATCATAGAATCAATAAGGTTGGAAAAGACCTCAGAAATCATCAAATCCAATCCATCACCCAACACCACATGACTAACTAAACTGTGGCTTAAAGTGCCACGTCCAGTCCCCTCTTGAACACCTCCAGGGAGGGTGACTCCACCACCTCCCTGGGCAGCATGTTCCAATGGCCAATTACTCTTCTGGGAAGAACTTTCTCCTCACCTCTAGCCTGAAACTGGGGTTCTGGCCCAGTGGAGATTCAGGGTGGATGTTAGGAAATAGTTCTTCACTGAAAAGGTGAGGAGATGTGGGAGGAGATGTATGAGGAGAAGTGTTGGGATGGTCTGCCCAGGGCAGTGGTGGAGTCCCCGCCCCTGGGGGTGTTGAAGCGGCTGTGTCCCTGGTGACTGGGGACTTGGTTCCCTTCAGAGCTGCAAGATCTTGGAGGTCTCTTCGAGTCAGATATATTCTGTGATGCCAGCAAGCCAATACCTAACAGATTAGAGAAAAAAACCTTTTCGTTTCCCTCTTTAGCTCATGTCCATCTATGAATTTAAGAAGCTAGGTCCTTTGCTTCTGGGATCTACTCCGTGGGTGTGACATGAAGGCATGGACATTACAATTTTAAAAGGAACCATAAGTTTCTTATCTTCTGTTCCTTCCTTGCAGTATTTTAGTACTTGCAGTGTGTGGAGCACTTCAATCGTTGGTGGTTTGTGGTCAGTGGCAAATAGAACTCATTCTGTTCTGTTCACTGAAACACATGGAATGTCATTAAAGGTCCATTAAATCTTTGTTCAAGCCCCTTAACTCCTCTGCTTGCTTATTAAGCTGTTGATAAAAATCTCTAAAGTTATCACTGATGATTGAGTATTCCCTCTAGAGTCACACTTCTGACACACTTGGCCTCAGGAACTTGACATTTTGGGCATGATTCATGACTTGATTAGTAAGGACTTTTACCTCAAAGCAGAACCATTAGGGTTTATCATGCATGACTCAAAGGCTATATATCACACCCGCTCCTGTAAGAGTAATTTTCCCCAGATAAAGTCAGTGAGAACTACACCCATAGTATAAATTAGCTCTTTTTGACTTGAATAAATATGCTGTTCTTTTGGAGGAGTTATATTTAACTTCTCTTGTTTTATTGCTGTTTCTGCTGAATGTAGGGTGTTTTTTTTTTCATAGCCACTAAAAGTAGCTTATTGGCTATCACATGTAATTAAAATTCTGTATTTTACTAGTGTTCCAATAGTGTTATATTTCTGTTTCCTTAAGACTTATTTAGCTTTAACAGTGGAATACTTGCAATGTCATCAAAGCCCCCTTTTTTCCTTTATTAGAAGATGTATTCCAAAAACGTCTGAAGCAGTTAGCTGTGCTTGGGAAGTCCCTGTTAGGACTGCCGGCACAGCTCCTCCTGCCTTTTGGTCTGTGGTAGCAATTGCTTGCTGTAGTGTGGGACAATCTTCACTTCAGGACAGCCAGTTTGTGGCAGAAGTAGATAAAATTGCTCATATCTCCTGTAAGTTGTGTTTTGGTTTGTTTTAGTTAGAGTACATAAATGCTGGAAACAATCCAGCTATCACAAGACAAAGAGGAAGTACAGTGTCCCTGTGTGGGTAGCTGCAGGACAAAGCACCTCAGCCGAGGTCTGCTGGACTGCATTCTGACTGCTCTGTGCTGTATCATACAAACCTACCTACTGAATTGCTCCCCTTCAACCTGTGAACAGCCATGTCTGAACACCTACAGCACTCTTCACACCCATAACGCACGAGAAGTGTGATTTTATGATTGGCCCCTCCCCATCCTAACTGTGATTCTTGCTTTAGAGCTGTTACACCAACAGAGGATTCCTCAAACTGTCACTCAGTCCTTGGGGATGTGGGCGTTTTACCCCCTGGTGTATAAAGGCAGTGCTAGGCAGTGATTTATGCCACTCCTGTGATGTAAAAGTGCTTTGGCACTTCTTGTCTTGATAGTGGGGCGGGAAATTCGTGTGTAGGGGTAGATCTGGAGTCCTCAGCCCGACATGAGCTCACCAGGCTGTACATGAGGGCTCCCTGTAGGAACTGAAGGAACCTGTGTGCAGGTTGTACAGCAGTGGGAGGGGGAATTCTTGTGGAGGGGTAGATCTGGAGTCCTCAGCCTGACATGAGGGCTCCCTGTAGGGACTGAAAGAACCTGTGTGCATTTGAATGAATGAAAATGGAAGCACCCCTGCTTTGCTCTGTGTATCTACTACTGCTCGTGCATTCATTTCACACTCCAGATCAGCAGAGTTAGGATTTGCTTGGTGTTACTGTCTAGCACAATACAGCAGTAGACTATGGATTCCTGAAGAAAATGGTAATTAAAAAAGGTAGTGTAGACATTTAATGAAAACTCTGTTTCTTTGTGCCTGTTCCTTGCAGTCAGCTTGGAGCTGCTGTTCTAGCCAACACCTCTCTGAGGAAAAATGTGACTTGTGTGGTCATTCTCCCCATTTAGATCTTTTTAATAAAAGGTACAGTTTATGTTGGAGCTAAACTCTTGGTTAAATCTGTAAACTGACAGAAACAAAAGGGAAAAGAACTTTTTTTCCCCCCTCTCCACATCTTCTTGCCAGTTGGCCTCTCAACAGGTCTGGTTTACGTTTCGGTTGTGCGTAACTCCCAGCTTCCACACAGTAGGTATTTCTGCATTGTGAAGCCTTTAATTACTCTGCTGTGGATAATTTAAACCACTAGGAAAAGGGAAGGGAAAAAAAAAAAAAAAGGTGATCAGTGTGGAAGAAGCTGGTGTAATGAGCTGAAGGGGTCAGAAGTGAGGAAGGAAGACAGTAATGATGAGTATCATAACTGCAGAGGTATTATTTTTGTATTAAATAGAAGGTTCTGCCCATCCTGCTTAGCTTGAGTACTTTGACAAAGTTCTGCTGTTGGCAGTTTGTTGTTTTAATATTGGCAATTTGTTGCAGTTAACAGATGTGGTATTATTTAAAAATCATAGAATGGCTTAGGTTGGGAGGGACCCAAGAGATCACCTCTGCCAACCTCCCCACTACGGGCAGGGACACCTCTCAACTAGACTCAGGTGCTCAAGGCCTCACCCAACCTGGCCTTCAACAGCCCCAGGGAGGAGGCATCCACAGTCTCCCTGGGCAGCCTATTCCAGAGTCTCACCACCCTCCTACTGAAGAACATCTTCCTAAGATCCAGTCTAAACCTATTCTCCCTCATCTTCAAACCATTCCCCTTTTTTCCCTATTGCTAGACACCTCTGCAGCCTTCCTGTAGGCTCCCTTCAGGTGTTGGAAGGCAGCTCTAAGGTCTCCCTGGAGCCTTCTCTTTTCCAGGCTGAATACCCCTAGCTCCCTCAGACTGTCCTCATAGCAGAGGTGCTTCAGCCCTTGGATCATCTTTGTGGCCTCCGCTGGACTCACTCCAACAGCTCTGTGTCCTTCTTGTGACGGGGACCCCAAAACTGGAGGCAGTATTGGAGGTGTGGTCTCAGCAGAGCAGAGTCAAGGGGCAGAATCCCCTTTCTTGCCCTGCTGGCCACACTTCTCCTGATGCAGCCTAGGGGACTGTGGCTGCTAGGTCAAGAGAAGTGTTACAGTTCTTTGCTTGTCACTTGCCGGATGAACAACCAGGACAGTGAAATGCTGAGATGTCAGCTTTTTACTGTAGCTTACTTTTCCAAGAGGCCTTTTGGTCCCCGCAGCAAACATCATACCTGGGTGCTGAGGGCTGTACTTGCCAGGCTAAATTCCTGTAAGGTGGGAAGCAGAAGTGTAGAACAAGACATTTTTATATCACAGGAACTGGCTTCCTTTAAATGGCATTCTTAAAAGGAATCATTCAGTTTCCCTTTAGGAAATTTGGAAGGGTTTGGTATGGATAACCTGATTTTTGATCTCGTTCATTGTACATGCTCTTAAAGGCAATCTGCTTGGGAAAAGCAACACTTATTAAAAGCCTTTGAATCAGGGTCTTTCATGTTACAATGTGTCTATTTACTGCTGTCAGTGGGCTTGTAATATATTTAGCTTGCAGAGGTTAACGAGCATACCTTGGAGTGGTGGTTTTATTTTCTGGTCTGTGACACGTAGCACAATCCCATTATACAATTGAGGAGTATTATAATGTTAAAATGTTAATTTGTTCTGCATTCCATTAAAATTGGATTTTTTTTCTCCCCCTTCCTTGTGCACTGGCCCATGCATTTTGTATAAAACCTATAATTTAAACACTACACCACAGAAGTGCCCTAAATTAGTAACCTTTTGCCTTTGTTACCTTAATTACGTCTCATTATTTAGTACTTAAAGACCAACCTCCAGCTATTGGTTAAATATTTGCTAGCTAATTAGATTTCTCATGTTAAAGAAAACAGTAGCCCTTGCCTCTGTTCTAATTTGAATGGAGTTTCAGGGGGTTGAGAAAATTCCATGCACTGCCTCAGCAGAAGTGAACTTTTTGGTCTTTTCCTTACTTTTTTTTTTTTTTTTTTTTTTTTTGTCCCTTCTAATGAGAATTTCATCAGGTATTAGCTGTCTGCTTACATTCCAATAGGGAATTACAAGTCTGTCTCAAAACAAGTGTTTTGGAAATGATTGTGTTTCAGTGTCTTCTGTGTTCTCTGGCTACATCTATTCCTTGTAGCTTTCATTAGCTACTCACTGACTGACACACGCAGTTCCTTTTCTCTTGTTGTTGTGGAGGCAAATATGAAGCAAATTGCTTCTTAGCTACCAATAGCTATCTTTCAGACCTGTAATCTCCTTTTGGGAACAAGTCTGTGGTGTTTGATCAGAATCACAAGGTCCTGATTCAGACTTCATTAAATCTGCACAGGTTGATGAAACAGCTGTTGAATCATCCTTGACAAACTTCAAGATCACTGCTCCTGATTGCATGTTAATTGTATGCAGAATTTGCCAACTGCTGAAGTTATGCCTCTGAATTCTCTGAGTTCCACCGTTAGTGGAAGCTACCCCAATTCTTTTTTCTGTCTGGCTTCATTCCTGCCCAGTTCTTAACGACTGCTTTCCTTACCTAAGGTTTTAAATTGTCACCTGTGCTGTCCACGTGCTCCTGGAAGCCAGTTGTATCCAAAAAGTTCCTTCACTCTTTGTTCCTTTATGTTTTGGTACATTAGGAATGAAAAATTGCGGAGTGCCGTGGTTACAGTTTGAAGTACAACTCTCCATTTATGTTTATTGTTGTGGTATTAATGACCTTTTATTTTTAACATAGCTGGAGAAAGGCATGTTGATCCAAGTCTTCATCTTGCTTGTGTGGTTTTACTTCTGTGGAAACCCCATCTATGAAACAGAAACAGTTGGCTTCTAGTGTAAAACCTGGTTCCTCTGAAAGCCAGTTTTAATTTATGGAATGTATTTTATTAGCCTTTTCTGAGGGCAGCAGTGATGGGAATACCAGCAGTGCATTTTACAGAGAAACTGGTTGCCATGTCCAATTTTAGGCTGTCAACCTCTGAGGTAGATCCTTGCTCTGAAAACTTCATGTCACTGGTTATGGATTCATATCTGTAAGCCCTGAAACCATTGCTTCAATATTCATGTGAAGCGTTGAGTGATTTAGAATCATAGAATTGTCAGGGTTGGAAGGGACCTCAAGGATCAGCCAGTTCCAACCCCCCTGACATGGGCAGGGACACCTCACACTACATCAGGTTGCTCACAGCCACATCCATCCTGGCCTTCAAAACCTCCAGGGATGAGGCTTCCACCACCTCCCTGGGCAACCTGTGCCAGTCTCTCTCCACCCTCACGGGGAACAACTTCTTCCTAACATCCAATCTGAATCTACCCATTTCTAGTTTTATTCCATTCCCCTCAGTCCTATCACTCCCTGACATCCTAAAAAGTCCCTCCCCAGCTTTCTTGGAGCCCCTTCAGATACTGGAAGGCCAGAATTGGGTCTCCTTGGAGCCTTCTCTTCTCCAGATTGCACAGCCCCAACTCTCTCAGTCTGTCCTCATAGGAGAGGAGATCCAGCCCTCTGCTCATCCTCATGGCCCTTCTTCAGACACCTTCCAGCACCTCCAGATCCTTCCTGTAATAGGGGCTCCAGAACTGGACACAGTGCTCCAGGTGGGGTCTCACCAGAGTGGAGTAGATGGGGAGAATCACCTTCCTGGCCCTGCTGGCTATGCTTGTCTTGCTGCAGCCCAGGGTGTGATTGGCTTTCTGGGCTGCAAGTGCTCACTGCTGGCTCATGTTGAGCTGCTTCTCCACCAGCACCCCCAGGTCCTTTTCTTCAGGGCTGCTCTCAAGCCAGTCCCTGCCCAGCCTATATCAGTGCTTGGGATTGCCCTGACCCAGCTGCAGGACCCTGCACTTGGTCTTGTTGAACCTCATGAGGTTGTCATGGGCTCACCTCTCCAGCCTGTCAAGGTCCCTCTGGATGGCCTCCCTTCCCTTCAGCATGTCTGCTGCTTCTTGATTGTTGTGAGTGATTATTCTTGATTTTTCAGTTCAGGATGACAACCATAGAACAGAGTCATAGAATGGGTCAGGTTGGGAGGAACCTTTCAAAGGTCATCCAGTCCAACCACCCTTGCCTTGAGCAGGGACATCTTTACCTAAGATTGTTTAGTAAAGGCAATGTGTAGTGCCTGAGGCCCTCTTGTTCTTCGGCACAAAAAAAAAAAAAGTTCTGTGGAAACCTTTTCCCAAGAAGAAGTTTTGAGACTTTTTTTTTGTGAGGCACAAAGCTTTAGGAAGGGTAATTTCTTACTTTTCTTTCTGAGCAAATTTAGCAGGTATTAGTGCAGTATTATTATTTTCTAGGACTGGTGCCAACATCTGTATTTGCAAGTCTCAAGACAGGTCTCAGAGAGAAAGCTTTTCCTCCTTGCCCTCGAAGCCTGCTCCAACAAGCCTGTGGCATTTCTGTTCTGTTGCATCCCTGTTATTTACTTCCCTTCAAAATGTATTGGTTTCCTTTTTTTGTGTTTGGTTTTTTTTTTCTTTCTTGAAGTTTGTGGTTACTGCAGAGAAGTGAGAGGAAAGGAAAGAAGAAAGGCATGACTTTTTGTTTCAATCACAGGTTCATTTTTCTAGTAGGAGGTCACATTTAATGTGTGTAGCATCTTTGGGTGATCCTGGAGCAGATCCTCAGCCAGACTGAATTCTTGTGGGACTTCATATCTGAGTTTCAACACAAGCTGAAGTCTGTTCTGTAGCCTAGCTACATTTCTTCATCTTCCTCCCCCCCCCTTTATGTCCCCCCTCCTTTCTTTTTTTATCCCTCCTGTTTTTTTAATCAAACAAGTGGAACTTTAAATCTTAAGATTTGCTATGCTACCCAGGAAATTGAAGTAACTTATAAAAGAGACTCAAAGTCTTGTCTTATTTTCTGTAACTGTTATAAAAACCTTTGTTGCCTCTGAATTGTTTTCATCAGGAGGAGGTTAGGGTTCTGTGCACATTTTGCCTTTTGATTTTAATCTTGTGTTTATCAGGTTAAGGATAGTTAAAATGATGCATGCAAGTCCAGACTCTTCCAATCTGTCTTACAGTGCCTTCTTGAGGCACTGGTTTTGTTGTTGTTTTATTCCAAGCAGTGGGAAGCCCTCTATAACCCTGTTCCTACCTAGGGCTGTTTCAGGTCCTCTCTCTTGGAAGACAGGCTGCTTTATTAGGATGAATTTAAATGTCTAAATTCCAGTTTGACTCAAGAGAGTCTGTTTTATAAGAAATCAGAGTCCTGGAGCTTTGCCCTTCTGTTTTGTTAAGGTTTGCATTGCACACAGACCAATGTTGCTTTCAAATGAAAAATAGATTGTTCCAGCAGAGTGCAGCAAAAGACAAATATTGTAAATATGTTAAGCTTTTCTGTCAAGAGTTGGCACACTGCAAAAAAGGGGAAGAACTTGGATATGGAGCTGCTGATTCCTAAAACACCAAGTAAGTTATGGAGGAACTGTAAAAGATTATTGTGGTTTAGTTAAGTTAGGTTCTGCCCATCCTGCTTTCCTTGAGTATTTTGGCAATGTTCAGCAGTTGGCAGTTTGTTCTTTTAATATTGGCAATTTGTTGTAGTTGCAGACATGGTATTATTTGAAAATCATAGAATGGCTGAAGTTGGGAGCAGAGGAGGCTCCAAGGAGATCTAATTGTGGCCTTCCAATATCTTCAGGGGGCCCACAAGAAAGCTGGGGAGGGACTTTTGAAGGTGTCAGGGAGTGATAGGACTAGGGGGAATGGAACAAAACTAGAAATGGGGAGATTCAGATTGGATGTTAGGAAGAAGTTGTTCCCCATGAGGGTGAGAGCCTGGCACAGGTTGCCCAGGGAGGTGGTGGAAGCCTCATCCCTGGAGGTTTTGAAGGCCAGGCTGGTTGTGGCTCTGGGCAACCTGCTGTAGTGTGAGGGGGTTGGAACTGGATGATCCTTGAGGTCCCTTCCAACCCTGATGATTCTATGACTCAGGTTTTTCCTTCTGCAACTGGTAGAATTTACTAGGAACATAATCATTGGAGAAGTGCTAATATTTAGTGAATAATCCAAGTCTATCTCTCAGTCTCTCTCAAGTGTTACTGGTAAATAGAAAGAGAACTTTGAATTGTATGTAGCTGAATGCTCCTGGTCAGTAATTTGTCTGAGGCTGGACTTGCAAGCTGCTAGAGGAGTTGGGGGTACAATTGGGAATGATTTCCCTTCTTCCCCATTCTTAAGCTATGAGACTGCCCTGCCTTGTGTACTTTTAGCTACTATTTTTTTTTGTTTGGTTTGGTTTTGTTGTTGTTTTTTGGTGGGGTTTTTTTGTGTGTGTGTAGTGGTTTGAGGTTTTTCCCCTTCTTTGGTTGCTTAGATGTTAGCAAGACTTTTTGGCCTTTATTTCACCATAATGCAGAAAGGCTTTCTTTAGCCTTTTGAAGCCTTGCTTTAAGTGACATCATTAGGCAAAGGTTGTGTAGTTACCTTGACCCTCCAACATTTACATAAGAGTAGTGTGCAAACACTACTTTCTAGGTGATTTGAATCATTCTAGTTTAGTCTTGGAAACAAGTCTGAATGAAGGAAAAGGATTCCTTGTGTCTGCATACCTAAGATCACTTTAGGATATTTTTTTCTTCATGTAGGCATAGTTTTGCTGGATATTAGCAATATCCAGTGAGGAAACCACCTGGAATTAGGTGTTTTTTATGTAACACTAACATTAGGAGTAGTTCTCAGAAGCTGAAAAGAGAAACTATAATCTTAAAATGTATTAATGAATGCAAGAGCTACACATTTAGGTAAGAAAAAAATATAAGTATAATCAGACACTGAAAACTGGATATCTATAATGTTGTTCAAGTGATCTGAGAGGCATGTGGCCTTCCTTTACCCATCTGTTAAAATGTCTATAATTGAAATCAAGTTTTACTATTAGCTTCTAGTTTTGTTCCCATGTCAGAATCTGAATTTAGAGCCCTAAGCAGGCATATGTTTTCACTGTTTGGGTTGCAGCCTCATCCTCTGGTCCTCCTGATCCTGGGTTTCAAAATGCCTCGCACTGCCAAAGTCGAAGTGGGAAATGTTCCCAGACGAGTTTGTTCTCAGCTCATTAATCAACATGAACAGGTCAATTGAGAGGCTGAGGATGGGAGTGAGTCTGGGATCCCCAGCCAGTCGTTTGTGGGCACTGGAGAGCCATCATCCACACAGTATGGTCTATCCTTCAGGGGTCCCCTTTTGTTGCTATCATTGGCCCTTTCCTGACACCTCTGCCTTGTAGAAGTGTGGGATATTGCTTGAGTCCCTTCCTCTTCCTCCTTGCTGATCACATGAGGACAGTTCCTCTGGGCTCAGCCAGTGAAGTAATCAATGCAGCAATTAATGTTGCCATGCTGAAGGAGTAGGGATGTTTGAAGAGGCATCAGAGCAGGGTCTTAGGAGGCAATCCCTGCATTCCAGTCTGCTGCAACCAGCAGATCCCAAATTTTCCCATGTCCTCCGGCTGTTGCAGCTGGTGGTAACAACCTCTGATGTATGCTGAACAATTTTCTTCTGCTGTGACCTTAAATCTTTCAGATGGCAGTGAAATAAAGTTTTTGTTTAAGCTGGAAGTGCCTGGGTTTGTTTTTGATCAGGATCTTTAATGCAGTGTGAAGTAAATAAGTCCAGTTATGGCACCCAGTGTGTTGGGTGCTGTGCAAGCACGGAATAAAGTTTCCCTCTTTCATTTTTCACTAGAAATTTTGCCATTTCAGTGCACCAAATCCTAGCCAAGTTTTGAACTTCAACAAATTGAACAGCCTTGTTTAAGGATGAAGGTCAGGTATTTAGGAAGGCTGTTACACAAGATGATGATTCTGGATCCATTTGTTTGCTTTTCTAATACTGCTTTTTGTTTAATTTTTTGGATCTGTCTCAGTCTGTATTCTGAAGGGAATTAGTTGCTGACCTTTCCCATACCAGAAAATACTAACAGAGCAGGAATGGTGTGAAGCTCATCTAGGGTTCTTCTTGCCTCAGCTTTGTTTTAAAAGACTTCCTTTACAAGAAGACAAAGGGGAATAGAGTTAAGAGTCACTCACTAATGAGGAAATGTGATTGTTGGAATGCCATTAGTCTTGTGAAAGTGATGCTTCGTTTTACAGAGAACATTGTTAGTCTTAATAAACCGAAGAAAAAGCCAGCGAATACAGGTTGTAGGGATCATGGAGCAAAGTTGAAGACCAGGCTGGATGAGGCTCTGGCCAGCCTGATCTAGTGTGGGGTGTCCCTGCCCATGGCAGGGGTTGGAACTAGATGATCCTTGTGGTCCCTTCCAACCCTGACCGATTCTATGATTCTGTGATTCTCTCTGAACAGTGTGGAACGTGTGGCAATGAGTAATTTTAGGGCTGCCTTACAGTATTCCTTATTTTAACATTTCTTTTGTGGTGGCACAGTGTGGCCGCACTCGTTGGAACCCTTCTCTGCAGGCAGTCCAAACTTAAAATACCAAGCGTTGCCTCAACTACTGTACCATTTCATGCAGCATTTCTCTATTCTTTTTTTAACCATAATGGATACCTTCACCCTGGCTTTATATGGAGAGAGATATAAAGATACTGATTTCATAACTTATTTTTCTGTGCTGTTTGGATGTTGGCAACAAGGAAGGATAGAAAACAAAGTGCTTAAAATGCAGACAAGTAACTTCTCATTGTTTTACACTAGCATTGCTTTAATGCTATAAACCCAGATACTTTAAACTGGCACTAACAGCAGTCAGGAGCTGGCCTCTGACTTGCCTTCACAGGATGTTAGGGGTTGGAAGGGACCCGAAGAGATCATAGAATCAATACGGTTGGAAAAGACCTCAAAGATCATCAAGTCCAACCTCTCACCCAAGACCTCATGACTACTAAAGCATGGCACCAAGTGCCACATCCAGTCCCCCCTTGAGCACCTCCAGGGACGGTGACTCCTCCACCTTCCTGGGCAGCCCATTCCAATAGCTAACAACCCTCTCTGTCATCAAGTCCAACCCCCCTGCCAGCCTTCTGGCTGTGTACCTGCCAGCTGAGTGGCATGTCTCTATAGGTAGCTTTTAGATCTATACTGAATTGCCAGTTGCTTCGTGGGTTCTGCTAGGAAGACCATGAGTAGGTCTGAAATCACAATATGAAAAGCTTTCAGGCATTCCAGCTGGCTGGGGTAGAAGTGTCATAGCAAATATTTAATATCAATAATTGAACATGCAGAAAGTCATAAAGGCTCTTTGGATTGAGGAGACTTGGGGATGAGAATTACACGTTGATAATTATCAAAATGGCAGTCGATAGACTGGTTGTGAAATTAATATATGAAGTCATTAGCCTGAGAGCCACTTTGTGTAAGCAGCAGAATGAAGATTTCAAACACTCAGCAAGTGGGAAGGGTAGTCAGAAAGTAGCTACAATGAGCATTCATGCTGAGCTTTCTTGAGATGATAAAAGAGAAGGTGAAATGATAACTTGAAGAGAATATGTTGTGCCTTGGATTTTTGATTCAGCAATGATACAAACTGTACATTGCTGGGTATGGACTGACTATAGCACGTGGACTGCATACAGAGCAAGAGGAGAGCTTGAGGGCCCTGGAATACAGAGCTGTCTTTGTTACCCTGAGACCAGACCCTTTGCAGTCTTCGTTTTGACTTTTCCTAGCAGGGGGTATTTATGATCTGCACAGAGCCTGACTGTTCATGGAGGCCGTGGGGCAGTAGGGAAGGAGATCTGAACCTTGGATGGATGTGTGAAGCCTAGAAGAGACAGATGGGTGCAGACTGTTTTGAAGTAAGGGTTTGTGTAGGAAAGCAGTCTGCTGCTGGTGGCATTAAGAGGTCAGTCTATACTCACGGGAGGGTACGTGTGTGTGAATGGCTGTTGCTGTTGGGTAAGGAAATAAGAGTTTAGGAACCTGGAGGAGTGTAGTAGAGGTTTTGTGTGGAAGAAAGGATGGGTAAGGTGACACACTGAAGAGAAGAGGAGCTTCTGGAAGTTTCAGACAAAATGAGACTTTTTTTTTAACATGTACTAGTGTGCCTTAGTTTTTAAATCCAACTAATCAATTTATAGAGACCTAGAAACGATTCAAACCAGCAATTGGATGTTTAGCTTTTTTGTGTCCTGATTGGGAGGGAAAAGAGGAGAATAAAACCCAGCAAGTACAGAAGCTAGCCATGCTTCAGAGCAATAATAAATATTTGGCACAGATAAAGCAACGTTTATGCTGCTTTTATGCTTTTGTCACAGTTGACTCTTTTCATCCAGCAAAGATAATAAATGAATAATCCTAAAATATTTGTGTTTGAAAGTTCCTCCTTGGTTTTTCACGAAGAGTATTTATTTTCCATCAGCCCATTACAGTGTAACATTGATTGGTGCATGTAATGTATTATTCATACTCTTCCAGTTTCATCCCATTAGCAATGCCAACACTATAGTGAATTCTGCGGTGGTAATCTTGTGTGAAGAGCCTTTGTACAGCGACTCGTGCTGCGGTTCAGATCCCCTTTCACATTTAGTGACAAGACAGAGGGAACAACGGCACCTTATTGATACTACTCAGACTTTGTTCCCCCTCCCTCCCCCCAGTGCAGTGAGAATCATAAATGTACTGTAGACCTATAAACAAAACTGTGAAAGGCAGAGCGTGTCTCTGGCCTGGTTTATTTTGAGTTCTTGTATTCTATCTTTGTTTTCCTGATAGCTAATGTGTTTAGAGGAGCCAAATAACTAAAGCCATCACGTTACCAAAATAACAAGAGCAGAATTAAAACCAGCCTGCAGATAGAACAGTCTGGCATTCTGGCCCACGTCCGTGATCCTGGGGGTATAATTTTGATCTTGTAAACTGTTGTGGGTGTAGGATTGATTGAAATATGTTCTAAGGCCAACTATTCAGCATGCTTAAGGTAACTGAAGGTTTATCTCCTGCTAGTACAAAACCCCTTTTTGATTTCAATCTTCAGCATTTGCTGCTTTAACCTTTACCACAGGGATTCTTTTTCTTGTGCAACTGGCCCAGCCCAATGTGCATCAAATTCAAGGATCTGAATGATTTGGGCTTGGTTTGGTTGTGTGAATACTTAGGGTTTCTTTTATTCTCTTTCTTTCTTTCTTTTCTTTCCTTCTCTTTCTTTCTTTCTTTCTTTCTTTCTTTCTTTCTTTCTTTCTTTCTTTCTTTCTTTCTTTCTTTCTTTCTTTCTTTCTTTCTTTCTTTCTTTCTTTCTTTCTTTCTTTCCTTCTTTCCTTCTTTCCTTCTTTCCTTCTTTCCTTCTTTCCTTCTTTCCTTCTTTCCTTCTTTCCTTCTTTCCTTCTTTCCTTCTTTCCTTCTTTCCTTCTTTCCTTCTTTCCTTCTTTCCTTCTTTCCTTCTTTCCTTCTTTCCTTCCTTCCTTCTTTCCTTCCTTCCTTCTTTCCTTCCTTCTTTCCTTCCTTTCCTTCCTTTCTTTCCTTCCTTTCTTTCCTTCCTTCCTTTCTTTTCCTTCCTTTCTTTCCTTCCTTCCTTTCCTTCCTTTCTTCCTTTCCTTCCTTTCTTCCTTTCTTTCCTTCCTTCCTTTCTTTCCTCCCTTCCTCCCTTCCTCCTTCTTTCCTCCCTTCCTCCCTTCCTCCCTTCCTCCCTTCCTCCCTTCCTCCCTTCCTCCCTTCCTCCCTTCCTCCCTTTCCTCCCTTCCTTTCTTCCTCCCTTCCTTTCCTTTCCTCCCTTCCTTTCCTTTCCTCCCTTCCTTTCCTTTCCTCCCTTCCTTTCCTTTCCTCCCTTCCTTTCCTTTCCTCCCTTCCTTTCCTTTCCTTCCTTTCCTTTCCTTTCCTCCCTTCCTTTCCTTTCCTCCCTTCCTTTCCTTTCCTCCCTTCCTTTCCTTTCCTCCCTTTCTTTCCTTTCCTCCCTTCCTTTCCTTTCTTTCTCTCCTTTCCTTTCCTTTCCTCCCTTCCTTTCCTTTCCTCCCTTCCTTTCCTTTCCTCCCTTCCTTTCCTTTCCTCCCTCTCCTTTCCTTTCCTCCCCTTCCTTTCCTTTCCTCCCTTCCTTTCCTTTCCTCCCTTCCTTTCCTTTCCTCCCTTCCTTTCCTTTCCTCCCTTCCTTTCCTTTCCTCCCTTCCTTTCCTTTCCTCCCTTCCTTTCCTTTCCTCCCTTCCTTTCCTTTCCTCCCTTCCTTTCCTTTCTTTCCTTTCCTTCCTGCTTCTCTCCTTCTTTAATGTGAAAAATAGACTTTTGCAGCCACTGCTCTGAGAATCCAGGCCATAAAACCTGAAAATCTCTAGACAGATTCTCACAGATTCATTAAGTGAGATGAACGAAGATTAAGCTACAAAATCTTGTAGTTTCCAAATACTTTGGGTGTGGAATTGCAAGGGAAAAAAATGAAAAGTTTGAAGAATTTGATTTTTTTCACTCATTTTCATTTTTCAAACCAGCTGTGTAAACAAAGAGTACTTACCAAAAATCCCATGCTCTAAGGTGAATGTCATGAAGGAGAAATGGTTAGCATCTGTAAAACTATTTCTTTAGATTTTTTGTTTTTGGAGGCAAGGAGAGATGTCTGAAAAATCAGAACCTTGTAGATCAACCAAACAGATTCCTATGGTTGTGGAAAAAATAGAGAAGTGGGGTGGCTAAGTCCCAAGATTTTAAGGGACAAGTAATATGGAACAAGGGAAGCAGCTTGAAGTACAGAAGGAATCAATTCAGTAGCCAAGGAATTGTATCCTAAATCCAGGCCGGGTGCAGGGTGGGTTGAGAGCAGATCTGAAGAGTGATCCTTGGGTGCCTTGATTGATGAGAAACTCCCCATGAGCCAGCAGTGCCTTCATGCAGCACAGTGGGCAAATCCTGTGCTGGTCTGCATCAAGAGGAATGTGGCCAGCAGAGCCAGAGGGGGATTCTGCTCCTTGACTCTGCTCTGCTGAGACCCAACCTCAAATACTGCCTCCAGCTCTGGTGTCCACAGCATAAGAAGGACACAGAGCTGTTGGAGTGAGTCCAGCAGAGGCCACAAAGATGATCCAAGGACTGGAGCAGCTCTGCTGTGAGGATAGGCTGAGAGCGTTGAGGTTCAGCCTGGAGAAGTCTCCAGGGAGACCTTAGAGCTGCCTTCCAGTACCTGAAGAGATCCTCCAGGAAGGCTGCTGAGGGTCTTTTCATGAGGGTGTACAGAGACAGGACAAGGGGGAATGGTTTGAGGCCAAGGGAGAGCAGGGTTAGACTGGATCCTAGGAAGAGGTTCTTCAGTGGGAAGGTGAAGAGATTCTGTCTGGGAGGCTGTGGCTGTCTTCTCACTGGGGGTGTTGAAAGCCAGGCTGGATGAGGCCTTGAGCAGCTGAGTCTAGTTGAGAGGTGTCCCTGTCCATGGTGGAGAGGTTGGAGGAGATGATCTCTGAGGTCCCTTCCAACCTCAGCCATTCTATGCATAGGAATCACTAAGGCAGTGTGCATTGCATTGCATTTTGCTCCAAGCTCAAGATTATGGTTATAGTGAAGGCATATGTCAAGGATAGTTTTCCAGTGCTGCCATAGATTGGCTTGTCATCTCAATAGTCATTACAATCTTTGGAGTCTCAATGGGCTTCTCAGGCTTTAGAAGAGGGAAGATCGGCAGGGCAGACATCCTGGTTGGAGTCTGTTATAGACCACCCAACCAGGAGGAAGATGTTGATGAAGCATTCTATAGGCAGCTTAAGGCTGTCTCAAGATTGCCTGGCCTTGTTCTCATGGGTGACTTCAACCTGCCTGATATCTGCTGGGATCTCAACACAGCAGAGAGGAGGCAGTCTAGGAGGTTCTTAGTGTGCATGGGGGACAGCTTCTTATCCCAGGTGCTACGCGAGCCTGCCAGGGGTAAGGCTCTGCTTGACCTCCTCTTCACCCATAGGGAAGGGCTGGTGGGTGATGTGGTGGTCGGAGGGTGTTTAGGCACCAGTGACCACGAGATAATTGAGTTTTCAGTATTCAGCCAAGCCAAGAGGGGCAGCAAGAAGACCTCCGCTCTGGACTGCAGGAGGGCAGACTTCAGGCTACTCAAGGAACTAACTCAGAAGGTTCCTTGGGAAACAGCCTTTAAAAACAAAGGGGTCCAGGAGAGCTGGACCTACTTCAAGGAAGAACTATTGAAGGCGCAGGAACAGGCTGTGCCAGTGTGCTGGAAGATGAGCCGCCGGGGCAGACGGCCAGCCTGGATGGGTAATGAGCTTCTAAAGGAACTAAGGGAAAAAAAGAGGGTGTACTGTCTTTGGAAGACAGGCAGGGCAACTCATGGATTGTTTAAGGATGTTGCTAGGTCATGTAGGAAGAAAATTAGGGAGGCAAAAGCAGAGTTGGAGCTTAGACTGGCCTCTGCTGTGAAGGAGTGTCCTTCTATAAATATATTAATAGCAAGAGGAAGGGCAAGAACAAGCTCCACTCCTTGGTTGACACGGAGGGGAACGTTGTAACAAAGGATGAGGAAAAGGCAGAGGGACTTAACACTTTCAATTTTTACTAGCAGGGCAGAATGTCTTCCCAACAGCTGGCCTGCAGAGCTGGCAGAAGGAGCCAGGGAGCAGTGTAGTTCCCCTGTGTTCCAGGAGGAGATAGTTAGAGAGCTCCTCAGGTGCTTGGACCCCCACAAGTCCATGGGACCGGATGGGATCCATCCTAGGGTGCTGAGGAAGCTGGCGGATGAGCTGTCCAGGCCGCTCTCCATCATTTTTCAGCAGTCCTGGCTCACTGGAGAGGTCCCAGAAGACTGGAAGCTGGCCAACGTGGTGCCCATCCACAAGAAGGGCCGGTTGGATGAGCCAGGGAATTATAGGCCTGTCAGCCTGACCTCAGTGCCAGGCAAGATTATGGAGCGGGTCATCTCGAGTGCGATCACACAGCACTTACAGGATGGCCAGGGGCTCAGGCCTAGCCAGCATGGATTTAGGAGGGGCAGGTCCTGCCTGACCAACCTGATCTCCTTCTATGATCAGGTGACCCGCCTGGTGGACGTGGGGAGGCCTGTGGATGTGGTCTACCTGGACCTCAGCAAGGCCTTTGACACCATCCCCCACAGCAAACTCCTGGCCAAGCTGGCAGCCCGTGGCTTGGACAGGAGCACACTGCGTTGGGTTAGGAACTGGCTGGAGGGCCGAGCCCAGAGAGTGATGGTGAATGGCACCACATCCAGCTGGCGGCCTGTCACTAGTGGTGTGCCCCAGGGATCAGTGCTGGGCCCCATGCTCTTCAACATCTTTATTGATGATCTGGATGAGGGCATTGAGTCCATCATCAGTAAATTTGCAGATGACACCAAGCTGGGGGCAGCAGTTGATCTGCTGGAGGGCAGAGAGGCTTTGCAGAGGGACCTCGACAGGCTGGACAGATGGGCAGAGTCCAAGGGCAGGAGACTGAACACATCCAAGTGCCGGGTTCTGCACATTGGCCACAGCAACTCCAGGCAGTGCTACAGGCTGGGGTCAGAGTGGCTGGAGAGCGGCCAGGCAGAGAGGGACCTGGGGGTGCTGGTTGATGGTAGGCTGAACATGAGCCTGCAGTGTGTCCAGGCAGCCAAGAAGGCCAATGGCATCCTGGCCTGCATCAGGAATAGTGTGGCCAGCAGGAGCAGGGAGGTCATTGTGCCCCTGTACACTGCACTGGTTAGGCCACACCTTGAGTACTGTGTCCAGTTCTGGGCTCCTCAGTTTAGGAAGGATGTTGATTTGCTGGAGCATGTCCAGAGAAGGGCAACAAAGTTGGTGAGGGGTTTGGAACACAAGCCCTATGAAGAGAGGCTGAGGTAGCTGGGGTTGCTTAGCCTGGAGAAGAGGAGACTGAGGGGTGACCTTATTGCTCTCTACAACTACCTGAAGGGAGGTTGTAGATAGGCAGAGGTTGGTCTCTTCTCCCCGGCAGCCAGCACCAGAACAAGAGGACACAGTCTCAAGCTGTGCCAGGGGAGGTTTAGGCTGGATGTTAGGAAGAAGTTCTATACAGAGAGAGTGATTGCCCATTGGAATGGGCTGCCCGGGGAGGTGGTGGTGTTCAGGAGGAGACTTGATGGGGTGCTTGGTGCCATGATCTAGTTGTTTAGGTGGGTTGGATTTGTTGATGGGTTGGACGCAATGATCTTGAAGGTCTCTTCCAGCCTGGCTTATTGTATTGTAGTTTGTTTGTTAGAGAGTTCTATTCAAACATTTTTCTCTATGGAGCATATGTAAAGCTTTCTTGTTCTTGTTGAAATATAAATTGATTTGTATTTCTTAAGGCTAAAAGAGATAATTGGAGAGGTGACATTTTCCAGCTAAGCTGCAGGAATGTTTCATTTGAATTCTTATTTTCCACTCTTATTTTTTATTGCAATGATTTTGTATTTTCCATTTCACGGTATAGGAGGTGGTTGGAGCCCCATCCCTGGAGATCACTGAATCACAGAATCAAACAGGTTGGAAGAGACCTCCAAGATCACGGAGTCCAACTGGTCACCCAGCCCCAACCAATCAACTTGACCATGGCACTAAGTGCCTCATCTAGTCCCCCCTTAAACACCTCCAGGAATGTTGACCCCATCACCTCCCTGGGCAGCACATTCCAATGGCCAACTCTCTCTGCCTGCGAAGAACTCCTTTCTAAGGTCAAGGCTAAACTTCCCTCACAGCTTGAGACTGTGTCCTCTTGTTCTGGTGCTGTTTCCCTGGGAGAAGAGACCAACCCCCGCCTGACTACCACCTCCCTTCAGGCAGTTGTAGACATCAATAAGGTCCCCTGAGCCTCCTCTTCTCCATATTCAAAGTGAGGCTGGACAGGGTTCTGGGCAGCCTGATCTAATTGAAGTTGCCCCTGCTGACTACAGAGGGGTTGGACTGGATGACCTTTGGAGGTCCCTTCCAACCCAGACCATTCTGTGACTCTCTGATTTGATAGCATGACCAAACTCAAACCCCAACAAATGAAAAGAGCTCAAAAATGGAAGCAATTTGAAAATTCTGCTGGAAATTTTTAATGCTTGGTATTTGTGTTGAGATTTTTAAATTGCCAAATATCCTACAGAATGAAACACGTTAACGTCTGCACCTCACTGTTAACTGCGTTTTCCAAGCTGCTATGTAGGTATGGGTTTATCTCATCAGAGGGACAGAAACCAATTTCATGTGTTAGGGAAGCCTGAATCCTTGTTCCCAGTCTGCTGCTCTCAAGGTTGCATTCCCTTCCCAGCTAAATTCTAAAGGGAATCCAGATATTTATTTAAATATTCCTAACACAACTGCAGTTAGAGCTGGGAGGGTCATAGATACCTGCGTTCATTTCACACTACATTCATCTTCTAGTTAAAAATGTCATATTCATTGCAGTGCTAGCAGATGAGCCCTTTGACAGCCCTCCTCCTTTCCCTCCTCTACAAATAGGGCTTTATGGAAAGGAGGCAGTAGAGCTGTCTCAGAAAACGTAATCTATTGAGTATTGACCCCAGCTCCACAGAAGAAGCCTTGTGTACTGTATTTAAATATTGTATTCCAGAAGAATTCAGAATTTATTTGCATTTGCCTTAGCACTGGCCATATCTAGAAAGGGCATAAAACATTTTAAGGAGCCACTTGTGGCTTTGCAATTAAGGTGGAGCTGAATTACACGTTTGAGATGGGAATTTGATTGAATTGCCCGTGGAAGAGACAGAGTTTGCCATCTTACCTGGCAATCAGGGAAGCAAGGAGGAGAAATGAGACTTGACAAATCTCTGTCAATTTATAAACTACCTGAACAATAATATTTCTGCTGACAAACTCTCCTAAGAATTAGGATCAAAATCTTCCACTTTAAGCAGGTGACCTGATAAAAGTGATGAAATCCCAGTCTTTGTAAAATGTGTGAATGGTGCCTGCTTTATCCCTCCAGCTCTCTGTCTGTGTAAATGCTGAAGGAGATGGTGGTGCGTTGCCCGTATATTAATGCTGGAGTGCAAGGGAATGTATGCAGTGAAAGGAAATTTATGCAGGGAAGCGTGAAAGCCATCAGGCAGGGAATTTGGAGTATGTGTATAGAAAGTCATGGGAAGATGCAAGCAGCAGTGGGAATCTGGAAGGTGAAAGGGAGCAGGGGAATGTGCTTCCCAGCTATTCTGAGGAAATGAAGCATCTGTGAACCTTTCCAAACTGGTGCTGCATGCTTCTGCTTTTCTTCTTAGTACTGAAAATGAGTTAAAGTCCCAGTGAGTCTGGCCTTAAAAGCTTTAAAAAAAAAGTTGGGGAGTATAACTGATAATCTGAAATATAGCACAATTTATAGCCAGCAAAGGTTATGTAGATTATTCTAGCAAATTGCTGAGGTCTCGACACCACTCTGTTCATATTTAAAGGTGTTCTATACATTTTCACTGTAAATTTTAATAAAGAGCATATTTAAGCATCCAAAATAGGAATTCTTAGCAAATGAGAGCATTAGGTCAAAGTAGCAAGCAGAGTGGGCACGTTTCTTAGGGGAATGTTGGAACATCTCCTGTGGAAGATTAGCTACAAATGGTACTTTTGTTTCTCTGGAGCTGTTTTCTTACATCTTTCCATACATTCCTTTTCCAATGTGGTGTCTATCTAGGTGTCACTATTAGCAGTTGTGCTTTTCCATCCAGATTTAGATGATGATGAATGATAAAACATATTTTCGCTCTCAGCTCATAGCAGTGACTTTTAAAAGCACTGGAATAATGCGTTTTATCAGTCTAAGCTGCTCTTGGAGTGTCCAGCTTTACTCGGAGGACAAGTAATTCTTATAGGCAAGCAGTGTGTGCCATTCTTGTCTGGAAGATCTGGACAGATACTTGAAAATGCTAATTTTTCACTCCTTTCATACCACTGGGAAAATATTAAATGTGCATGGGGTTTGGTAGTTTGAGTTTATCAGAGTGAATGACGTGCAGTAGGGCTGGTCTGTGAAGGAACAGGAACGAGGGCTTTAAATGCTGTGTCAGGAATAGGATTGATGGGCAGAGAAGGAGTTTGCTCCTGTCAAGTTACACCATTGGAGAAGAGGCCCTTGGGATAAAGCAAACCCGGGAGGCTGTGCAGCTCAGCAGCTGCAGTGCTGCGTTTTGCGTGGTTCCAAGC
The DNA here is from genome assembly GCA_033816785.1 of Picus viridis. Classification (NCBI taxonomy): domain Eukaryota; kingdom Metazoa; phylum Chordata; class Aves; order Piciformes; family Picidae; genus Picus; species Picus viridis. The sequence goes on from CM066574.1 coordinate 33,236,691, forward strand.
CTGCTTGTCTCGCTTCCTGCTCTGAACAACGATAATGGGAAGTACTGGTCGGTAGGAATAAATATTAAATCAATCTTTGGGCCTCCTGCCATATTTTCTGATGCTTGGTCCTTGTTATTTATGAACCCAGGAGAGTTTAGTAATTATTAGAAGAAAGTGTAATTAATTTATAGATTTCTAGGGTTTGGTTGTTTGTTTTTTTTTCCCCCTCTTTGTGCTGAGTACTGTCATTGAAAGCACAATGAAGCCTTTAAGTAACGTCCAGTCACTGTATAAAGCTGTCTTGTGGCTGCTAAACTTTCACATTATCCTGCAGTTGGATATAAACACTCCTTTTATAACTTGCATGTCACTGAAGCACGCAGATGTCTTGGCTCTGAAAGCACATTTATGAAATGAGTGCAGTGCTGGAGTTATGCCAGGGTTGAGACTCAGTAGTTTGAAGAGGAGTCCTAATACCTCTCAGGATGGGAGGTCAGCTGAGTAAGTGGGCCTCCCTTGTTCTGGCAGCAGAACGCTACTCCTGAGAGAATGTGCTCGATGCATATTAGTTGCATTATGCTACAGTTCACTTCTGAAGAATGTGCATTGTGGCACTGCTGCAAAGGGCCACTGCTCTTTACTGGAGGCTGTGTGCTCTGCTCGCTAGGAACGCTGGAAGGAAACAAAAGCAGGGAAAAGTGTATTAGATTTGTGATTTAGTTTCATGACCATTTTGTGTAAGGGAAATGCATAGCTTCTGCAGGCTTATTTTACAGAGCTGGTATGGGGATGTGTGTTTCTGTTTCTGTGGTGGGTAGTACCCCATACACAGTGTGTGCAAATCCGTCTTCGTGCCTGTTTGTGTGTATGTAAACAGTGGTTGTAAAGATAACTGCAGAGCACTTGGAACAGCAGCTACTCAGTTTGATTTCTAGAGTGTTTCAGCTGTTTTACATGTGGATGAAGTGTCTGTAATTAAGCAGGTGGGACAACCATGTCTCCATGGCCAGATGCAGACATGGCTATACAGCATCCAAGTTGGATATTACACTTTCTTTTGTTTAGACCTAATGCATTCTGTACATCAGGAGCAATGTGGTGGAACAGAGTTGGTTTTGGGGACAGTTTACATTGTAGTTTTGATCAGTTCCTTGAGACTGAGGTGAGATTCTATTCTAGTTGTTTAGCATATGAGAAATTGATGGCAGAGAGCTGAAGCACTTAAGTTTTCAACACCAAGCCACTTTTTTCCTCTAGTAACAAAGATGAGATATGAGCTAAATTAAGACTGCACTCATATGTGTTTTACATCTGGTGGGCAAGATCCTTGGCTCTGCTACAATTATGATCCTGTGAAAATTCTGCTTTTGGTGGGTTCGGTCTACACATTTCTTGCAGGCAGATGAGAGTTCATTGAGGCTGTGCTGCCGTTCTCAAGTTGTGTTCTGAGGTGCTGTGCCCAAACTTGGTTACTTCAGGCTGTGCTGCCATTCTCAAGTTGTGTTCTGAGGTGCTGTGCCCAAGCTTAGTTACTTCAGGCTGCCCAAGCTGCATTTCTCAAGTTGAGTTGTGAGGTTCTGTGCCCAAGGTTATTGGGTTAGCAGAGTGCTTGGAAGCACCTCAGTGAAATTGCTGAGCTAGAGCTGACTTGCACCTGACTGACCTGTTCGTATAGCTGTGCCATCGTTCCTTACCTTCTTAGACTTGTATTTTCAGAGCCTTCTTGGAGAATACAGAAATAGCAGGTATTCATGAGATCCCTGTAAAGGATCATCCCTGTATACCCCTCAATTCTCTCAGAATTATTTGAATATTTACTGCTTAGGCACACCCTCATGGTGTGGTGGTGGTGTGTGGTTGTGTCTGGGTGTAGATTTATTTGTTGTTCTTTCCTGCTGGAGGTGACTAATGAAGATGTGAAATGCAGACTTATTTCTGAACTGGTTACTTTTGGGCCAAACCTGCAAAATAGAAACCTCTGCAAAACATGGGCGTACCTGAATTTGGCAAAAGTGCTGTTGATGCCAAAACACTTTTCTTAGTCCTTGGAGTTATTTGCAGAGTAGAATATTGCGGTGGGTTGAAGCATTAACTTTGCCAGACCAGCTCAGAAGCGAATGAAGCTGTATTTACAAGCAAAATCTACACTCTATGATGGAATGCAATGAATATGTACAAACTGTACAGGATTGACAATATTATACAGATATTTACAATTAATAAACAGCACAAGGATCCCTCTGGCAAAGGACCAGGGAAGCTACTAGCTTTTCCCTCCCTGCCTACCCTTACCCCCTTGTACAAAAGGGACAAGAGAAAGGAGCAGAGAAGTTTAACTACGCCAAAGCCGGCCAAAAGCACGTTCTCTCTCCTGAGCGAAGCAAAACAGCCAGAAGAGAAGAGAAAAGGGCAGAATTGTAATGGTAAAGCTCCTCTTATTCTAGTTATTTACCCAATGGATTTGTTCAGAATAATCTTTTGTTTTCCTTTTTACACCCACTAGTGATTTATTTATATTTTTCTACTTTTCTGCTTGAAACCTGTAACTAAATTTTAAAGGCGTAGCCTAAACCCACCACAAATATCTTCTTCACTGCACTGACACATTTGTTTGTCCTTTGGTGTTTAAGAAAGGTTCCTCTCTCCTTCTGTGTGGCATCATCAAGGAATAAATGAGAAGCACTGCACACTTGGAGTTAATTCACCTCAGCCATTCACAGGTTTCCAGAGTGTGTTGGAGTTAAGTAAGCTTAATGGCACCACTTTTAGGTTGTTTTTTAGGGTGGATAACTCTGCAAGCTCTTTCTTTCCCCATCTTCCAACCCCATTTTAAACACCTTAGATAAGTAGTCAAGCTGAGGGTTGCAATTAATTGTCCAGAAACATGGGAATGGAATGCTGCTCTGGCATAACCCAAATGAGTTGCGCTGAATTTGGCATGGAGCATAAAAGAAGGTGAAGTCACTTTTAATGATACGTCCCAATTCGTAAACAGGTGTTTGCCCAAGGGGAACGCACCAGTGTTGCTTTGTGAGCATTATGGCAGGGTGATTCACTGGAATATGTGAACATTTCTAACCCTTCCCTCCCCCAGAATATATTCTGTCAATCCTCTTAGCAATTTGTGTTCAGTGAGGTATTGCTTGCAGCAGTGAAAGGGATTGGATTCCAGAAATTGTGGCACTCTCTTTATCTATTAACCCATCTAATGAATGGTGTTTTAAAATTTGATTGGCAGCTTCTTTTTCTGTCTTAATTAAGTTGCTCCTGCACCTCAGTGTCTTTGAAGGACAAAGCCTTTGTTAAAGATGTCAAGTTAGTCTTTTATTGTTTGTTTCCAAGGGGAGCAGAGCTTGTTGACAAGATGAAGGTGTGAAATCAAGAATATACTTGTTAAAACACACATTACAAAGGTCTTATTAGTACCAGCTAAGACAAAGAGGAAAATGTGCCTGTGTGCTGTTCTCCAACTGAAATGCAGTGAGCTTGTAACATCTCTGCTAAATCAAATTCTTTAGCTAAGGTGGAGATTACAAAGAAGGTACTAAAGCTTGTTCTGAATGCGTGAAGGCAGCAAAGTGCAGAGAGAAAAGGACTTAATCCCAAGTATTCTGTGTCTCTGGTAGTAGAGGGGCAGTCCTTACTTAGTCTCTATTGAAGGGAAAATACAAAATCAACATAGTAGAAAAATTATAGAGATGTTAAAGGGAAAAAATAGTGATAAGGACAACAGTTGATAGTCTGTTTATGAAAATATTTGGGTTTAAATTCAGTGAAGATTAAAAGCACATTATTTGAAGGTCACCAATTATGAGTTATTGAACTAATCTCCTGCAATTTGCATTTTTAATGTGCAGAGGTAGAAATTGCTTTCTGGAAGAGATTCCAGGCTTTGTTTGAGTGTCCATTTGAGTCCGGAGGTCAGAGTGCACAGTGTGCTGCTGGAAGTTCAGCCATGTTTCTCACATGGATGTATCCCTGCTTCTCAGAACCAGATGGCTGTGAAATGGTTGTGTGTGTAACAAGAGGGAGTTTGTCACTGGCTCGAAGACATAGAAACCCAATCAGAATCAATAAAGGTCATCTTAGGATGTTAGGTGTGTTAACAACAACCCCCATGCAGTGCCACAGGCTGGGGACAGAGTGGCTGGAGAGTGGCCAGGCAGAAAGGGGACCTGGGGGTACTGGTTGATAGTAGGCTGAACATGAGCCAGCAGTGTGCCCAGGTGGCCAAGAAGGCCAATGGCATCCTGGCCTGCATCAGGAACAGTGTGGCCAGCAGGAGCAGGGAAGTCCTTGTGCCCTGTGCTCAGCACTGGTTAGGCCACACCTTGAGTCCTGTGTCCAGTTCTGGGCTCCTCAGTTTAGGAAAGATGTTGACTTGCTGGAAGGTGTCCAGAGAAGGGCAATGAGGCTGGGGAGGGGTCTGGAGCACAGCCCTGTGAGGAGAGGCTGAGGGAACTGGAGTTGCTTAGCCTGGAGAAGAGGAGGCTCAGGGGAGACCTTCTTGCTCTCTCCAACTCCCTGAAGGGAGGTTGTAGCCAGGTGGGGGTTGGTCTCTTCTCCCAGGCAAGCAGCACCAGAACAAGAGGACACAGTCTCAAGCTGTGCCAGGGGAGGTTTAGGCTGGAGGTTAGGAAGTAATTCTTCCCAGCAAGAGAGATTAGCCGTTGGATTGTGCTGCCCAGGGAGGTGGTGGAGTCACCATCACTGGAAGTGTTTAGGAAGAGCCTGGATGAGGCACTTGGTGCCATGGTTTAGTTGATTAGATGGTGTTGGGTGATGGGTTGAACTCGATGATCTTGAAGGTCTTTTCCAACCTGGTTAATTCTATTCTATTCTAACTCTATGGGCCTGGGAGACCATTGCTTGTCAAATTGTCCTGTCCTTCATGATCACAACTTTTTCTGAGAAGTTAGATTCTGAGCTTTCTGCAAAGAAACCCTTGGCTTTGATGCACACTTAATGTGCCTAAGACTTGTGGTTTACTGTGTAGCCTGTAGTGATGTGCAGTTTATGCTTTAGACTTAATGTATGTTTTACATTTGCATCTCATTTCAGCTCATTACTTGTTTGCCATCATGTTTTCATTAAGCTTGAATGCAAGACTGTTGATAAGGAGTGCTGATACCACTGATGGCAAGGTATTCATAAACCCATACTTAAGTCTTTAGTTCTGTAATGTGTATGACAATTAAGCGAACTTAAGCAAAATTGAATTGTGCCTTTTAGTAACAGAAAGCTCCTGTCTAAGGCTTATAAAATGTAACAAACCAGAATAAGAATTAGCCAGATGAATGATTCTAATTAAAGACCACTCAATTAGTACATTCTAAAGCAATTACAAATTATGTTAGAGTGAGGAATGCTACAGTGCTGTGGCAGTGATGTAAAACAGAGTGGTGAGAGAGTTTACTGATCTTGATTTTTCTATGAGTTCTTGAACTAAACCACTGCTTTAGGGAGTAAGAGGGATTTATTTATTTATTTATTAAAATTTTGCATTTCTTCATTAACTCCATTTCTACATTAACCTTGAGTCCTGTGTCCAGTTCTGAGCCCCTCAATGTAAGAAGGATGTTGAGACACTTGAACGTGTCCAGAGAAGGGCAATGAGGCTGGGGAGGGGTCTGGAGCACAGCCCGGTGAGGAGAGGCTGAGGGAGCTGGGGTTGTTTAGCCTGGAGAAGAGGAGGCTCAGGGGAGACCTTCTTGCTGTCTACAACTCCCTGAAGGGAGGTTGTGGCCAGATGGGGGTTGGTCTCTTCTCCCAGGCACCCAGCACCAGAACAAGAGGACACAGTCTCAAGCTGTGCCAGGGGAGGTTCAGGCTGGAGGTGAGGAGAAAGTTCTTCCCAGAAAGAGTAATTGCCCATTGGAATGTGCTGCCCAGGGAGGTGGTGGAGTCACCATCCCTGGAGGTGTTCAAAAAGGGATTGGATGTGGCACTTGGAGCCATGGTTTAGTTAGTCATGAGGCGTTGGGTGGTAGGTTGGGCTTGATGATCTCTGAGGCCTTTTCCAACCTTATTGATTCTATGATTCCGTGGGCTGCCATTGGAAGGAAAGTGGTGAAGACCTTCTGTAAACATACTTACTGTCCACACAGCACCCATGGCACTGTGGGTTAATGTAGTAGCCTTTCAACCATAGTGATCTTTTTCAGGTAATACGTGGGATGTATTTGCTTTGACAGATAGATTGCTGCCTATTTCCCATCGCTTGAACATCAATAAAAGTAGTTGTAAAGTGGTGTAGGGAAAAGCTCTTCACTTGTTTGCTTCCTGAAAGTTGCTAGGAAAAGGATCAGAGAAGGCTCATCTTTTGCCTGACAGTTAGTCAGATTAAATGCTAATTGCTTTCTGGAGAAAATAGTTTTCAGCAGTGAAGATGTGTGCCTTAAAAGATCCTTTCCTAGAGTTAGAATGTGTGTATAATGTAGAATATGTAGAAAGAATCATAGTTGTAGGGTTTGTAAGGGACCTCCAGAGATCATCCAGTCCAACCCCCACTGCCCGAACAGATTCACCCAGGGCAGGCCTCACAGGAACACGTCCAGGCAGGTTTTGAAAGTTTCCAGAGAAGGAGACTCCACAGCCTCTCTGGGCAGTCTGCTCCAGGGCTCCAGCACCCTCACTGTACAGAAGTGTCACTTGTGCTCCATCTTGTATCTGTTGGTCCTTGTCCTATCACTGGGCACCACCAAGAAGAACCTGGCACCTTCATCCTGACACCCCTCAGATCCAGACTAAACAGCCTCAGGTCTCTCAGTCTTTGTTCATTGGAGAGATGTTCCAGTCCCTTCATCATCTTCATTGCCTCTGTTGGACTCTCGCCAGCAGATCCCTGTCTCTCTTGAATTGGGGAGCCCCAAACTGCACACAGCATTCCAGTTGTGGTCTCGCGCTGGGCAGAACTGAGCAGAAGGAGAACCTCCCTAGCCTTGCTGGCCACACTTTTCTTAATGCACCCCAGGATGCTGTTGGCTCTCTTGGCCACAAGGGCACATTGCTTTCCCATGTAGAACCTGCTGCCCACTAGGACTCCAAGGTCTTTCTCCGTGGAGCTGCTTTCCAGCAGGACGACCCCTAGTCTGTACTGAGAATATCCAAATTCTCTTTCCCTTAGAGTATCTTATTCTATAAATATCCTTTCCAGTATTCTCTCTGGCTGTGGAGAATGGAACCCAGGAATCCTGCAGCATAACTGCCTGCCTGCTTTCCGTTTACATGAAGCCTTTGTAGCATACTTGGAAGCTTGAATGATGTAAAATAGAGTGGAAAAGTTAATTGCAGCCACCCGGGACCTCCTGTGATGGTGTCATCGTCTCCCAGCAAGTTGACAATCACATCAGCATTATAGTCATGCCACTGATGCTTTCCAACACATTTCATGATGTGTTTACACGCTAAAAAAATCTGTCTGTGCACTGAAACAGTTCTCTCATAGTGTGACATCTAAGAACCCACTGCTAATAAAATCTCTATTTTCTGTTTATGTCAAGGGAAGTCTTTAAAAATGAGTTGTAAATGCCTTTATTGGGTTAACTTAAAGCAAATGGGCTGTTTTGCTTGATGGTTTTGTGGCAGCAGATATTCTCCAAGCAGAGAGGCATGGAAGGAAACAGAAATTGTAAAATTAACAGCTCTTTCAGCTGTAATGACCTGTGTGACACAGATCAAAGGGAAACACCTAAGAACAAACTTAGTGCAGGTGTGGGTTTTCTTTCCCGTGGAGATATTCCTGTCTCAAAGCAGTATCAGGCAGACTGAGAGCAGCGGAGAGGGATCAAAGACCACAGCTTGATCCCTTGCCTATTTCAGTTAGTAGCATCTTTTTCTTCCAGCTTTTCCTCAGATGGATTTTGAAATGTATGCATAAAGGTCATTGTGAGGGGGCTGGTCCACAACAAAGGTGTTAAAGGATTGAATGTGGCACTTGGTGCCATGGTTTAGTAGTCATGCGGTGTTGGGTGATAGGTTGGACTTGATGATCTCTGAGGTCTCTTCCAACCTTATTGATTCTGTGATTCTATGAATGTTATTTTGCATTTAAATCTTCAAGAACCTGAAAAGTTCCAGTTGTCTGAGGCTGGTGCTTCTCATTAGACACCTTTTTCTCTGTTAGAAAAGGTCTTCTGCTTCAAGGTCTTTTGATCTTTTTTCCCAGCTGTGATGTGACTTAGTGAGGTGGTGGAGTCACCATCCCTGGAGGTGTTCAAAAAGGGACTGGATGTGGCACTTGCAGCCATGGTTTAGTTAGTCATGAGGTGTTGGGTGACAGGTTGGACTTGATGATCGTGAAGGTCTTTTCCAACCTCACTGATTCTATGATTAGTAGCTTAGGAAGCAGATATATTTGATAGGCCGCACCTTGAGTACTGTGTCCAGTTCTGGGCCCCTCAGTTTAGGAAGGATGTTGACTTGCTGGAACGTGTCCAGAGAAGGGCAACAAAGCTGGTGAGGGGTTTGGAACACAAGCCCTATGAGGAAAGGCTGAGGGAGCTGGGGTTGCTTAGCCTGGAGAAGAGGAGACTCAGGGGTGACCTTATTGCTCTCTACAACTACCTGAAGGGAGGTTGTAGCCAGGCAGAAGTTGGTCTCTTCTCCCAGGCATCCAGCACCAGAACAAGAGGACACAGTCTCAGGCTGCGCCAGGGCAGGTTTAGGCTGGATGTTAGGAAGAAGTTCTACACGGAGAGAGTGATTGCCCATTGGAATCGGCTACCCGTGGAGGTGGTGGAGTCACCTTCACAGGAGGTGTTCAGGAGAAGACTTGATGGGGTGCTTGGCTGTATGGTCTAGTTGTTGGGTGGGTTGGATTGTTTGATGGGTTGGACGCGATGATCTTGAAGGTCTCTTCCAACCTGGTGTATTGTATTGTATTGTATTGTATTGTATTGTATATATTCTTCACTGATCTAAAGGGAAACCTGTTCTAATCAAATGCTGTAAACGTTCCCAGTAGTCACCAAGGAGAATATTAAATATTACTATAAGTATTTGAAGATCCTCATTTTAGCTCATATTTAAGAATTTAAAAGGCTTGGACAGAATTTCCCTGTACATGTAAGGTTATTAAGTGACAAAGGAGGGCAGTTCCTGGGTGAAACTGCTGTTGAAATGAATTAAAAGAAGACTAAGGGAAGTGTGAGGGGGTTGGCCTGACGTTAATTTTAGGTTAAATAATGGAATGGAGCTGTGTTGAAAAGTTTTGCAGGAGTGTAACATAATCAGTGATAATTATTTTATGGAAAGATATGAGAGGTTTTTATTTCTGTTCTTGTAATTGTGTTTTCAATCTGGATTATTATAAAAACAATTGATGTTCAGTTTCCACAAAACTCTTCACTGCCACGCCTGGAATATTGTGCCCAGTTCTGAGCCTCTCAGTTCAAGAAGACCTGAGGAAAGGAGGAGTCCAGCACAGAGCCACAAAGATACTGAAGGCAATGGAACATCTTGTTGAGGACAGGCTGAGGGAGCCAGGGCTCTGTAGCTTGGAGAGGGAAGCCTGAGGGATGCCCTCGTTCATGCTGATAAAGCTGTGCAGGGCATTGTCAGGAGGACAGTGCTCTGCTCAGTGCTGTCCAATGGTAGGACGAGGGGCAATGGGTGCAAGCTGGAGCAGAGGAGGTGCCACATGAGCATAAGGAAAAACTTGTTCACTGGGAAGGTGCCAGAGCCTTGGAAGAGGCTTGTGGAGTCTCCTTCTCTGGAGACTTTCAAAACCCACCTGGATGCATTCCTGTGTGACCTGCTCTAGGCGATCCTGCTCTGGCAGGGGTATTGGACTGGATGATCTTTTGAGGTCCCTTCCAACCCCTGAAGTTCTGTGATTATATGCTATTGAATTTTAATTTGCAGTGGTTAAGTCAAAAGCTGTATGTTCAGGATTCTATTTTGTTATTGCATTCACCATTGTTATTTCAGCATAGTTTGCCTCCCACTTTTATTGCTTTTTATGGCTTTCTTTTGCAAAATCACCTCAAAAGGGGATAGTGAAGATTAGGGGTACCTGGAGTTAAAAGAAAGGGGCTAAAACTATACTGCTTTTCAAAGATCTATAGATGGATTACAGATTGATACATCATCTGTGAATCATCCTCATCCAAGCTGAAAGAAGAGTGTCTTGATGTTCTGTTATAGGTAAGCTATGTTCCTAACTTGCCTACCAGTAGTAAGTTATATCAAGTGACCAAAAAGCCACAAATCTTGGAGATATTTTCATTGATAATGAAGAAATAAATTGAGAAGTAATTGAAATCTTCAAAATGGGGAGGTAGCTGAAAAAATAACACCCAAGTGATTGTGAAGGGGTAAGACAAAGGAAGCAGCAGGTGAATCGAGAGAGGTACTGGCTGATATCACATGGAAAAACAGATAAGAGGAGCACTCACTAGACAGGAATAAATGAAAGAGGGCCCTTTCCAATTAGCAGGGATAATTACTGGCAGAAGTGCCCCCTTGCTATTTTGAGAGGGATTTCATCTGTCAGTACTCTGATAATAACTCCTGATAATGGTGGTGATCTTTGAATGTTGAAAATGCTAAATGGTAACTTTGGGGGAAATAACTTCTTCTTTGTTTTGTTTTTCATTTCATTTCATATGGAGCTACCTTTTAGCAGGTGAATTATTACACTGGATAAGTCTTTGCCATAGTTCAGGGCAGTTTGAGGTTTTTCTGCTTCTAGGAGTGTTATGAGTGGTAGAAGCTGAATATGTTTTATCTACAGAGAAAACTACTGTTTAAGTGTAGAACAAGATATTAAGACAATATGTTTTGTGTGTCTCTATTACATGGTTAAGAATTAGGATTATTTAGTGGATTTAATTCTGGTTTGCCAGCTTGTTTATTGACATTTTACATTGGATTTTATTTCCTCAAGTCACAGTTAAGCCAGTGACAAAGCCATCTTTGACATAAGGGAAATTTCTGGCTGTAATGATGTAAAGTCAATTTTATTTTTGGTAATTGGTCAGTATTTCATATTTTTTGATGTTTACTGTAGAACAACTACGGAGCTGAAATCTGTGGTTTCAGATTTGAAACAACCAAGCCATGAGTCTAGCAGAGAGGCACTGAATCTAGTTAAGAGGCATCCCTGCCTGTGGCAGGGAGGTTGGAGTGGATGATCTCTAGGGTCCCTTCCAATCTAAGCCATGCTGTGATTCTATAAGGTTTGATCTAGGTAAACTGTATTTAAGAAATTGACTGAGTATTGCCTTTACAGTGCTCAGGACTAGAAAAGGTTCAACTGTTGTTATTTTTATCTCCTCACCTTGTGGTTCACCTTGCCCTGCTGTTGATCCCATCAGTGAGGCTTTCTGAAGCAATAACTTTGTAATGAGCATATAAACCTTTTTGTCTCTGACTTGGCACATAAGCACTGTGAGCCTCAGTTACAGGAGGCATGTGAGATGTGCATTAAAGTGTAGTTTTTGTCTTACTTGCTAATCCTTTTGTTTGCTGCAGCACAGATGCACATTACAGTTGACTCTCCAACACAGAGTATTCTGTTTCAGAACGTGCTTGCCACGTGAAGTCACTCCGCTGTTGCCTGTGGTAAATCTTGAGGCTCAAACAAAGAATAGCTGTTTTTACAGCATTCCACAATCCATCACAAGTTGCTGTTTACCTGCAGCTTTGTTAATGCTAGGAATATGTCTTGTCTGTGGCACAAAACAAATGAAAACCGGCTTAAAGCAGCTTTAATATGGTCTGCTGTTTACACGGTGTCCTTGTCATCTTATGCAGTGTAATTTCTTTTTTTTTCCTGTGGATGGGCCCCCAGGGGTCCAAACAATAACTCTTACATCAACCCTTTCCTTAACATGCTGCTTTAATTACCTGAGCCCCAAATAAATGCTGTTTGTTTGCTGTGGAGTTATGTTGATCATATTCAAAGTGTATGCGGTATAGAGTCTTAGGTTGCAATGCCTTGTTTCAGTGGGGAAGGAAATATTCTTAGCACTATCTAGATAAAGCTTTAGTTCACTTAGAGCTGGAATGATTTAACTTCTGAGCTGTATAGATCATGAATCAAACCTAAGTGTACTAAAATTTTGCTCCTAAGGGAACTGAAATGTCTGTGGTTAATTTGTCCGTGGACCACTTTCTTGGCTGCTTTTGTAGATTTAAAACATGAAACTGTGCGTAGTAAGGGTAACTCTTGGGAATTTTGTGTCTCTAATATTAAGCTACTATGTGGAAGAAGGTTGTGGTGAGTACCAGTATGTAACAGGCTTTGAAGTGTTGCCTTATTCCTGTTCTTCTTTTTCAGTCTGCTCTGGATGTTATACTTCTGCTGTCAGGCAAAGACCTGGCTCTGAGAATTCATGCCTTGATGTGTGTGCACCTCAAGGCACTTATTGTCTATCAAGGGTATGATGAAGTAGATAAAGGGAGAAAGGGTAAACTTTTGTAGTTATTTACAGGAGACTGAGTGTCCCAGTGGAATAGGGGTTGTGGAAAATGGAACCTAACTATATCATGGGTAGTTTTGTATTTGATCAGCAGGAACTACTTGAAGCACACTTCAAGTGTGCTGTCCAGAAAGAGGACGTGACCTGGCAGTCTTGGAGCAGCCTTGTTTTTTACTGCAGAAAGAGCAACATCAGCTGCTTTCTGGCTACATACTTTAAAAGAGTGAGATTTTTTGTAAACACATCACTTAGGGATGCAGGTTCACCTACCCTGGCTCCTTATCTTGACAGTTGTCATTGTGCTGAGATGAGGAACGCTAATCAAGCAAGTGGTGTGCAGACTGGAGCATACAGTTGCCGTAAAGTGTAGTTAAAGCTTTGTCAGCTGAGTTTGTAAAGAGGGAGCTGAACTGCTAGCTTGGGAACCTCACTCAGTGTGTGAAGAGTATCCTTCTCTGCAGTGTGAGAAAGAACCTGTGTCATGAACTGAATGGCTTCCCTCTGGGAAGGAATGGGAATAGCTCCAAATGGTAGTGAGAAGACTGGAAATGCTCCTCATGTACAATTAACAGAGTGTGTCCTTGTAGGAAATGACCAATATCTGTATTACAGAACTGATGCTTTGTTAATTTGGAAACGTAAAAGAATCCAGCGGTCCTTCGGTGCCCCGAGCAAAGTGGTCTCTTGAATTCAGTACTTCAGTTGTAATGGAAATCTGACAAATCATTCTGATTGCATGAAACTGGGTGTTCTCTGTGTTCTGCATGTCTTCAAGTACTGGGAAAAGTGCTATTTTCTCTATAGTCAGAAGAGAGGAAGAAGAGTCTTATGGAACTAAAGACCCTGAATTTTATGGGCCTTCAACAATAGAGGAAATTAGGGAAACTCAGCCACCTCATTTTAGAATTGATCTTTATGCTTCTCACTGTTCTAAACGGCTAGGTTCTTGTATTTGCTCCAAAAGACAGCAAGGCTTCATATCTCCCTGCTTCTTCATAGTTTCTTTGCTCCATGAGGGCAGCAGACATTCCTTCTCCCAGTTCCTTTGACAGTAAGCTTTGCGATGAAGTTTTGCCTTTGGGAGCTGATTTTTCTTTTCTGTCTTCCCCTAGGAATTTTCCATTTAGAAAAGAACATAATGTTTGGCTCATATTCTCATTGCACAGCGGGTTTGCTTTAGTACTTCTTCCCACAGGAATGGTGCTCAGTAATTCTCTCCAGTCCTATCATTTAACAACATACCAGCTGTCTGCTTTCTTCCATGATCGATGGAGCTCAGCAAGTTCTACACCTGATAGGAGGTTTTATCTATTTCCACGTATTTTCATCCTTTATTTTTTGACAAGCAGTTCACAGGATCACAGGATGTCAGGGGTTGGAAGGCACCCAAAGAGATCATCGAGTCCAGCCCCGCTGCCGGAGCAGGACCATGCAATCTAGCTCAGGTCGTATGGTGCAGCAGCAGCAGCTTGGGGGAACTGCTTACGTGGAGTCTGTTGAGACAGTCAGAGTTCTGCCTTATCCTTCTGGCAATGTGAGTCTTAAATGCCATCCTGCTCAATGGGCTCCTAAGAAGAATCCATGGCATTTTTGCTAACAGTGGAGACAAGCAGTGGATATGGTCCTAAAAGAAGTATGAATATGAGTGAAAGTGGACTTCAAGTGTCTCCCATTTTATTAATGTTAAATTCTGAAATCATTTAAAATGAATATTGGTTTGCTGAGGTTTTTGTTTGTTGTTTCCCTCCCCCAGCAGATGCCAAAGAAAGAGGGTTGCTACTTTCAGAGGATGTAACTGTAGAATTTAGGTCATGTTTCTGAGCTCCACCTACTTGAAAGATCAAAGGGAATTTGTTCTGATATTTTGCCAACTTATTTAGTCATTCCTCTAGACAAAACGTTTATCTGGATTTGGGGTCTGCACTGTGGCTAGAATGTAGGCTGCCCAGATGTGTTTTCCTAACTTTGATGCAATAGAATAAAGCAAACAAAAATACCCTTTTGAATACATCTTGTTGTGACCAGTAATGGTTGAAACTAAGTTAAAGCTATTAGATTTGACTGATCCAGGCCGTGAACTTCAGATGTATTATGTCAGGGGAACAAGACAAGTGTTTAAATTGAGTTTTTGGGGGGAGGAGGGGTTTGAAAGGACAATATTTTCTTATCAGAAAGCCTATCTCAGCCAAAATCAGAGCAAGCATTTGTTACTAATTTAGTGGGGTGTGTTTGAGTGTAGTTATATATTAGTGCTGAAAAATGAGCTCTTTCCTGCTCCACGTAATTGGGGGTACTATTTGGTAATCCAAATACTATGCAGTCGATCTATCCATAAACTTCTTAGACAACAAGGAGGTGTAGAAACATCAGCCAGTGAAAGTTACAAGGTTAATTATCACGTTTCAGACACTGAACTGTACCTGACACTTGCTAAACCCTTTCTTCTGGCAGGCCTGGTGTGGATCTTAGTCTACGCCAGCAAGACTTACAGGCCTCACTCATCTTGTCTCTTCCATTGACTCAGCAGCTGCTGGAATCATAGAATTACCCAGGTTGGAAAAGGACCTCAGAGGGTCATCTAGTCCAACCCCCTCCCACTGCACTCAGCATAGAATCAGAGAATCAATAAGGTTGGAAAAGACCTTGGAGATCATCAAGCCCAACCTATCACCCAGCACCTCATGACTAACTAAACCATGGCTTCAAGTGCCACATCCAATCCTTTTTTGAACACCTCCTCACCTCCAGCCTAAACCTCCCCTGGCACAGCTTGAGACTGTGTCCTCTTGTTCTGGTGCTGGGTGCCTGGGAGAAGAGACCAACCCCCACCTATCTACAACCTCCTTTCAGGTAGTTGTAGAGAGCAAGAAGGTCTCCCTGAGCCTCCTCTTCTCCAGGCTAAACAACCCCAGTTCCCTCAGCCTCTCTTCATAGGGCTCATCAGGGACATCCTCAACTAGATCAGGTCATCCAGAGCCCTGTCGAGCCTGACCTTGAATTTGTCCAGGGATGTGGTCTCTGGGCAACATGTTCCAGTGCTCAAACACCCTCATTGTAAAGAATAAAGCAGAAACGGAGAGAGATGAGATGTTTGCATAAAAAGCTGCAGTATAAACACATTAATCTTATGCATTTGATGGTAGGCTGCTTGACATTTTGTTCCTGCATAGCAAAAGGTGGGTGTCTTCTAGGTGAATTGCCATCTGAATCTTTTGAGTGTGCCTCCAAAAACTGCATGGCAATAACTGTTGGCACAAGAGGTGAATGTTGGATAAAGGAAGATGCATCTCAAGTTTTTAGAGGTTATTTAGTAGTCATGAGGTCTTGGGTGACAGGTTGGACTTGATGATCTTTGAGGTCTTTTCCAACCTTATTGATTCTATGATTCTATTTGCTAGATATTGCTGTGGAGCAGCATTATTGTAGTCTCTGCTGTACTTCATCTACTGAGGAATGCAAGGCTCTCCTTTGAAAGTTCCTGGTTTGGCACCTTCCGTGAGCAATAAATTCTTCACTTTACTAAATGACTCTTTTTGTTTTTACTAGTAAATGCAGGAAAACCTAAGGAACTCCAAGCTCTTCTGAATTCCAAGTGTTGTACAGACTGTGTTTTTGACTGAGTTTCCTAAAGCTGCATTTCGTCACGATGTTCCTTTGTTCTGAAATAGTTATGTCTCTTTCAGAACAGGAAAAAAAAAGGAAGAAATCGTGGGAGACTTGTAATTCAAAGGCAAGGTATTCAAGCAAGGGATTTGCAACCTTTGCACTTTGCCTTCAGAGGCCCATTTAATTTCCAAAAGTATTGGTGTGTGTTCTAAGGGTGAAATGCTATAAAGTGTCTCAAAATAGAAAAACGTTTTAAGAGAGATGTCCTGACATGAGTGTTGTAGTTCAGTTTCAGCTTCTAATTAGCCTGCCATGCATTTCCTTAGGTTGCTATGTTTAGAATTTGTATTCAGAGTGCATTTTAGAATCATAGAATCAATAAGGTTGGCAAAGACCTCGGAGATCATCAAGCCCAACCTATCACCCAGCACCTCATGACTAACTAAACCATGGCTCCAAGTGCCACGTCCAATCCTTTTTTGAACACCTCCAGGGACAGTGATTCCACCACCTCCCTGGGTAGCACATTCCAGTGGCCAATCTCTTCCTGGGAAGACCTTTCTCTTTACCTCCAGCCTAAACCTCCCTGGCACAGCTTGAGACTGTGTCCTCTTGTTCTGGTGCTGGGTGCCTGGGAGAAGAGACCAACCCCCACCTATCTACAACCTCCTTTCAGGTTGTTGTCTCCCCTGAGCCTCCTCTTTTCCAGGCTAAACAGCCCCAGCTTCCTCAGCCTCTCCTCACCGGGCTGTGCTCCAGACCTCTCTGCAGCCTCATTGCCCTTCTCTGGATGTGTTCAAGTATTTCAATATCCTTCTTAAACTGAGGGGCCCAGAGCTGGACACAGTACTCAAGTTGTGACTTAACCAGTGCTGAGTACAGGGGCAAAGTAAGTACATACTGGGAAGCAAGGAAGGATTTATAAATTTATTCTAGGCTTCTAAAACTCCACTCATCACCTGATATCTAACATGCTGCAATTGCTTTTTCTCCACTAAGTGCATGTGAGTGCTGGTCTGTACCAGGCTGAAGTCCTTCCTTTATGGAATCAGTGCAATGGTTCCCACAGGAATTGGCAAATCCTTAGTTTTTACCCATTGAACTTCACTGTACATAAACTGTGTGCAGAAGCAGGATCTCAATGATCTCTGAATCTCGGAAGAAAGCAATTAGAAGAGGAGCTCTGTTAGTCTTTTTTCAAACTGTTAGTTAAGGTTCACAGCTTGTTTGATACACAGCATAGAGCTTCACTGCTTGAAATTTGTGCCTTTGTTGTAAAATGGCTTTGGTCATCACTGCATAACACCATATATTTGGTGCTAGAAGCTGACCTTTCCACCTCTCTGTAGCTAATCATAGAATGGTTTGGGTTGGAAGACACCTCCGAAGGTTGTCTACTCCAACCACCCTGCAGTCAGCAAGGACATCCTTCACTAGAACAGGTTGCCCAGAGCCCTGTTGTGCCTCACCTTACATATCTCCATGGATGTTGCCTCAACCACCTCCCTGGGCACCCTGTTGAAGTGCTCTATCACCGTCATGCTGCAGAACTTGTTCCTCACATCCAATCTAAATCTGCTCTTCTGTCGTTTCTAAACCATTGCCCCTCGTATCCCTACAAACAGGTCTGCAAACAGACCCTCTGCAGCCTTCTTGTAGGCCCCTTTAGGTACTGGAATGCTGCTATTAGGCCTCCCCAGAGCCTTCTCTTCTTCAGGCTGAACAACCCCATATCCCTCAGCCTGTCCTTACAGGATGTATTTTTGTACACATTGCAGCCAGTTCAACCACAGTGTGACACTAAAACTCTGTCTTCAATATTCATTGACTAGCAGAGTCTGTGACATATCTGTGTTATTTAGCACATCCTTAGGCTTAAATGGTGCTTTTGTTTCAAAGGGGCTAACCAAAGGGTTCACTGTAGCTAACTTGCTTCTTGGGCTGGTGTAATTCGTAGCAGATGTTATTTCACTCAGATAAGCTACTAATTTTATAACTCCACTTTTAAATTTGAATGTTTGCTTCTAAATGTATTGGATTGGAAGGGGGCCTGCAAGAAGGCTGCAGACAGGCTGTTTCCAAAAGCCTGTAGGGATAGGATGAGGGGCAATGGTTTGAAATTAGAGAAGAGGAGATTCATGTTGAATGTCAGGAACAAATTCTTTAGCATGAGGGTGCTACAGGATGTAGTTGAGGCCCCATCCCTGGAGATATTCAAGGTGAGGCTCAACAGGGCTCTGGGCAACCTGATCCAGTGGAGGATGACCCTGCTGACTGCAGGGCTGTTGGACTAGATGAGCTTTGGAGATCCTTTCCAACCGAAATCATTCTATGTATTTTGGAATATGGAGGGGATTGATGACAATTGTGTCATGGAAATAACATAGAAGAAAACAAAGCCACAAAACCACACAACGTTGATTGAGGTGCTGGAGTATGTCCAAAGAAGGGCAGTGAAGCTGGTGAAGTGTCTAGAGAACAGATCTTGTGAGGAGCAGCTGAGGGAACTGGGGTTGTTTAGCCTGGAGAAAAGGAGGCTCAGGGGGACCTTGTCACTCTCTACACCTACCAGAAAGGAGGTTGTGGCCAGGTGAGGCTTAGTCTCTTTCCCCAAGTAATAAGGGACAGGAGAAGAGGAACTAGGCTGAAGTTGCATCAGAAGAGGTTTAGATTGGTTATTGGGCAAAATTTTCTCCATTGAAAGGATTGCAAAGCCCCAGGGCTTTGCTGCCTGGTGGAGTCACCATCCCTGGAAGGATTTCAAAGACACGTAAATGTGATGCTGAGGGACATGGTTTAGTGCTGCTCTGGCAGTGCTGGGCAGCAGTTGGACTTTATCTTCCTAAAGGTTTTTTTTAACTTAAATGATTCCATGATCCTAACTTCCTTTGCAACATTGAGCATTTCCTTAGTGGTTTAGTGCTGAACTTGGTAGAGCAGGGTTCGTGGTTGGACCCGAAGATCTCAAGGGTCTTTTCCAACCTGAATGATTCTATGAGCCTATGGATCTGGCTGTTCTTAGTTTCCCGACACAGGGGTTGCTATAGTAATTACAAATCCCTGAAGGGAGGTTGTAGCCAGGTGGGGGTTGGTCTCTTCTCCCAGAGAACCAGCACCAGAACAAGAGGACATAGTCTCAAGCTGTGCCAGGGGAGGTTTAGGCTGGATATTGGGAAGAAGTTCTTCATAGAAAGAGTGATTTGCCATTGGAATGTGCTGCCCAGGGAGGTGATGGACTCACCATCACTGGAGGTGTTTAAAAAGAGACTGGATGGGACACTTAGTGCCATGGTTTAGTTGATTAGATGGTGTTGGGTGATAGGTTGGAGTTGATGATCTCGAAGGTCTTTTCTAACCTGGTTAATTTTGTATTCTGTACTCGTGATGATAATAATTTAGTGTTCAAGTGAGGCAGTAAAAATTCAGGAGGTAGCTGGGTGCATCCAGATCAAATATGGCTTGTCATGGTGCAATGTCTTTTATCTCTGCTGCCTTTTCAGATTGAGGTGATGTTGAGCTTCACTTGAAAGCCAAGCCTTTGGCAGTTAGTGAATCGATGCTTTGTCATCCTGGCAGACCTGTGCCACAGCTTGAAAAGCCGCGGTCATGGTCCACACTAGCCCAGGCATTCTTTTAAGGGTCAGATAATTGTGGCCTGAGGTACTTAATCCCAGTGTGTGCTCTCACATCCCCATGGCAGTGCTGTGGGAACAGCAGTGTTTGCAAGGGCTCCCTCGTGGTAACGACAGAGTTATTCTTTCTGGGGACGGAGGCCTTGATAAAGATCGCGCTCTGACATGGATATCTCTGCCCGCATTCCATCCAGCTTCAGTCACCTGTCAGAGGCTGTGTGCACAATGCTTGCTGAGTGAGATGGCCTGCACAGGGAATCAGGCTGCTAATCACTGTTGTGTTACTTTGGAAACTGCTTTGAAAATTGCCTGTGGAAATAAAAATGGTAATAAAAAGTTCACTCTCAGAAGAAGGGATAGGCAGGGCTTAGGTTATTGAATGGATCGTGTCGCTTAGGTTGTCTTACCTGGTTTGCTTTTTTGCCTCGCTGGTTTCTTGGCTTTTGGTGCATGCCTTGTGTGTGATGTAAACCAATGGGGTCATAAGGGGGGAAAAAATAGGTTTTTAAATGCTTCCATGTTGTGTGTGAATCGGAATATGCGATGGAGGCTCCTTAAAACAATGAAAAGTATTCTGCTGGATCTTGCTTGGTGTCTGAGTTGCATTTCCTTCTCAAAAATGAGTGAATGTGTGGAAGGGTGAAAGAGAGTTGTAGCAAATGTCCTGTCATGATAGCAGGGGGAAACAGTAACTAGCATTTCTCAGCTCTGTTGTTGTTGTTGTTGTTTGGTTTTTTCTTCATTCTACTTTACAGGCATTGAAATTCAGCTGTTGAAAGGGTTTGGAACAGTTAACTGCCTCATTCCAAAGGAATGATTGCCAGAAGAGACCTTTGTGCTTGTGATCTCCAGTTTTGCTTGTTTAACTGTGTCCAGAGTGGGTCTTTTCAAACCAGGCATAAAGGCTTTGATTATGGATTAATTTATTGTGGAGTACATCATTAGTCTTGATAATTCATCATCCCTGTGTCTGTTTCAGAACAATTGCATTTCTGACGTTATTTTGAACATTTTAACACATTTTGCATGGGAGACTCGCTCCCGAGTGCCATGGCTGAAGTGTGAAGAGGCAGAAAAAAGTCGCAAAATGAAGGTACTTGAAATATGCCACAAGCTGAACTCAGTATGATGGAACTAGATGAGAATAAGAGTAGCTGGCTCAGGTTTCAGCAGGGGTGGACAGTTGTGTTTTTCTTGGCTGTTTTGAGAACAAAAAGCAAATATCAGTCCCATTTCCCGTTCTCCATGTTAGAATGTGGCATAAACCCCCACGAGTGCCTTCAGTGATAAGACTCCAAAAAATGTGCTACCAACTCAACAGAAAATGCCTTGGCTCTTCATACTCATTTCTTGCCCTTTCCCAACACTTTCTCCCAATTCCTAGCCAGCTAATAAGGAGACATTTTGTATTTCTGGAATTGTATTTCTATTGTAACGTTTTGGGGGTGAGTGATGGTCCTCAGATACTGCTGGAGTTCTGCACACTGGCCACAGCAGCCCCATGCAGTGCTACAGGCTGGGGTCAGAGTGGCTGGAAAGCGGCCAGGCAGAGAGGGACCTGGGGGTACTGGTTGATGGTAGGCTGAACATGAGCCTGCAGTGTGCCCAGGCAGCCAAGAGGGCCAATGGCATCCTGGCCTGCATCAGGAACAGTGTGGCCAGCAGGAGCAGGGAAGTCATTCTGCCCCTGTACACTGCACTGGTTAGGCCACACCTTGAGTCCAGAACAAGAGGACACAGTCTCAGGCTACGCCAGGGCAGGTTTAGGCTGGATGTTAGGAAGAAGTTCTATACAGAGAGAGTGATTGCCCATTGGAATGGGCTGCCCGGGGAGGTGGTGGAGTCACCATTGTTGGAGGTGTTTAGGAGGAGGCTTGATGGGGTGCTTGGTGCCATGATCTAGTTGTTTAGGTGGGTTGGATTGGTTGATGGGTTGGACACGATGATCTTGAAGGTCTCTTCCAAGCTGGTGTATTGTATTGTATTAAAATAATCTTGAAGAGTTAATAACAGAGAAATCTGCTTTGCTTTCAAAACTTGAATCACCATGAGTTTACAATTTTCAAATGCTTGGCATTTTATAAGGGCTACTTAGGAATGAAAGGGCTGAGCTGAGATCCTGTGATTCTACTATTCTATGAGAGTATCTCTGAAGAAAGAGCCTCGGGTGCCTTGATTGATGAGAAGCTCACTGTGAGCAGGCAGTGCCCTCATGCAGCCCAGCAGGCAATGGTGTGCTGGGCTGCATCCAGAGGATTGTGGCCAGCAGGGAAAAGAGAGGGAATTCTGCCCCTTAACTTTGCTCTGCTGAGACCCCACCTCAAATGCTGCATCTAGTTCCGGTGTCCCCAGCATAAGAAAGACACAGAGCTGTGAGTCCAGATGATGGCCACAAAGATGATCCAAGGGCTGGAGCAGCTCTGCTGTGAGGATAGGCTGAGGGAGCTGGAGGTGTTCAGCCTAGAGAAGGCCTTGAGCAGCCCAGTCTAATGGAAAGGTGTCCTTGCCCATGGTGGGGAAGTTGGCATAGATGCTGTCTAAGGTCTCTTCCAACATAAGCCATTCTGTGAAATAAGCCTGGAGACAAATGTTTTTGATTGAATACTTAAGGCTGAAGACATGAAAAATGCTTTGTGCTTGGAGATGGTTGCACTCAAAATCTGCTAATAGTATTGAGGGGTGACATTTTCATGATGATTAAAGTGCTTCTGGATTTCAGCTCTAGCATTGCAAGTCTGAGTATTGAATTTAGTAAAAGTCTCAAATGGCCTTAACTTGGGGAAGAGTTAGTTCTTTCTCTTCTGTTTACAACATACTTTAATTTATAACTTAACTGGCTTGTACTTTGTGTGTTGGAACAGAGAAAGAATTTGCTCAGAAAAATTTAAACAAAAGCTATAAATGAACAGCAAGTTTTGGTCAGTTGTGAAAATATGTACTCAGTACTGTACCATTTCTTGCATCAGCCACTGTGCTTTCTTCCATTGCTTTTAGAAAGCCTGGCAAACTTGTTTTTCATTTTCTCTGAAAGCTTTGTGATAGTAAAGAAGGAGAAAAAGAATTAAATCTGCAATAATAGCCCTTATGGAATAGGAAAGGAGTTTTTGCTTGGGGGCTCCCAGCTGGTGTAAAATCTGTGCATTAAAGCTGCACTTAGGACTGCCAGTTGCAGTGCGTTTTTCCACCTACCCTGTGAAAACATGAGATGAGGAGAGACTTACCTTTGTTTATTTATTTATTATATATCTGTGTAGAAAGATGATAAAATCTTAACTAAGAGCAGATTGAACAGCTACTGTGAGAACTGAATCTGTAGTTGGGAACCTGTGGAGAAACCATGACTGAAACTAGGGTCTCAGTTTGCCAAGGGTGTGGATTCTTTATTTCCTTCAGTTATTGTAAAATACTTTAGAGGTAATGTCCAGGTGAAAATAAGATAACTTTAAAAGGTGGATGTCATGGTTTTAGGACTCATTCATCTTCATTCATCTGCAGGTGTTGGACTGAAGAACCCCAGAATGCTTCTGAATTTGGTACCTGATGTCCTCTGAGATGTTTAGATTAATTTTCCTCTGTGAAGAAAGTTTGCTTCCCCCTTATTATTTGATGTGGAACCATGCATTGTCAAAGCTATCTTTAGTCTCTTCCAGCTGCTTGCTGTGTTGCTTTCAGTTCTCAGCATATCTCAAAGGATTTTGGCAGCCTTTTTTCATCTGTCTGTGATACAGGCTGTTCGAAAACTGCATCTGCATGTGCCTGCATTATTGTAATTAGTATTGTGTTATCCTGGGGAGTCTAGATCTCAGGAAGCTATAGTAGGTCACTTCTTCATCTGTTAATAGAATTAGTGCTTGGAAATGTGTTTATTTTTCCCCCTCTTTGTGGTTTTTTTCTTTCTTTTCTTTTCTGCCAGTGTAAATGAGAATTTAAATACATGCAGTCATGTAAAGATTTTATTGCTGGATTCAGTGCCTGCAACACTCCACGGGTGCACCTGCCCTTTAGGAACTTATTCCTGTCACTGGCAGAATATTTGTCTTCTGTTATTGTTCTTCTAGAACTGTAAAATTTCATAGCAATGGCAAACCTTAGCAGCTGTACTTTTGGTGAAGTTTGATGAAGCTTCCTCCCCCCGATGGCTTTTAGGCTTTGCATATTGGAATCATAGAATCAATAAGGTTGGAAAAGACCTCAGAGATCATCAACTCCAACCTATCCCCCAACACCTCATGACTAACTAAACCATGGCTCCAAGTGCCATATACAATCCTTTTTTGAACACCTCCAGGGATGGTGACTCCACCACCTCCCTGGGCAGCACATCCCAATGGCCAATCTCTCTTTCTGGGAAGAATTTCTTCCTAACATCCAGCCTAAACTTCCCCTGGAGGTGTTCAAGAGGGGATTGGATGTGGCGCTTGAATCCATGGTTTAGTTAGTCATGAGGTGTTGGGTGATAGGTTGATGATCTCTGAGGTCTTTTCCAACCTTATTGATTCTATGAGTCTATATTTTTCTTCCTGTAATTCTCAGATGAATATTGTACAGGAAAGTTGATTAGATGCTTGAAGGCCCCTGTCAGAATGAGGAGAACTTGCCTGCTTTTTTTGCTTGTCTGCTCAGAAAGATGGAGCTCTTACAGTGCATGCAATGACTGGTTGCAGTGGTCAGCTGTTGGGTGTTATGTAGTGTTTTGTTTATCACGTAGCTGCATCACCTTAATTTCCTGTATTCTGTGCTCACAGTCTGTGGAAGGTAGCCCTGTTGCTGGACAGATGCTAGGTGTCAGGTTGGTGGCAGTCATACCATGTGTAAGTGAGGGGGCAGCCTTTCACTGAACAGTGCAGTGTCGGGCAGGTCTGGTCCCCTGGCAGAGGGACGAGGGTGGAGCTCATCTTTAGCTAATCAGCTGGGCTCACTGCTTACTGCAGCATAGCCTTGCAAAAGCTGAGCTGCACCACTGCTAGCTCTTTGGGGTTCCTCCAGGTGGAGTTTCACAGAAGGAAATGGTCAGAGTAGAAAAGCAGGTGTTCAAGAGGGGATTGGACATGGCACTTGGTGCCATGGCCTAGTCATGGGGTCTGTGGTGACAGGTTAGACTCGATGATCTTCGAGGTCTCTTCCAACCTTAGTGATACTGTGATTCTGTGAAAAGCACCCATCACTCTGCTGATGAAAAGGAACTGCTCTATGGATTTCCAGCTGGTGCAGAGCATGGGGCATGAAGAACATCAGGGCTTTGGCCTAAGCAAGCTGAAAGTGGGCAGGGCTACATCAAGTGGCATGTCTGGTACTGTTACTGTCCTCTACCCAAAGTGTCTTGGGTTGTTTTTCACTCTTTGGGATTAATTTCTGGCTTCTCCTTCCCATGATTTAGCAGAACTCGTTTGTTTTGTTCCTTGGCCCTGATTCCCGCAGCGTTTGGACTCCTCAGTGTCCTGTGGGCTTTCTCTTGGATTTGGGAACGCTAACATTTGACAATCTCAAACAAAAGCTATCAACACTTTTTGTTTGAAATGTTTCATATTTATAGTTCCCTAAACCTCTGTTTTCTTTATCTTCCCAGTCACATGGGAGCTTGGAGGGAACACACACACACACACACACACACACACACACACACACACACACACACACACGTCTGATGCCAGTGTTGCAGATTAAAAATAGTTTTTCTCCAGCAAACGCTAACAGCTGGCTGGCCTCGTTTCCCAGCTGAAGATGCATGGTACAGTGCTTTCGTTTTCCTGCTGCTGCCAAATGTTAATGGCTCCAGCTCTGCAAGTTTTACTTCGTGAATTCTGTTGTAATGCTAATTACACTTGAACTGCAATTCGGTGTGGCTTTCCCCTGCTCCACTCAAGCACCTATTACCCACTTAACAAACACAAGTGATTGAGGGAGCTGCTTTGTGTCGATTTAAGTGACAAGACAGTCAGCGCTGCAGTAAGCCAAGTATTACTGGGGCAAGGTGAAGATGTAGAGAGAAGTGAGTTGTGCTCCCCCAGGATAAACTCCTAACCTTTGTTCCCATCTTTTAGTTGAAGTATTTCAGTGGGGAAATCTCTTGTGGTCTTAGTGAAATGATAGCAACTGTGTATTGAAACTGCTGTCAGCTTCACTTTTCACTGGTGATGGGAAATATCCAAATGTTGTGTTTCAGGAAATGTGGCATTTTTAACAGTATTTTTCAAAATACCAATGTTTGTAATGCTGTGAGTGGGCAAGATTGTATACAGTGACAAGTGACCTGCTGAACTGGGTAGAATACAGTAGAATAGCTCTTCTGCTTTTCCCTGTCTTGAAGGACTCGGCAAAACTGTCTTCCCCTCTTAAAAGTGAAACTGCTGTTGTGTTATTTGTTCTGATGTGTGGCAGTTAAAGTGATCCTGTCTGAAAATACATAGGCTCATAGAATCGTTCAGGTTGGAAAAGACCCTTGAGATGATCAGCTCCCACCATTAACCCTGCTCTACCAAGTTCACCGCTAGACCATATGCCTAAGGGCCACATCTAAACGACCTTTGAACATCTCCAGGGAGGGTGACTCCACCACCTCCCCAGGCAGCTTGCTCTGATGCTTGACCACTCTTGCAGTGAAAAAATGTTTCCTAATGTCTAGCCTGCAGCTCCCCTGGTGCAGCTTGAGGCTGTTCCCTCTTGTTCTATCACTTAATTACCTGTGACAAGAGACCAGCACCTACCTGTCTATATTGTCCTTTCAAGTAGTTGTAGAGGGTAATAAGGTCTCCCCTCAGCCTCAAACTAAACAGCCCCAGTGTGATCCATAGTGTTTACATTTTGGCATAAAAGCTGAAGCAACTGGTGTGAAACCTGGAGAGACCTGAGAGTTTATAACATAACAGATGGCACTTGTGTTCATCTGGAAACAATTAGGTACTGCATTTTTAATGGCATAAAATCAATGCGTTTTTGATCAGTACAGTAGGCTTGCTGAGCATACAGGGATTAATGTCTTGTGTGGTATGAACCTGTAAGTTAGTTTGTTATGTATGAAGTGATGTGATGGGGATCAATTTCAGGAATGCCTTAAGAGCATGCTCTAAATGGGATCCTTTCTGCACTGATGCTCCTAGATTAATCCTGCTGCCACCTGGGCATGAAGTGTTCCTGGGCACGCAGAAGAAGAGCCTAGGTAAATGGTTACTCCTTTAGTACCCTGTGGTTTGTGTTTATGGAAAACAGAATCCGTCAGGCTCCTCTGAAGCAAAACAAGAGTGTGCCAGAGTTAATTTGGGCGTTGAGTGTTCACAGAGGGTAAGATTATACTTAACAGATGTTTGTAATTTTTGCAGGTAATAGCTCTAGCAGATGCAGCAGAAGCAAACCAAGCCAACATGTTCCAGGCATTCACAAAGTTGAAAAGTGCCACCCATCTGGTGATTATGCTGCTTAGCCTGTGGCAGAAGCTCAGCGCAGACCAAGTCGCTATTCTGGAAGCTACGTTTTTGCCATTAGCAGAAGACACACAAGAGCTGGTAAGAATCTTGAACAGCTCCTGGAAGCAGACATTGACAACAGGCCTTCAGGCATTTAAGTTTACGTGTTTCTCCATCTGCTTTGTCTTTGAAGTGATTTAGTAGCGTTATTAAGTAGGTGTTTGATGCAAGTTACTTTGTCTTCACAGACAAGTGGGAAAGTAGGAGGAGATTAGAGAATATTTCATTAAAGGACATAGCTCGAAACAGTTAGTTTCCACTTAATCACAGAATCACCAAGGTTGGAAGAGACCTCGAAGATCATCAAGTCCAACCTGTCACCACAGACCTCGTGACTAAACCATGGCACCAAGTGCCATGTCCAGTCCCCTCTTGAACACCTCCAGTGGTGGTGACTCCACCACCTCCCTGGGCAGCACATTCCAAGCAGGAGAGCTTGGAACTCACATGAGTTTAGCTGGTTTTAGCTTCTGTCCAGTTTTCAGCAGAAACAGAACAGCCCAATCAGTTTGGAGACTCTAGTGTAACTTCTCTATAATCGACATACATGTGAGCTCACGTGCACGCGTTCCAATAGCACCACAAAATAAAGACATCTACGCAGAGGAGCTGAGTTAATCTAATAAACTTTAGGATCAATCTCCAGTTAATTTCAAGTCCAGCCTTCTTCCTTGATTCAGAATGAAGTACTGAAAGATAGCATGCCACAGTTAGGAGAGAAATAAACTGACTTCAGTATGTACAACGAATTCGGATTTTGGTACGTACTCAGAATACTTAGAATAGTTTGTGGCCCTTAAGAAAGCTTGTGCTGGGTTCCAAGTGAATCTAAGATCATCTGCAATCCCTGCCCAGGCAGAGGGGGAAAGTGTTTTGGCATTTTGCGTGATACTGACCCACAGCAAGCAAAGCAAAAGAGTTTTGTTGAGATTTATTTTGGATTTTGTCCTCGTTCAGACTTGGAAAGTCAAGCTGCACAAGTGAGTGTGCATTCCCTTGAACAGAATTGAAAGGCATTTCATACTGATCTTAGGAAAACCTAAACAACCACTTTTTTTTTTTTTTTACTTCTTCCATGACGTGCTTTTATTTTGCCATCAGGAATTGCACTGCTTTCACCTGTATTGAGAAAACATGGTGAAATCTGTAGTATGTCCTGTATTACAGGATAGAACTATAGTATCTATCTGGATTGTATCCCTGGAAAGGGAGCTGGACAGGCTGGATCCCTGGGAAAAGGTCAACTGTATGAGATACAACAAAGCCAAGTGCTGAGTCCTGCACTTGGGTCACAACCCCATGCCTTGCTCCAGGCTTGGGGCAGAGTTGCTGGAAACTGCCCAGCAGAAAAGGACCTGGGGGTGTTGTTTGGTAGCTGGCTGACTGTGATCCAGTGTGTGCCCAGGTGGCCTGAGGGTCACCAGCGTTCTGGCCTGGATTAGAAATGGTGTGGCCAGCAGGATATTGGGAATATTGGGAAAGGTTTCTTTGCTGCAGGAGCGGTCAGGCGTTGGAACAGGCTGCGAGGGGAAGTGGTGGAGTCACCATCCCTAGAGGTTTTCAGGAAGTGTGAGGATGTGGCATTTTGGGACGTGGTTTGATGGCCATGGCAGTGTTGGGTTGACAGATGGACAGATGGCCTCCATGATCTTAGAGGTCTTTTGCAGCTGAAACCATTCTGTGGTTCTGATGTAGTAGTTAAGGATATTCCACGTTAAAGATCTCACGTAAGCACTGTAAGGGTGTACATCCCGCGGTGCAGCAGGGTGAAACATGTCAACCAGCAATAACCAGAGGTGGAAATGGAAAGAAAACCTTTACAAAATCCCAAAATGGGTTTGAAGTTGTCATGGTACCAGTGAAATCTGAATTCAGTTGAAGGAGGAGCTGAGGCAGGGAAGTGGGGCATGTTCCGACATACCGAGGATGTTTACAGCCTGAAGTGGCGTCCAGGTTTCCTTGCAAGCAGTCGAGTAGAATGCTGGTGAAAGAAAGTGGCCTGAAGAATTTTTATGCCACTCTTCAAACAATTCTGCACAATGGCTTGGATTTTCACTGGGAGGAAATGTGTTAGAAGACAGTTTGGGTGCAGTCTGCATCTCCAGAACGTTTTATTCCTGTTTTTAATGGAAGGGAAATGTTTAGAGTATCCTGCTACCATAAAAAGAAATGCTTCTCTGACCATAACATCAACATTGCTCTCCTCCTTGCCATTCCGTTTCAAACACACTGCATCTTGTTTTCTAGACCTGGCACTCGTTTCAGTGAGCTATTTAGCAGCAGCAGTGTTTTGTGCTCCCATTGTCAGCAATTCTTTTTCTCAGCCTGCCAAATGATTTCTGTTGCTGCCAGCTTTTGGCCTCAGAACACGTGAAGCTTGGTGTGTTTCTCTTCTGCAAAGATGCAATGGAAGTAGTGTGGCAAGCTTCCACATATTCTGGGAATGGCAGGTATTTTGCATCATTTTAAAGGGTTGCTTTTGATGAATATTGGAAACAGGAGGGCATTCCCCTGTGCCAGTGATTCTTTCAAGAATCCTGGGCAGTCTTAGAAGTATAACACCAATAATTGAATGAATACAGAACACAGAAATTAACCAGGTTGGAAAAGACCTTCGAGATCATTGAGTCCAACCTATCACCCAACACCATCTGATCAACTCAACCATGGCTCCCAGTGCCTCATCCAGGCTCTTTTTAAACGCTTCCAGTGATGGTGACTCCACCACCTCCCTGGGCAGCACATTCCAATGGCCAATCTCTCTTGCTGGGAAGAATTTCTTCCTCACCTCCAGCCTAACCCTCCCCTGGCACAGCTTGAGACTGTGTCCTCTTATTCTGGTGCTGGTTGCCTGGGAGAAGAGACCAACCCCCACCTGGCTACAACCTCCCTTCAGGGAGTGGTAGAGAGCAAGAAGGTCTCCCCTGAGCCTCCTCTTCTGCAGGCTAAGCAACCCCAGCTCCCTCAGCCTCTCCTCACAGGGCTGTGCTCCAGACCCCTCCCCAGCTTTGTTGCCCTTCTCTGGACACCTTCCAGCAAGTCAACATCTTTCCTAAACTGAGGGGCCCAGAACTCGACACAGGACTCAAGGTGTGGCCTAACCAGTGCTGAGCACAGGGCAGAATGTCTTCCCTGCTCCTGCTGGCCACACTGTTCCTGATACAGGCCAGAATGCCATTGGCCTTCTTGTCCACCTGGGCACACTGCAGGCTCATGTTCAGCTGCTGTCAACCAGTACCCCCAGGTCCCTTTCTGCCTGGCTGCTTTCCATCCACTCTGACCCCAGCCTGTAGCGCTGCCTGGGGTTGTTGTGGCCAATGTGTAGAGCCCAGCACTCAAGTTTCTGCTTTGGACAAGTGGGATGAATGTTCTCATCCTTCTGCTAATAAAATCATCAAGAAAGTGATGCCAAAAGTGAATAAAAATTAATCTTCCTCACACAGAAGGCAGGTGAAGTTTTGCCCAATGTACTTTGTTCCTGTGAAACTGAAATTTAACCCATATTCCAAATACTGAAGTATATGTTGTTAGTATTTGAGGGCACAGCCTTACACCTCCAGGCTAACTATATATTGAAATGGATGCTGGTTTTGCTGTCTGTTGAAATATGTGGTGGAAAACTGTGACAGAGTGCTTTTGGAAACAAAAAGGATCCGTGACTGCATTAATATTAAAGATGTATCCAAGATTTTATTAGGCAGTTCACTTTTTTGTAATGAGAATTGCTGGCTGTCTGGAAGACTAGCATATTTGTTATTAGCTTACAGCAGGGGCTGGCAGCTGTTTGAAGTACTTCTGAAGTACTGTGAAGTCTGAAAGATGTAACAAACAAACAAACAAACCCCCCCCCCCCCAAATCAATGTAAGTGTAAAAAAACCCAAAACAACAAGAAACCAAAACCACCACAGCAAAACCCCACCCCAAACCCCAAAATGAAACCAACCAAACCCCCTCCCCCCAACAAAAAGCCCCAAACCCAATCCAATCCAAACCCCAAAACACTCAAAGCCAAACCAAGCCAGGGGATGATTTTCAGTGATCATACTTCACCACGCTGAGTTATCTGGATGGAAAAAGCTGGCTTTGAAAAAGGCTGGCTTTGTGCTAAAGCATATGTTTACAACAGGAAATCCTTTTGGGAAAGGAGGGAATTTGTCCAGGCTAATGTGAAGGGTTCAAAGGGCTGGTGCTACACGGGGTAGTTTTGCTAGAATGGTTGCATGGCGTCTGGATTGACTGCTGGCTCCTATGTCTGATAATTAGGCTATTAATGCTTTCTTTGTTTAGGGTATTACAAAAGGGAATAATGTCTGTCAATACTAACATTCTGACTTCAAGACTGATGGAGGGTCCTTGGCAGTAGAGCCATCAAGAGGAGCTTTACTGAAGAATAAATATTTTCATAGTTCCCATAATGTTAGCAAATAATGACATGCAGGTGCTTCCTTGCTCAGAATCATCCCTTTGTTGTTGTAGTAGTCGCATTTATGGTGCTAGAGTTAAGAGTAACAGCTCTTAAGTGGCATTGAGGAAGTATATTTTCATCTCCTTTCATGTCTGGAGTTGTACCAACCGAATAAATGTCTGTATTTGATTTTAATTTCTTACTGGAGTTGTAATTGGGAAGAGAGAGAAAAAATAAATGGCTGGGAGTGAAATGTGTTATTTGTAAGTGACTCCATGATCTAGTGTCATTAACTTAAGTTACTGACTATAAATTCACTACTGCACAGTGTTGATTAGATAAAGTAGAAAAATACACTTTAAGGCAGTGATGAAAAAGAGGTGGTGTCAGAAGAGAATAATTAAGTGCCTAGTGAGAGGCATAGGGGCTACTATCAGAAGTGTCTGTGCTTTCTGTAAGTGATCATCTGAATGTAAATCACCCGAGCAAAGGAAAAAAAAGATCAGGGGGGGAAAAAAGAGATCACTTGGGAAAGTCTAGAGAGCCTGCTGGGTTTTATGCATGAGAGCAGATGGGGGGGGGGTTGCTGTAGAGTTCTCCAGGAAAGTGAAAAATACCCTTTTGTGACAAGAATGCTTTAGCCAGTGAAAGTTCTCAGTTGCTTCTGTAATTCCAGGAGGCCTAATCCTGTCAAGACTAACAGGAGGCAATTTGGTTTTCTGAATTTTACCATTAATTTTTAGTAGTTTGAAGCTTGAGCTAATAAATACATCATTGGCCACAGTCATATGTGAGCTCTGATTCTTAGAATTCGTTGGAAATTTTCACCTTTCACAAATTCTTATAGTTACTGAGAACAGAATCCAGTTTAGGCCTTTATCACAGTAAAATACATCTGGAATTAGTCATCATTATCCTCCCTCCTCTTCTTTTTAGAAACCAGTTGGATGATACAACTGAAAACATGTTTTAGAGGGAAAAACACATGCAGTTTGCTGCCTTTTTTCCTGTTGGGAGAAAGTACTTCAAGCTTTGCTATTTTATAGTTGTTTGGGGTTTTTTTTTCCTCCTTTCTTTTCCTTTTTCCCATTTGAATCAATGCCATGCAACAGAACCATTCAGGAAGACTTTTTTGGTACAGTCAAGCATCTAAGTTCAGTAGAGGTTGAATAAAACACGTAGTGGGCTTTGAACTTTTAACCACTAAATCAGAAGTAAAGAACTTCAAGCTTTTCCTGGCGAACCCCAGCATCTTTCAGTAAGGAAAGGTCTGCCTCGGTGTGAAGTTTAGTTTTGGTTTGGAGCGACATAAAGTGGTCAAATGAGGGAAGAAATGAAGGTGAAGGAATGAGATTCCCCCTCCTCCCTGGGCAGGGAAGCTCCAGTATGAGGTAAAGAGGTTAAAAGTGGAGTAGCGATGCCTGGATCCTGTCAGTGTCTTTTGCTCAGGCATCTCTATGTGACCCAGCTGGAGAATAAGAGGGGAGCTTGCCTCAGGTACCAGCCTGTGCTTTTTATCTTTTGCTATGGAAGCTGCACTGTCATGCTCAGCACTCTGCTCATTGTCCTCCCCTGGGCACTTTGAGAGACCAGAAATCCCACCGTTTGGAGCAACAGATCTGAGTTTCAAGTTAGTGCTCACCAAGACCTAAAGGACTATGAGGATTTAAACAGGAAACAAATTGTGACCTTTATCAGGGCTAAAATATCTGAGCAGGGCTGGTTCTACATTACACAGCTTCTGGAAACGTTAACTCACTTGTCAGGCTTTCGTAGTATCTAATATTAGTAACCTAGTAAAGCTTATTGTAGGGAGAGAATGAAAGCTCCTCCCCAGGCGTGTCGCTGATATGACAAGAAACTATGGGCTGAGATGCAGTAGAGATGTCTCAAGAAGCAGCTTGTTGTAGTGTATGTTATCTCTACCTTTTCCTCCAGATCAGCAATGACAAGGTCTGATTCCTCTTCCTTGTATCAGAAATGATCTTGCTGAACTTCACTGACATTATGGACCTCGTGCATGGCAGACCTACTGCTGAGTGTACAGCATTCTGCAGCAAGATCACAGGATCGTAGCATGGTTTGGGTAGGAAGCGACCTCCAAAGGCCATCCCGTCCTACCCCCTCTCCAGTATGCAGGGACATCCTCCACTAGTCAGGTTGCCCAGAGCCCTGTCAAGCCTCCCCTTGACTATGTCCAAGGATGGGGCCTCAGATACCTCCTTGGGCAACTTGTTCCAGTGTTTTACTACCCTCAAGGTAAAGAACTTGTTCCTAACATCCAATCTAAATCTGCTCTTCTCTAATTTCAAACCATTGCCCCTTGTCCTATCCCTGCAGGCCTTTGCAGTCTCTCTCCTTCCTTCTTGTAGCCCCCTTCAGGTACTGGAAGGCTGTTCTTAGGTCTCCTTGGAGCCTTTTCTTCTCCAGGCTGAACACCCCCAGCTGCCTCAGCCTGTCCTCCTAGCAGAGGTGTTCCAGCCCCCTGATCATTTTTGTGACCCTCCTCTTGACCTGCTCCAGCAGGTCCATGTCCTTCCTGTCTTGAGGGTTCCAGCCCTGGCTGCAGTACTCCAGGTGAAGTCTCACCAGAGCAAAGTGGCAGAATCAGGACTCCTGATGTGTTTGCATGCTTGCAGACAGCTTTGGCAGCATCTCCAAGACCCAAACAGCCCCTCAGTTTTTCTCTCTAACTGGTGAAAAGTTCTTTTCCTCAAAGAAGGATGAAGTGTTAGATGATTTCAGTGCTAAAAAGCAAAACAAGAGATCTCTGAAGCTGGCAACAAAGGTGGCAAGTCACTTCATTCATGCAGTGCATACAAGAGTTTCTTTCATCAGTTCCCAGAAAAGGTTCAATGGTTGTAAGAAGAATGGTTGTAATGTTTTAGCAATGGTTTTACAGGAACACTCACAAGGAAACTTTGTCAGCTCCATTTCTGGCAGAACAGGCAAATTTTGCTTGCCATTTTCATGGCTGCTGTGGCTATTACCTCCTCTTTGAGACAGCTCAGGTGAGTTGGAAGGGAAGGGAATGGAATGGAATGGAATGGAATGGAATGGAATGGAATGGAATGGAATGGAATAGAATAGAATAGAATAGAATAGAATAGAATAGAATAGAATAGAATAGAATAGAATAGGTTGGAAAAGACATTTGATATCATTGAGTCCACCCTATCACCCAACACCTTCTAAGCAACTCAACCATGGCACTAAGTGCCTCAGACAGGCTCTTCTTAAAGACCTCCAGGG
This sequence comes from Picus viridis, assembly GCA_033816785.1. Taxonomy (NCBI): domain Eukaryota; kingdom Metazoa; phylum Chordata; class Aves; order Piciformes; family Picidae; genus Picus; species Picus viridis. Next base: position 33,271,454 of record CM066574.1, read on the forward strand.
ATGGTGACTCCACCACCTCCCTGGGCAGCACATTCCAGTGGCCAATCTGTCTTGCTGGGAAGAATCTCATCCTCACCTCCAGCCTGAATCTCCCCTGGCACATCTTGAGACTGTGTCCTCTTGTTCTGGTGCTGCTTGCCTGGGAGAAGAGACCAATCCCCACCTGGCTACAGCCTCCCTTCAGATAGTTGAAGAGAGCAAGAAGGTCTCCCCTGAGCCTCCTCTTCTCCAGGCTAAGCAAGCCCAGCTCCCTCAGCCTCTCCTCACAGGGCTGTGCTCCAGACCCCTCCCCAGCCTTGTTGCCCTTCTCTGGACGCCTTCCAGCAACTCAACATCTTTCCTAAAGTGAGGTGCCCAGAAATACAGAATGCACTTGGGTGTGGGTTAGGATGAGTGGTAGCACAGTGACATCCTGGCAAAGTGTGCTGTTGGTTTGTGGCTGCCAGTTTGGTAGGCCTGGATTGATGAGTTACCAGTTTGTGTATGGAACTATAAGATTTTTAGTTTTAATCAACTGCAAAAGCCAAGTGTTGAGAGACCCATGGCAGGTGTTTCTTGTGAAATCACAGTCCTTGCAGATAGGGAAACCTCTTCTTTGGTGGTTTGGCAAAGCATCAGTGCCACGATTGTTATTCAATAAGGTGAGCTTCCAAGTATTTCAGCATTTTTGAGAGCTGATGAAACCATTATTGTGACTAAAATCAAGAAATAAGATACAGACAGGCAAATTCCTGAGTTAACAGCTGTAAGAATTCCCATAATTTGGCACGCTCCACTTCTGCATAGTTTGTGCAGCATGCTTCACATTGCATCTGAATTCCTTCTGAAGTGTCTTGGCTAAGCCTCCAGGATGAATTACTTCATAGGCAGTTTGATAAATGGCTGTTGCCTTAGGAATAACATTAATTGATAAAGGCTTTCAAAGTAAATTCAGGCTTTTTAAGAGAGGCTTCTGGAGATATAGAACCAAATACCTGTCTGGCTCATGAACAGAGCTTTGGAACAATCAAGTTTGACTGATGTGCTGTGGGGATGATTTCTTTACACTTAATCATAGCATCAGTAAGGTTGGAAAAGACCTCAGAGATTATCAAGTCCAACTTATCACCCAACACCTCATGACTAATAGTTTTCATTTGTACATCTCAAAGCAAAATTTCCACAATCCCTGGAGTAGATTCTAGAAAGATATTTTTTGCTCAGCCTTCCTTCCCCACAGTCACTTTTTTGCTCCCTCTCTATGCTGTCCACCCCCTCCTTTGCCTGGAATGTTTACTATTTTAATAAGCTCTTACAGGAACCTCAAATATCACAGAATCACAGATGTTAGGGACTTGAATGGACCCTGAAAGATCACCCAGTCCAACCCCGCTGCCAGAGCAGGACCACCCAGAGCAGGTCACACAGGGACACATCCCTGCAGGTTTTGGATGCCTCCAGAGACTGAGACTCCACAACCTCTCTGGGCAGCCTGCTCCAGGGCTCTGTCACCGTCACAGTGAAGAAGTCTTTCCCCCATGTTTAGATGGAACCTCCTGTGCTGCAGCTTGCAGAACACTACATAGTAACTGTTACAGCTATGACTGTAGAATGGTTTGTCAGTGTGGGCTGTAGACCAGAACATTCTCAATATCAAAGGCTTGAAGAATTTTCTTGTTCCTTCAGTTCTCTCCTTGCACCCATAAAAACTGCTGACAAATGCAGTATTCTTTGTGGCCATTGCTGCTTAGTTGTAAAAACCACATCAACAGATTTGCATCAGGGTTTTGGTGTTGGGTTTTTTCCTTTCTTTTCATGTAGAGGTAGCTTTTCTGTACTCTTTCACTAAAATCTGCTTTGACTGGACGTGGTAGGAAAACAGTCCTTGAGCTGGAGTTGGAGAAGATACTTTCATGGTCTACTGAGAAACCAGTCTTACGGGGAAATTAAAGACAAGAACAAGGCTTGGCAAATGTTAAGCCCGTGGTACAAAGTAAAGCATACCTGTGTGAGCCAAGGACAGAGTGCTGGCCATTTTTAATTTCCTGACTTCTGTTAGCATTTAAATGAGGTGACAAGTACAAGCTGCTTCTGCCTGCATTTGTGCATCTCATTTGGAGAGCTGTCTTGGCCGGCTTCTCAGCTACTGTATGCTGACACCAGTTCATCAGTCTGCTTATTTATCTTTCAGTGAAACTCAGCTTCTTCTGTAGTCTTATTTGTCGTGATTTGTAGTACAATTAGGAGTGTCTGGCTTGGCTGTTTTCGATGCTTTGTACATATAAAGTTTCACTGCCCGGTGTGTGGGAATGTAGACAGCGTTTGCCAGCTCATTAACCTCTTTAAATTGACTGTGGAATGGATTATTTCCTGTCACCATCACAGGTCAGTGGAGGGACTGCACTCCAATTAAGTCTTTCTGGAATATTTGAAAAATGCTAAGCTGTCACAGCACTGATTGACGGGCATGACTTTTCTAATTTACATTTAGACGTGACTGCAGGTTAATGTCATTGTTCTGAGGTCAGGAAAGGCAAACCTTGACTAAGGAAACCCCTCTAGCTCATGCTTTTCCTCTGCCAAATGGAAATGTTCTACACACATACAGCATGTTTCCAGGACTCTATTAAGAGCAGTGCATGTTTGGACCAGGATGAAGTGCCTCTGTGTTCTCACTGACCTGCTTGATGACTAGTAAGCACCTGTCCTGATCATGTTTGTAGAAAGTAACAAGGTCAGGAAGGGTGGCTTTGCTGGTGAGACCCCACCTGGAGTACTGCATCCAGTTCTGGAGCCCCTATTACAGGAGGGATGTGGACGTGCTGGAGCGTGTCCAGAGAAGGGCCACGAGGATGAGCAGAGGGCTGGAGCACCTCTCCTGTGAGGACAGACTGAAGGAGTTGGGGCTGTTCAGTCTGGAGAAGAGAAGGCTCCGAGGTGACCTCATTGTGGCCTTCCAGTATCTGAAGAGGGCCTACAGGAAGGCTGGGGAGGGACTTTTGAGGGTGTCAGGTAGTGATAGGACTAGGGGGAACGGAATGAAGCTGGAAATGGGGAGATTCAGGCTAGATGTGAGGAAGAAGTTCTTCACCATGAGAGTGGTGAAGGCCTGGAATGGGTTGTCCAGGGAGGTGGTTGAGGCCCCGTCCCTGGAGGTGTTTAAGCCCAGGCTGGACGAGGCTCTGGCCAGCCTGATCTAGTGTGGGGTGTCCCTGCCCATGGCAGGGGGTTAGAACTAGATGATCCTTGTGGTCCCTTCCAACCCTGACTGATTCTATGATTCTATGATTCTCCATGTAGTACCTAAGTTTCACAGAAGCCATAACTTGTATTGACAGCTCAGAATTCTCTTCTGAATTCTGTCTTCACGGAAGCCATACTTGTGTTTACAGCTCAATACTTAATTCTGTCTTCATAGAAGCCACACTGTACTCAGCACTGGTTAGGCCACACCTTGAGGACTGTGTCCAGTTCTGGGCCCCTCAGTTTAGGAAGGACATTGTAACTCTTGAAGGGCAACGAGGCTGGGGAGAGGTCTGGAGCACAGCCCGGTGAGGAGAGGCTGAGGGAGCTGGGGTTGCTTAGCCTGGAGAAGAGGAGGCTCAGGGAGACCTTCTTGCTGTCTGCAACTCCCTGAAGGGAGGTTGTAGCCAGGAGGGGGTTGGACTCTTCTCTCAAGCAACTGGCACCAGAACAAGAGGACACAGTCTCAAGCTGTGCCAGGGGAAGTTTAGGCTCGAGGTGAGGAGAAAGTTCTTCACTGAGAGAGTCTTTCACCATTGGAATGTGCTGCCCAGGGAGGTGGTGGAGTCGCCATCCCTGGAGGTGTTCAAGAGGGGATTGGATGTGGCACTTGGTGCTGTGGTTTAGTCATGGGGTCTGTGGTGACAGGTTGGACTTGATGATCTTTGAGGTCTCTTCCAACCTTGGTGATTCGGTGATTCTGTGATTTACAGCTCAGCTCTCTTAATTTTGTGTGTCATATCCAGGAACTTCTAGTTTTCTGTTTTTAATAACAACCACAGAATGTAGCTGTTCTGTCACATACTGTCTGTATACTATTGTGGAAATTGTATCTCTCTGTCAATACTGGGGCAAGTTTGGGTTTTTGCAGGCTGTGTTGAGAAATTTTTGCTTGTGCAAAGTAAAGAACTGAGTGTTCCTGGCACTCATTAATAGCCAAACTGTATTTTATATACCAGTATCATTTGAAAGGTCTTAGTCCTTGATTTTTTTACTTGGCTTCTTTTTTATGTGCTATTTCACACTACAGCTCATCTAATTTTATTTCATCTCCTTTTCATTAATTCAGGGTTGGGAAGAGACTGTGGATGCTGCCATTTCTTACTTGTTAAGAACTTGTTTGTCTAAGAGCTCTAAGGAGCAGGCCCTGACAGTCAGCAGCCAGTTGTGCATGCCCAAAGACACGAGCAGACTGAAGAAAAACATCACCCTCTTCTGTGATAGATTGGCCAAAGGCGGTCGCCTTTCCTTGGGTACAGACTCAGCCACTCAGCAGGCTGCTGTCATGCCAGGTAAGACATGAAGCATATGTTCATAAGTCATATTAAAATTCAAAATGATGCACATTTGGTCGTGTTAGAAGCTTATTTTTCTGGTGGCTGTAGGAATGAAACACTGGTTGTGGTGCTGAGTTAGGTGGTAGCATCATTTTCAACCTAAGTTTTGTCTCAGTTTGATCACTTACAGCAGCTCTTGAAGCATATGCAGAGTGATGCAGCAAATGAAGCCCAGATGGTTATCTTATCAGTTTAGGCTGGGGGCTGACCTGTTGGAGAGCAGTGAAGGGGAAAAGCACTTCAGGGTTCTAGTGTAGGGAAGGTTGACTACGAGCCAGCAATGTGCTCTTGTGGCCAAGAAGGCCAAGGGCATTCTGGAGTGTATTAGAAGGGGTGTGGTGAATAGGTTGAGAGAGGTTCTCCTCCCCCTCTATTCTGTCCCGTTGAGGCCACATCTGGAATATTGTGTCCAGTTCTGGGCCCCTCAGTTCAAAAAGGACCTGAGGGAACTGCTTGAAAGAGTCCAGCAGAGAACCACAAAGATGCTGGGAGAAGTGGAACATGTTCCTTACGAGGAGAGCCTGAGGGAGCTGGGGCTCTGTAGCTTGGAGATGAGGAGTCCAAGGGTTGGCCTCATTCATGCTTATAAATATGTAAAGGGTGAGTGCCAAAAGGATGGAGCCAGGCTCTGCTGGGTGATGCCAAATGACAGGACAAGGGCCAGTGGATGGAAGTTGAGGCATAGAAAGTTCCATGGAAACATGAGGGTGACAGAGCCCTGGAACAGGCTTTCTAGGGGGGTTGTGGAGTCCCACTCTCTGGAGATATTCAAAACCCACCTGGATGTGTTCCTGTGTGACCTGCCCTAGGTGATCCTGCTCTGTCAGGGTGGTTGGACTGGATGATCTTTCAAAGTCCCATCCATCCCCTAACATTCTGTGATCTTTGTGCTCTGAAAGCCTTAGCACTTACTACTTTGTACTTTCAATGTATACTTGTGTGCATTTGTAACATGGAATGGACAAGTGAGGAGTAAAAAGTCCTGCTTTCTCAATAGGGAAGTGATTGTGGCTGCATCCCTGGCTTTATGGTATATGCATCTGACCAGTTCTGAAGTGGTGATAACACTGAACACAGCAAAAATACATCTGCAGCTGTAGAAAGTACTGACTGGGTGATACCTCACAGGAAATAGGCAATTAAAGATAAAACTCATCTACGGAGGTGTTGTAGAATACTTCTGTTCTGGATCAGGAATGTAGAGAAGATTTCAGATCATGATGTTGGGTGATAGGTTGGACTCGATGATCTCTGAGGTCTTTTCCAACCTGGTTAATTCTATTCTATTCTATTCTATTCTATTCTATTCTATTCTATTCTATTCTATTCTATTCTATTCTATTCTATTCTATCCTATCCTATTCTATTCTATTCTATTCTATTCTATTCTATCCTATCCTATCCTATCCTATCCTATCCTATCTATCCTATCCTATCCTATCCTATCCTATCTATGTTCTTCATATTTTAGTTTACTTACATTGGACATTCCTAAAGCTTTTTGACAATGCTTGTTAAATCTCTGTGAGGACGAGTGCAAGTTATGTTTTATTCACAAAGCTTGCTGCAAGTACTTAGGAGGATTTTGTACACCTGAAGACTGGTCAGCACAGACTGATGGAGCTGGTAGTCCTCTGAGGTCAGTGGAAAATGCCTTGAGCAAATTAGATTCAGCATTTTACCCATCTTGTCATAGTGCTCCTCACCTGTTTCCACTGTTTCATGAGACATTGCCCTGCACAGCAGTGTCTGGAGGCCGTTGGTCAGTGTGTGTCATCTCAGGGATTTAGACCTTAATGAAAGTGCCTTTTGCTCATTGAAAGTCAGTTTGCTGAGACTTTTTTTTTCCCCCTTAAATGCACCCAGAGGCTTTTAAAGCACATTTAGAAACCCCTTCATGCCAGTTCCTTCCTATGGATTTATTGGCTCAGACCCTTACATCTGAAGTTGATGTTAACTCACTTTAACTGTTGTAATGAAAATTAAATTGTCTTTTCTAGCTTCCTTAAAATCCTACAGGTTGATCAATAAAGTGCCTTGAAAGACTGATTCCCCCAGGAAGTGCTGGGAAGCTTGGAGTGGAAAAGTGTTGTCATGTATGAGATGATTCAAAAATATATCTTCTCTTTCTGTTTAAATGCAGAGTTAAGATTTTTCTTACGTCTGCTGAATTAACCAGCGTGGCTTCACCAAGGGCAAGTCCTGCCTGATGAACTTGGTGGCATCAGTGGATAAGGGTAGAGCAACTGATGTCATCTCCCTGGAGTTGTGTCAGGTGTTTGATACTGTCCCATATGACATCCTGATCACCAGATTGGAAAAGTATGGACTTAAGGGGTGGACCACTGGCTGGATAAGGAACTGGCTGGATGGTTGCACGTGGAGAGTTGTGATCAACAGCTCAGTCTCCAAATCCAGTCCAGTGCTGAGTGGTGTCCCTCAGGGGTTGGTACTGGGACCAGTGCTGTTTAACACCTTTGTCAGTCACGTGGACAGGGGGGATTGAGGCACTCTCAGCAAGTCTGTGGATGACACCAAGCTGTGTGGTGTGGCTGACACACTGGAGAGAAGTGATCTGTCCAGAGTGACTTTGACATGCTTGAGATGTGGACCCAAGCCAACCTCATGAAGTTCAACAAGGCCAAGTGCAAGGTCCTACACATGGACTGGGGCAATCCTAAGCACAAATGTAGGCTGGGTGAGGAGTGGCTTGAGAGCTGTCTCTAGGAGAAGGGCTTGGGGGTGTCAGTTGATGGAAAAACTCAACATGAGCCAGCATGATGTGCTGGGCTGCATCCAAAGAAGTGTGACCAGCAGGGCTCTGCTCTGTTGAGGCTCCACCTGGAGCACTGATTCCAGTGCTGCTGCCCCCAGCATTAAAAAATGTGTAGATGTAGCACTGAAGGATGTGGTTTAGTGGTGACCTGACAGCGTTGGGTGAACGTTTGGACTTGATCTTAAAGGTCTTTTCCAGCCAAAATGATTCTGTGATTCTATCTAAGGGCCCATGATACCGTGCTGCATCTTTAATCTGGCTCCTAGTTCTCCCCATGTAAGATGTTTTTGCATGCTGAGCAGTTCTGTCTTGATAGAAAAGCCTAGAAATAAAGAAGTAGTAATACAATCAAACATTTTAAACTTCATTATTTGGGGTTCCTTTTCTTTTTTTCAGACTTAAAATATATCCCTTGCCCTATAAAGTTGATTTAGTGGAAGGGGAGTACCAAATCATTAGGGAGAATTCTGAGTGCTTTATAGCAGCAAGATTTTGTGGTTGCTTAACAGAAGTCTAATAGCAGCTTGATGCAGCCAGAAACATTGGTTAGTTGGCTCTCTGATGTGAATATCTTTATAACTTATTTCCATTGTGACTTTCTTTTCTCTTTAAAGTTGTTTTTTTTTTCCCTATTGTTCTAGGAACTTGGGAAATTTATTTCTGTGGAAAGGAAAATGGAGCTATGCAGAAATGAAGGCTCACACCATGAGCCAGTCACACCTGTGTATAAACAGAATGCAAATCTGCCTTGCAGTCTTGTGTCATAGCTCCTATTTGCAGTGGTTTTCAGGTGTTTTACTGTTAAACGCAGGTTACAGATGAATAGGTTGTGGTGAGCCACCTTGCCTTGTGGCCTGGTGTCACATCATTCTGCATGGGTCAGGTGGGCACATATAAAAAGGGAAATCTGAAATCTGGGGCTATGCAGTCTGGAGAAGAGAAGGCTCCGTGGAGAACTAATTGTGGCCTTCCAGTACCTGAAGGGGGCTACAAGAAAGCTGGGGAGGGACTTTTTAGGATGTCAGATAATGATAGAACTGGGGGAATGGAGCAAAACTAGAAATGGGTAGATTCAGATTGGATGTTAGGAAGAAGTTCTTTCCCATGAGGGTGGTGAGACACTGGCACAGGTTGCCCAGGGAGGTGGTGGAAGCCTCATCCCTGGAGGTTTTGAAGGCCAGGCTGGATGTAGCTGTGAGCAGCCTGCTGTAGTGTGAGGTATCCCTGCCCCTGGCAGGGGGGTTGGATCTGGATGATCCTTGAGGTCCCTTCCAACCCTGACAGTTAGAATAGAATAGAATAGAATAGAATAGAATAGAATAGAATAGAATAGAATAGAATAGAATAGAATAGAATAGAATAGAATTACCAAGGTTGGAAGAGACCTTGAAGATCATCAAGTCCAACCTGTAACCACAACCTCACAACTAGACCATGGCACCAAGTGCCACATCCAGTCCCCTCCTGAACGCCTCCAGGGACGGAGACTCAACCACCTCCCCGGGCAGCCCATTCCAATGACGAATCACTCTCTCGGTGAAGAACTTTCTCCTCACCTCCAGCCTAAACTTCCCCTGGTGCAGCTTGAGACTGTGTCCCCTTGTTCTGGTGCTGGTTGCTAGGGAGAAGAGGCCAACCCCCTCCTGGCTACAACCACCCTTCAGGTAGTTGTAGAGAGCAATGAGGTCGCCCCTGAGCCTCCTCTTCTCCAGGCTAAACAGCCCCAGCTCCCTCAGCCTCTCCTCATAGGGCTTGTGCTCAAGGCCTCTCACCAGCCTTGTTGCCCTTCTCTGGACACGTTCAAGTGTCTCAATGTCCTTCTTAAACTGAGGGGCCCAGAACTGGACACAGTACTCAAGGTGCGGCCTAACCAAAGCAGAGTACAGGGGCACAATGACCTCCCTGCTCCTGCTGGCCATACTATTCCTAATGCAGGCCAGGATGTGGTTGGCCCTCTTGGCTGCCTGGGCACACTGCTGGCTCATGTTCAGCTTCCCATCAACCAGTACCCCCAGGTCCCTCTCTGCCTGGCCGCTCTCCAGCCACTCTGACCCCAGCCTGTAGCACTGCCTGGGGTTGCTGTGGCCAATGTGCAGAACCCGGCACTTGGATGTGTTAAATCTCATGCCCTTGGACTCTGCCCATCTGTCCAGCCTGTCGAGGTCCCTCTGCAAAGCCTCTCTGCCCTCCAGCAGATCAACTGCTGCCCCCAGCTTGGTGTCATCTGCAAATTTACTGATGATGGACTCGATGCCCTCATCCAGATCATCAATAAAGATGTTGAAGAGCATGGGGCCCAGTACTGATCCCTGGGGCACACCACTAGTGACAGGCCGCCAGCTGGATGTGGTGCCATTCACCATTACTCTCTGGGCTCGGCCCTCCAGCCAGTTCCTAACCCAACGCAGTGTGCTCCTGTCCAAGCCACGGGCTGCCAGCTTGGCCAGGAGTTTGCTGTGGGGAACGGTGTCAAAGGCCTTGCTGAGGTCCAGGTAGACCACATCCACAGGCCTCCCCACGTCCACCAGGCGGGTCACCTGATCATAGAAGGAGATCAGGTTGGTCAGGCAGGACCTGCCCCTCCTAAATCCATGCTGGCTAGGCCTGAGCCCCTGGTCATCCTGTAAGTGCTGTGTGATCGCACTCGAGATGACCCGCTCCATAATCTTGCCTGGCACTGAGGTCAGGCTGACAGGCCTATAATTCCCTGGCTCATCCAACCGGCCCTTCTTGTGGATGGGCACCACGTTGGCCAGCTTCCAGTCTTCTGGGACCTCTCCAGTGAGCCAGGACTGCTGAAAAATGATGGAGAGCGGCTTGGACAGCTCATCCGCCAGCTCCCTCAGCACCCTAGGATGGATCCCATCCGGTCCCATGGACTTGTGGGGGTCCAAGCAGCTGAGAATGTTCTGTGAGTCTATATCACAGCTGGCAGAAACCACAGAGGGAAGGTGTACAAAACTGAAGAAGGCTAAAGCAATAGCATTAAAAGGAAAAAGGAAAAAAAAAAAAGGAAGAACTTGAGAAGGCAAATGTCATCAGTAATGAATAAAAAGAAATCTCCCTGGATGTTTGGGATTCATTCATTTGTTGTACTATGAGGTTTAGTTGGCAGTGCTGCAGTTCCAACTTGCTTCATCTAAGTCTGATTAGGATCAAGACATTAGTGCTCGGTGTGCACAATCCTGCTGCTGGCTCTTTGCACTGAAATCCATTACATTTTAATGTGTCCTACTTAAGTGGCCACAAATGATTTGTAATGTTGAGGTAAGCTTTTGGTGAAAATGACTGGGGGAAGAGTTTCCCTTAATGATCATGCCTGTCACTGGGCTTTATTTTTTATGTTGTTTTGAATCCTTGAGAGAGCCCAAGCAGAATCAAAGCTCTAAAGTTTGCTAAGCTAATTGTTCAGAACTATGTAGCAGATATTAGTAAAGGGGAAAGTGTACAGCTTGTGACCTTTTGTTTCAGAAGACTCAATAATAGCAAATAAAATAAGTTGAAGTAAAGCCTAGACAGTTATTTTAAGAGGCTGTAACAAATGATGTCATCTGCTTTTAAATAAAGCCAAATGCCAGGAATTTAGCATAATCCTTTTATTTAAGGTATGCTGTTAATGGGAAGTCAGTCTTGTGTGGCCAGTCATACTTTGGGTTTCCACACAATGGCTTTGTCTTGGTTCTTTTAAGTTCTCATTTCCTGTGCAATTTCAAGGACAGCCTGAATTGTGGAGTGTACTGTATTCCTACATGAGCTGTAGACATTTGAAGAGCATGATTAGCTCTGCAGTTTAGATGATGTTACTTGACTTTGCCAGTCCATATCTAGACACAACCACATGAGGTGGTGGCAGCCTCATCCCTGGAGGTTTTGAAGGCCAGGCTGGATGTAGCTCTAGGCAACCTGCTGTAGTGTGAGGTGTCCCTGCCCATGGCAGGGGGGTTGAGTCCCTTCCAACCCTAACAATTCTGTGATTCTAAACTGTTCTGAGCAACTGAGATAATTCTATGCATGTTTTTTGTTTTGGGTTTTTTTGTGTGTATGTGTTTGTTTTTTTTTTATCACTGAATTTGGCATACAGATTCTGAGGGGAAACTCCTACTTCATTTTTTTATTTGGCCCTCAATTTAAAAAAAAATTATAAAAAACCTCCCCTTGAGCTTTGGCAGTATTGCATTTAATTTTTTTTTTCATTATATTTAGGACTTTTAAAAAGATGAAAGAAAGTTGTTTAGGTATGTGGGACAGATTTCATCACTTGTATTATGTGGGCAGACTAGAACAGAATAAAACAGGTTGGAAAAGACCTTTGAGATCATCAAGTCCAACCTATCACCCAACACCATCTAATCAACTAAACCATGGCACCAAGTGCCTCAGCCAGGCTCTTCTTAAACACCTCCAGGGATGGTGACTCCACCACCTCCCTGGGCAGCACATTCCAATGGCCAATCTCTCTTGCTGGGAAGAATTTCCTCCTAACATCCAGCCTGAACCTCCCCTGGCACAGCTTGAGACTGTGTCCTCTTGTTCTGGTGCTGCTTGCCTGGGAGAAGAGACCAATCCCCACCTGGCTACAGCCTCCCTTTAGGTAGTTGAAGAGAGCAAGAAGGTCTCCCCTGAGCCTCCTCTTCTCCAGGCTAAGCAACCCCAGCTCCCTCAGCCTCTCCTCATAGGGCTGTGCTCCAGCCCCTGACCAGTGCGACATGTATGAGCCTGTGGCACTCTGTGGTGAACTACAAATGCAAAACTCTGCCCACCACTAACACTGCTTATAATGTATTTCCTCTTCCATGTGACCATAAAGGAGTCAAATCTAAACCCAGTGACAATTTCATATTTTACATGCAGAACTGATTTTTCAATTTCTTCAGCGTTGTTTGTTTGTTTTTTATAGAGCCTAATCCCAATCCTGGTGAAATCTCTGGCAGTTTTTCCATAGGCTTCAGTAAGCTTTGGCTCAGGGCTTTGCTTTACAATGTTTCAAATAGATTTGCCAAAAATCTGCAGAGGGCCAGGCCCTTGGAAAGTTTTTTTTGCTTGCAGAGTACAGCTGGCTTTGGATTGCATGCAGAAAAGTTCCCAGTGCTTTCTTGAAACATGCAAACAAACAAACAAAATAGTTTTAAATAGCTTAGAAGCTTAGTAGGTGGAAGAGTGGCTTCAGCATTTGAAGCAGAAATTGTTCTGGGCCTATGGCTAAGCATGACAAAGTCTTTTTAAAAAGCATAACTATAGGATAAGAAAGCTGAGAATTAGAATCTCCTTATAAGCTTGGCTAGAAGTGGCTCGGGTTATGACTCTCAGAGCACCAGGGATGTCTGTCCTGAGAAATGATTGATTGTTTTTGCTCTCTGCTGCAATGGAAAACTATGCTGCAATTAAAGAGTAATTCCCTGAGGTTAATTACACTAATTTAAGAGAGAGCTCATGAACTTGAGGGAACATATCCATAAATTCATAGAATAGCAGGTTGGAATGGACTTTGAAGATCACCTAGTCCAGGTTTTAGGGTAAGAATATGGTTTCAATGCGATGGCCCTCGGCAGTCAGATCCAGCTGGTGATGCAGTGTGGTTTTCACTGCCACTGGGTGGTTGGATGTTATGGAGGTAGATAGGGTTGGGCAGGCTGAGTTTTAGAGAGCATGGGGCACAGCCTGTGCCTCAGCAAGCAGAGCTCCTACCCTTGCCTATCAGCCTAAGATTAAATTGGTGGCCTTTTAAGTCTTGGCTTGTAGATGGCAATCAATGAGGTGCAGAATCTCTCTTCATTTCCCCTTTTTACACTTGTTGGGGTTTTGAGTGATCACCTCCAGCACAGATAAGATGCAGATCCAGCTGCAGTAAAGCTCCTCAGTAGCCATGTTGTGAATTCACAGAATGGTAGGGGTTGGAAATGGCCTCTGGAGATCGTCTAGTCCAACCCCCCTGCTAAAGCAAGTTTGCCTAGATCAGGATTGCTTCCACGCAGGTTGTGAAAGACTTCAGAGCAGGAGACTCCACAACCTCTCTGGGCAGCCTATTCCAGTGCTCTGTCACCCTCACACTACAGAAGTTCCTCCTTATGTTTAGGTGGCAATTTTGTGTTCAGTTTGTGCCTGGTTCTCCTTGTCCTGTTGTTGGGCATCACTGAAAAGAGTCTGTCCCTATCCACTCTTAAGATATTAATAAGCACTGAGAAGATCCCTTCTCAGTCTGCTCTCCTGCAGGCTGAACACTCCCAGGTCTCCTAGCCTTTCCTCACCTGAGAGGTGTTCCAGTCCCCTCATCATCTTTGTAGCACATTACCATGACCTTTGTGGCTATTTCCTTTGAAGACAAAGGGCAATATCTTCCTGAATCCGAGTGCCTGACTTGGGTACAAAGTTGTGCATGATCAGTGTTGAATTAGTAGGGTTTTGACTTCATTTTTAAAGGGTGAGATCATTTGGGAAGAATAGTGGTATGTGTGGCTGTGCCACTTTTTGTACTGGTAGTCTACTCATGAAGCTGCTGTCAAGGTTTCAGCTGATTTTCATATGGTAAATGAAGGCAGGGAAGTCATTCTGCCCCTGTACTCAGCATTGGTTAGGCCACACCTTGAGTACTGTGTCCAGTTCTGAGCCCCTCAATTTAAGAAGTACATTGAGACTCTTGAACGTGTCCAGAGAAGGGCAACAAAGCCGGGGAGAGGTCTAGAGCACAGCCCTGTGAGGAGAGGCTGAGGGAGCTGGGGTTGCTTAGCCTGGAGAAGAGGAGGCTCAGGGGAGACCTTCTTGCTGTCTCCAACTCCCTGAAGTGAGGTTGTAGCCAGGTGGGGCTTGGTCTATTCTCCCAGGCAAGCAGCACCAGAACAAGAGGACACAGTCTCAAGCTGTGCCAGGGGAGGTTCAGGCTGGATGTTAGGAGGAAATTCTTCCCAGCAAGAGAGATTGGCCATTGGAATGTGCTGCCCAGGGAGGTGGTGGAGTCACCATCACTGGGAGTGTTTAAGAAGAGCCTGGCTGAGGCACTTGGTGCCATGGTTGAGTTGATTAGATGGTGTTGGGTGATAGGTTGGACTTGATGATCTCGAAGGTCTTTTCCAACCTGTTCTATCCTATCCTATCCTATCCTATCCTATCCTATCCTATCCTATCCTATCCTATCCTATCCTATCCTATCCTATCCTATCCTAATACTTCGGTCTGGAAATATCTGGAATATTTGAGCTGGAAAACATAGTGAAATCAAGCATGAAGCACTTTGGAAATGCTTTAAAATAGTTTTGATTTTTTTTCAGTTGTCTCACTGGCTGAACCAGCAGCAGTGGTGATAAGAGGGGCAAGCAGAACTGAAAACCTACAGAAACTCAGCTCCTTAGTGTTTTGTTTTGATTTGGTTAGGCTGTGGCAAAGGTTTAGTTCGCCTCCTGCTAATTAGAATGTTGCTAAAGCACTTGAAAATAATGTGTAGTTGACTGGCTAAATGATGCTGAAGTGCTCTCTAGCAGGATTGGCAAACCTTCAGCAAGCTGGTGAACCCCCCAGGCTTGCTGAATTTCATGTGATTAACGTGGCAGGCTGCGTGTCTGCTGAGGGTTTGCTCTGTATTAGAAGTGCAAATACCACAGCAGGGTGCACTGCCAGTAGCTCTCTGTCGTTTGATGAAAGATGTACTTTATTAACTCTGACCCTAACCAAAGCTTGCCTGTTATTCCACTTAAATAAAACTAGTTAACTGTAAATTAGGGATCACCAGAAGGAGTATTACTTCAAAGTTGGGATATGATTAGGGGGATGTTCCACTGTATTAATCGAGTTTCAATTTTAATGACCCACTGTCTTCTATGTAACAATAAGCAGCTGTGCCACACTGTGTGTTTCAAAGAACATTTACCCAGCCTTTAAATTTACCATTAGAGATCAAAGAGAAGGTCTGATGTGTATGGATGATGAAGGATGCCTCAATTGGAATGGCTGGCTGAACAGAAGTAGTGCAACTGGAGGGTAATAAATATTGTGACCCCCCTTTTAATCTTAAGTTAATGTGGCGCTGGACTATATTAAATTTTATAGCTGCACTGAGAAATCTTTCACAATTATCTTAAAACTCTATCAGCACTGATAAGCCTGTGTTTCTTCTAGCACTTTCCCCCACCCCCCCCAATAAGCTTTTCAGTCTAACCAGAGTTTTTAAAGTAAAAAATAATTGCTGGTGACATTCTTGAAAGCAGCTTAGGAATTAATGGATGCTTGAATTACATATAGGAAGTTTTGGAGGGCACTGCAGAGTAGAGTCTGGCTAAATGATCAGGCTCTTTCCTTCCAGTCTTGAAATTTATTTCAATAGATATGAATTAGTAATTCTTTGATACTATCTTCTCTAAACTCGAGAGTTTCTTGTAACCAGAGTAGTCACTGGGGATATTAAGTTGCTGATCAGAGTTATTCGAATGAACTTATAAACTGACATTGGTGACAATTCGAATCAGGTCATTGATAAAGCAGGCAATAGTGTGACAGCAGATTGAAGTTAGTGAAATAAACTGTTAGATACCCAGGGTCTGATTACATTCTACCATAAATTGTTGAGAAGGAAATTCTATGGAGTAATATAAAGCAGACTCCAGCCAGGTCTGATGAGGTAATTAAAGAGGTTAAGATCTAGCAAGGACCATGTTGCCTGTTCTAGGTGGGATATTCCAGTGCTCCTGGGATTGTGTTCTGAAAATCTCTCTGAAAGTCAGATTCTTATGACGCCTGTGGCAGTGAGCAGCTGCCATGTTTCCCTACCCAAGGCGCTGTACTGGCAGAATTAATCATCTGAGGAGAGCAAATTATCTGGTTCTCCTTACTTCATTTCATTGGTTATCAAGGGAGAAATGGGGTTGGTGCAGTCTTGCATCAGAGTTCTCAGGTATTTCCAAATGAAAGGTACAGGTATCTGTGTCAAAAATGAGCCTTTCTTTTTGGTCATACTTGCAGCACATTAAACCCAGAGTTGTTGTGGGGTTTTTTTCCTAGTTTAATGTAAAATTGACACGGATAAGGTGATCCTCTCTGGCTATTGAATTGCATATCCATGAGATCACTTTGCTTAGTGTAAACCCTGTGAAGAAATACAAGAGGTGTTCAGTTCTGCTGTTCATGTTTAGTCTACACTCAGTTTGGGTCTATGCTATGCAGAAGATATTCCTTCAAGTGTGTACTTTGTGATTCACTGAAAAATAGGAAGCTTTCTGCAACGTGACATTGCCAAACCAAGAAAGCATTTCATTTCTTGGTTCAGGCTGTCCCATTTTAATGCAGGTTTGCCACTTCAGTAGGCATGAACATCAGTGGCTGGTAATGGGCGTTGAGGGAGCAATAATTATTCATTTGCAGGTTTTGCTAAGGAGAGCTTTGGTACATCTGGCTGGTGGAGATGAAAGAAAGATCTTTGTTGTGGATGCTGTTTGATTATGTTGTAATATTTTTGGCAAGTCAACAGTTTACCTTGGTAGAATCCAAAAGGAATAGTTACGGAGTATGTACAATTAACACTCACCATGGTAGGTTGCATTAAGAAATTTTTGGCAGGCACAGCAGTCTGGTCCTTCTGAACAGTGCAATAATTGTTTTGATCAACAAGATAAGGGTGAAGTTCTGGCCCCGTTGGAGTCCCTGGGAGTTTTGCCATTGAGTTAATGTAGTCAGGATTTCTTCTGTTGACTCAACAGTACTGTATGGTACTGTCTGACTTGTGCTCCTGCAGTGCTTGCTAGCCTGACTTAGCGTGCAGCAGAGTGAACGCTGGAGCTGGCTTCTTTGACAAGTACATTGAGAGACTGAATTTGCTCCAGGTGGGTCCCCCTTCAGTGTTTTGGACAAAAAGGAAGTTTCAGAAGAAGTTTTTCAGCTCATTGCAGATTTAATGTTAGTAGAGAGGAGAGCACAAATCCCCAACTATGTTCTGTGAGGAGAGGGAGTGAGAACTGAGGACTGTAAAAGCCTCATTTTTTCCTGTGGCTCTCTCATCCTTTTGTCTTCATGACAAGCATACAGATAACAGTGTGAAGTAGGGGGCCTACAAGAAGGATGGAGAGAGACTGTTTGCAAAGACCTGTAGTGATAAGACAAGGGGCAATGCCCTCAAAGTAAAGAAGAGCGTATTTAGATTGGATGTTAGGAACAAGTTCTGCACCATGAGCGTGGTGGAACACTACAACAGGTTGCCCAGGGAGGTGGCTGAGGCCTTGAGATATTCAAGGTGAAATTCAACAGGGCTTTGGACAACCTGATTCAGTTGAGCATGTCCCTGCTGACTGCAGAGGGGGTTGGACTGGATGTCCTTTGGAGGTCCCTTCCAACCCAGACCATTCTGTGAAAAATGCCTTGGTCCATTCCTTTTCATTCCTACTGAACCTCAAGTAGGAAACGCTCAGCATGTTGTATAAGTAGTTTCAGCAAAGGCTGACTTTAGCAGCTGCCACCAAGTGTGAACATGAAATATTATATGTCACCTTGTCTGTTTTATTTATTTCAGCCTTCAAATGAGCAGAAGCTAAGGCTCTCTGGGGAAAAACAAGGGATACAAAGTGTTTGAATGTACCTCTTTAATGCCAAGTGTAATTGCACGTTACAAGTGATGCCACTCAAAGAGGAGGAATCCAGTGATATATTGTTGCTCACACCATAGGCTGTGAGAGAGAGGCCCTGCTGTGTAATGGGTGCTTAGCAAATTCATCCATTTAGCTGGTGCACAAAAACTGCCACAAGCGCTTGGAGAGTTCACAGAACGAAACGAACAGCCTGCTGTAAGGAGCATTCACGTCAGGGAAAATGCAGCTGCAAGATGTATCATTTCCAGAATCAGTGGTAGATAACGAGAGTTGTTTAACAGTCCATAACCTTATGTGTGCACTTAAGCCAGGGGCAGATCGATAAGAAAGCATTAAGCCTGGTGCCAGCTCATGATACTATACCTGTAGGCACTTTGACTGCATAATGGAAGGCAGGTCTGGATTGCACTAACTCTGTTTAGGCAAATCATTATCTACACAAGGCCTGTTACAATTTCTCTTATAGCTCTGGGTCATTTGGAAAGGGAAAGATGATACTCAGTCTATGGAGCTTCTTGGTTAGTGTTTCTAACAAGTTCTTCTGCATGTGGAGGAAGTGTAGTTAGTGTCTGAAGACATTGGTCAGGCCAGTTCCAGGCTGGGTGCAGAGGGGGTTGAGAGTAGCTCTGAAGAAAGAGACTGTCTGACTCCTGCTCCTCCAAGACTGCCTCAAGCTTCCAAAAGACCCTGTATAACAATCTTCTATTTCATTCACAGCTGGGACAAAAATCCCATTTTCATTAACCTGCATTACTGAGCTACCTCTCCTTGTGAAGAGCTTATGAGCAGCGTTTTCCTTAGGTCAATATGCCTCTGTCTCCTTGAAGTTAAATAGCTGTCTGCTCCTCTCAACCAGTCAAGGAATACTCACTTAGAAAGTCTTTCAGTATGGTGGTGTGACAGAATGCTTTTGTAGTTCATTGGATCACAGGATGTCAGGGGTTGGAAAGGACCCAAAGAGATCATTGAGTCCAACCCCCTGACAGCGCAGGACCATACAGTCTAGCTCAGGTCACACAGGAACACATCCAGACAGGCCTTGAAGGTCTCCATAGAAAGAGACTCCACAACTGCTCTGGGCAGCCTGTTCCAGTGCTCTGTGACCCTTACAGTAAAGAAGTTCCCTCTTGTGTTGAGGTGGAACCTCCTGTGCTGCAGCTTACATCCATTGCTCCTTGTCCAATCCCAGGGAGGAAGTGAGCAGAGCCTGTCCCCTCCCTCCTGACCCCCAGCCCTCAGATATTGATAAACATTTATTAAATGCCCTCTCAGTCTTCTCTTCTCCAGCCTAAAAAGCCCCAGGTCCCTCAGCCTCTCCTCATAGGTTACAAAACTGCAAACCAGGGCATAGACATGTACTATCTCTTCAACTTCTCACTGCAGGCAATGAGGACTTGCTCTCTCTTTCTTCGCTGCCAAGTTGGAACGTTGTGTGTGTACGCAGACATACCGGTGTATGGTGTCTGTGTGTGTCTCTGCATCCTTGTATCTTCAGCTTGAAGAATGCTTCACATGTGTGCTCCAGGAAATGGAAGTGTTTTAAATGGGAATAGGAGCAAACCATTTCTCTGAACTTTTTAGAGTGATAAATACCGGGAGGGTTTGGTATCAAGGTTACAGCAGTCGGTTTTAGTCTGTCTCCTTTCAGTGTACTCTGAGGAGAGGTCAGAGACTGCAGAAAGACAATATTGTGCAAGTTTTTTAGACATGCATACTCTAGAGTTCCCAGCTGCTCTGAGCACTGACCTCCAGGCCTTATTTTGGGGTGTGTTGGCAGATAGAAAACAGATCTGACAGTAGAGGTTCATTTGACATCACTGTAGAAAAATTAACTGGGGAAAGTGTTTATCAAAGGGAGCATTACCTGCCTAAGTTTCTGATGTAATTTAACAAAGCCTAAAGATCTAGTACCCTCCTTACCACGCTGTGTTACTGGAAACAGTGCAATAAATACAAACTCTACAGAGTTGGAAGAATGTCTTACTGTAAAAGTAATAATATTTGTAATAAAATTCCTTCTAGATTTCATCTATATATTCTAATACGTGTGTGTGTGTGTGTGTATATATGCACAAAATGAATTTATATGTGGAAATCAAAATGAATGAACCTTTGCATGATGTAGCATGTTGGAAACCTCATGCCTGGAGGTTTTTAAGGCCAGGCTGGATGTGGCTCTGGGCAACCTGATCTAGTGTGAGGGGTGCCTGCCCATGGCAGAGGGTTGGAACTGGATGGTCCTTAAAGTCCCTTGAGGTTTGGAGCACAAGCCGTATGAGGAGAGGCTGAGGGAGCTGGGGTTGCTTAGCCTGGAGAAAAGGAGGCTCAGGGGAGACCTTATTGCTGTCTACAACTACCTGAAGGGAGGTTGTAGCCCAGTGGGGGTTGGTCTCTTCTCCTAGGCAAGCAGCACCAGAACAAGAGGAAACAGTCTCAAGCTGCACCAGGGGAGGTTTTGGGCTGGATGTTAGGAAGAAATTCTTCCCAGCAAGAGAGATTGGCCATTGGGATGTGCTGCCCAGGGAGGTGGTGGAGTCACCATCCCTGGAGGTGTTTAAGAAGAGCCTGGCTGAGGCACTTGGTGCCATGGTTTAGTTGCTTAGGTGGTGTTGGGTGATAGGTTGGAGTTGATGATCTCTGAGGTCTTTTCCAACCTGGTCTGGTCTGGTCTGGTCTGGTCTGGTCTATTCTATTCTATTCTATTCTATTCTATTCTATTCTATTCTATTCTATTCTATTCTATTCTATTCTATTCTATTCTATTCTATTCTATTCTATTCTATTCTATTCCATTCCATTCCATTCCATTCCATTCCATTCCATTCCATTCCATTCCATTCCATTCCATTCCATTCCATTCCATTCTTCCAAACCCTGACAATTCTATGATTCTGTGTTCCTTTTGGGCAGCATTAAACTGAGTTTGTTGGAGCAAAGAATGCTGTTCTGAAAATATATTGCTGGCAGTATATTCTATCACTTCTGCTGCTGCTGTATTTAAGCATGTTGAAGGGAACCTTTTCTAATTATGTTAACTGAAAGCTATGCTTAGTGGTACACTGAATGTGGGGAACATGATGATGGGAGACACAGTCAAAAAAAAATATCCCACTAGGTGTTATGTGAGGAAGTGAACTCTGAAAAACACAGTGCTTGCTGTTGTTATGGTGTTTGTCAAGAGCTGATATTCCCCTTGAAAAGTTCTTATTATAATCTGATTCTTTTTCTCTTCCCCCCCCACTGTTACATAAAGGCAGATGGAAGTCTTCCAAGCACTACAAAACTCAGTAACAATTACCTTTCCCAACACATACCAGAACACAGAGCATGATTTTCAGCCAGCCTGTGCTCACCAGGTGAATAGGCTATTGGTGCACTTACGTGTTTGAAGCACAACTGTTATCATTCATCCTTTTCTTTTTCATAGTGAGTAACAAATTACTTTTGGTAGCTATTAAATGGCATTACGGAGTTTAATGTCACTGCATCTTCAGTCCTGCGCTAGTAAGGGTTCTACTGGATGTTGCTTTTGATTGTGTTCTTGGCTGGATATCCAATAATGCTTCTTTAATGGAAACAGCTGTTAGATCTTTTCACAGCAAAGTGTTTCCCAGTGCCATTTGTATGACTTGCAGAGCGCATGCACTGAACCCTATCCTGAAAGAATGGCCAAGACACTCTGACAGTTTAAAGCAGCAGAGTGGCTCCCTCAAAGAGCGTTAAGTCAAGGTTTTATGAATTCAGAGGTGTTAAAATAGTAGCATGCGCTCCAAGCTCCAACAGAAGCCACACCACTGGTGAAAATTGTCTCTGAGTGGCTCTCAATGCAAAGAGTGGCAGCTGGTTATGGGACAAGCTGTGGAATTTATGAACTGGAAATTTTGTTCAGGAACAAGAATAAAGCAGCACAGCAGTCTGGTATGTCTCTCTGCAATGCCGCTGAAAGATGTTTTGGCGACCTTCGATGACCTTGGACGGCACACTCACAGGATTTGCCTGTTCATTAATTTATTATTCTAGGGGAATGCAGTACAGAAATGTTTTCCATCCTCCTTGGATCTGCTCGTGTCAAACCGTGCACAACGCTGGGGAATTTTGGGCCTGCACTGTCATGGCCACACGGCTGGTTCAAATGCTGCTCTGAAATCTGCAGCTGATTCATTAGCCACTCCACATTTTAGCAGTGAATTACTGAACTGAGTGGGGACTGTTTTCTGCTGCAGATTGGAACCGTGTTCAATAGCAGACACTCATCCTGCTTTTTCTTTCTCTTTGCTTTTTCTTACTTTCTCTTTGCTTTTTCTTTTTTTCTCTTTTCTTACTCTTTGCTTTTTTCTCTCTCCTTTTTAGTTCTCTCTGCTTTTTCTTTCTCTCTGCTTTTTCTTTCTTTCTTTGCTTTTTCTTTCTTTCTCTTTGCTTTTTCTTTCTTTCTCTTTGCTTTTTCTTTCTTTCTCTTTGCTTTTTTCTCTTTGCTTTTTCTCTTTGCTTTTTTCTCTTTGCTTTTTCTTTCTTTGCTTTTTCTCTCTCTGATTTTTTCTCCTTGCTTTTTCTTTCTCTGCTTTTTCTTTCTCTCTTTGCTTTTTCATTCTCTCTTTGCTTTCTCTTGCTTTCTCTTTGCTTTCTCTTGCTTTCTCTTTCTTTCTCTTTCTCTGCTTTTTTCTCTTTGCTTTTTCTTTCTCTTTGCCTTTTCTTTCTTTTGCCTTTTCTTTCTCTTTGCCTTTTCTTTCTTGCCTTTTCTTTCTTTTGCTTTTCTTTCTTTGCCTTTTCTTTCTCTTTGCCTTTTCTTTCTCTTTGCCTTTTCTTTCTCTTTGCCTTTTCTTTCTCTTTGCCTTTTCTTTCTCTTTGCCTTTTCTTTCTCTTTGCCTTTTCTTTCTTTTGCTTTTTTCTTTCTTTGCTTTTTCTCTCTCTGATTTTTTCTCCTTGCTTTTTCTTTCTCTCTTTGCTTTTTCTTTCTCTCTTTGCTTTCTCTTGCTTTCTCTTTCTTTCTCTGCTTTTTTCTCTTTGCTTTTTCTTTCTCTTTCCTTTTCTTTCTCTTTTGCTTTTTTCTCTTTGCTTTTTCTTTCTTTTCCTTTTCTTTTCTTTGCTTTTTTCTTGCTTTTTCTTTCTCTCTGCTTTTTTTTCTTTCTCTTTTCCTTTTATTTATCTTTGCTTTTTCTTTCTTTCTCTTTGCTTTTTTCTCTTTGCTTTTTTCTTTTTGCCTTTTCTTTCTCTTTGCCTTTTCTTTCTCTTTGCTTTTTCTTTCTTTGCTTTTTCTTTCTTTTGCTTTTTTCTTTCTTTTGCTTTTTTTCTTTCTTTGCTTTTTCTCTCTCTTTGCTTTTTTCTCCTTGCTTTTTCTTTCTCTTTTTTCTTTCTCTGCTTTTTCTTTCTCTCTTTCCTTCTCTTTCTCTTTGCTTTTTCTTTCTTTCAGAGGACACAGTCTCAAGCAGAGCCAGGGGAGGTTTAGGCTGGATGTTAGGAAGAAGTTCTTCATAGAAAGAGAGATTGGCCATTGGAATGTGCTGCCCAGGGAGGTGGTGGATTCACCATCCCTGGAGGTGTTCAAGAGGGGATTGGATGTGGCACTTGAAGCCATGGTTTAGTTAGTCATGAGGTGTTGGGGGATAGATTGGACTTGATGATCTCTGAGGTCTTTTCCAACCTTATTGATTCTATGATTCTTTCTTTTTGCTTTTCTTTCTCTTTGCTCTTTCCTTCTTTCTTTCCTTCCTTCTTTCTTTCTTTCTTTCTTTCTTTCTTTCTTTCTTTCTTTCTTTCTTTCTTTCTTTCTTTCTTTCTTTCTTTCTTTCTTTCTTTCTTTCTTTCTTTCTTTCTTTCTTTCTTTCTTTCTTTTCTTTCTCTTTGCTTTTTCTTTCTTTCTCTCTGCTTTTTCTTTCTCTTTACCTTTTCTCCCTCTTAGTTTTTTCTCCCTCTTTGTTTTTTCTCCCTCTTTGCTTTTTCCTTCCTCTTTTTCTTTCCTTTTGCTTTTTCTTTCTCTTTCCCTTTTTCATTCTCTTTTTCTTTCTCTTTGCTTTTTCTCTTCCTTACACTCTGCAGTGCACTATGCTTGCATTCCTCAAATGTGTCTATCCAAATGAAAGCCCCTAATCCAGACCCAGTATGTGAATAAATCTCTGGACCTCATCACGTACTCAAATATTTCTTTTTCTTCTGTAGATTTCATTGTTTTATCTTCCTTTGAGAAAGCAGCAATAGCACTGTCCATCTACAACCCCTGCATGCAATGTTTATTTCAACAGGCAGGATGCTTCCTGATGGACAGAGCCTAACAAAACTCATAGATTCATAGGATACCAGGTTGGAAGGGACCTCAGGGATCATGTAGTCCAACCTTAAAATTTACAGGACTTAAATAAATGCAGCCAGCAGAATGAATGGAAGTGTAACTCATTAACTCTGTTTTAGAGAGAATATTCTCTGATGGCTTGAACTGCACTTTTAGTGTACACTTCCCTAAATGTTATGGACAGCACAGGAAACCCAACTGACTATGGTTTTGGAATCTCTATGAAATAATTGTGGTGTTTAGATTATCATCCTTGGGTAGTGGTATGCACATGGATGACAAAACCCACTACTGAGAGAGCTTCCCGCTCACATTTTGCCTCTTCTCTTTGCCAAAGACTGCTCAGGAAGCTTTTTTCCCCCCCTTCTTTTTGTAGACTCCTGTGTGAGTTAATTTCAGAGGAAAATGGAAACTTTATGCTTAGTTTAGATTGTGATTGAGTGGAAGGGAACGAGGAAACCCAAACAGTCTTTCCCTCAAAGTGCCTTTTCATTTTTCAGCTGTATACTACTTTTGTTTTCCTGTTTTTCAACTTTGAGAGCCATGTAAAAACATGGTGATAGGAACCTGTAGGAAAACTGTCAGTACTTAATTTTTGTTCAGTGTGTATTTTATGTCTATGTTTCCTTTGGGTGTGGGTGTCTTTTTCCAGCTTAAGAACCAAATGTAGTTACAAAAACATATGTAGTGAAAATAAACAGGAGAAATCTCATTTCCTCTGGTGAGCAAAGTTCACAATTAGCTCGAGTGTCATTTTAGGTGTGTTGTACCCTGTCAAACACTTCTGCTGGCCAGAGCTAGCTTGCTTGGTTTTAGCACGACTGATAAAGGATCTGTGATGTCAGACAAGCATTGAACTACGCAGAGAAGGGGAAGAGAGTCGGTCAAATGTAATAATGTATTCTAGAAGTGATTCCTGCCAGCAATTAATGGGGAGATTCATTTCATGAAGCACTGTTTACAGACTGACATCTGGAGAACTTCTCAACTTTGGATCATTTCCAGTGGGTAGATTTATATACTATTCCTGCCTCTTTTCCCACTTCCCCCTCTCCCCCCCTTAAATATTTCACTTTTCTCATCTGTATTATTCACTTAATTATCAGTGGATGTGAATTGTTCTGCTGCCGAGATTTCTTTTAGAATCCCAGGTGCGTATGTTATGAAAGGCATGCTAAAATGGACATTGAGTGGATACTTATTGACATGGATACAGAGAGATACAAAAATTCAAGGAGGTTTCCTTACTTAAAGTCAAAATTCTGTTAGTCTCTGACCAGCTTTCCTTCTTATTCTTTATATGCCTAGAGGCAGTGCCAAGGATAAGTTGCTCCATCACCTTTCCAGGGTTGGAGGTGAGGCTGACTTGTCTCTAGTTACCTGGCTCTTTCTCCTTGCCCTTTCTGAAGACTGGAGTGATGTTTGATTTCCTCCAGTCCTCAGGCACCTCTCCTGTTCCCCATATGGGACTTAGCAAAGATGATGGAGAGGGGCCTAGCAATGACTTCCGCCAGCTCTCTCAGCACCCATGGGTGCATCCCATCAGGACTCGTGGATTTATGGATGTCCAGATTGCTTATTTGATCCCTAACCTATTCCTCATCAACAAAGGCAAACACCTCCTTTATCCCGACTTGCTCTGGGGCCTCAGGGGTCTGGGGCTGCTGAGGACAGTCTCCAGCAGTATAGACAGAGACAAAGAAGGCATTCAGTAGCTTTGCCTTCTTTTTATCCTCTTTCACCAGGGCACCCACCTCATCCAGCAGTGGGCTTACATTGCCTCTAGTGTTAGTTTTGTCTGCAGAGTATTTGAAGAAGCCCTTTCTGTTGAAAGGCCACAGTAAGATCTCCCTGGAGCCTCCTCCAGGCTGAACAAGCCCAGCTCTCTCAGACAGTTCTCATAGCAAAAGTGTTCCAGCCCTCATTTGTTGTGAGGAGAGGACAGCCTCTGCCTCTGCAGATCCATGGGTCATAAAGCCTGGAGTAAAACACTAATTTTCAAAATAGAACACCTCAGACACAAAGGTGAAAAGTCTTTCCTCTGGGAGTTGATATGCTGTTTATAAACACGTGTTTTCAGAACACAATAAGGACATGGCTTGTTTGCTTGCTCGAGTGGTGATCCTGGGAGGCCTCTGAGAAAGGAGATGCAGCTCAGCTGTTGGCAATGCACCGATTGCAAAGCCCTGGTTTTGCTGTGGAGCAGTGGCATGTCCTCCACAGTCCTGATCACAGCTGATTAGAATCAATTTATGTCAACCTACTCCACTGCAAGCTCCTGCAGGTGATGCTACTAATAGATTGACCCTCTCTTCATGTTTTAAACATAAGCCTTTAAAAATGTTTGAAGAGACAGCTTTAAGTCACTGTGTTCTCTCATGAGCTACTCAGGCAGCAGTACAGCAAAACAGGAAGAGTCTATTATGCTGTGCACTCCAAGATCGGTTATAGTAAGGCATTGCTCATGCAGGGTGTTAGCAGACAGTGGAAGGGTCCCTGTGTTTCCATATCTCTAGCAGTGAGGAATAAAACCACTGTATTTATTAGTCCATCCAAAAATATCGCTCCATGCCATTGTGCAAGCTAACCATCTACAGAAGGTCCGTTGACTTGGTGAAGTTACTTCATTCGCACTTAATTACTTTTATTACAAAACTAGCTCCCAGTAATCTGATCTTTAACACAAATCACATTGTTTCTAGCTTCTATGTGGCACCAGTTTGGGATATTCTGTCATCTTCAGCCATTCAAACCAGCATTAGTAGGAGAGAGGTCATGAAGCCATAACCACCCTTCTAGACAACAGTAATAGTTTTCTTCAGCAAACTTTTACGTGAAGCGAGAGTAAAGGCTGCTTCAGCTTTACATGCTCCAGCCAGCTAATTTATCACCTGTTTTCCTTAATGGTGCACCGGTGAATTTGTTTTGTTACATAAGCACCACATTAAGGCTCTTCTGTTTTTAACTAGGTGGCTGTGCTCCGATCCCTGAGTCTGAGCTGGAGGAGAGGACGGTTGTACCTGGCTCCACAGCGGCGGGTCCCGCTCACAGGCGGATTGCAAAGCAGAAATCCAAGCCTGGTAAGAGGAGGAGAATTATGTTGTTTTACTTAGAGGTGCACAGCTCATCTTTTCAGAACGCTTGTGGATATATGAAACAAGTGATGTATGTTTCAGGCTTTGTTCACATAGTGTTCAGGGTTTGGGGTTTTTTTTGGTGGTAATAGTGCAACGTGTTGGATTCTCAGCTTATTCGACTTCTTTCAAGAATAGTTAAGCTGTAGAGATCAGCTTTGGAATTAAATAGCTTCACAGACGAAAGGTTTTGTGCCCCTCAGTACTTGACTGCCATTCTCATAGGTTTTATTCACAACCTCTTCCACTGTGGATGTTTTGGTGTAATAAAGGCTTGTCTTTTCTTTTTTCCCCCTACACTCTGGTGGTTAGACCTCGAGCCAGCTGATTAAAATATGGTCATTTCTTATCTTTTGTGGGGAGACTTCCTAGAATTTCTGAAGGAAAAAACAGCCAACACACTATTTGCTGTAATAAAATGGAATTCTGCTGGCTGTGAGATATGCTGCATACACTGGTGGCACGTCTTCTGGAAAGGCTTCACGCTGCCGGGAACTGTGATAACACTGCTAACATCTTTTAAAAGCAGCTCTGCAAAGGAGTGCATAGCAGTTTAATCAAGTGACTGGGAAGCTCTCAGGCCTTTTTATTTCCTATTTTCTTTATTAAGTTGTAGCTTCACACCTCTTCCCACCCTTATTGTCTTTTATCCCCTTCTCCCTGCCGCGATTGCATTTAATATTTCAATGTTGATTGTAAATCAGATGTGTTCTTTTTACATGAGTGATGTCAGCGAGAGCAGCTTAGAGGTTGCAACCAACAATAGCCAGAAATAAGCAGAAGGTCCTTATATAGCTGTAAAAACAAAAGGTCCAAATCAGTTAGCTGGGTGTTTCAAATGCATTCAGCTGCTTCTTTGCCTGGCTAACTGCTGCAGAGATAGGCAGGGTGCTTGTGTGCGTAGGGAAATGCAGCAGCAGAACTTCCATTAGCAAAGTTGGAATAATATGAAGGGAACCACAGAATGGTTTTGGTTGGGAAAGACCTTCAAGGTTGAGTGCAACCATTAACCCAACACCGGTAGGTCACTACTAAACCCTGTACCTCAGCATCACATCTCTTTCAGTCCCTCCAAGTAGGAGTCCACCATTTGCCTGGCTCACCTGTTGACCTTTGTTGTGGAGATATTTTTCCTCATGTTCAACCAAAGAATTAGAATATTTACTGTAGCAATGTATAGTAATACCACAAAATTAATATCTGCTCAAAAAACCCCAAAACACCTGAGAAATCCACTGAAGGTCTAAAGCTCTGACTTTACTGGGGTGCTAATTACCTGCAGCCCTTGTGGCCTTCAGGTCATGAGAAGGGAGGCGGTTGAAGCTGACATATCTGTAGTTCAGTGTTTGCTGCTGGGTATATTAAGTGCCCTCTTATTAATGGACTATATAATCTCTCTGTTGTAGAATACAATCCTGATAGCTTTCCAACTTCAGGCAACTAGAGCAATAAATGAAGAACACATCACAGGTCATCCCTCCTCTTCTGATGCCCCATTCTTATCAAGCATATACTTGTTCTTCAGTAGTTGATGTTCTGCTGGGTTAAAGTACATCTGATTGCTGAAAAGAGTAGCATGAGAGGAACAGTGTAAAAATATATTAATGAGATCCAGAAGCAGCAGCATGAAGACCTGCAAATCCTACTGAAAGTCTTGGCTCACAGAACTGGTTGCTGTTGTTGCTTTGTAACTATAAAAAAGGCAGGATGAAAACTCTGGAAGCTTTAAAGAAGTCTTTATGTTTCCAGCCATGTGCTATGCCTTTGAATTGAACTCCTTCATGGTAGCAATTGACTGCCATTTAGAATCATAGGATTTACTGGTTAGTGCAGAGATGTAGAGAACACCTAGGGTATCTAGCACTGAGCTGTCTGGAAACTAATTGCTGCAAGTGTAAGAGCCAAGGGAGCTACTTACACCAGAAGGTAACACTAGGCATGAAATCACAGCACTGCAATGTTTTTCTGGATGTGGTATTTTTGGCCTGAGTTCTTGCTTCAGGCATCAGAGACTGCAGAAAGACCATGGTGAT
Source organism: Picus viridis (assembly GCA_033816785.1). Taxonomy (NCBI): domain Eukaryota; kingdom Metazoa; phylum Chordata; class Aves; order Piciformes; family Picidae; genus Picus; species Picus viridis. The sequence continues at coordinate 33,300,801 of CM066574.1, forward strand.
TACAATCAGCCCTCAAAGGATATTTGTTTCATCTTTTGTACCTTTTTTTAATGAGTTTGCAGTTAATTTCACTATGTCCACTCCATAAAAGGAAAAAAAGGAGAAAGTGGAGTAAATTATTTTTCCCAGATACACCTCCCTTCATTTCCTGAGGGATTTCAAGGTTTTGCTTGTGAGTTGAGAGGTGGTGTTTCCTTCTTGTAGGTGGCTTTTGTTATTCCTGTCTCTTGTTACAGAGGTAGTTTAATGGCCATGCAAAATAATACTACCTTTAGAGAGATTTCTGCTTGTAGCTAGTATATTTTTCATTGCATTGGGCTCTATCAGCTAAGCTTCCATGTCATTTACCAAAAACTCTCTGCAGTTTAATGGCAGAGGTGTAAGTAGATAAAAATAGTTTGAGGTTCCACACCAAATGGCTCAGAAATGAAGAGAAAACCCCAAATCTCTTCAGCTGTGGTTGAACATAAGCACAATGGCTGATATCCCTGAAGGGAAATATCTCTAGTAACAGACCACGTTCAGAGAGGAAGATGGAAATCTCACTTCAGCAGCTCATTTGATTCTTTTGAATATTCCAAAGGATTCTGCAGGTGGTGAGAGAACTTGAGCTGGATGCAATGGGCTACCATCCCTTGAAACAGAGTGGGAAGTACAGTGTTATGCTTGCTCCATCTGGTGCCAGTCCAAATCCTAGCAAGAGGATTTTCTACAGGTTGCATTTTATTAATAGTTGCACACAGTGTAATGCAAAAAACCTTCAAAGAAGTGATGAAATTGCCTTGGTGGGAGCATGTGTGTTTCTATGTCAGTACAAGGAGTAAGCTCCCATTTCTCTCATGGATACCATGTGCTGGATTAGGGCAAAACTCAAGCAGTTCTTGGAAGTATAATCACGGGTGGAAAAACAAAGCAGAAGAAATTGACTTCTCTACTGAAAAGAAGGTTTTAGCAGGAGGCAGTGGGAGTGCCTCACTGAGAAAGGCAGAAACAAGTCCTCTACAAGGTGTGCTGTACTTGGACACACTTGCTTAATAGATTGCTTGTGCATAGAAATCTGCTGAAGAGAAAGATGGAACATGATGAGCAAGTGGAGACCTAAATTCCATGCCAGACTCCAAGCTCTCTATGAGTATGTCTGCACTCTTGTTGCATTGATTGCTGCTTGCATAGATGATGTTCAGTTAGTCTTCAGCTAGCTAACTGTAATAATTGTCTCCCTGTGGCAGTGTGGCATTGAAGCCTGGCTGTGTAATTTACCATAATGCACTGGAAACAATATTCAACAGTTAATTCACATGAAACTCTTGCTGCTAATAAATATCTGACCTTTCTAATCTCTTGCTGGTAAGGTGTGGTATGTGGTGTATGGAGATGACTGCCAGTCACTCCATTGTATCCCACTATGCTCTCCAAACCCACTGAGAGGTTTTTAAACACCTTTTGAGTTTCATGAGTAGATGTAAGAAAGAGGTCGTTGCCTCAAATCTGTTGCACGAGTGATGCAAAGAACTGTGAGAGAAGTGTGGGACTGGGACCTGAAAGACTGTGCTGTGCTATGAGGAATTATGCTGTAGGGTAGCATCCTGCCATAGGCTTGCAAGTTAACTCATAGAGAATACTGTATTGACATATTCCAGGCAGCTGCTAAGTATGTCAGTGAGGCTTTTGGCTTTGTTTGGAATAGTTACTTAGGACAGCAGAAAATGACATCTAGTAGGTATGCTACAGGTCTGTGTAAGGAGAAAAGGAATAGCTCTGGCCCAATCACGAGGTGCCTTTGGAAAGGGAATTAATGGCTCTGTGATGTTTTCTTTTTATTATGGAAATCACAGAATGCTTTAGGTTGGAAGGGGCCTTAAAGATCATTCACACTGATTATTTTATTTATTTATCCCCTCCCCCCCCCCCCCCAGTGTGGTGGTGTTGTTTTTTTTTTCTAATCCAAATATGTTGCGATTCTATAACAAAGAATAGGATCAGGTGCATGACATTTGGAAGTAAAGGCTGTGTTGCACTTGTAAAGGTATCATCTTTGCCAATGGCTTTTGCTTTGAGTGGGTATAAAAGTACTGTCTTGAACAGTCTTGGTCCCAATAGCTGGCAAATAATTCTTCCTGCTTCCTTGCTTGAGGCACAGTGTGTGGTGTGTGTATTGCATTTGGGGAAGAAATGTTAGCATGATTAATCTATCCTTGCTCGCTTTGATCTTGCTGTTTTGGTTAGAGTGAGGACAAAGCAGCACAGATTTCACTGGGGGCTTCACAAGGCTGGTGGAGAGTTTGAATGTAATTTGAAGTTGAGTCCATTTTGAAGCCTGTGCTATTACACCGTTGCTTTTCCCTTGAGCTTACAGCTACGCCACCCCTGGAGACACACTGGTGGCTGCTGCCGTCACAAGTACAAACGCAGTGATTGTAGACTCGCGTAGGTCCGGTGGACTTCCTCTCTCTTTTCCATTTCCTTCTTTACAAGTTATGAATTTCTTACTAGACTTGCAGTCTACTTGAGTGAGTAATTTGTTTTCAAGAAGAAGTTTCCACATGTTCTAGAAGGCAAAGAATATTGAAGATCTGCAGAACTCCACTTCCGAAATTCTCCCTTGTACTTAAAATAATTCTGCTGAAATGAGTTGAAAATGTGGTTTGTAGCAAAAAACCATAGGGGAATTCCTGGTACATGCTGGCTTTTTTTAAGAGGCATCTCTGAAGGGCTATGGTGGAAAAACTTTAAAACAATTACTTAATTTAAAACAGGGAGGTGGTGGAGTCACCCTCCCTGGAGGTGGATTGGACGTGGCACTTGGAGCCATGGTTTAGTTAGTCATGAGGTGCTGGGTGACAGGTTGGACTTGATGATCTCTGAGGTCTTTTCCAACCTGATTGATTCTGTGATTCTAACTGACCTCTAAGCAATTAAACTGAGCTTTAGGATGAGGTAGCAATGTATGTATGTATCAGGATATAGCTCTTGAAGTAAGTATTCTGTATTCCTCATACACTGCTGCTGCATGCTACTTACTCTGAATGTCCTAAAATGTATTTGTCTAAATAATCTTCCTGCTGAAAATTTCAGACAGAATCTGGTGGCTCTTGTATAAATAGTTTCATGCTGGTAAATGATGAGTAACTTCACTAAGGTGACGGAAACAGAGTCACTGTGCATGAAAGAATGGTTGGGCTGAAACATTTATCTTTGGGTTTTTTGGTTGTTAGTTTTGTTCACTTGGTTTGGTTTTGGTTTGGTTTTCTCTTCTCTTTTTTTTCTTTTAGTGGAATGCTGGTGGTGGTTACTTTGTAGTTTGCTTAGGATTTTCCAACACTGGGACTCAGGTTTGTCAAGCATCTGGTGGAATTTTTGCAACTTGTAAGACTTGATTTTCCTGGCAGAGTTTCTCACGAAAGATCTTGCTGTAAATGATCGATGGAAGCCAAAAAAGTCTTGGAGATCTAGGGGAAACGTTATCCAAGCTTTGCCAGGATAATTCAGGATAATCATTGTCTTTTCCTGAGAGAGCGACAGAGAAAACAGCATTTGCATTTATTGTTTAAATACAAACAATTCTGGGAAGCTATTTGTGAGACCAAAGGTTTGGGTTTTGCCCTCACTGCTGTGCTGCCACTGTTTTCAAGTTGGATTCTTTGTATTCTGCTGTCATGCAAATATTTAGATGACTTGAGGATTAAATTTCAAAGTTCTCATGTTGTATGATTATGTTCAGTGAAGGAAGTCAACTTCCACAGTTTAATATTCACAGCATCTATGAATGAGAAATGTCTCAGCATTTATATTTATCTATTGAAATAGAGATATAATTTTTTTAGCTGTCTTTAATTTGAAGCATCTGGCTTATTACTTTTGATTAAACACACAGGCAGCACTACATAAATGACTGTGAGGCTGAGCTATAAACTCCAGTGACACAAGACATTCTGAGCCAAATATTCAAGACACCCTGTAACATTGCACCCAGACGTTGCACAGCTGCACATCTTTTGCTGCATGTTTTGCTTAGTGTACTTTACAGAATCACAGAATAGAATATTAGAGGCTGGAAGAACCTTGAAAGATCATCCAGTCCACCCCCTGCCAGAGCAGGGTCACCTATACCAGATCACACAGGAACACATCCAGGTGGGTTTCAAATATCTCCAGAGAGGGAGACTCCACGCCCCGCCCTGGGCAGCCTGTTCCAGTGTTCTGTCACCCTCACATGGAAAAAAATATTGCCTCCTGTTTCCCTGGAACTTCCTATGCCTCAGCTTCCACCATTGTCTCTTGTGCTGTCATTGGGCATCACAGAGCAGAGTCTGGCTTTAGTCTCTTGGTACTCACCCTGCACATCATTATAAACATGAACGAGGTCACCCTTTAGTCTCCTCTTCTCCAAGCTACAGAGCCCTCAGCTCCCTCCGGCTCTCCTCAGGCTCTCCTCATAAGGAAGATGTTCCACTCCCTCCAGCATCTTTGTGGCTCTGTGCTGGACTATTTCAAGCAGTTCTCTGAGGCCCTTCTTGAGCTGAGGGATGCAGAACTGGACACAATATTCCAGATGTGGCCTCACCAGGGCAGAGAAGAAGGGAAGGAGAACCTCTCTCAACCTACTCTCCACACCCCTTCTAATATATCCCAGAATGGCAATGGCCTTCTTAATTTATTTGCTGCTTTATCTACAGCATTGCATGACAATGTTCATGTAGGTGATAGGGGTATTGTTCAAGAGGATCTTTTATTCTTCTTATCAAATTTTGCTGTCCTTATTATGCCCAGACAATTTTAGGAACTATCACAGAATGATGGGTCTGGAAAGGACCTCTGGGGATTGAGTCCAAACCCCCTGCTAAAGCAGGTTCATCTAGAGCAGTCTGCACAGGATCATATTCAGATGGGTCTTGAAAGTCTCCAGAGAAGGAGACTCCACAACCTCTCTGGGCAGCCTGCTCCAGTGCTTGGTCACCCTCACAGAAAAGCAGCTTTTCCTTAGGTTTAGGTGTAACTTCCTGACTTCTAACACATGATTGCAGCCCTCAAAGATTCTTAGCTAAACATAACAAGATTGCAGTTTTTCTTTAGAGCCCAGTGGCACATTGAAATGTGGCTGTGTCCTCCTTTTTGCTTATGAATTGTAGTTTACATGCCTATGCAACTGGGGGAAACCCATCGGTAAAGCTGCTTCTCACGAAGCGATGTCATGTAGGTTTTTCTGATAGTATTTAGTGTATTTGATTTTAGAAAGGAGTTTTCTTAAGCACTTGAATTTGTACAAACAGATGGTAAAGAGCTTTTGGCTAGAAACCGTTGCCAGCTATCCACTGGAGTCTTTATTTTTGTACCGTACCGTCCTTGCTGTTAGCTTTCACCTACCCAAATAAGCAGACACGCAGCTTTGAATTATTTGGGGGTGTGTTTAAGTATGCTGTTGAAACTCTTAACACAGGTCTAGGACAGTTTCCTGATTATTTGTGTATTGGACTGAGTTTTTCAACACACACCAGTGAGATACAGGTGGCCTTACTGCTGTTATTGCAATTATCATTGTTTGCTGCACTGGTAATCATTTGGATGTTGATATTCTTGCCAGTTTTAGGAAAAGTATTTTCAAAGTACGCAGCCAAGCAATTAAGTTTTTCAGGTTGGACAGAATAACAGCACAGAAACCAGTCCTAAGACTAACTGTGCTGTACAGGAGGTCAAATATAAAGGAAATGTATAACTGAAGCTGCCTAGAATAGGATTTCATGCCCACGGTGAGTTTTCAAAGCAGTTGGCTGGGCAAATCAGTTTGTTGGTGTGGCAGTTTGGGGCTGATGCCTGGGGAGGGAGTATTCCACAGATCTTGAGTAGAGAGTGGTAGAATGTAAATGAATTACCACTGGATGTAAAGGGAAAATAATGATAAGGTCTAAATAATCACACTGGGCTGATAACTAACATAAAGTTGGTTGTATAAACTATTTCTCTCTCTTTCTCAGCTTCGTCACTCTAGCAGATACCAGCTGGTAGCTTTTGCTTGGCTGTGGGTGACCTGGGCTGTGTTCTTCTTGTGGCTAAGTACTAACAACCTACTCTCTGCTTTTCTCTTTCTCATTTCTCTTTTACTTTGCAGAGGGGAGAAGGGGGTAGAGAGGGGGAAGCTATTGGTAACCCCCTGGTTTTGTCCAGGGGGGTTCTTGTGTCGTTTCTAACTTGTAAATATTGTCTATTTTGTACATATTCACTGCATTTTGTATTTCTAGATTGTAGTTGGCTTGTAAATAGAGCTTCATTTGCTTCCATCAACTGAGCTGCTCTGGCAATTTTAATTTGGGGGTATTTTCTTCAAATTAACTGGGGGTGTGTGTGTAATCTCAACCCACCACAGTTGGCAACACAGGCTTTTAAGCTGTTCATGGTCAGAGTTTTGAACTTGATCTTCTGCATGAAGTTTGGTTGCTACACCCATGAGGAAAGAAAGAATGACTTCAGACTTACTGTTTGAAGATCATTGAGGGACCAATTAAGAGGGCAATTTAGCTGACAGCTGGAGTTCAGTTTCAAGCCTTTTGGTGAGCTGCAACAAAATATTTTGTCCCTGAGCTAAAGAAGAGTCTTCAATTAGAAACAAATCTGGTGAAAAGGCCCCAGGTAAGTGAAAGCTCCTTCAAGACCTAAACTTATTAGTAGCTCACTTAGGTATTTCCTACTGATGTATTGTAGCACTGTAGACTAGATCCTTGTTTCTTTCTGTATGGACATAGCTGTATAATAGGAAAGATACCAGGAGCCTGCAGCTGTGCCCACCTAATACTTCAAAATTGCTAAGCTAATTGTTTCCACAAGAAAAGGTGCAAAGAAAGTCGCTGGGCTACAAAAAGCCTATTTTTCTGGAAAGAGCTGAAGAGATTTATGGAGGTTTTCTTTTCCACAGAGTCTGTTTTTCTAAAGAGCAGTTCAGCTTAAGAGATTAATGTGAGAATTCCTTCATTAAGTCAATACAGAATAAAGTCCAGTTTCTCTTTCAGGAGCAGCTTGTATATACATCTCCCGTGGAATGTAATATAACACATTAGAATGTAGCAAGTCTTACTCGTGTTTTAGTGTTTGCAGATTCAAGTGTGTTATGATGTGTATTATCCACTGCCACAGAGATCAGTCTGTTTGCCACACTCCCATAGTTCTGGCAGAGTTTCACAAAATGTCTCCTTTCAAAGGTTAAAAGTCTCTGGCTGGTTCCAGTTTGGTTCATGACTGTCAATGAAACAAAGAACCCAGGAGTACCTTACCCCCTGCTTTGTGGGTTGTCACAAAAATGGGTATGAGGAGAGGCTGAGGAAATGGGTATGAGGAGAGGCTGAGGGACCTGGGGCACTTTAGGCTGGAGAAGAGAAGACTGAGAGGGCATTTAATAAATGTTTATCAATATCTGAGGGCTGGGGGTCAGGAGGGAGGGGACAGGCTCTGCTCCCTTGCTCCCTGGGATAGGACAAGGAGCAATGGATGTAAGCTGCAGCACAGGAGGTTCCTCCTCAACACAAAGGGCAACCTCTTTACTGTGAGGGTCACAGAGCACTGGAACAGGCTCCTCAGGGAGGTTGTGGAGTCTCCTCCTTTGGAGACTTTCAAGGCCCGTCTGGATGTGTTCCCGTGTGACCTGAGCTAGACTGTATGGTCCTGCTTTGGCAGAGGGGTTGGACTCAATGATCTCTTTGGGTCCCTTCCAACCCCTGACATCCTGTGACCCTGTGATAAGATCAGAGGGGAAAAAAAGATATGAAATGTACAATCAAGGTATAGAGAGCCTGAACCTTTTCCTTCAAGTTTGGTGACTTCAGCGGTCCGAGAATTCAGACACTCTTAAAATTATTAGCAAAATTCTGCTGCTGTTGCAGTTGAGGCAGCAGCAAAGAGTTGTTACGAGGGACGTAACATCCTCATGGCTGTGAGAAAGCCTTTCCTTGTTTTTATCAGTTCCTGAACATGATTACTGCTGATGGATTATTGAAGATCCAGAGCCCATGAAAGAAAGACTGGCTGAGCAGGGGAGTGTTATCTAAGGAGCAAAATTAACATCAAAGCTAAACACCTTGTTTATGAATTCTGAAGTGCCCTTGTATGCAAGAGAGGGGAACTATAGTGCAGTGCAAGGAATCAAAAAGAAGTTTAAACCCTTTTTATCTGGCTAAATGTTGGGGTTTTTTCATATTTCCTTGGCAATTCTCTTGCATAACTAAGAGCTTAAGAGAAGTAGATCATTGTCTGTCACTAGGATTCATTCACTTGTCCTCTGCCAGTAACGATGGGCAGGACAGAAACTGGTTTGAGTTTTCTGTTATTTGCTGTTCCTCGCTTTTCTTCTGTGCCTGTGCAAGTTACTGCCCTGTTTTCCTGGCTAGTGTTGGTTCTGTGTCCTCACACCATTTATTTATTATTTTTGCCCTCATATCAAGTGTTGCCATCTACATATGCCCAGCACTTTGTTTCTGGTCAACGTGAACTACTGGCAATTGTTTTCTGACTCCATGGAAAATGTTTTCACCATCTGTTTCCCCCCCCCCTAATGCTTTACTGACTCTTCAGTTCTGCTACACATTTTTTTTTAATACTGTTTTGTTTTGTTGAACTGGGAAATCATAATTTTGTTCAGAGCAGGGATAGCTTTCCATGTGTTGTTTGGATTAGCATATTAATCTTGGCTTCACCCCCTTTTGTCAGATCTTTGTTGGATACTGAGGTAGCACACAGATTTATGTGCTACTTTGTTGGCATTCTACAAGTGTCTATTAAAATTTACTTTCCCCTATTGATTCTTCTGATCCACTGTACTTGGCACTGGAGGGGCTCTGTCTCAAATACTGGGTTCACTTTTGGACCCCTCACTGCAAGGAGTGTGTCCAAAGAAGGGCAGTGAAGCTGGTGAAGGGTCTGGGGAACAGGTCTGGTGGGGAGTGGCTGTGGCTACTGTGGTGGTTTAGCCTGGAGAAAAAGGAGGTTCGTGGGAGGCCTTCTCACTCTCTATAACTATCTGAAAGGAGGTTGAGAAGTGGAGGTCCATTTTCTCTCCCAAGTAACAATAAGACAAGAGGGAACAGCCTCAAGTTGCATCAGGGGAGATATAAGTTAAATATTAGGAAGAATTTCTATGCCGAGAGGGCTCCCAAGCCCTGGAACAGGCTGCCCGGGGAAGTGGAGTCGCAGTCCCTGGAGGTATTTAAAAGCTGTGTGGATGTGGTGCTGAGGAACATGGTTTAATGGTGGACTGGGCAGTGCTGGGTTAACAGTTGGACTTGATCTTAAATGTCTCTTCCAACCAAAACAACTCCATAATTCTATGTGCATTTGTGTTAGTTATTAGAATCATAGAATTGTTAGGGTTGGAAAGGACCTCAAGGATCATCCAGTTCCAAACCCCCTGCTGTGGGCAGGGACTCCTCACACTACATCTGGCTGTCCAGAGCCACATCCAGCCTGGCCTTCAAAACCTCCAGGGATGAGGCTTCCACTACCTCCCTGGGCAACCTGTGCCAGTGTCTTACTACCCTCATGGTGAAAAATGTCTTCCTGACATCCAATCTGAATCTACCCATTTCTAGTTTTGTTCCATTCTCCCTAGTCCTATCACTCCCTGACACCCTCAAAAGTCCCCTCGTGCTTCTAGCTTTCATGTAGCCCCATTCAGATACTGGAAGGCCACAATTAGGTCTCCTCAGAGCCTTCTCTTCTCCAGACTAAACAACTCCAACTCCCTCAGTCTGTCCTCATAGGAGAGGAGCTGCAGCCCTCTGATCATCCCCGTGGCCCTTCTCTGGGTTGATTGAATCTTGGTCAGCTGCTTATGGTCCTGGACAACAAGGTCACCAGGCAGAGGAGAATATAAAGACTTTTGGCTTCTACTGTCCGTCTAAAGAGGTAATTAAGAGGAAGATGTCTAGTAGCACAAGAAAGAGACAAGCAGTCACCTTTAAGACCACCTCTGCTGCTGATAGTAAGTACTGCAAGTTGTAGTAAACCCCCAAAACTCACTGAACACTTCAAGGAGCTGGAATTGTATAGCTGAAGTTTCCTATAAACTCAAATTACATATAATAAAGGTCACTTCTGGCCTCAAACTGTTTCACTAAGTGTCTCAGAATCTTAAAGTTCAATAGTAAAGTAGTCGTTTGATATATCCGATGAGCATTAGTGAACCCCAGGATGAAGCTGTAAAAATGGTTTCCCAGGTCTATTTCCAGGTTCCCCAAAATGCCAAGACTCACTTTATAGCTTGTAAACATTGGCCACCAAAGGGAGATTAACGCTGGGTCTTCAGGAACCGTTTGCTGGGAGGAAAAAAAAACAGCCAGACATTGTGGAGGTGTTAGAGGTTATTTTCCAAAATACCTTCTTTTAGAAGTAATTTTAGCATCTTATGTCCCTTTCTCCCCTCCCAGTTCCAGAAGGCAGCCATCCATGTTATGAGCTAATGGCTTAAACTGTCTTTAGACAAATGGCTGGCTTGGAGATAGAAGATAGCATGGAAGCACCTGAACCCTCAGCGCTCCCTCCCTGAGGGCTGACTCGGCAACCCCTTGAAACTGAAGGGCTTGGAATGGAAACTTTGACTCCCGTTTGGAGATCTGCTGACATGCCTGAAAGGAGGGAGCGGATTCCCACATGCTCTTTGTTGGACAGTGTTACTGGAATTGCAAATAGGTTTTCCATGTTGCTTTGTGGAAATTATCAGTGCCATTGGAAGCCCCTTTGGAGCGCTGCTAGGACTCCGAATTGCCAAAGAATGGTCGTTGTTGGTAAAATGGATGATGCTTAATGGCAGAGAATATGATTTTAAACACTCTTGTGAGTAGTACTGAGACATTTACAGACTTGGTATCAGCAGGTTTTCCCTCTTAATTATTAGAATGAACTATTCAGTGTTGCTGCACTGTCAAGGTTCTATAGTTCAGAGCTTTTTTGATGGATTTCTGTGTGATTTCCATGGTTGTGTAGGTAGGTGGTACAGTGATGCTAGGGTTGGCATAGCTCAGAAGGGGCTTGAACCCTGACTCACAAGCTGAGCTCCTAGCTGTTGTTCTCACTGCTGGAGCAGGACCCCTGTTGGGAGGGGTGGCTGTAGTTATTAGAACAGATCCTTTAAAATGGACAAGACAATAATGATTTGACTTTTGTGTGCTGTAACGCTAAGAGCTTTCTGCGGTGTTTTGAGTACTTGTTGATGCAGTTCCCCATTGTGAACACATGCAGAATTCACAGAAGACCACTTTCTGCTTGTAATAGTAGAGTCTTCTGGGGCCCTACTTCTGCATGCTCTCACAGCTACCAGAGCTAATGGCCTGGAACAAGCTCCTTGGTTCTTCACCTGGCTCCACCAGGGAAGGGGGCAGCATTGAATTCTTTCCCATTCTTACAGTCTCTTTGTTTCATGACCTGGTTCTCCTTGCTTGTGGCTGTGAGATATGGAGTGTGCAAGCACATTGACCTTAATACTTGAACATGTCATATTTCTAAATTCAGTGGAGAATTAAAATTTAGGAGCTACTGACTCTAATTTTGGCTATAGGTAATGCAGGTCTTCTGATGTTTTCTGTTAAAAAGAGGCACATCAGTTACAGTAACAGAATAAAAAAGCTAGGCTTCAGAACTGATGCTCACCATGCTGAGGGTGGTTGGTTGACTGTTAAAGAATTGTTTGGTACCTTGGATCTGAACAGTGTTTAGCAAGGCTTCCCCAAAAGGGACAAGCAACAACAGGGAAGTAGTTCTTGTTATTGTAATCTTAGGATCATGGAATGCTTTGGGTTGGAAGGGACCTTTAAAGGTCATCTGGGCCAACCCCTGCAGTGAGCAGGCACATCAAGTAGATCAGGTTGTTCCAACTCCCATTGAACTTCACCTTTTCAAGGACTGGGGCATCTACCAGCTCTCTGGGGAACCCAGGCCAGTGTTTCACCACTCTATTTCTTCTTTCTATCTAGTCTGTCTCACTTCTTGTAGCTTAAAATCATCACCTCTTGGCCCAGCTAGAAAAGACTGTCCTCATCTGCTGAGTTTTCTAATAGCTACTGGAACATGTGACCAGGAATAGTCAAGCTGCACAAAGCACTGCCTGTGTGTCTTACCACCCTGTGTTCCTGTGTGCAAGTCTATACCCATGCCTTGGTGTTAGTAAACAGTATGCCAGTGCAGCAGGCTAGTCAAATTTAGGTCTGGTAACATACAGTGGATGCAAGAATAACTTGTGCTTCATAGGACAGACTTCCAATTCTTGTCCTATTTCAGAGGGAAAATCCAAATGCTGAGCAGCACAGGGTGTGGTATCTGGAGCGTTGTGACAAGTAGGTCTGTGTCCTCTTCTGCTGCTACATCACTTACTGAGGACACATTTGCCTTTATCAGTGGCTTCACAGAACAAAGTCAATCACACCAGAATCCTTCTAGTTCCTTAGCTTGCTATGTTTCCTGAAGACAGTAATACATTTTGTAATGCCAGCTAGGCCAGGTTACCTTTCAACTCGGTATACAGCAAATAAGACACTGCTTAATCAAGTCTGGACTTGTAATATAGTTGTCTTGAAAACATCTCTATAAAGATTGCTTTTGGCTTCATGGTAATAATGAATTGAATCTATTTTTGTTTTCTAAATGCATTTTGGCTAGTACACGTCATACCTCTTTTCAAGTCTAGTCCCCTGAGTGTCTCAGAGAGTGATGGGCCGTGTCACACTGCAGAACCCCAGGTATGTATTATCACCCTAGAGAATACTACTTTAAAAGACAGAAGCTAAGCTTTTTTTCCCTTTTCCCCCCTGAAGTGTAGCCTTAGCAAAGTGTTCTAACTTGGATTTTGATGGAAATCTCTGATCCCATTCAAGAAAAACCTTACAGGTGGGTTAGGAGTTAAAAATACCCAAATTACATGCAGTTAGAGCTCTCCCGTGGGTCTGTTTATCAAGCATATGTTGTTATTTTGTGGCTTCATTCTCACGTGTTTAATATTCCAGCGACTGTCAGACGTGTTTTAATTTGGGTTGTTTTCATTTGAATGAGTGCTAACAAATTGTCACTCTGAGATTTGGCAGCTGCTATTATTGCAGGTGGGACAGAGGAGGTGTGGGGGGAAAAGGCAAGGTAAGAACAGAGGATAGAAGAACAGAGCACAGTAGAAAATGGGAGGAAAAAGCAAGCACAGTAAATGCTCCATATCAAGTGGGTATTAGTTCTCTCCCCTGTAGTCCTAATCCAGCAAAGTTTTTAATTGTGAAAAGCTTAATTTAAAACACATGCAGGCTTTCAGCTGGCCTGCATTGCTGGCAACATTAGGCAAACATTCACTGTGACTGTTCCTTCGTGCACATTTTAAAGTGTGCCTGGAAAGATAACTTTTGCATGGTTAGGCTGCTCGCAGTAGCTGGGTTAGCCGACTTAAAACTACATTGACTGTCTTCCAGCCAGCTGCGGCCTGAATCGGGGCAGTTGTCATGGCTGTGTCTTCCTCCCAGCCACCCAATATTTCGTCATTCACTACTGTTGATCCAACCAGGTTCTGTTGGGACCCTTGCTCCAAATGTGGCTAAAGCTGCTTCTTTACCTCAGTTTTTATCCATTATAGTTAGACCATCAAAAGGAAAGGGTACTGTGATCGTAGAATGGTCTGGGTTGGAAGGGAACCTCCAAAGGTCATACAGTCCAACTCCCTCTGCAGTCAGCAGGGGCATCCTCAACTGGATCAGGTTGCACAGAGCCCTCTTGAGCCTTACCTTGAATATCTCAAGGCCTCAGCCACCTCTCTGGGCAACCTGTTCCAGTGTTCCACCACCCTCATGGTACAGAACTTGCTCCTAACAGCCAATCAAAATCTAGTTTTCTCTAATTTCAAGCCATCGCCCCTCATTCTGTCACTCCAGGCCTTTGCAAATAGTCTTTCTTCATCCTTCTTGTAGCCCCCTTCAGGTGCTGGAAGGCTGCTATTGGTCTCCCCAGAGCCTTCTCCTCTTCAGGCTGAACACCCTCAGCTGCATCAGCCTGTCCTTGTAGCAGAAGTGTTTCAACCCCCTGATCATTTTCGTGGCTGTCCTCTGGACCTGCTCCACCAGGTGCATGTCCAGGTCCATGGGGCCAGTGAGTTGTAACTGAGTCTATAGGTACTACAAAGCTGCAGTGGAGGAGATTGGTATGTGCATCACAATGCATGGAAGAGAACGTGGCTATCTGTTTGACAGTGGGCCATACCTAGATCAAATCAAGTATAACATGAAATTGGCCTATCTTTTGACTCCATCAGCTCTGAATTGTTCACCACTTAGTTGCAGGAGCATGAGTGCTGGTTCCAGGAATGAGGGAAGCCACAACTGTCCCACTTTACTGTAGCTTAAGCTGCCGTGTGAGTTGCAGCCGCAGTAGCTGCAGCAGATGGCAGACCCTTAACAAACATGAGCACTGAGAAGTGAACCCAGAACACGCTTAGGATTTTGGGGTTTTATATGCCATATTAAGTGGAACTGTAAAGTTGTTCTGTTACCTAATGAAGCAGTGCTCAAAATACCAGGCTATTTTTAGGCTGTGGAAGAAGGTGGTTTGTGTACAATAGGGAGCCTCTTCCTCCTTGTGTCCACAATCCATTGTGCCAGAACTCATTTAGGCTTTTTCCTGGCAATTTTCTCACAGCTTTAAAATTGTGGACACAGGACCTAATCCAACAGAACTCTGCGAAGAATTTTGTACATACACACTGTTAAGTGTGTGTAGTCTCACCACACTCACAGGAGAGTATAGTGGGCAAAGTGAAAATGCCCTCTGGTCTTTCTCTCAACTGTGTTTGGTCTGTCTTGGAGTAGAGTTGTTTTTAAGCCTGGAAGAAATGTCATATTAGGACAGCTGCTTCTCCTATCTTCCTCAGCATGTTGTTGGTTTCATCAAATGGAGAATAGGTCAAGACTCCATCATGAACATGAAGCTTAGCCAACACATAAATACCCTTGAGAAGCAGTTTTAACATTTTGGAATATTTATAGCTAACAGCGAAAGTTTAGGATAATAAACTGTTCATGAGCTGCGTTAGTTCATTTGCTCTAAAACACAGGTTTTATTCTGGCTGAATTCCAGACATCTGAGCGTGGACTAGAAATCAATCTGGAATGGTCTAAAATTAAATTACCATTCTTTCTTTTCTTTTCTCTTTCTGCAAAGGACTTTTCAGAGAAGCTGCCTGATACACAGAGTGTAATAACATAAATGTGAGCAAAAAGGCAACAGAAGAACCTTTGTTAAATTTCATTGGGTTTCTGCAGTGCTGTTCTGACACTTCTGCACTGACTTAATGTGTCACATCCTGTATTTGGTTCTTTTTTGGATCCTCAATATTTGATTTTTATAGTCTTCTAATACATTGAGACCTATACTGTGTACTCTAATGCAAAAAAACAAATTAGAAAACAAAGACTACTTAGCCAAAACCCAATTTCCCAACTTTGCCCCACCCTCCAGTAACTGCATCACCCTCTCACCCTGATGATCTGTACTTAAGATCTGGTTGTTTGGTTTTGGTTTTTTCCTGCTTAGAATCATAGAATCAATACGGTTGGAAAAGACCTCAGAGATCATCAAGTCCAACCTGTCACCCAACACCTCATGACTAACCAAACCATGACTTCGAGTGCCACATCCAAGCCTTTTTGAATGCGTCCAGGGATGGTGACTCCACCACCTCCCTTGGCAGCACATTCCAATGGCCAATCTCTCTGGCTGGGAAGAACTTTCTCCTCACCTCCAGCCTAAACTTCCCCTGGCACAGCTTGAGACTGTGTCCTCTTTTTATGGTGCTGGTTGCCTGGGAGAAGAGACCAACCCCCAGCTGGCTACAACCTCCATTCAGGGAGTTGGAAAGGGCAAGAAGGTCTGCCCTGAGCCTCCTCTTCTCCAGGCTAAACAACCCCAGCTCCCTCAGCCTCTCCTCACAGGGCTGTGCTCCAGACCCCTCCCCAGGTTTGTTGCCTGTCTCTGGACACATTCAAGTGTCTTAATATCCTTCTTAAATTGAGGGGCCCAGAACTCTTGATCGGCTTTGATTTTGAATGATTCCCCTTCTGCTCCCACTTTCTCCTTTCATTCTGCAGTCTTGGGATCCTTTTTCTTGTTGGAGAATAATGAATTCTTTTCAGTGCTTGACTTGGAGCATTCGGTAGAGATGGAGAAGGTGCTAATGGTTACTGGTAGCCTTGAAGCAAAGGCGATCAGGTCTGCAGGATGTCCTGTCCAGGTGTCAGTGCTTCTCTGCATATTAATGTGTCATTTTGTAGTCTGAATTCCACTAAGAAGAATGAGGTAACTGTTTCTCAGAACAATCCTAGGTAGCACATAGAAGTTGATGTGTTACATGTAGAGAAAGGTAGCAGAAATGAATGCAAGATCTCATTGATTTTGTTCAGGATTAGAGTATGTTTTCTCTGAACTGATTTTTGCCTTGTTTGTATACACTGCTCATTATTTTCCTCTGTTGAATTCAAGATCATTTCTACAGTGGTTTAGGTCAATGGCTACCAAGGTTTCCATTCCCTCCAGAACTGAACATTGCCTGACAGTTCCTGAGACCTGGAAGACAGTCTTCTGCCAGGTTATGTCCCTCAACTTCTTCACCAGAAGAGCAAATGAAAGTTAATGTTGATATAAGCCAGAATTTACACCAGGGCAGCCACAAATAAGGGAACAGAGACATCAGCTAAAAGTGTCCTAGAGGCACACCTCAAAGATTTTGTGTGTGAAGCTGATTTTGTTTGTTGCTAATATCGGATTCTAAGTGATTTGCAGAGTCACAGAACGGAGAAGGTAGTAATATTTCATACAATTGTCAATGAACAACCAAAAAGTGGACAACTGAAAGATGAAGTATCCAGCTCAGTCTGGAGAATCAGAGCGTGTTTGCAGAGTTGTTCCCGCAAACCAGGGAGAATCCATTTGTGGAAATGATAATGCTTGGAGTTTCACACAGGAATTAAAAAAACCTCATGCAGGATAAATTCTGAATTCTCCAAATGTCTTCCAGCTGAAGCACTGCTTCAAACACTCATTTCTTTATTTTTGCCAACAGTTGTTTGGTCCCTGAATTACCTGTGGTCTCAAAGGAGTCACCTTTAGTGGTTTTCCTACCGAGTGCCCTGTAGCTGTGGGAGCTTTTTCCCCACCCCCTTTGGTTCATGAAGTGTCTGTTTTGTTTGTTTATTCAAAAAGCAACCCGAGTCCTAATCTCTGCAGTTTCTGCTGTAAGTGCTTTGAGAAGCATTTGATCCTTAATATGACAAAAGCTCCCCTCCTACATTCTAGTCCATAAATTCTGGATGGTGAAATATTCTGCTCTCTGAAAGAATGTGTTTCAAGCATGCTTGCTCGCCATTGTCTGCAACCCCAGGAAAATAGGAGCTGGGGTTGAGTTCTTGAAAGCCATTTGTGATCTGAGGGCCATGATTTTGCTAGATGTGTCTTGTCCTCGTTGCAGAGCCGTGGCAGTGTGCTTCATTTTCGAATACCACAAAGAAAAGTCTGTTTTCACAGGGGATGGGATGGGGTTGTAAATCTGCAATGTACATTAAGTGATGCACACTGCCTGATTTTGTCATAAGTAACAGTTTCAGGGGAGACTACTCTTGGCAGGTGCTGCTTGAAGTAGAATTAACAGCCTCATGATGAGAGATCTCAAGAGACCTCCTGTGTTTGTATGGATGTATAAAATAACCCACAAAACTTTCCACAGGAGTCTCTGGGTAGACAAGGTACATTCCCTTGTTTTGTGCATCTCCTTTCTCCCAGAAAAATAGCTGCCTGTCACTTCTATCTGCTCAGATCCATTTCTCCTCTGATAGGGCACCCCTTTCCACCTGCCACTCTGCTAGAAACAGGAGTCAGTATATTTGAGTTGTTCTGGCAAGAGGCAATTTGTCTCATACTGAGATAAACTGGAAAAGTTTGTAAAAGTTCTACTTTATTTTCTCTCCCAGATTTAGGACCAAGAGGAAAGGGAATGTCTTGGTATTTGATTCACCTTGCTGAAGGAAGTGAATTCTGATAGGGGAGCAGTGCTAAGCAAACATTTGTCAGGTTGGTTGATGGGTTGGACGCGATGATCTTGAAGGTCTCTTCCAACCTGGTGTATTGTATTGTATTGTCTTTTCGTCATTTCAGCTAGTAAGGTAGTTGTGACATAGGTCCACATGTTTTTCTCTTGCTCAGTTTAAGCTGTGCATATTAGTTTATGGTACTATCAGTTCAGGTACTATCAGTTAATGTAGATTAACCTGCTGAATAATGATTCTTTAACATGATTTGATCATTAATGCAGATAAAGTACACAGAGCATTTAGGGAGTCACAGTCTCACAGTACATTAGAGGTTGGAAGGAAGCTCCAGAGATCATTGAGT
Organism: Picus viridis; assembly: GCA_033816785.1. Lineage (NCBI taxonomy): Eukaryota > Metazoa > Chordata > Aves > Piciformes > Picidae > Picus > Picus viridis. The sequence goes on from CM066574.1 coordinate 33,319,182, forward strand.
CCAACCCCCCTGCCAGAGCAGCATCACCCAGGGCAGTCTGCACAGGAATGCATCCAGGTGGGTTTGGAAAGTCTCCAGAGAAGGAGACTCCACAACCTCTCTGGCCAGCCTGCTCCAGGGCTCTGTCACCCTCACTGTCAAGAAGTTTCTCCTCATGGTGAGGTGAAATCTTCTGTGTTCATGCTGGTACCTGGTGTTTCTTGTCTTAATACTGTGCATCACCCAGAATAGCTTGGCCCCCTCCACTTGACATCCACCCCTCAGCTATTGATAGACATTGGTCAGATCCCCTCTCAGCCTTCTCTTCTCCAGACTGTTGGAATCTCTTCAGCAGGTCTCTGTCTCTGTAGAACTGGGGAGCCCAAAACTGGACACAGTATTCCAGGTGTGATCTCACCAAGGTAGAATAGAGGGGGAGAATAACCTCCCTAGCCCTGCTGGCCACACTTTTCTTGATGCACCCCAGGATACCATGAGTTCTTTTGGCCAGTTTTCCAAAGTTTGAATGAACTCTGAATTCATTTTCAGTATGGCTGATCCTTGTGCTATGTAACTTTGATCTGCTTTAGGTCAGTGAGGGATTAATAGCTTTGGAAATATATAAAAAACCCTAAAGATAAGTTAAATCAAAATTCTGAAGTAACAAAGGGCAGAAAATGAGCTTCAAGTGCCTGCTTTCTCCCTCACATTCAGTGGTGTCTGTTAAGTGGGCCCCCTCAGAAAGGAAAGTGGTGAATTGGTCACAAGTGATGTGGAAAAGGCTGAGGTACTCAAATCACTTCTTTACCTCAGTCTTCACTGCAGGGTGGAGCAGATCCTCCTGGAGGCACTAATGACTCAGAAGAATAGTGAAGAGGTGATTGGGAATAGTCAGCATGGCTTTGCCAAGGGCAAATCCTGCCTGACAAACCTGGTGGCCTTCTATGATCAGGTGACAGCATTAATAGATGAGGGGCGAGCAACTGATGTCGTTTACCTGGATTTGAGCAAAGCCTTCGACACTGTCCCACACCACCTCCTGGTCTCCAAGCTGGCGACACATGGGTTTGATGGATGGACCACTAGATGGATAAAGAATTGGCTTGATGGCCGCACCCAAAGAGTGGCTGTCAACGGGTCCATGTCCCAGTGGAGGCCAGGGACAAGCGGAGTCCCTCAGGGATCAGTCCTGGGACCAGTCTTGTTCAACATCTTTGTGGGTGACATGGACAGTGGCATCGAGTGCACCCTCAGCAAGTTTGCTGATGACACCAAGCTGTGTGGTGCAGTGGACACCCTGGAGGGAAGGGATGCCATCCAGAGGGACCTGGACAGGCTGGAGAGGTGGGCACAAGCCAACCTCATGAGCTTCAACAAGACCAAGTGCAGGGTCCTGCATCTGGGTCGAGGCAATCCCAGGCACAAATACAGGCTGGGCAGTGACTGGCTGGAGAGCAGCCCCGAGGAGAGAGACTTGGGGGTGCTGGTGGACAGGGAAGCTCAACATGAGCTCTCATTGTGCGCTTGCAGCCCGGAAAGCCAATCAGATCCTGGGCTGCATCAGGAGAAGTGTGACCAGCAGGTCAAGGAGGTGCTTCTCCCCCTCTACTCAGCTCTGGTGAGACCCCACCTGGAGTACTGCGTCCAGTTCTGGAGCCCCTATTACAGGAGAGATGTGGACGTGCTGGAGCGTGTCCAGAGAAGGGCCACGAGGATGAGCAGAGGGCTGGAGCACCTCTCCTATGAGGACAGACTGAAGGAGTTGGGGCTGTTCAGTCTGGAGAAGAGAAGGCTCCGAGGTGACCTCATTGTGGCTTTCCAGTATCTGAAGGGGGCCTACAGGAAGGCTGGGGAGGGACTTCTCAGGATCTCAGGTAGTGATAGGACTAGGGGGAATGGAATGAAGCTGGAAATGGGGAGATTCAGGCTGGATGTGAGGAAGAAGTTCTTTACCATGAGAGTGGTGAAGCCCTGGAATGGGTTGTCCAGGGAGGTGGTTGAGGCCCAGTCCCTGGAGGTGTTTAAGCCCAGGCTGGACGAGGCTCTGGCCAGCGTGATCTAGTGTAGGGTGTCCCTGCCCATGGCAGGGGGGTTGGAACTAGATGATCCTTGTGGTCCCTTCCAACCCTGACTGATTCTATGATTCTATGATTCTATGATTCTAAGACAGAGCTACGTTACATAGATGGTATTCTGCTCTTTATTCCTTCCATGCTGTCTCACCTAATTTCTGTGCTTTTAGATGATGTGTTTAAAAATTAGGTATTTAATGGGGAAGGTAACTGGGTACCTGCAGAGAGGTTTGACAGGGCTGGAAATTCAAGATCACCAAGCCCAGCCATGCAATAGCAAACACAAGCAGCACAGTTCTGTTGGAGTATAACTGATTAGATTGATCCAAGAGAAAAGTGGTGTGAATGGGAAAGTGTGAGCTTTGCTTCCCCCCCCAACTTTGGAGGATCTTCAGGGCTTCGTAATATGCTTAAGTGGTGCACTGATATAGGCTGGGCAGGGACTGCCTTGAGAGCAGCCCTGAAGAAAAGGACCTGAGGGTGCTGGTGGATGAGAAGCTCAACATGAACCAGCAGTGAGCACTTGCAGCCCAGAAAGCAAATCACATCCTGGGCTGCATCGAGAGAAGCAGAGCCAGCAAGTCAAAGGAGGTGATTCTCAATCTCTACTCTGCTCTGGTGAGACCCCACCTGGAGTGCTGTGTCCAGGTCTGGAGCCCCTGTTACAGGAGGGATCTGGAGGTGCTGGAACATGTCCAGAAAAGGGCCACGAGGATGAGCAGAGGGCTGGAGCTGCTCTGCTGTGAGGACAGCCTGAGGGAGTTGGGGTTGTTCAGTCTGGAGAAGAGAAGGCTCCAAAGAGACCTAATTGTGGCCTTCCAGTATCTGAAGGGGGCTCCAAGAAAACTGGGGAGGGAATTTTGAGGGTGTCAGGGAGTGACAGGACTGGGGGGAATGGGGGAAAAAAATAGTGAGTAGATTCAGATTGGATGTCAGTAAGAAGTCGTTCCCCATGAGGCTGGTGAGACACTGGCACAGGTTGCCCAGGGAGGTGGTGGAAGCCTCATCCCTGGCGGTTTTGAAGGCCAGGCTGGATGTGGCTGTGAGCAACCTGCTGTGGTGTGAGGTGTCCCTGCCCATGGCAGGGGGCTGGAACTGGATGATCCTTGAGGTCCTTTCCAACCCTAACAATTCTATGGTTCTATGATCTGGAACCTGAAACTGTTTAGCCAAGTGCATTACTAATCATACACTATAATAGAGAAAACAATGTTAACCTTATATCCAAGACACTCCTCATGCTGATGTGACTGAAAACACACTTCCTCCCATCTGCTTAATTCTCCTGAGCTCATAGCAGTGGAATGAGACAAAGCTGCCAGTGTCTTCCATTTCATTTTTTTAAACTTTAAACAAAAATGTCGTCTTAAATGATGAACATTTTCAACCTCTTCTGGAATGAACTTTGGAGTTATTTTAGATGAGAATTTATTATCTGATGGTTTGTGTCTGTGTAGCTTTGAATTCTGAGTCTGGCTCTGTGTAAGATTTCCTTGGAACTTCTGATATTTAATTGGAATGTTTATTCAGTTACCCTGTTACTGATGGAGGAAGGTTAGATAGGATAGAAGAGGAGGCTCTGGGGAGACCTTTTTGCTCTCTATAACTCCCTGAAGGGAGGTTGTAGCCAGGTGGGGGTTGGTCTCTTCTCCCAGGCAACCAGCACCAGAACAAGAGGACACAGTCTCAAGCTGTGCCAGGGGAAGTTTAGGCTGGAGGTGAGGAGAAAGTTCTTCCCAGCAAGAGATTAGCCATTGGATTGTGCTGCCCAGGGAGGTGGTGGAGTCACTGTCCCTGGAGGTGTTCAAGAGGGGATTGGATGTGGCACTTGAAGCCATGGTTTGGTTAGTCACGAGGTGTTGGGTGATGGGTTGGACTTGATGATCTCTGAGGTCTTTTCCAACCTTATTGACTCTATGACTTAATCTGTTAGAATTGGTCAGAAGCAGACTCCTACCTTTCCAAAGGTCAATCCTACCAGATCATTAGAATATTAAAAGGAGGAAAAGGGGTAACCATTTTCTCCTGTCTCCAGTGAATCCAGAGGTCAGAGTTTTGTTCAGCTGACCTCACTGCAGAGAAATTGGATGGCAAAATATTTCCTTACAGTAACAAATAGTAATATTCAAAATAATTTCTTCAATTGTATATAGATGTAAACCCAATATAGTCAAGATCTTTGATACCACTGATAGGCTTCCTTTTGAATGACATGCACTTTGCATCAAGAGCTGCGTCTTGCCTGCTTACTTCAGGCCCCTTAATAAAATGTTTGTTTCAAGCTTGGTCCTTTGTTCCTCCTACATTAACAGACTCAGCTTCTGGATAGTTACTGAAGAAAGTTTCCTCTGATGAATTAACTGTAGTAGTAGTGAAGATGCCCATGTCTTTCCGCATATTGTCCTGGGACTTGTCCTGGTGGCTACACATGGCAAGTCAGTGCTCCTGCACACTGTGCTGGGAGCCACATGCTGTTGAGGGAAGCTGTTAGGTTCAGCCACTCATTACTGAAGGTGTCTTTGCTTCAAGACTTGATCTATAACCATTAGAACAAGCTGCCTAGGGAGGTGGTAGGGTCTCCATCCTTGAAGAGATTTAAAAGATGTGGTGCTGAGGAATATGTTTTAGTGGTGACTTGGCAGTGCTGGGTTAGCAGTTGGGCTTGATCTTAAAGATCTTTTTAACCTAAATGATTCTATGACAATTCTATTGTATTCATGCCATGCTTGTACACTGAGTGACTTTCAGATCATGCAGTTCTCTTCTTGTGCTTCTCTGCACAACTGCAGAAATGTTTGGGCCAGTCCTGGGTAGTTAAAAGCTGAGGGTTGGGAAGATGCAGTTGCCTATTTCAGAGTCATTATTGCTTATCCTCTTTTACTGGGTTTGAAAAAATGTAGCACCATCAGGCTATCTCTGGCTGCTGGAGCCTGTGAAGACTAAAGACTTTGAAGCTCAGATGCCCAAGAGCAGGGATAAGTAACAGGCTCAGTGCTGTTCATCCAGTTTACTCTGCAGTACTTAAATGGAAGCATATATGACAGTAGGCATAATTTGTGGTCTGAATAGTGATTGTAATGGCCATGGTAGGTAGTGCAGGGCAAAACCCCCCAACATTTGTGGAAGGAAACAGTTCATGTGGAAAGCCTGATGTTCACGCTGTCTGTATGTCAGTGTTGCACTTCCGACTCTCTCTGGTCTGGTCCGACGGACTCCATTAGTGGTTAAAACACATTGTCTAGTGTTGCTCCATCTGAAAGGAGGCTCATCTGTATTCTTTGAGACCTATCCAAAGATGGATGAACCAAGGTAAAGAAAATGTTCCAGTGTTGCCCAGCTAAAAGGAGGCTCATCTGTATTCTGTGGGACGTTCCATGATAGATGAACCAAGGTAAACAGAGGATGAGCTCAAAAGCTCACTTCTGTTCCAAACTGTAATGTAGATACACCCAGTATGTGTCACTGATAGTGGGAACAGAGCTAACTAAACACAGTGTTCAATTTTTACTCATATTTGAGCAAAGCATTTCAGTAATTGGTTTCAGCTTATTAAAATATTCAAAGTCTGCCTATGCTGTTTTAGCTTTAAGTTAAATATGCTCTTATGGCAATTGCAGTTGGTTTTATTTAGAGTATGTTGTCCTCCAGTCCCGGTTACAGGCCATTAAAGTATGGATTCTGAGAAATGTGCTTCCAAGTTCAAGTAAAAGTTAAAAAGTATATTTTAATCTCTAACCTCACTGATTTTTATTATTTTTTTTTTTTTACTTGCATTGCACCTCACAGCTGGGCTAGGAAATGGCGATGCATGGTGATACCTTTCTTTAAGGGATGTTTTCTTAGTGCATCTCTGGGTGCAAGGTGGGTTCCTCAATATTTGCCACGTGTCTAGAATATTAATCAAGTGCTGCAGAATGTTTTTGTGTGTTTTGGGTTTTTTTCAGGGGTCTGACCATCACATGCAGTTTCATTCACATCAGATTGTTTTATAGGGGTTTTCTGACCAAGCTCAACCTTTGATCTGACTTGATCCTCATTGATAAGCATTTGCAGGAAAGCTTCCCCTGCCTGAGTTCCACTTATTGGCCATTTGGAGCCCTTCTCTCCTAGGAGGCCAGGGAGGGAGATTTGTGAGACCTCTGCCTAGCTGTGGAGGTATAGGTATAGCATCTATCCCCCTGCACTTACTTAACACCACTAGGGAGGCTTTTTCATGGCCTTTCAGTAATTAAAAGGGGCTCATAAGAAAGATGTGGACAGTCCTTTTAGCAGGGCCTGTGGTGACCGGACAAGGGGTGATGGTTTCAAACTAAAAGAGGGAAGATATAAAATCAATAGAAGGAAGAAATTTTCTACAGTGAGGAAGAGCTTGCCCAGAGAGGTGAAGTTAGTGCTTTGAGTAACCTGATCTAGTTGAAGATGTCTCTGCTGACTGCAGGGGGGTTGGACTAGCTGATCTTGAAAGATCCCTTCCAACCCAAACCGTTCTATGATCTGCAAAGCAATCCTCAGCATTTCCAGTAGGGATGCCAGTGACTGTGCTGCTTTTCTAGGGCTGCTGAATTGCACTGACCACCTTCCCACTTTAATCCCAGTTTTTAGCTGTGGGCTATTCATGCGTGTGGTGTTCCATCAATATGAGTAACCACTGAGGAAGTTATTCATCTGTTTCTTGAGTAAAATCTACCTGATTTTTTTCAATTATTATTTTTTAAAACAAATGTATATGTAAAGGAGAAGGTCACTCTAAAAAGTGTTTGCCATAACCACGTTTGTTTGTTTGTTTCATTTCTACCTTTATATATAAATATATTTATATATAAAAATAAATATTAATTGTTGTTTTCTCAATCTGATTGGAGAAAGGAAAAGTACATCTGGGTCTCATTTGGTTTAAGCATCTAAACCCCACAGATTCAAACACATTTTCTTCTCTCTAAACAGAAATTATCTTAAGAAGTGCTGCTTCAAGGGCACTCTCCTTTTAACATCTGTCTGATAAGCAAAGCCTTTTCTCAAAGCAGTAATGGCAATAATACAATACAATACAATACACAGGTTGAAAGAGACCTTCAAGATCATCGCATCCAACCCACCTAAACAACTAAACCATGGCACCAAGCACCACATCGAGTCTCCTCCTGAACACCTCCAATGAAGGTGACTCCACCACCTCCCCGGGCAGCCCATTCCAATGGGCAATCACTCTCTCCGTATAGAACTTCTTCCTAACATCCTGCCTAAACCTGCCCTGGCACAGCCTGAGACTGTGTCCTCTTGTTCTGGTACTGGCTGCCTGGGAGAAGAGACCAACCTCTGCCTGGCTACAACCTCCCTTCAGGTAGTTGTAGAGAGCAATAAGGTCACCCCTCAGTCTCCTCTTCTCCAGGCTAAGCAACCCCAGCTCCCTCAGTCTCTCCTCACAGGGCTTGTGTTCCAAACCCCTCACCAACTTTGTTGCCCTTCTCTGGACACCTTCCAGCAAGTCAACATCCTTCCTAAACTGAGGGGCCCAGAACTGGACACAGTACTCGAGGTGTGGCCTCAGCAGTGCAGTGTACAGGGGCAGAATGACCTCCCTGCTCCTGAGTATCTTTCAATTCACTTTTCTTCTATCTGAACTGAAATTTTCTGTAGCTTTCTATTCTGTCAGGTTGCCCTAAAGGACAGAAAAAAAAGGCATGTTTAAAACAAACCCCCAAACAGCAAACCAAAAGCATTGAGGAATCACTGTGCCTTCATTTAGGATCAATAATGCATAGAATTGTCAGGGTTGGAAGGGACCTCAAGGATCATCCAGTTCCAACCCCTGTGCCATGGGCAGGGACACCTCACACTACAGCAGGTTGCTTACAGCCACATTTAGAATCATAGATTCAATAAGGTTGAAAAAGACCTCCGAGATCACCAAGTCCAATCTGTCACCCCACACCTCATGATAAGTAAACCATGGCTTCAAGTGCCACATCCAACCTCCAGGAACAGTGACTCTACCACCTCCCTGGACAGCACATTTCAATGGCCAATTACTCTTTCTGGGAAGAGCTTTCTCCTCACCTCCAGCCTAAACTTTCCCTGGTGGAGCTTGAGACTGTGTCCTCTTGTTCTGGTGCTGGTTGCCTGGGAGAAGAGACCAACCCCCACCTGGCTACAACCTCCCTTCAGGGAGTTGGAGAGAGCAAGAAGGTCTCCCTGAGCCTCCTCTTCTCCAGGCTAAGCAACCCCAGCTCCCTCAGCCTCTCCTCACAGGGCTGTGCTTCAGACCCCTCCCCAGCTTTGTTGCCCTTCTCTGGACATCTTGAAGTGTCTCAGTGTCCTTCTTAAATTGAGGAGCCCAGAACTGGACACAGAAATCATAGTTGTGCCCTAACCAGTGCTGAGCACAGGGCACAATGACTTCCCTGCTCCTGCTGGCCACGCTATTCCTCATGCAGGCCAGGATGCCATTGGCCTTCTTGGCCACCTTGGCACACTGCTGTTCAGCTGCAGTCAACCAGTACCCCCAGGTCCCTTTCTGCCTGGCCGCTCTCCAGCCACTCTGATCCCAGCCTGTAGCACTGCATGGGGTGGTTGTGACCAAAGTGCAGCAGTTACTTTGCTTCATGATTGCACCTGCCCACTGGGTAGTTGGATGACTAAGCCCCTCCATTTGATTCTGCAGTCAATTGCCACAAGAACTCTATTAGGGCTGAAATAGTCTAGAGTGAAATAAAAATAAAACATGGCTCTAGTATTTCTCTCCCAGCTTTTTCCTACAGCACTGTGTCAGGTTGTTTACCAAGGTTTTATTGCTGTCTCCTCTGGCTTGAGCCTTGGTGAAATTTGATTTTATTGGTAGATTTCAGTGACGTTGTTGTTTTGACATTTCATCTTTTGGCTGATAATGTTGTATGAAAAGGTCTCTGTGTGTGGTATATTTAACTGTGGTAGGACCTCACTTTCCATTTGTATTCCCATTTTTGTTTGCTGTCATCCAAGTGGTACATTCAGTGGAATGAATGGCTGCAGTGATATTTTCAAAGCTTGCAGTCACTGTTTTACTGGTCTGTTTAATATGTGTTAGAAATACATCTCTTTTTAAAAAAAGAGAATGGCTTCTTGTCTTCAGTGCTCCTGATTCATAACCCATTATGTCCTGCATTAAACACAGCGTTGCTCATTTACGCTGATCCCCTTCCAGGAATGTGTTGTGTAACAGCTGGCAGCGCGCAACCAGAGCCATAATCCCTAGTGCCTGCAAATTATTTCAGCAGAAGCTGTAGACTTAGTGCCCTGTGTGCAGTGTTTGGCACTTCCCAACATACAGCAAGCACCTCCTGACTCTCCTTTTTCATGCCCTGGCACTTTTGTGTCGCCCAGAAGTGCAGTGCCAAGGCCGAATATTGAAACGATTCCTGTTCTTGTTGTTATTTGCCCCTCTCCATCGCTGTTATTTCAGTAGGCGGGAAAAGGGTTTTCTCCTGGGGTATGGACCTGGGTTGCCAACAACAAACCCTGTGTCTTTGGCTTCCTGCTGGAATTGCTTTTCCTCTTTTGTCTTTTTCAGTTTTCTTCCCTTCTAAGACTGTGCACTAGGTTATTGCCCATCGGGCTGCAGCATTGCTAATTGCTGGCGGGCCTTATGTAGGCAATGCCATAAATAGTCAAGGTGGGGACTGCAGTTAGAGGTAAATCTGAGTCAAGATACCACAGAGAATTTCTTACTCAGGAAAGATGATGTTTCCTCTTGGTTTGGGTTTTGGGGTTTCTTTGTCTGGACCTTTTTATTTGTACAGTCTATACTCTCTGACGAAGCTGCCATTAAATTTTATTAGCAAGCCAGGCTTATGAACGTTTTCTTTCATAGTTGGGTCTTTTTATCTTTGAGAAATGAACCTGTGATGCATTTGATAATTATTTGTCAAGAGCAGCTTGGATCTTTTATCGTTAAGTGAAGATACACAGTAGTTTATCTGTTCATTAGCTCACATCGGTCTCCTGATGGTGCGCTGCACTGGGGTGGCTTTCACAGCGTCTCTTTTCTAAAGGCAAGATTTGAAACACCTGTTTTGGTGTTTAAAGTGGAACTCAGGAGGTGTGGACAAAAAACATGAGAAAACAATAGTGAGCTCATGCAGCCTTAGAAATGCTTTGAATGCAGTAAGGGTTTCTATTAGACTAATGGTTCCCCTCCCTTGCACCAAGTGGGGAGTGCACCCACACCATCTGTTTCACAGCAAAACTCAGCCACAACAGCTACAAATCTTCAAAAAACACAAGGGAGCTTTACAGGGAGGTAACCTTGTTTATTAAGGAACCTCTCTTCAATGGAGACTTCTGCCCTTTGATCCACTCCAACTGGAGATGCTTGGTAGACCATCATGCTTTTGATGGAAGAGAGGAGTGTTGACATTCCAACACACACATAGTGTGCAATGTTCTCTGCTGGCTGTCCTTAGAGGCTCTACACACAGATTTTTTTTCAGGGCTTTGGACTCTCTACTTTGAAGATATTTTGCTGTGTCCATAGGTGATAAAGGCAACTGACCAGCCCTGTATTCTAGAAACAGATCATAGAATCGATAAGGTTGGAAAAGACCTCAGAGATCATCAAGTCCAACCTATCACCCAACACCTCCTGACAACTAAACCATGGCTTCAAGTGCCCCATCCAGTCCCTTTTTGAACACCTTCAGGGAGGGTGACTCTACCACCTCCCTGGACAGCACATTCCAATAGCCAATCTCTCTGTCTGGGAAGAACTTTCTCCTCACCTCCAGCCTAAACTTCCCCTCGTGCTGCTTGAGACTGTGTCCTCTTGTTCTGGTTGCCTGGGAGAAGAGACCAACCCCCACCTGGCTACAACCTTCCTTCAGGTAGTTGTAGAGAGCAATAAGGTCTTTCCTGAGCCTCCTCTTCTCCAGATATTCATCTCTTGGGTGTTCCTACCCCTAAGTTAGTTACTCTTGAGGAGGCATTTCTGGAGATCTCCTAAAACTGCAGTTAAGCTTTTACCATGTTGGACATTTAATCTGCAGAATCAGCTCTAAAATAAGTTTAACTGTGTTGCTATCTGTCACTTTTCCAGCCTGATGTTTTAGATCCAGGTTCATGAGTACATTCAGGGACCTGGATTTGAGTTTGTCCTGCATGTACCCATGGATGTATCGGTCTGCGGAGTTTTGTTGAAGAAATTTATTGGAGGAAAGAACTGTGGGGAAGGATCTGAATGACAAGCAGATGGATAATTAGCTGTAAGAAAGGGAAGGAGAGAGACTGAAAACTCTGAAGGTGGCAGGAATATGAGAAAGGGAAGGGAATGCAGCTTGGGGCACAAAAAAAAAAAAAGAGGGCAGCAGGATTTGTCTGGGGGGGGAAAAATGTGAAAAGATGAAGCCCATATGGATTTCTTGTAGCTGCTTTTCCATTGCTGAGCTCTGCCTTGTTTTGGTTTATAATGATTTTCCAAGTACAACATACCCTAAAATAAATCAGTGTTCTCATCAGAGTTTATGCACTTGCAGTCCTGATTCTGTTATTAAATTGCAGCTGTTGAGAATCACTCAAGATAGCTTACATTTCTTTGTGTTGTCCCTGATAAGTTATAGTTAGCCTTTCTTTCTCTTTCCTTTCCCTTTTTTTTTTTTTTTTTTTTTTTTTTTGCCAGCTAGCTCACACACAACTTCAGAGTTAGACTTGCAAAAACCATTAAAATGCAGTTGACGAGCAGGAGGAATAATAATTCTTGTGGGTTTGAACTTGTCTGTTGTTTGGGGCTGTCCACACACTCAGAGGCTGGTCTGGTCTCTGAAAAGCAGACCTAGGCACTTAGGCACAAGGTATTAAAAGGCTGTAGTCATATACACCATTATTCTGTAGGGGGGAAAAAAACCTCAACCATACTGGAGGATAAACAAAAAAAATCCGTTGGGAAAACATAACTGTGTTTTAATAACTGCTTACCAAGCAGCATGAATGAGCTTGAAGACAGTGGTTAGAATCATAGGATCATATAACCAATAAGGTTGGAACAGACCTCAGAGATCATCAAGTACAACCTATTGTCCAACACCTCATGACTAACTAAACCATGGCTTCAAGTGCCATGTCCATCTGTGCAGCCTGGCAAGGTCCTTCTGCAGAGCTCTCCTACCCCCTAACAGATCCACTCCTGCCCTCAGCTTGGTGTCATCTGCAAACTTACTAATGATGGACTCAATCCCCTCATCTAGATTGTCAATAAAGATATTGAATAGGTTCGTGCCCAACACTGATCCCTGGGGGACACCACTAGTGACTGGCTGCCAGCTGGATGTGGCACCATTCACCTCCACTCTCTGGGCTCTGCCCTCCAGCCAGATCCTAACCCAGCTCAGAGTGCTGCTGTCCAAGCCAGGGGCTGACAGCTTGGCTAGGAGTTTGCTGTGGGGTTCTGCACATGTATAACTCAGCTGAAGGGCTTGTTTGCATTTTTTAGTAGCCTGTAGATGGTTTAGATGCTTTTGATGTCCTAAGCACAAAAATAACTTCTACAGCTCTGGATGGTGTCACTTTCTGTCACACTCTAATGCATCTGTGATATGTTACTGAATATGTGCTTAGGGTAAAATATTAAAATGAAAAAATTACAGAATGTTAGAGGTTGAAAGAACCTCCAGAGATCGTGTCCAGCCCCCTGCCAAGAGCAGGATCACCTAGGGGTGTTTATATATGTAGATCAGATCCACGCTCAGTCTTCTCTGCTCAGTCTTCTCTACTCAGTTCCAGGGCTCTCGGTCTCACTTCACAGGGGTAGTCTGCACAGGAATGCATCCAGATGGGTTTGGAAAGTCTCCAGAGAAAGAGTCTCTACAACCTCTCAGGGCAGCCTGCTCCAGGCTCTGTCACCCTGACTGTAAAGAAGTTTCTCCTCATGGTGAGGTGAAATCTTTTATGTTCAAGTTTGTATCCATTGTTCCTTGTCTTATTAATATGCACCACCCAAAAGAGCTTGGTCCCCTCCACTTGTCTATCAATACCTGAGGGGTGGGTGTCGTTGGTCAGATCCCCTCTCAGCCTTCTCTTCTCCAGACTAAACAGCTCCAGGGCTCTCAGTCTCTCTTCATAGGGTTGATGCTCAAGTCCCCTGATCATCCTTATGGCTCTCTGTTGGATTCTGTCCATCAGGTCTCTGTCTCTAGAACTGGGGAGCCCAAAACTGGACACAGTATTGCAGGTGTGGTCTCACCAGGGTAGAGTAGAGGGGGAGAAGAACCTCCCTAGGCCTGCTGCCCACACTTTTCTTGATGCACCCCAGGATACCATTGGCTCTCCTGATCACAAGGGCACATTGCTGTCCCATGGAGAACTTGCTGTCCACCAGCACTCTAAGCTCTTCCTTTGTGGAGCTCTCTCCAGCAGGGCAGCCCCTAACCTGTGCTGGTGCCTGCTGTTATTCCTTCCCAGATGCAGGACCCTGCACTTATTGAACTTCATGAGGTTTACCTTCACCCATCATCTACTTTGATTTCTTCCTAGCCTACACCATTATCAGCATTATGTGTTTTCGTATTTATACCTTTATATCAGTATAAAGTTTGTGTTCCCAGTCATTGAGGAAATGCTACTCAATCAAAACATTTCTTGACACACAGCCTTTTGCAGGAGAACAAATAGCTTTACACAAGCTCACAATTCTGAGAAAATCCTATTTTGTAGTGTAATATTTATTATGCCAGTGAATGGGACCAATCTGTTCAATTATCTGTCCTCCTAACTGCATTTTGAAACACTGAAGCGATTGGGATGCCTTCTGAGGAACTGGAGACCCAATTGATTAGTCACCCATTTTCACGTAATAGTTGTGATATCCACGCCACAGTGCCAAGTACAGGGGGACAATCACTGCCCTACTGCTGCTGGTCACACCATTGCTGTTCCAAGCCAGGATGCCCTTGGCTTTCTTTGCCCCCTGAGCACACTGCTGGCTCACATTCAGCTGCCTGTCAGTCAGAACCCCCAGCTCACTTTGTGCCAGACAACATTCCAGCCGCACTTTCCTGAGCCTATAGCATTGCCTGGGGTGGTTGTGGCCCAAGTGTAGGAGTTCAAGCCTGTTGGCCTGGTGTGTGTGTGCCTGTGTGTTACTATTGTCAACTTTCATTGGAAAAGTGCTGAAAGCAGTGGCCTGGATTGATTTAAAGCATAACTGATTCTATTCTGTGATTTGCATTTGTCAGCTCAATCTCTTCCAAGTGATGGCACTTTCTGAAGTTCAGAGCATATTTTTGCAGGCAGTGTTTGGTTCCAGAAGTGATAACACTCAGTGTTTGAAGTTACTGTCAAGGATTGGGATGCAGAACGACTCTTGCTTATACTTGCTCCTGTGGAGTCCAAGGTCACTGCTGAATCCTGCGTGCCACGCTGGGGGCGCAGAAAGTAAGAAGCGGCACCTGTTGGGTGCACACAACAGGTGACCCTAAATGGCCAGCAAGGGATTCCACTCCATATGTATCATATTCTGTATATAGTTAAGACATCAGGAGGGTCAAACCTCTTCTTCAACGGCCAGCATCTGAGGAGGACTCTGTCCTTTCTGCTTCTGTTCCTGAGCAATGTTGTCCTCAATCCAGCTCCTGAACCTGGTTCCTGTTTGCCCCTGAGTTCAGTCAGGGATTTCCCTAGGGCCCACCCAGAGCATCAGTGGTGATATTGATGTAATTGCCATCAGGGGAGTTGGATTCAATATTGGGTTTGTATACATTTCATATTATTATTTTAATTCAAGTAGTTTTGAAACCCTAGTTCTCTTCCCCTTATTCCCTTTCTCTTCCATTGTAGGGAGGGAGAGAGGACAGTAAAGAGCAGCTATCATTGACCTAGTGGTTTGACAAGCCCTTGGCAAGCAGGGAAGGTGAAAATGTAACCTGAATCTTGCTGTTGATGGCAATGGTCTCTTCAAACGTACTGAGTGAGGGATTACAAGTTTGCACTGGCTGTTGCTTTTCATTCAGTGGTCAAAATAGAACTGGTTCAAGAAGAAGGGTAGCAGGAAAAGCAGTTAAGCCTCCTGCTAAAGTCATTGGCTGAACTGAGACTTGTGAGGTTGCTTCTCAGAATTCACCACATACTTTCATAAATAATACTGTGTTGACATTTGGGTTCTCAGGAATTCCAGGAGTTCCTTGGCTTTGCTTTAGGACTGCAGAACTTTAAAAGCTTTCCATGGGGACTGTGTATATCTACAGTTTATTCCTATCCTTTTGAGATTGTCAGCTCCCTGCATAGACTTCTACCGCACTGCAAACTGTTTCTGTTGCAAGGCTACTTGCATCCTTTCCTCTCTTCTTCTGGGCCTTGGGGTACAATTCCAGACTGATAGCACAGCGCTAGCCATAACAAATGTTTGCATTCTGAGGGAAAAGATGTGTATGTTTAGAGAACAGCTTCATCCAGTTGAGTTATGAAACTTGTGGCTATTTCAAAGGCCAACACATTTGTTGAAAGAAAAATAAATTTGCTTCATTCTTTAGACTTCTATTTTTCTCCCTCAGTGTTGTATTATAAGCAGCCCAGTGCTCTTGCTCTCAAGTGTTTGTACTCATCCATACAGAACAGATCACACAGTAAAGATGATCAGAGGTCATCTGCCTGATAAACAGCAAATTAAAGGTACAGGTAACTTTCCTGCCAAGTAGTTCAGAGAGAAGGAAAAACTCAGAGCAACATAATATTGCAGGAAAAGGGGATCGTACTGATCTCATTTGTACCCATTGAGCTCCCACAAAGGAAGAGGAAGGTAGAGGTTGTGAAGGTCATGCAGATAATTTATTGGTTGGTTGTGCAAATTCCATGCTAAATAAAGAGGAATTGTTCTTTAGAATTTCTTGCAAATTCTGTTTTTCTTGCTTCATTTAATACTGAAGCTCCTGCAAGACTGTGTTTAAGCAACTAGAGACTTACTGCAGGCAGCAAAAGTGTCTTGTGGATCTCTGGATGCTGAACTATGAACCTCCAATTCTTTAGAAAGGTAACAAATACCTGTGCTCAAAAAATGCATTGTGGGGCAAGGAAGAAAATGGAGCATAAGAGAAAGCTAAAAGCAGCCAGCTCCAGTGGTGGGATTGGTAGTAACCTAGTGGGAGAGTCGCTGGGGCGCTTAAATTAGCACAGGCTTCCTGGAAGGACTGCCCGTGTCATCCACTGCATCCAAATGCCTTCAGCAAGATGCAGGATGCTGAGATTCAGAAGTATAGTGGATTAAAAACTATCAGTATCTGTGATTTCAGGCTAGGCCTGGGCTTTGAAGCAGTGATTTCTACTGTGGTTGTGCTGCCTTTTTGGTAACCGTGCTGTGTATGACCAGATGCTACGTTTGACAGTGCCAGTCTCTAAAGCTAGCAGGTGCTGATGGCTTCAAAGTATAATATACAGTAAAAGAAATGCTTCCAATAGCTCTGCTGTCCCTTACAGCTTTGGGTTTCCCTTAGACTTCATGGAGTTCAGAGGTTCTTTTAAACCTAGATGCAGAGTTAGGGCAGGCCTCAGGTCTTTTGCTGAAGGTTTGATAAAACTTTTCAGCAGTTAAAAGCAAAAAAGAGCAAACCAACAGTAAAACAGAAAATGCTGCTGTTGTACAACAACAGCTATAGAATATTGTAGATATTTAGGGTTTAATTTTATTTGTTGGAGGTTTTTTGTTGGTTGATGGGGTTTTTTTTGTTTTGCTGTTTAATTGGGAATCATCTACAGATTGGATAATTGGCAAGGGGAAAAGTGCTGTGTTTTGGTTGCATTCTCTTAACATTCCACTGTCTTGGAAAGCGACTTTTGCCATTCTTGTGTCTCCTGAATTCATGGGGTTTGACAGTACTTTATCTTCAATATGTAGCTGGTGAGTGTTTGTAACAGATTTTTGTGGTGAGGGATGACAAAAGGTTATTTGTGTGCATTCTTTCTTCCTTGTCGTAATTTATTGGCGCGTTGAAAAAGCTCTGTTTGGGATGCAACTCGTTGCTCCTCTCATGTTGTGACAGTCTGCTTATTTCAGACAATTTCCCCTTCTGCTCATGTAGCATTTTTAAGTCAGCAAGCACATATCCTTACAGAGTTTTGCTCTCCTAGTCCAATACCTAACTTTAGCAAGGGATGGTGTGTTTCAGTCTTAGCACATTACCACTTCATTATTAAATATGTTCAAGTCTTAGATAAATACAACTGGCTCAAGGCTTGATCCAGCCTGGCCTTGAATATCCCCAGGGAGGAGGCAGCCGCAACCTCCCTGGGTAGTCTATTCCAAAGTCTCACCACTCTCCTACTGAAGAACTTCTTCCTAAGATCCAGTCTAAACCTACTCTCCATCAGCTTCAAACCATTCCCTCTTGTCCTATCTCTAGACACCCTTAGGAAAAATCTTTCTGCAGCCTTCCTGTAGGATCTATTCTGTTCTATGTTACTGTAAGTAATGAAGTGCCATCACTGGAGGTGTTCAGGAAGAGAGTGGATGGGGTGCTTGGTGCCATGGTTTAGTAGATCAGATGGTGCTGGGTGATAGGTTGGACTCGATGATCCAAAGGTCTTTTCCAACCTGGTTAATGGTATTCTCTATGCTATTCTCTCCCTTCGGGTATCGGAAGGCAGCTCTAAGGTTCCCCAGAGTCTTCTCTTCTCTAGGCTGAACAACCCCAGCTCCCTCAGCCTATCCTCATAGCAGAGGTGTTCCAGCCTTACTGTGTACAATAGATTGTTTTTAATATTAAGAACTACAGTAATCCCAACAGCACATCATGCATTACATGGTGTCACTGAAGTCAGTGCAAGTTCCCTTTTTCTCCAGGAATGAATTGGCCAGTATTGCCGTGGATACTGTAGATTCCTAGACAGTTAGAGCGGCTACTCTAAGTTTTTTTGTGAGGTTAAGACAATAGTTTACTTCTTTCTTGGTCCTGTCTGTTGTGTTGGAAATTTGAACCTGTGTTTTCAGTGAGTTTGAAAATCACAATGTGAGGAAGAGAGAACTGATCGGTGCAGTTACCTCCGAGTAGCTCATAAACGAAAGCTGAGAGCACCTCAGCACTGGCATACCACGGGAATTAGGATAGGCTAATGTAAGTGTAGCCACTTAAGACTGCTAGAAGCTGCTAAAGTGGGGGTGCATTAGGATAAATAGATGAAATTACACAAGTCATTACTTAAGATGGCTGATTTGTCAGACACAGGCATGTTTATATTGCTTTCATATTTCTGACAGAGGTGATGTGGTCACTAATCAATAATTGCCTTGTGAGATTTAAAGGTAAAGGGTGACCCAGCCAACATTAAGTGAGGGGCTGTGGTAGAAGCCTCCTTTAATAAATAACAAGATTTTGCACTTACCTTGCAAAATGCCTTTCATCTAAACAGGGTAGAGATTTATAGAGGTAGCACTGCATTCATTTTAGTATAGGAGGAACTGAGGTATACATTGAGTTGGAGATTCACACCCAAGGTCATGCAGAAAATCAGGGTCAGAATTATATTTTAGAATCTCAGATTATTTTCTTAAATCACAGAATGATCTGGGTTGGAAGGGACCTCTGAAGGTTATCTAGGCCAACACCCTCTGCAGTCAGCAGGGGCATCCTCCACTAAATCCAGGTTGCCCAGAGCCCTGTTGAGCCTCACCTTGAATACCTCCAGGGATGGGGCTTCAACCACTTCCCTGGGCAACCTGTTGCAGTGTTCCAGCACCCTCATGGTAAAGAGCTTGTTCCTAACATCCGTCATCTTTATTTATACGTGCACACGAGATGATTTTTTTTTCAGGCAGAATTTGAAGTATAAGGTTAAACCAAAGCAGTGAAAGAATCTCTCAAGAGCTCTGAGAGAATTTCATCTCTCTTCATGCAAAACTCAATCCTATGTAATTTTAGCTAATAAGAGCTTTGCCTTCAATTATTAACATGAGTAAGGTAGGATCAGTGGTCAAATATTACACACATACCCCCTCCCCCCCCAATACCTGCTTTTGCCTATCTTGAGGCACTGCTTCTCTGTCAGCACTATTCCATACACTGTCACAGACTACAGAGCTACTTCCATGATTTTTGCTTTAGGTAAGCTGCATAATTCCACTGCTATCCATGTGCTTGTGGAAGCAGCTTCAAATGGGCACGTTACAATGATTTCCTCACTAATAAAGCACCAGCATAGATGAGGCCTTTCTATTAACTTCCATTAGTTGTAGAGAGTATGCAACAACAGCAGACAGAAGTTTTAAATCCCTGTAGGAATCTGTAGACAGGAGAGGATATGAATTAAATGTATGTTTTGGAGTAGTGCTTCTCTTGGGAGTAAGACCAGGGGCCAATCTTAGAATCATAGAATCAACAAGGTTGGAAAAGACCTTAGAGATCATCAAGTAATCTTGTTGCTTTACACTAGGGATTAATATGACCTACTGTCTCTGATGTTAAAAAACTGGGGACAAACTCATTTCTTTGGTGGCTGCTTTGAAGCAGAAAAGGTCTTAAGGGTGAGAGAGCAAGTTTGCACATCACTAGAGAATCTGTGGACGTACTTCTGAAACAGGCTGTTGACACAGTATTGAATCTTTGGTCCTTTTCTGTGCATGAAACCAGTGAATAGTTATCATTATTTTTTCTCCACGTGAATTTCTCTCTGTTCTACAAAATGCAGCACATTTCAAAATGCCCAGGATTAAGACAGCAGTAGTATTTGTAATGAGCAGAGTTAGCTAACACTGAAGTTGGCAGCACTGGCCAGGTTTCCTAGGAGGAGTGAGGCAGCTGGGACAGGCAAGGGGAAACTTCCCTGGAACTGGAAAATTGCTGTGTCGCTGGGGCAAAGCTGTGCTGATAAATGGTCACTGAAACTGCCCCCTTGCTGACAGTGAAAATCCTTGTAAAGTTTGCTTGTTGATCTGTAACCTTCCTACCCTTACAGGCAGCTTGCATGTGCCTTGTGAAATCTTCAGCAACAGACATTGTAAAACAATTCCATAATGCTGCAGTGTTTTCTTTCAGGAGGGAAAAAAAGAGACTGGGGTTGTAAATAGTTGAGCTCTTAGTAATTTTCTACTACTTAGGCCTGTGATGGACACTGTGTGTCTATAGTGACAGCTTAATTAGGATCAAATGGGAGAAGCAGAAAGCAAGACCTTGCTGATTATAAAGTGAAAGATGTTTCTCTTTGTGTCGTGTCTACGTTCAGTCTTAAATATCTTGTCCAAAACCAGTCTCCCCTGTAGGCTTTGCTGATGAGTAGAAGATCAGTTCAGCAGAGAGGTAATATTCTGAGGTCTCATTGTGTGAACTGGAAGTTTTGCAGAAAATTGTACTAAATTCTCCTGTGTGCTAACAGGCAAGCTGGGAAGAAGGTTTTTATAGGAAGATTTGGATTGATTGTATGGGCTGTGTTTCTCCCTGGTAAAAAGTCAAAATGAGGAAGGTACTTAACTGGAAACGGGCTTCCTAAGGTTGCTTGTTTGGGTGTCTTTCTTTCAATGAAATGCTGTTTGGCTGCACATTTAAGATGGTAAAATGTGAAGGAAGTTAATATAAAACATTTTTCCTTTTCCCCCTTTCTTTTTCCCCCTTTTTGTCC
Source organism: Picus viridis (assembly GCA_033816785.1). NCBI lineage: Eukaryota > Metazoa > Chordata > Aves > Piciformes > Picidae > Picus > Picus viridis. The sequence continues at coordinate 33,339,794 of CM066574.1, forward strand.
CCTTTTCTCCTGCCCCTTTTTGTCCCCTTTTCTCCTGCCCCTTTTTGTCCCCTTTTCTCCTGCCCCTTCCCTCCCCCCCCCCTTTTTTTTTTTTAATAGGAGACTTGTTTGCAGGCTGATCAGTAGGAACTCATAGACAGTTGTGTAGTGTTTGATGGCCATGTTAAAAAGCCCAGGAGTATGAAAGTTACCGGGGCTCTAAGTCATTCAGTGTTTTACCTAAGTTTAACTGAAGAAATGAAACTGAGCCAGCAAAAGACAGTCACTTCCTGAGCTGTGCAAACCTGCCAGCTCTTTTATACTTCAGTAAGCTGTTTATGGTATCCAGAGCATGTGGTGAAATGGCATTTGATGTAAATATGACCACCCTTAGGATGAAAAAGGATTTAGTTCTGAACATTCTACCCAGCAAGTTGTTGATCTGCATATACAGAAAAAATGTATGGGAACTGTGGTCATCAGAAATGAGTTGTTCAAGTTTGTGTCACCTTCTTGATCATGCTTCATTTACTGCTTCGCTTGGTGCCAGCTACATAGGAAAGAATTTGATCTGCATGAACTTAGTACAAGGAAAAGTTCCATGTTGTCCAAACAGAGAGAGAACCCTAGGGGGCTCATGAGAGGGGTTTTAGTACTTTAACAGAATAATTATAGCTGATGCAGGTATTAGTCTGCAAATACTGTAATTAAGAGAAGATGACCTTGAGTCCTGTGTCCAGTTCTGGGCCCCTCAGTTTAGGAAAGATGTTGAGCTGCTGGAAGGTGTCCAGAGGAGAGTAACAAAGCTGGGGAGGGGGCTGGAGCACAGCCCTGTGAGGAGAGGCTGAGGGAGCTGGGGCTGTTTAGCCTGGAGAAGAGGAGGCTCAGGGCAGACCTTCTTGCTCTCTGCAACTACCTGAAGGGAGTTTGTAGCCAGGTGGGGGTTGGTCTCTTCTCCCAGGCACCCAGCACCAGAACAAGAGGACCCAGTCTCAAGCTGTGCCAGGGGAGGTTTAGGCTGGATGTTAGGAGGAAATTCTTCTTGCCCATTGGGATGTGCTGCCCAGGGAGGTGGTGGAGTCCCCATCACTGGCGGTGTTTAGGAGGAGGCTTGATGGGGTGCTTGGTGCCATGGTTTAGTTGGTTAGATGGTGTTGGACGATAGGTTGGACAGGATGATCTTGAAGGTCTCTTCCAACCTGGTTTATACTATTCTATAATTAAGTAAATATGAAAAATTGATGTGAATTTTAATACCTGTACCTGTGTCTGACAATCTTTTTCCTGACCAGCAGAAGTGCTGAGCAGCACTCGTGTTCTGAATATGCAGGATAGCCAATATTGCTAAATTATAGCCTGATCTCTGAACAAAATTGCACTGCAAGGTAGTTATTAATTAAAATAGACACTTCTAAACCAGTAAATAATGACAAATCTTGGTGTGAATAAGAAGGCTTAAAGAAACTCTCTACTCAGAAATTTATCTTAGGAGTTCACAACAGAGGCCATGAGGTCTTATATCCTTCCTAGTAGTCCATTGTATTGATTTTTTTGCTTATGGTTATATTTTATTAGCTCAAATAATTGGGCAAAAATATTGTTACATTAAAATAAAAACCAACCAAAGAAACCAAACAACACATACCCTCCCCCTGCACACTGGCAATATGGTGTCCAGTTTTGGTCCCTTCCAGTACAAGAAAGATGTTGATAAAACGCTGCTGAGTTCAGCAAGGGACTATGAAGTTAAGAACTGGAACACTTCTGCCACAATGAGAAGCTGAGGGAATGGGACTTGTCCACTCCAAAAATCCTCTCCTCCAGGATGAACCTGTAGCCCTCAGCTGGCCTCTCTCCAGTAGTTCCCTGTCTCTCTTGAACTGAGGAGCCCAGAGATGGACACAGTATTCCAGATGTGGCCTCAGTAGGGCAGAGCAGAGGGGCAGGAGAACCTCCTGTGAGCTGCTGGCCACACTCTCCTTTAGTGCTCTTCCAATGTATTGGAGCCCTGCAGCAGGCTAAGGCACATGTCATTAATATATACATATATATAAAAAATATGAAATATCAAGCAATTGGTATTATTTACTTTTCACAAGCTGTGGCAGGGAGTGTGCAGGCAATTCCACATCCGTTATGGAGGCCAATGGGGCCTCTGGTTCTGTGTAAATCTGAAGCTGCTTTGCTTGAGACTTTTCAAATGGAAGGCTAGCCGAGAGGTGAAACCCGGAGGAGGCACAGGGATCCTACATAGGTCTCTCATCAGCTTATTCCCAAACCAGTTTTATGTGAGGCTGAGCTGGGTACAGGGAACCTTGCACCAGTTTACTACGTTTCAGCACAAGACTTACCTAGAGAGGATTAGAGCTGTTGCCTGATTGGTTCCACACCTTGAAAAGTGGTCAGAGCACAGTAAGTGTGAAAGCTGGCAAGTAATACTCCTACCAAGTGTCAGACAGCAGTAGTACTCTCGTGTTCTGACATCTCAAGGCTGGGAAGGGGGCGTTTCTGGGTCAGGAGTGAAATGCAGTGCATGCGGTGCGTGTTGCAACAGCTGGCTGTGCATAGTGACCTTTTGCAGTTTTCTTCGGAGTAGCCGATGCCCTGTGCGCTGGATAAAATGTGAATAGCTGAGCAACAGTGTCCTTAAGAAATCCCTCAGATTCCATAGAAGATGATAAATGAATGGAACAGAGTGATACATTCAGCCTGTGTCTTGTTTAAGTCTCTGCAGTATTGGGAAATAGTGTTTGGCAGGGCCACAGTCCCATCCTAACACAAGTAAATCAAAATCTTTCTGCAGCACAAACCGCTGAATTACATTCACAACCAGCGAAAATTGGTGTGACTCTGCTGCCTTCTTATTGATCTGAACTGCCTGAGTCTGGTAATGCTTGGCTGCGTTACGTTGCAAGCCTTTTCTCACCCCACCACCTGCAGGTTGTAACCAAAAATCAGTTTCTGGTTGTGGCTTTTAAAGTAGCTTCAAAGGAGTGAGACAGGCAGCCAGGGGAAATATTTGGCATTATTTGGAAAAAGAAGAGCTAAAACACAGCTAGATCATAAAGTGAGCGTTCTGCCTGTGGTGCTGCTTTGTAACCAGAACCTTCAGAATGTGCTAAAGAAAAACTGGTTTGTGACAGCTCTCATACTTGGGAAAGTTAAGAAACTGTTCCAGTACAAACAGTGTTGGTGTTGCCTTGATTATGGTTATTATTGGTAGCATTTTATGGTCCATTGAAACTCTTGAACGTGTCCAGAGAAGGGCAATGAGGCTGGGGAGAGGCCTCGAGCATAAGCCCTACAAGGAGAGGCTGAGGGAGCTGGGGTTGCTTAGCCTGGAGAAGAGGAGGCTCAGGGGAGACCTTCTTGCTCTCTGCAACTCCCTGAAGGGAGGTTGTAGCCAGGTGGGGGTTGGTCTCTTCTCCCAGGCAAGCAGCACCAGAACAAGAGGACACAGTCTCAAGCTGTGACACGGGAGGTTCAGGCTGGAGGTGAGGAAGAAATTCTTCCCAGAAAGAGGAATTGGCCATTGGAGTGTGCTGGCCAGTGAGGTGGTGGAGTCACCGTCCCTGGAGGTGTTCAAGAGGGGATTGGACGTGGCGCTGGGTGCCATGGTTTAGTCATGAGGTCTGGGGTGACAGGTTGGACTTGATGATCTTTGAGGTCTCTTCCACCCTTGGTGATTCTGTGATTATGAGTAAGGCTCTGATCAGTAAAACCCTGTAGAACATCAGGCTCTCCCCAGTGGTTTACAGGATTTTTATCTACAAATGTGTTAAGTGCAGTGTCCTCTACAGATACACACACACACACACATTTAAAAATATATATGAATATTAAAAAAATATTTTAAAAAATATATAAATAAATACAAATATATAAATGTCTATGTATAACTATCTATATATACACATAGATGTATATATTTTAATGCATTTTTAGTTTAACCTTCTGGTGAGAAGCATGAGAGTGAAACTTACAAATGCCAAACAGTAACTTGTTACGTGTGTTCCTAGAAGGCTTTTAAGTGCAAACACTCAGGCAGAATGCTATGGCTGCACTTTTTTTTTCCCTGCATCCCTACTGAAAATGTTCACTTGAACCGAGCCATTTCACATGCCTAATCCATGGCAGCTGGAATGGTCAGTGAAACTATTTCTGCAAACCACTTCTGTTGGCGTTCTGAGCTTCCTTTAGCATTGATTTAATTGTAGTCAACCGCTCCAACTGTAAGCAGAGTGAGCTGGTGCCAGATTGCGCCTCCCTGACACATGTATCCTGTATTCCTCGGAAGCCCAGCACAATTGCAGATTTCACTTGCCTCCACAGCCACTTTGTAACTAATTAGACTAGACATGGCACTAAAGAGAAACCACCAACACAGCAGTGTGCCCTCACAGATATTAATGCAGTCTAGTCTCTTTAACAAAGTGAACAACTGCCCAAATAATTATTTCCTGCCCTGGGCTTTTTATGCTTTGTTTGTTAAATCCTATTTTCCTTCCTACTTTCCTGTTGACTGCAGCAGAACTGAACTTTATTAGAGCTGACTCACACTGGGTCAGCACAAGTCTTCACCTTGGCGGAAAAGAGTTAACTCATTGAAGGCTGTCTGATGTTGAACAGGTCTTCTTGTTGCACTGAGCTCCCACCCTCAACCAAAGGGAAGGGGTTAATGGTGCTTTGTGAAATGTAGGAGAAGTGAGGAGCTGAGATGCAGATTTGCTAATGTGTTTAAAGCAAAGCCAGGGTTCACTGGACCGTGGTTTGTTTTGTCTGCATTTTGTGACTGTTCATTCTTTTCTTTTCTTAGCATTTGCTCATTGCCTTAGAGATACAGCAAAATATTGTGAATATAGCATTAACAGTGATTACTAGCAAAAAAAGAAGGTGTAGTGGAAATTAATTCTGTGGAATATCATCTCACTAAAGAGAATGGCAACATCTCTGCATATTCATTGAGCTGCTAGCATGGGAGTACTGGAAATAAGGTAATTTACAGCATCATCTACAGAAAGGTATCTCTAAATTGGTTATCTAGTGATTGATCTGGCAGTGTTGGGGTTGATGGTTGGACTTGAGCATCTCAAAGGTCTCTTCCAACCAAAAGGATTCTATGATTCTATATGCAGAAGGGGAATAATTTTACTGATGTTCTGCTGTTTCTGTGGAGGGTCATTGCATGCAGACTGCAAGTGGGTGTAGCATTAACACTGCTGCTTGCTACCTTTGCAATTGGAAAAACAAACTGTCCAGTGGTCTTTAGGAAGTCTGAGCATTTGCTAGAAATGCTTTTGTGTGGAATAACTTTCTTGCAAGTACAGGAAAAGGGGAAAAGGTCAGAGGGGTGCTTTTTTTTTCATCAAGAAGACATAATGGAACTGTGATAACTTTCGATGACCTCCCTCTTTCGTTATGAAACCTGTGGGTCATTGGTTTTTGTTGTTCCTAATAAACTGACAAGTGTCATACAAGCTGTTGGTCAGTTTAATACTCTGAAAACATTTGGCCCACAGGTGGTGCAAATGGTGCTGATTGTCAGAATTAATCAGCAGTAGACCAATAATAAAGCAGCATATTCTTTTTTTCTATTGGTGTTTTCTCCTGTGTTTTTCACACCATAAAGCAGGTTGTGTGCATGTGCTATTAAGCAATTGGAGAGTAAAGATTCCATGCTAGTACTTTAGACTCTTAGTTGCTTCAAAGGATTTTGATTAAAACCCCCAGTATTTTACCAGGGTGGGAAACTGGCACTGTGGTAGATAGAAAATGCTACAGTGAACAAGTATTGGAAGTAATGTTTTCTCTGGGAAAAGTAGTTTCATACTGTGGCTTTCTGTGATGTTAAAAACTGCCCTAAACATCTGAATTGAGTTCATGAGTTCCCAATTTTGCTGTCTTTTTTAGCCCTTTCATCTGCTCAGGTAATATTGCTTGGATGCTGAGCCTTCTGATATCAAAAAGGGTTGGAGACACACAACAAAGGAAAGGTCATTGATTAGGTAGGAGAAGAAAGTCCAAAGCTAAGCCTCCCAAAATTGCTTTCAATGGAGTGTTTGTTGGAGAAGTCATTGAACTGTCAATTGCAAGTTTCCTGTATCCTTCAGAGCCCTTTGATTGGTGCCAGGGCACGCAGCCACTTAGTTTTGAATTCTTGGATAAGAAGTACTCCTGGTTGCACAAACCAAATGAATATTGTATTGGGTCCTTCTCTGAAATTGAGAAAAGGGTAGGGGGAAAAGCCTCCAAAAGTTTGACTGTCTTTGAAGAGATCTTCCAAGTCTGTTTTGATGTCTGTGATGCTTGGTGCAGGTTCTGTTGCAATCAGTCTTTTTAGAGGAGACTCTGAATCGGTTTCTGCCTTCTTTCCACTCTCACTTGTGCTACAGAAGTGGTGCACAGGTTTATGAAGAAAACTGCTTGGGGAATTCTGAATCTGATTCATTTTCTGTAATGGATGTGGATGTGCCAAGCAGTTGCTTATTTCTCTGCCTGACTTCCTGTCCCAGAAATGATGCTAAATCCTTCACACAATGTCTTTATCAGCATTTGAAGGCGTTTGCTGTGTAAATTAGGATAGCAGTGGATGGGGAAGAGGGGGTTGGACTAGATGACTTTGGAAGTCCCCTCTAGGCCATACCATTTTATGATTCTAGTTGCAGATATCTGCATGAGGCATTTGCATGATCCTTCTGCTGCTCTGTCCTCAGGAGCTGGTAAGCCATAGAATACTTATTTCTGGCAGAAAATGTCTGACTCGCCCCTGTTTTGGTTTTTGTGTGATTTTTATATTGCTGAGGCTTGTGAGATGGAACATAATGTTTTGCATACCATTCTAGTCTGGCAATGACACCCTTCATGGCCCTAACTGCCTGTCTTGTTACCCTTGTTGGGTGTCCGTGTGACGTTATGCTTCTGTTACCTTACTAAGAAAATAGCTTTTATCACAAAGAAACAAGACAGCTTCAGAGGGAATTTTTTCTAAGTGTGTCCAGGGATAGACAAGGGGGAATGGTTTGAAGCTGAGGGAGAGATCTTAGGAAGAAGTTCTTCAGTAGGAAGGTGGTGAGACTCTGGAATAGGCTGCCCAGGGAGGTTGTGGATGCCTCTTCCCTGGGAGTGTTCAAGGCCAGGCTGGATGAGGCCTTGAGCCCCTGACTGTAGTTGAGAGGTTTCCCTGCCCATGATGGGGAGGCTGGAGCAGATATCTCTGAGATCCCTTCCAACCTGAGCCATTCCATGAACCTCAGCTGCAGATAGAACTCAGATATTTCAATACCCAAGTTCATCAGTATCCCCCTGACATACATTGATGCAGTTTTGCTCTCTTGACAACCTTCAAAACTCAAAAGCAGCCTTGTGAAGGTTTGGTGATCCTCAGTGAGGCCATGAGAGAAGCAAATTAGTTGAGACACATCTGGCCTGTATCCACAATGAACAGGACCAAAGCAACTCTCTTTCCCTGTGTAGATGCTGGGAAAGTTAAACCATACTAATATTCTTTCCTTTCAAATATGATCAAATTCATGATTCCACATTTCTGGAAGCCTGTTTTGTAGCTGTGCTGTTTCTTTGGTGGAAGAGGCTAGGTGCAGGATAAATTATCTTTGAACATGGCGTAAATGTTTGAAGTGGGAAACTGGGACTTGCTCCTTAACTGAAATGTGCCAAGTAGGCAAGAAGACCTGGCTCTCAAATTTCATTATCTATAATGGAAATATGGTTATCTTTTTCCCCCTTTGATCATTAAAAGGATGTTGGGGAGGCTTGTGTGCGATTCTGAGGCTCTTCTGTTTCCCTTTCTGTTGGAGAACCATTATTGTTCCCTGCTGCCCTTGCAAATAAAACAAGTTCAGCGGTCAGCAGACATGTGCAGCCTGATGGCTGAGGAATGAAAAACAATCCTTCACCTTCATTTTCTTTATCCTTGGCCTTTTTTTTCTGTGACATATCAGAACAGCTGAAACATTGTTATGGAAGTCTCTCTGCTGCCCGTTGCCAATGTGTTGGTGTAACAAACCTTTTGGAATGACTTCAGCTGGAGTTTTAGAAGTTTTGGGAGCAATGAGGGCTAGGCATGTTTTGCAGCTGAATAGGGACTAAGATTCAGAGATTCTTCCTGAAAGTCTTGCTGCTGACATTGCTGTTCCTGTTTGTGATAGGAGAAGAACATTTGCCACAGGACCTGGGATTACTGGTCAGCAGCCAGCTAAATAGGAGCCAGCAGTGTGCCTGAGTGGCCAATAAGACTAAGAGCCTGCTGGCCTGTGGCAGGAGCAGTGTGGCCAGCAGGACTAGGGAAGTGAACATCCCCTGTGTAGTCTGCACTGATGAAGCTGCACCTGCAATACTGTGTTCAGATTTGGACTCCCCACTCTGAGAATGACATTGAGGTGCTGGAGGTCGGTGAAGGGTCTAGAGAACAAGTCTTGTGAGGAGTCACAAAAAGCAGGCTCAGGGAGACCACCTCATTCTTTGCAGATGCACGAAATGAGGTTGTAGAGAGGTGGGGGTCAGATTCTTCTCCCAAGTAACAAGTGATAGGGTAAGAGGAAGTGTCTTCATGTTGTGCCAGAGGAGGTTTAGGTTGGATATTAGGGGAAAAAATTATTCACTGAAAGGGTTGTCAAGCACTGGAACGGGCTGCCCAGGGAAGTGGTGGAGTCACCATCCCTGGCAACATTTGAAAGACATGTAGATGTGGTGCTGAGGGACATGGTGTAGTGATGGACTTGGAAGTGCTGGATCGATGACTGGACTCAAAGGTTTCTTCCAACCAAAACTGTTCTGTGATTCTGTCCCGTTGGTATCAGGTTTAAAAAGCGCTGAACAAGATCTGAGTAGCTTTTACACCCAGGTAGAGGTCAGTTCTTTTCCTGAAGCGCAGTCTAGCTCACAACTGACCAACCACAACCAGAACAGGAATTTAGCAAATAAGAAGGCAGTACAGATTATGCATTTTGGAGGATTTTCTGTGGCATTTACATGCAACTTTCCTGGCAAGCAAGGAGTTGGTTACATCTCACTTGTCTGGACCTGTTTCTTTAGGTTGTCTGACAAGAAGTTACTTCCTTGCCTGATATTTCCCTGACCTGTTCCAAGTAAACCTTTGCAGAATGAACTTGTGCTGGAAAGAATTCCAATATTTCAGCAATTATAACTGACCACAGAGGAGAGGCTTATTTCTGTTGCTTCCCTTTCCTAACGGGGAGCTAGAATTGCGACGGCAGTTTATGCCGGCAACAAAGATCATCAACCCCAGGTTATTTATTTTCTGTTCTCTTTCACTTGGGGGGGGGGAGGGGTTTGTAGCTGGAATTTCCATTTGCTATTCACTTACTGAATTAAAGGCACCACAGTAACCTGCCTGTGACACATAGAGATGAAAGCATTTTGTGCCAGCAGCGACCAGGCACGATGGCTGCAGCGATCCACTTTATTAAACTGGTGTTAGAGTCCAGCTGGCAGAGCGAACGATGACTCAACTTCTCCCCGTGGCAAGCACATCAGCACACACTTGCTGCCTGCCACCTTCGCTGGCTCGGGCAGTCAAAGAAAACTTCTTGTCCTGGGCCAGGTCTGAGACCTGTAGCATGTTTTAACAGCCTGACAGAAGGCACGAGCAGCTCGGTGTGTCTGGCACTGGTACTTAGGCACCAGGGGCTGGAGTGCCACATTAGTGTAGCTCAGTTGGGAATGAGCTGCCTGGCTTAGTCCAACTAAAAGCCGTCAGAAGTGTGATCCTGGTTTGAATGTATTTGCTCTCTACAATTCTTGGCCTCTGTTAGCTATTAATTTTCCATCTTCTATTCTGCCTTCCCCAGCAAGGCCTTACCAAGATACTTTATGGGCATCTTCCAGCTCTGTCTGTTACTTTGTCTTTTGCCAGGGTGACCAGGTGTAGCTGGTGTGCAACCCTCATCCTCTTAGATGCTGTTGGTGATGGTGAGCATTCATGCCTATTGAAGCTACACTCACTCTTCACTTGCTGTGGGTCTGCTGCTTGATAGTTTTGGTTGACAGAGGAAGTTGAGTTTGGAAACAAGTCCTGGAGGAATTGGATGTAGGCTTAATGAAAGAGGGACATTACCACATTGCTTGATGGTACAGCAGGCAGCTGAAGCCAACTACCTGAAGGGAGGTTGTAGCCAGGTGGGGGTTGGTCTCTTAGAATCATAGAATCATAGAATCAGTCAGGGTTGGAAGGGACCACAAGGATCATCTAGTTCCAACCCCCCTGCCATGGGCAGGGACACCCTACACTAGATCACGCTGGCCAGAGCCTCGTCCAGCCTGGTCTTAAACACCTCCAGGGACTGGGCCTCAACCACCTCCCTGGACAACCCATTCCAGGGCTTCACCACTCTCATGGTAAAGAACTTCTTCCTCACATCCAGCCTGAATCTCCCCATTTCCAGCTTCATTCCATTCCCCCTAGTCCTATCACTACCTGAGATCCTGAGAAGTCCCTCCCCAGCCTTCCTGTAGGCCCCCTTCAGATACTGGAAAGCCACAATGAGGTCACCTCGGAGCCTTCTCTTCTCCAGACTGAACAGCCCCAACTCCTTCAGTCTGTCCTCATAGGAGAGGTGCTCCAGCCCTCTGATCATCCTCGTGGCCCTTCTCTGGACACGCTCCAGCACGTCCACATCTCTCCTGTAATATGGGCTCCAGAACTGGACGCAGTACTCCAGGTGGGGTCTCACCAGAGCTGAGTAGAGGGGAGAAGCACCTCCCTTGACCTGCTGGTCACACTTCTCCTGATGCAGCCCAGGATCTGATTGGCTTTCCGGGCTGCAAGCGCACATTGAGAGCTCATGTCGAGCTTCTCGTCCACCAGCACCCCCAAGTCTCTCTCCTCGGGGCTGCTCTCCAGCCAGTCACTGCCCAGCCTGTATTTGTGCCTGGGATTGCCTCGACCCAGATGCAGGACCCTGCCCTTGGTCTTGTTGAAGCTCATGAGGTTGGCTTGTGCCCACCTCTCCAGCCTGTCCAGGTCCCTCTGGATGGCATCCCTTCCCTCCAGGGTGTCCACTTGTGGTGGAGTAGGAAGGTTCCCCCCCACACACAGAAGAATTCCACAGCTAACTCAGCCGGAGAAGCAGATGAAAGCTGTATTTTACAAGCAGATATGGAATGCAGTGAATATGTACAAAAATATACAATATTTACAATATATACAGAAATATACAGCAAAGTATGTAATACAGGAAACCTTTCCCCAACCCCCCTGCGGCCAGGGGGGTTTGGCCTTTCCCTCCCTTCTCCCTCCCTACCTCCCCTTTTTCCCAAAAGGGTTAGAAAGAGAGAGAGAAAGGAAGGTAATTAAAAGGGGAAAACTTTGTTAAAGCTCAAAGCGAATGCAAAAAGTTAGTTTTCTTATCTGATTAGAGAGGAATCGTAGAGAGAAACGAGCCTGCTCACAGCACAGGGGGAAGAAGAAGACAACTGCCTGACTGACTCCCCCCGACTGAAAGACTAAACAAAAAAAACTGCAACTGGGTCCCGCCAATGAAATTGAATTAGCATATCTCTTGTTTTCATTCTAATATCAAAACATTCGCCCAGAGTGTTCAGAAAGTGTCCCTTTCTTAAAGGCACAGCCTAAACCGGTCACAATCCACCCCTGCTAAACAATTTCATTGGCTGTTCATACTGTCCATCCAATCTAAAACAATATCCACAGTTTGTAAGTAAAGTTCATAGTCCATTCCGGCTATCCTCAGGTGTAGATGATTCAGAAGTCCAAGAAAGAAGAAAAATGGAAAACAGTTTGTCTCTTCGCAGGCGAAGCGAAGAAAAGGGAAAACAGGGAAACAGGGAAACAGGGACTCTCAGTTGACTCAGGGTTCTCAGGGTTCGTGCACCGTGGATTCCTCAGGGATTCTTCCTTTGGGCGCGATGTAGCTGTACAACACTCTGAAATTAAACTCTTTCAGCTAAAGTCAAATTTCTTTGTGGAATACACTGAATTTCACCATTCTCTTTCATTACCCAATAAGTGTGACCCGGACCTTCAGCTGAAACCACCCCTCGGACAGGTTTAGCCTCTCCTGAGGGAGAAAATACCCAAACAGTTTTACCTAACAGATTCTTTTCTTTAACAACAGGAACTCTACCACCTTCTACTTTCTGTAGCAGATCTGAGTGTGCAGGTCCAGCTCGGTTCACTGAACCTCTACTATTTACCAGCCAGGTTGCTTGTGCTAAATGCTTTTCCCAGTTTTTCAAAGATCCACCCCCCATGGCTTTAAGAGTGGTCTTCAACAAACCGTTGTAGTGTTCAATCTTCCCTGCAGCTGGTGCATAGTAGGGAATGTGGAATATCCACTCGATGCCGTGCTCTTTGGCCCAACTCTTTACAAGGTTGTTTTTGAAGTGAGTTCCGTTGTCTGACTCAATCCTCTCTGGAGTTCCGTGTCTCCACAGGATCTGTCTCTCCAGACCAAGAATGGTGTTGCGCGCAGTTGCATGTGGCACTGGATAAGTTTCCAACCATCCAGTGTTCGCCTCTACCATAGTAAGCACATATTGCTTACCAGAACGAGAACGCGGTAGAGTGATGTAGTCAACTTGCCAAGCTTCACCATACTTGTACTTGGACCATCTGTCACCATTCTTTTTCCAGTTCTTTAGCCAACCCCACAGAGCATTGGCTACCATCCATGAGTCGGTGTAGAGATAAAGCTTTGGCCATCTCTCACGTTCAGCTACGTCGAGAGCTAGCTGGACAGCTTTTACCTCTGCGAACTGACTGGATTCTCCTTCTCCATCCTTTGCTTCTGCAACTCGGCGTGTTGGACTCCACACTGCAGCCTTCCACCTTCGCTTGTTCCCGACAAGACGACAGGAACCGTCTGTGAACAAAGCATATTTCTTTTCATCATCAGATAGGTCATTGTAAGGAGGAGCTTCCTCAGCACGAGTCACTCTCTCCTCTGGAGGTTTAGTACAGTTGGTACCTTCAGGCCAACTTGAGATCACCTCCATCAGACCAGGTCTTTCAAGATTTCCCATTCGAGCTCTCTGTGTTATCAGAGCCATCCACTTAGACCAGGTGGAATCCGTTGCATGATGTGGTGTGGAACCTTTGCCTTTGAACATCCAATTCAAAACTGGTAATCTGGGAGCTAAGAGAAGTTGTGATTCAGTTCCAATTACTTCAGAAGCTGCTTTTACTCCTTCATAGGCAGCTAGAATCTCTTTCTCTGTTGGAGTATAATTAGCCTCTGAACCTCTGTAACCTCGACTCCAGAAACCAAGAGGTCGTCCACGTGTCTCACCTGGAGCTCTTTGCCACAAGCACCAGGTTGGACCATTGTCACTTGCAGCCGTGTACAAAATGTTCTTAATGTCTGGACCATCTCGGACAGGTCCCAGACCCATTGCTTGAACTACCTCTTGCTTTATCTGGTCAAAGGCTGCTTGTTGTTCAGGTCCCCAGTGGAAATGGTTTCTCTTTCGAGTCACATCATACAGAGGTTTCACAATCTGACTGTATCCAGGAATGTGCAGTCTCCAAAATCCCACTATCCCCAAGAAACGTAGAGTTTCTTGCTTGTTCATGGGATTTGCCATGGTAGAGACTCTATTTACCACATCCACTGGAATGTGTCGGCGTCCATCCTGCCACCGCACTCCCAGAAACTGGATCTCTCTGGTAGGTCCTTTCACCTTGTCTCGCTTGATGGCGAAACCTGCATTCAGAAGAATGTCAATGATTTTGTTACCTTTCTCGAAGACTTCCTCAGCAGTTTTACCCCAGACGATGATGTCATCGATGAACTGGATGTGTTCTGGAGCACCACCTTCCTCCAGAGCATCGTGGATCACTGCATGACAGATGCTTGAGCTGTGGATCCAGCCCATGGGCAACCTGTTGAAAGTGTACTGGATTCCTCTCCAGGTGAAAGCAAACTGAGGCCTGCATTCCTCTGCTATGGGAATAGAGAAGAAGGCATTAGCAATGTCTATGGTAGCATACCATTTGGCCTCTTTGGATTCCAGCTCATACTGCAGTTCCATCATGTCTGGTACTGCTGCACTCATAGGTGGAGTTACTTCATTCAGGGCTCGATAGTCGACTGTCAGACGCCAGTCTCCATTCGGCTTTCGCACAGGCCACACTGGACTGTTGAAAGGTGAATGAGTTTTGCTGATGACTTTCTGACTCTCCAACTGACGAATCAGATTCTGAATGGGCAACAAAGAGTCACGGTTGGTTCTGTATTGTCTGTGATGCACAGTCTGAGAAGCAACCGGCAATTTAATGTCCTGAATCTTGTGTTGTCCCACAACTGCAGGTTCATCAGAAAGCTCAGGTCTAACAGACAGCTTCAGCTTTTGTCCATCAGTTTCTACAGATGCTACTCCAAAAGCCCATTTGTAACCTCTAGGGTCTTTGAAACGCCCTTCTCTCAGAAAATCAATTCCCAAGATACAAGGTGCGTCAGGTCCGGTCACAACTGTATGCTTTCTCCACTGTTTACCAGTTAAACTTATATCAACCTCCACCTTAGTTAACTCTTGAGATCCACCAGTGACTCCCAGAATAGTTATAGCTTCTGATCCCTGATAATTTGATGGCATTATGGTGCACTGAGCCCCTGTGTCAACCAAGGCCCTGTACTTCTGAAATTGTGAAGTGCCAGGCCACTGGATGTACACATCCCAATAGATTCTGTTATCTCTGTTACCCCTCTCCTCCCCCTGGCGGGAGGCAGGGCACCCCTAATTATGGGGAACATGCCCACATGTGCAATGAGCACATGGTGCGGTGTTAGAACTGGAGCCACTGTTGGAGCTATTAGAGTTGTCCTGGGGAACCGTAGAAGTAACAGCTACCCTTCTGGTATTGCTACCTCGGGTTCTGCCACTTTGCAGTTCCCTCAGCCTCCTGAAAAGATTAGCAGTTGGTTGACCATCCCATCTGTTCATGTTCTCACCAAACTGATCACGCAGAGTTATCCAGATACTCGCACGTGATTGCCTTGGTGGTCTGTTTTGGTTGGACCTGTTTTGGAATGACCTGTTTTGGAATGACATCCTTGGAGGACGTCTATTCCTCACAGAGGAAACCTGTATCCATCTGGAGGAAGAATTGGAATTATCTCCTTGTGCCAATTGGGAGATGGTATTTTTAATTTCATCCTTCAGCTCTTTCATGTAATTCTTCATTTCACCAGCACCACACAGCTTGGTGTCATCAGCAAACTTGCTGAGGGTGCACTCGATGCCACTGTCCATGTCACCCACAAAGATGTTGAACAAGACAGGTCCCAGGACTGATCCCTGAGGGACTCCGCTTGTCACTGGCCTCCACACTGGCCTTCTCCCAGGCAAGCAGCACCAGAACAAGAGGACACAGTCTCAAGCTGTGCCAGGGGAGGTTCAGGCTGGAGGTGAGGAGAAAGTTCTTCCCAGAAGGAGTAATTGGCCACTGGAATGTGTTGCCTAGGGAGGTGGTGGAGTCACTGTCCCTGGGGGTGTTCAGAAAAGGATTGGATGTGGCACTTGAAGTCATGGTTTAGATGTCGTGAGATGTTAGGTAATAGGTTGGACTTGATGATCTCTGAGGTCTTTTCCAACCTTGTAGATTCTATGAAACTGAACTGAAAGCTCCTTTCTATGGAGCTTTGTTACCGTGTGATCTGCCCTTGAACTTTGGGAGCTCTCACTCCCACACAGTTTGTTTTTGCAGGCTAATCAAGCTTGGCTGATGGATATGAAGGAGTTTCTTGGAGTCCTCTTGTATGGTTCTGACAAATTCTGAGTAGATTGGCTAGGAAGAGGAATCAGTGTGTAATGCCGTGTCACCGTGGCTAACTGTGCTGTTACCCCCTTCAGTCAGATCATGCCTAGACATGCAGCTACTTAAACTAATCACTGCTCTCTCGACTCATGTGGGGAAAACAAACTAGTGACCTTGGGGGGCTGCTATTAGGAAGTGTAAGCATGCTGTTGGCTAGATTACATGAGCTATTTTTGTTTGCTTGTTTTCTTTCATGGCCTGATACCTTGTTGCTTGCATACAAATAATTGTCACCAGATACTTAAAGGTTTCTTTCGAGGCTTCCACAAAGATAGTGCTGGGTATATAGCTAAAAACAGGGCAGTATACATTTCTGAGTCTTGTTTGTAAAAGATCTAGGAATTATTATAGATAATAATAACTGCATGTAATTTTCATTATTATTATTGTTATGATCAGGCTTGAGAAGGCTCTGAACAACCTGATCTAGTTGAGGATGTCCCTGCTCACTGCTGGGGGTTGGACTGGATAACCTTTGGAGGTCTCTTCCAACCCAAACCATTCTGTGATACTATGAAGGCTGTGTATTTGAAGTTATTGTATCCCTTGGCTTTTCTGGTAGCAGAATTCAGGCTCTATGTCTCAAGCTGTGCCAGGGGAAGTTGAGGCTGGAGGTGAGGAGAAAGTTCTTCCCAGAGAGAGAGATTGGCCCTTGGAATGTGCTGCCCAGGGAGGTGGTGGAGTCACCATCCCTGGAGGTGTTCAAAAAAGGATTGGATGTGGCACTTGGTGCCATGGTTTAGTTAGTCATGAGGTGTTGGGTGGTAGGTTGGACTTGATGATCTCAGGTCTTTTCCAACCTGGCTGATTCTATGATAAAAAGCATCATCAAGTCACTTTTATGACTGCCTACAGTCTGAGGTAAAGCTGGGCTAAAAGAGATGTGTACTTCAAATAATATTTTTCCCCCCATGCATGATCTTTACAGTACATGTAATTGCTCTGTAAAAATAGAGATGATTGGTTGTAGTGTTTGCTATAAGGATGTGTAATGAAAGAAACGATAAGAAAGGTTTTTTAAATGATCCTGCTTTGCTGTTCTTTATGTACTCGCTTGCGCAGCTGTGGAACTGGATATGAGTGTGTCAGCAGCAGCTCATGGTACACATCAGCTCTCATAATGAGGGAAAATGGAAAGGAGGTGGAAGTTCCCTGCTGCTGCAGCAAACTAGGAGTCTGCTTCTGGTGTGCTCTTGCTGTCAGCATTGTTTATTCTAAAACACAGGGCAGGACTCTATGGTTATCAGGAAATTCCAGCGGCTTTCACAGTTGGCCATTTCCCAGGGTGGGTTACAAGGAAACTTCTGAAATTCTTTGTGTCTAGAACAAGTCACAGCAACCAGCTACTGCTGGGAAAAGTCTTCTTAATGCCAGTGAGGTCCTGTACACTCCATCCATTTCTGTCTCCTGCTTGAAACATAAAGGATGGCTTTGGCAGGAACAGAGGAGTGTAGATGAAGTTGTAACCTTTCCTAGTTCCCCTCTCCCATCCTACAGGTATGTGCAGTGTGAAGGTACAATACAGGAATTCGCTGACTGTACCTGCATGAGTACCTAATGAGTACTTTTTTCCACAGACTGAGGCTGGAGGTACAAATGTGGATTGAGTCATACCCTGCAACTGGAGTGATAGAGGAGGGCTGAGCTTGGTGCGGATGGAGGTTTAAAATCATTACCCTCCTCCTGTTGCAGTGGGCATGCTAAAACAGCTAACAACCATCTAATTACTTGTAAGAGAAACTGTTTAAGAAGCAGTTGGAAATCCTACACCATCAAGATATACTTTTGCTTTGACAGGCCTGTTGGTATTGGTTGTTTGTAGCGTTGTAGAGCCATAAAATGCCAAACATGTTGTGGAGGTACAGCCTGACTCAGTCTAAAAGAGGAGCTCACAAGTGATGCATCTAGCCTGGCATTGCAGAAGGTAGATGCACACACTTGCCTTTCTCAGGTATCTATGCTGCCTAAATCCTAGTAGACAATAGTACTAGCTCCTGTCACAAGCTTCTGCAAACATAATTCCCTTTTCCTAATGACATTGTGGAGAAACCTGACTTCACCGCTTCAAGAGGCTGAATTCCTTAAGTCTCTTTTGCTGGACCAATACCAAATATAGGTAACCCAAATTCCACCTAACACCTCCCCAACTTGTGTTTCATGTTTAGGTGCTTCTGAAGGTTTATGCCACAAGTTGTGGTGCAGGCACATAGGTGGTACTGAGGCTGTCTGGTATAATGTATAGTGGGATACCACCTAAGATAGATGTTTGACCCTTGCCTTTAAGCCTCACACATTAGGGACCTGTAAAGTTTGTTTTCCCCACTGGAGAGTGGAAATACAGAAGCTCTGTGAGAGGCTCATGGTGGTCTCTTTCTACTAAAGCTGTTCTAAGATAGTGGTGAGCCTACTGCCTTTTGAGATACTTATGGAGGCAGGATGGCTGGGATTAGTGCAATGGCACTAAGTGTTGTTTTACTCTGTGGACTGCCTGAGGGATCTCTTCAAATGTACCTTCTGTGCTCACTGCGATAGCGAAGGATAGCTCCTGCCCTTCATTGCAAAATACTCCTGTGCCATACATTGGAACAGCTTATAA
The DNA here is from genome assembly GCA_033816785.1 of Picus viridis. Lineage (NCBI taxonomy): Eukaryota > Metazoa > Chordata > Aves > Piciformes > Picidae > Picus > Picus viridis. The sequence continues at coordinate 33,358,183 of CM066574.1, forward strand.
ATCAGCTGGATATAGTGAGGATTCTGTTCTTTAATTAAGTCATCTTTTCTCATGCTTTTACACAAATAACTTCCTCTTTTGGATTTTCATTCAGGGCAGTGATTTATATCTTTGGCACCCTGTTCTGATGCTTGCAGGAGCTCCAAGATGTTCATTGTTAGGCTCAAAGGATGGCAATAACTCCATTGCTTTCTGTCTCTGGGTGTAATTTTCAGTCAAAGATTTACAGCCATGCACCCTATGGATCCTCAAACGGTCTCATCTGCAAAAGCAGATAGAAATTAGTCCCTTGGCTATTTCTTCATAGTTCTGATGTTGTTACTGCAGCCTGCATATGGCCAGCACACAAGAATACTCACTCCTCTTGATGTCAGAGCCAAGTCAAGTTATTGCCACTGTCAGATGCCCTTTCTGTACAGTGCTTTTCAAAGATAACATTATCCTTGTTTCATAGTGTCCTTTAAACTGTGTTAGAAAGCCATGAGAAGGAGATAGGAGATTACACTTTTTTTGTTATGGTCCACTTCCATAGTTAATATATGTTGACTGTGAACAAATTGTGTTTTGAAACTACTCAGGGAGTTAGTTATTAAAAGTTTAAATAAGATGTGTGTCCTTGGGGGTAGATTTTGGCACTGTGGCTTAAAATAATGCTGTTATTTGTAGCTTCTAGGCATCCTTAATGGAAGTTTCTAAATAAAACATGATCCTTTCCCCCCACTGTAAAATGGGTTTGATGTCATAAAGTTCAGTTCTGCAAACTTAAGACTGTTCTACAAAATTCAGGTTGGGTGCTTATAGGCTCATGAGGCATCCAGGAAGAGCCCACAGCTTGAGCTAGTTGTTGTTATTCTTCCTTGTTGATAGTTTTCTTGCTTAGCTCTTTTGAAGGTGACATGCACGTCCAGATTTTCGTTTGAATCGTAGAGTCAGATTGTCAGGGTTGGAAGGGACCTCACGGATCATCCCATTCCAACCCCCCTGCCGTGGGCAGGGACACCTCACACTAGATCAGGTTGCCGAGAGCCACATCCAGCCTGGCCTTCAAAACCTCCAGGGATGGAGCTTCTAGCACCTCCCTGGGCAGCCTGTGCCAGTGTCTCACCACCCTCATGGATTTGTCTAGAAAATAAGCAGACACAGAATGAGAAGGATGCAAGGATACCTATAAGAGGCACAAGGCTGCAGTACATGGAACACAGTTGTTTTCCCCCTGCCTTCTTCCCTTGCCCAAGCTATAGCAAATTAAATATAGAGAACTTTATTATTGATTCCTAAAGCTTTCATGAAATTTAGAATTTCTCTTTTCTGGATTCATTTCATTGTGCAAAATCTTTGGTTTCCTGCTTTCTCCGCTTTAATATAGAATTCTCTGTGCAATAGTAGGTGTTTCTCTGTGCACATCACCTATGACTTGGCTGGAAGTGTTTGGTGAATTGAATCACTGCTGGAGGATGGTCACAGTTTTGAAAGTGTTTTATTTTATGTATGGTAGTAGAGTGAGGGAGCTGGGGTTGTTTGTCACAGGGAGGAGAAGACTCCAGAGGGGACCTTAGAGCTGCCTTCCAATAGCTGAAGGGATCCCGCAGGAAGGCTGCAGAGGGACTTTTCATGAGGATGTCTAGCAATAGGAAAAAAAGGGGAATGGTTGGAAGCTGAGGGAGAGCAGGGTTAGACTGGAGCTTAGGAATATATTCTTCAGTAGGAGGGTAGTGAGGCTCTGGAATGGGCTGCCCAGGGAGGTTGTGGATGCCTCTTTCCCTGGGGGTGTTCAAGGCCAGGCTGGATGAGACGTTGAGCCGCAGAGTCTTGTTGAGAGGGAAGGTTGGAGTAGGTGGGCTCTGAGGGCCCTTGCAACCTAAGCCGTTCTGTGATTTTCCATGTTGATTTTGAGACTTCATCCACTGGTGCTTCCTAGATTCATGAGAGTAGGCAAATTGCTTTCCTACTGAGTAACTGTTTTGCTTGCTCTTTGCTGTTCTTGTGTAATTATAAAAATAAGCTGTTGTTACTGCCTTGAATTATTATCTGAGCCACATACAAGTACATAGTAATTCTTAATTAGTGGTATAAACTCAATGGCTTTGGGTTCTTCAGTCTAGCAGATGTGCTTGGTCTTACCACCCCTTTGCAGTTACTTTGCAGGGTCAGCCATGCATCACAAGCTGCCTTCAGTTCCCTGTAAAAGCCTCTCTTACGTCCTTTTGGGAAAGTGAACTGCTCTGCATTGCTTCACTTCAAACCTTTGTGTCCCATGTGCATACAAAACAAACAAGGTGAGGAGAAGGCTAGACACCAAGGAGTCACTATATATATATGTTGGAGTTTTTGCTTGTGCCTGCCTAAAAAGATAAGTAGCTGAGAGAGTGTCAAGTGTTGTTCCTCTATAAATCGTGTGCCAGCAGGTTTATCGTTAAATGCTGTAGGTTATGTTGAGTGGAATAATCAAGAGGAAGAAAGGGAGGCTAAAATAATAGAGCGGTAGGACTATTTTGACTCCACAATCAAACCCCCCTTGACTTTTGCCCTTTGGGTGGAAAGTGCTTATGTTAGAAAACAATCCGAGGTCAGCCTCTAGGTTCTGCCGTTAAGTTTCTTTCTTGCTGAGCTGTGCTGAGGGAGTCGTTGTCTCCACTATGTGTGTTCTTTGCTTTTATGTCGAGCATTGCATGCTCTCACTGTTTGGGTGGTAAGAGCAGCAGCCTCTTTTCCTACAGGGCATTAGAAGAATTCCCCCGACTGAAGGGTGAAAGCACTCTGGGTGGCATTGAAAAGCCGTATCTAGGGAGGCAGCCTGAAAACAGGAGACCGTTCACTTTTTGACTGTCCCCTTCCCTCCAAGACAGTGTTAAGTCTATTCTTGCAGTTATGAAGTCAGTATATATATATATATGTATATATATATATAAAAATAGGTTTGGGTGCACCCAGCTTTTTTACCAACAATCTATGACAATTCCCCAAGGTTCTTCTGACCAGAGAAATCATAGCTGATGTAATCTTCAGCTTTTGTATCAGCTCGGTGACAACTGCTTGGTTAGTGATCCAGTGACAGTCCCATGATGTGGGAGAGGTGTGGGAGCCCAAGTGTGTTATTTAAGGGCTGCAGTAGAGTGGAGGAGGCCCCTGTCAGGAAGCAATAAAGTAGTTATTAGGTAATGACTGTGCAGGCAGCATATATAAGGTGAAACCGATCTATGTAAATCACTGACTTGAAGATGCCGAAGTTGCCTCTTGGCACCCATCTTTTTTTACACAAATGGGGATCAAATAGTTGCTGCTTTGATAAATGGTATGTAGCTGGCCAACATTAAAGACCTTGAGGGAGTTGAGCTCTTAAATGCCTTTGAAATGTAATGGAATTTGGGCGCCGAGTGCTGTTACTTTTTTTAAGAAACACCAAAAAAGTCACTGGCTCATTTGGTTTTATTAAACTGCTTCTGAAAATAGTGTGCAAAGACTGGGATGCATTCTGTCGTGGGATGAAAGCAGCACAGGCACAAGGTACACGTGGAAGCAAGCACATCAGACTTCAAATGTGTGTGTGTGTGCGCGAGTCAATGAGGATGAACTTTTGATGGCTCTTTGCTGTGGTGTGTTGGGGCCAATCCCAGGCACAAATCCAGGCTGGGTGCAGCAGAGTGGGTTGAGAGTAGCTCTGAAGAGAGGGACTTGGGTACATTGATTGCTGAGAAACTCACCATGAGCCACAAGTGCCCTCATGCAGCCCAGGAGGCAAATCATGTCCTGGATTGTAGCAAGAGGAGTGTGGTCAGCAGGGCAAGAGAGGGGATTCTGCCCCTTGGCTCTGCTGAGACTCCACCTTGGATACTGCTTCCAGTTCTGGTGTCCCCAGCATAAGAAGGACACAGAGCTGTTGGAATGAGTCCAGAGGAGGGCCATAAAGATGATCCAAGAGCTGGAGCACCTCTGCTGTAGGGATAGGCTGAGGGAGCTGGGGGTGTTTAGCCTGAAGAAAAGATGACTCCAGCGGGACCTTAGAGCTGCCTTCCAGTACCTGAAGGGATCCTACAGGAAGGCTGCAGAGGGATTTTTCATGAGGACATCTAGATAAGGGGGAATGGTTTGAAGCTGAGGGAGAGCAGGGTTAGACTGGAGTTTAGGAATATATTCTTCAGTAGGAGGCTGGTGAGACTCTGGAATAGGGTGCTCAGGGTGGTTGTGTCTGCCTCCTCCTTGGGTGTGTTCAAGGCCTGGCTGGATGAGGCCTTGAGCAGCTGAGTCTAGTTGAGAGGTTTCCCTGCCCATGGTGGGGAGGTTGGAGCAGATGATTTCTGAGGTTCCTTACAACCTGAGCCATTCTAGGATTCTCTACTGAGAATATTCATTGCTGGTTTTGGAGGCTATTTGGGATCATTTGAACAGAAACATTACGTGTTGACCTTGTTTGGTGTCCATAGATTTTCCTTAGAATAGTGTCTCTTAAAAGTGGAAAAAAATTGTGAGGATTGAATCTGCTGTGATTAAAGACTAGAACTGATGCTGTACAGTTAATATGTGCTTGGAAACTGTGCACCTTTGCAGCAACAAGAGAGTAAAATACAAACCAATTTCAGTCTGTTATTCTAGATACCTAGAATTAGGTCTCTGCACATGCTGGTGCTCAGCTACCTGAATGGGTGATGGTTGGACTGGATGATCTTATCATAGTATCAGTCAGGGTTGGAAGGGACCACAAGGATCATCTAGTTCCAACCCCCTGCCAAGGGCAGGGACACCCCACACTAGATCAGCCTGGCCAGATCCTCATCCAGCCTGGGCTTAAACACCTCCAGGGATGGGGCCTCAACCACCTCCCTGGACAGCCCATTCCAGGGCTTCACCACTCTCATGGTAAAGAACCTCCTCCTCCTCACCTCCAGCCTGAATCTCCCCACCTCCAGCTTCATTCCATTCCCCCTAGTCCTAGCACTACCTGAGATCCTGAGCAGTCCCTCCCCAGCCTTCCTGTAGGTCTCCTTCAGATACTGGAAGGCCACAATGAGGTCACCTCGGAGCCTTCTCTTCTCCAGACTGAACAGCCCCATCTTGGAGGTCTCTTCCAACTTGGTTGATTCTATGATTCTATCACAAGGAGAAGGGACTTGGTTTTATTTGTGAAGGAAGGTGCAATAAATGCACAGTAGACGTTTGAAGGCTATTACATTTTAAGAAGTAGTACAAATGAAATGCATCTGACCCAGATGGGAGTGCAGATTTTGCCAACGTCGAGTTACAAGTCCGCACATCAATCCCAGAGTCTCACTGTAAAGTTAAACCAGGGGAAGGACCTGCATCAGACTTGCACAAAGCTGTGTAATCAGCATGAAAGTATTTTTGAACTGCCACATGTGATGTATCACTGCTTTGCTGTATAAACACAATTAAAGAGCGCCTTGGGGACTCCCTCAACAAGAGATTAAACAGGCAAACAAGACCAGCAATTCTAACACTTTGTGTCTGGTGACTTAACCAATCTGGACAGGCTTTCACTCCCAAAGATTTGTGTTCTCTGAAACAAGCACTGTAAGAATTCACCATGCAATTGTCTAATGCTTTAAGTCACAGATACCCAGGCTTGCATATTCTGCTTGTCAGTAAAAGAAATAACCTGCAACCTTCCCACAGTCTGACAGTCTTTCTCTCCCTCTTCCCCCTCTCTGTTTTTTTCCTCCCTGTTAGAGATTAGCAACAATTTAGACCTGTGAGTGGCGCTAAGTGATGAATGGCATCTACACTGCTTCAGACAAAATGGCCTTGCTTAGCAAACCCGCTATTGAAATTCTGCTGTTAACCTCATTTGTTTTGTCTGGAATAGGTTAAGGAAGCAAATTATAGGCTTCCTTTATGGGAAGGTGGGCACTGCTGGTGTGAGGAGGGTGGAGGTGAGTAGCTGCAAGGGCTTCAGAGAGCATCAGCTTCCTTTACTGCATTAGTGACTTGCAGAGCCTGGAGAAAATACACCACACAGACCTTGAAAGCAGTGTCTTAACTGTGGTGATTGCTTATAAATCTTTAGGTGATTCCTTCTCATACAACCTGATTCCAACTAATGCTGGACTTGCTAGCTTTGGTGCTTGTTAGAACGATGTTATGCAATCATAGAATCAGTCAGGGTTGGAAGGGACCACAAGGATCATCTAGTTCCAACCCCCGCCATGGGCAGGGACACCCTACACTAGATCAGGCTGGCCAGAGCCTCGTCCAGCCTGGGCTTAAACACCTCCAGGGACGGGGCCTCAACCACCTCCCTGGATAACCCATTCCAGGGCTTCACCACTCTCATGGTGAAGAACTTCTTCCTCACATCTAGCCTGAATCTCCCCATTTCCAGCTTCATTCCGTTCCCCCTAGTCCTATCACTACCTGACACCCTCAAAAGTCCCTCCCCAGCCTTCCTGTAGGCCCCCTTCAGATACTGGAAGGCCACAATGAGGTCACCTCGGAGCCTTCTCTTCTCCAGACTGAACAGCCCCAACTCCTTCAGTCTGTCCTCATAGGAGAGGTGCTCCAGCCCTCTGCTCATCCTCGTGGCCCTTCTCTGGACACGCTCCAGCATGTCCACATCCCTCCTGTAATAGGGGCTCCAGAACTGGACGCAGTACTCCAGGTGGGGTCTCACCAGAAATGCTGTAGGAAACTTTGGCTTACTGGAATTTACTAGAGAGAACCCAAAAACTTGTGCACACACACACACACCAGTTTTCAAAATGTATTGCTTTTGATAGCATTCAGCAGAATAAAAACATGTTGAATTAGTTGAGAGTGATCTCTTCTGTGATGCTGGGAAATCCATTCTGTAATTTCAGTAATAACTGGCACCCATTAGTAGTTGTAAATAGCTTGGTATATGTAGTGTGTGCACTGTACTTTAATTTCCCCTTGCTAAATCACAACAACTTCAGCTCTAAATCTGAAAGGCAGTGCTGGCAGTCTCTTGAAGGAAAAGAAAAATGCTTTTTGGTTAACTTCTTGGATTTTGGTGCAGAGGCTGGGTTTTGGATTATAGAATTCTTTCTCCAAAATTCCAGATTAAAATAATTTTGAAAAAGAAAACTTTCTTTTTGGCTTGAATTATTTTAATTGTCATTCATGTATCAAAGAAAAATGGTTTGGGTTTTTTTTGGAGGGGGGAAGTTTCCATTGACATGCCTGGTACTAGAATACATCCAGCAGCACACTGTTCAAAGCCAGTATGTTGGGTTGGAATCGGTCTTACTGTGGACAGAAGGAAGACATCATCTCCTGGACAAGTTGTTTGGGTTTCCAGAATGAATCCTACCTCTGTCTGATCTTGTTTCTAACTTTGAGAGGGGCTGGTCAATGACACTGCAATAGTTGATGAGATTTGCATATTGTGCAAAACCAGAGGTGCTTCTGTATTTGTATGTCCTTTTGTATCTGCTGTGTGCATACAACAGACCTTGCCTTCTTCCAGTCATTACAGTGGTCATATGCAGCTAATCTTGAAGAGCTTTCTGATCCATGACTCCCTTACTTATGTCCAGGTAACTGGAAACACAGTTTTCACAATACTCTAAATTACATGACCTACCCAACCTGATAAATAGACAGCTGTCTACAGCTGTTGGCTGTTAACCAAGAGCATTGAAGAGCTCTACTGCTCTGTATTCAGCCTTTTGCTCCTTCTCCATGCTGCACAGTAATTCCCTAAAGAAAGTTTTATCAACAATTCATTTGTCCTTCTGCTACCCAGGGATGATTTTCTTTAAAGCCAATGAAGTTCAGCTTGGAGAAGAGAAGGTTCCAAGGAGACCTTGTTGTGGCTTTTAAGTACTTAAAGGGGGCCTGTGAGAAAGATGGGCACAGTCTTTTCATCAGGGCCTGTTGTGACAGGACAAGGGGTGATGGTTGTAAGCTGAAAGAGGGGAGATTTAGACTGGATAAAAGGAAGAGATTTTTTACACTGAGGGTAGTGAAACACTAGCCCAGGCTTCCCAGAGAGGTGGTAGAAGCCCCATCCCTGGAGACATTCCAGATCAGGTTGGATGGGGCTCTGAGCAAGGTGGTCTAGTTGAAGATGTTAGGGTTGAATGAGATGACCTCTAAAGGTCCCTTCCAACCCAAACCTTCAGTGATTCAATAAAATTCCTAGTGGCCTACTGCAAATCCTTGCATAAAGGGTCAAAAATACTAATTAGTTGGTGTGAATGTTGCTGAGTTTCAGAACTGGAGTTTGCATGTTTTATAAGCTACATCCATATGAAAACTATTTGCTTTTTCATCATCTTCATAGGCTCATAAGACTGAAATCTTGTGAATAGAGAGTAAGAAGTATGAGTGGTGACATGAACAGCCTGTCCTTTCGCTGTCCCTCAGCCTCAGGGCAGATGATAGGAACTGGTGAGTTGAAACTGAGGCACTGAACTAAAATGAGAGTTTGAAAAGACAAATACACAGCTGTGGTATGTATTTACTTCAGGCCAGAAAAAGTAACTTTAATTCAGAAATATTGTCCTGTTAATATCTTCAGCCTTCAGCAGCGCTGCAAAGCGATGAAATGTTTAAGATTTTTGCTAACTGTCCAGGAATATTCGGTAGCTAAAAAATAAATAGCAAATGGTATGGGAAGGAAATGGATTTTTAAGCCCCATTTAAAATTAAACCTTGTGTTTATTAGTATCAATCCATAATAGTTATACTTGTGCTTGAATATACTGTTACCAACAGGGAACATTTGGTCTGTTTGGACATGCTGTGAGATCCAGGCAGCTGCTGTAGCTTAGCCATTTTTAAATACTTAATAAACTGGCACTCCTGAACCTGACTTCTTTATTACTGTGGACATAAAATAGCACAAAAGCAAGCCAGATGTTTAGGGAAAACAGTTTGGGTTCAGGATTTATGTATTTTATATATTATTTTTTTTTAAAGCTCTGCAACATGCTTTTCATTACAAGATTTCCTATTCCCAGTGTCTGTATTTTGTTACATCTTTTGATAAGGCTACCAAAAATTCTTGCAGTTCACCCATTCCCCGTATAAATGAGCTGAGTGGAAATTTTAAGGACTACAATGTGTGGCTTAAACCCTTGCTTGGAGAGTAATGTGAGTTTGGGGGTGGTTTTTTCTTTCATTCAGAAAGAGCAGAGTTGCTTTCAAGTGCTTCTGCAAATCTTGTTCAGATCAAATCCCAGAAAGCAAAGCTTGTGAAGTTTCGGTCTTCAGAACGCTGCTACAAATGATCTGCCCTGTAGCAACCAGCACCAGAACAAGAGGACACAGTCCCAAGCTGCGCCAGGGGAGGTTTAGACTGGATGTTAGGACGAAATTCTGCGTAGAGTGATTGCCCATTGGAATGGGCTGCCCGGGGAGGTGGTGGGGTTGCCATCACTGGAGGTGTTTAGGAGGAGACTGGGTGGGGTGCTTGGTGCCATGGTTTAGTTGATCAGATGGTGTTGGGTGATGGGTTGGACACGATGATCTCGAAGGTCTCTTCCAACCTGCTCTGTTCTGTTCTAAATTCTCCTCCATGTGATTGAGCTACATTGTTCTTCTCATTAGCTGTCCAATGTTACATTCTTTTTTTTTCCAGTCAGTGCTAAATACCCCCAACTTCATCTTGTTTGTGTTGCTCTTTCATCCATAGCATCCTCTCTCCCCAGAGCTTTCCGTGGTGAAAGATTCTTTTAATTTTTACTGATCCTTTTTGGGTTGAGATAAAAATTTCTTTCTGAGTGCAAAACCAGGAAACAAACCCAAACAACAGCAACAACAAACCAAACACCCCCCAATACAATATTTTTTCTTTAGTTAATATAACTCTATATTGCACATCGATTTATATTGTAGGTTTATCTCCTAGTTCTATTGTAGTTAAAAGTGTTTGCTATAGGTAGATGGCAAACACACCAGTCTGTAACATCAGGTTTACCACAGGTATCCCTCACTGAATTTGACCCTTTGTGCTGTGGATGCCTGTTGATTTAAAAAGGACATAAGCCACAAATGCTTTCCTGTGTTCTACAATCACACCTACTATTACACCTCCCAGCCTTAATCAGAGGGGGTTTTCTGATCTACAGGCTCTGGCTGAAGCAGGTGTAAATGGAAAGCAGATTTTGGAGCTGTGAGCCCAGCAGCTAACAACTTCCTGCCGTAGTTGCTCATGCATTCCTTGCAGGATCATGGAAGCATTCAGTGCTTTGGGTGGGAAGGGACCTTTAAAGGTCATCCTCCTTGCAGGGAGCAGGGACATCTTTTACCAGATCAGGTTGCTCTCAGAGCTCTGTCCAACGTGAGCCTGGGCAACCCAGGGCAGGGTTTTCCCCACTCTCATTGTAAAAAATGTATTCCTTCTACCAAGTCTAAATCTCCCCTTTTTTATTGTTTTAAACCATCACCCCTTCTTCTGCAACAACAGGCCTTGCTAAAAAGACTATGTTAGACCACAAAAAGGTCTCCCCGCAGCTTCCTCTCTTCCATGCTGAACAACCCCAACTCTCTCAGCCTGTCCTCACACCAGAGGGATTCAAGCCCTCTGATCACTTTTGTGGTCACTTTTGGACCCTCCTCCAAGAGGGACTACAGGACTTCTAGGCTCTTAACTGCATTCATTGGTGGTATAGCTGGCTAAGGTCAGTTCCTGAGGTGATAAAGTGATTCCTGTGTTGTACCAGGATTCCTCGCTGGTCCCTGGCGGTGCCCAACTGATGGCCATGCCCTCTGCAGGGCTGGCATGATTTCTAGGGGCGAAAATAAATACAAGGTGCTACACTGATATAGTTTCAGAACTATGTAAATGTGAATTGCTTTCAGAGGCACGATTAAAAACATCCAAAGTTTAATCAGGTGTAAAAGGTTTGCATTTGATTTCAGGAAGTAACCGAAGCACCTTGACGAGTCTGAGTGCAGGTTCATTAAAACCACCTCCTAATGAGGGCAGAAAGAGGCTTCCATACACCTCCATGTGTAAATCACATTGCATCCACAAGCACATTATTGGTTTCACTGAGAACAGAGATTATTTACAGGCACAGATTTCCCCCTTCGTTTGCTTTATGGGCAGAGAGGTTTCTGTACCTTGCAAGGCTTTTGCTCTGTGATAACTTTTTTCCTTTGAGCTTCCGTGTTTAGATTTAGCCTAGTTGCTTTCAGCCAGATTTTGTATGTTGCCAGGCACAACAAAATCAAACACTCTATGATTGGGATTAGATTGTCTGATTAGTGAGGGTAAAATCTCTACCACTTTGGACTGAAGATGAGCCTGCAGTATAACAGGATCTCAGTTTTGCTTGGATCTATCGTCTCAGCTTTGATGTTCAGAAATGATCAGATGGCACATGAATGGGAATGGCATTTATGCAGAGGTCACCTGCAAGCCCATCTGGATCCAAAGCTAGAAGTGACTGACACTCAAAGCATAATGTAAATCAGTATGGTTTGAGAATAGTTGTATGGTACTAGGCTCTTTTGTGGTCTGCATTAAAAAGCAGAGGAAAGGGCTTGCAACCCCTAGATCAATGTGCTTTTCACCAGGATATCAATAAAACATTAATGCCAGCCTTGTCTGTGAATAAAATACCTATAAACACAGTATATAACACGTTTTTACATAGTTGACCTGTTGAACATTTCCACGTGTTTTTAATTTATCTGGAATTGTTCTCCCTACTAGACCCCTTCCAAATATTTATTTATTTTTTTCCCCAAACCCACTTGATTTAAATAGAACAGACACTGTAAGTATCTTAAAAAAAGCAGGGCTGACCTTTCCGTGGAACTCTCCTAAAAGGCTTTTGTCTGCAGCTGCTGTGCCCTCCCAATAAGGTAAAGCAATCCTCAGTAGAGTTTGTGCAAGTGGAGTGTAAAAGCTAGGCACAGGGGAAAATGTTGGCAGTGGTCAAAGAGGTGTAAGCAGTGAGTATCCTTTCCCAGCAGTTGCAGTGCAGTGGTATGCACAGTACAGTGGTTAAGTGGTCGTGGGAAGCCATTGTTTTCTTTACAGATCAGAACCAGGAACTCCTGGCAGGTCCTATGAACACCTGCACAATGTAATAACTTCAGCATCTGTGGCTGTTGAAAGGCAGGTGTGAAACAAGGAGGTTCAAGTTGAAAGGGCCTACAGCTAGCTTTAGAGTCAAGAGGAAGGCCAGGAGGATGACAATAGAAATAATTTAGGAGGTTGCTTTCATTCTGTTCTGTGAAAAATACATCAAATGAATTCTTCATCTTTTTCTGATTTTTTTTTTTCCCTTTAACATTCTGGTCTCTGGGGGAGAAAAAAGCAAGCTACCTTTTGATAAGTTTTTAGTGCTGCTCTTGTCTTTCTCTAGCTGTGAAAATACTTTAGGTTTTCAGGGTGCACTCTAGGTCTACCTTTCAAACAAGGTAGAACTTTGCATGCTTGAGCTTAAACTGTACCATTCCTGAGACAGATGACAGGAATTCCTATTTAATATTTTGAGAGCACATTCATTCCTGTTCTTGTTAAGGGGCTAAAATACTTGAGAATATTCTTCATGTTGCATAGTATTGATAGGTCATTGCTTAGTTGTAGCTGCTGGAAGGGGCAGCTGTCAGTCTGATGACAATCTGTGCTCTAAATAATCTCAGTCATTTCAAGGTGTATGTTCATTTCCTTTTGCTAATGAGACAAACTTTCCCGGGCTCATAAACCCCAAAGCAGCTTTAATGTGGAAGTAAAACTGAGGAGTGATTTAGCCATATTGTGCTCTTGGTTTAGGATTTTGTTCCCTCCTTGTTGCGAAGAACTTTGAGAGCAACAGATGTTTTAAATGTACAGCAGGAGATTTTAAATGTGACACCAACCCAGTGGATAAAATCACAAGGTTCAGGGCTCTGTAAACTTCCTCTGTACAATCACTGTAGTATAAAACTGTCTAGAGAGTAAAATATTTGTCTGTAGATTGTTTCTGTTTTAAAACCCTTAATTTGGGGATCACAGTAATTTGCATAATCAGTAGTTTGGGTACATGGGTGGGTGTCAGTCTGTTCTCCCAGGCAACCTGTGACAGAACATGAGGACACAGTCTCAAGCTGTGCCAGGGGAGGTTTAGGCTGGATGTTAGGAAGAAATTCTTCCTAGAAAGATAGATTGGTCACTGGAATGTGCTGCCCAGGGAGGTGGTGGAGTCACCATCCCTTGAGGTGTTTAAGAAGAGCCTGGCTGAGGCACTTGGTGCCATGGTTTAGTTGATCAGATGGTGTTGGGTGGTAGGTTGGACTCGATGATCTCAAAGGTCTTTTCCAACCTGGTTAATTCTGTATTCTGTTTTTTTGGTGGTTTTATTTACTAGCTTAGTCCGATTTCTTATAAGTAGATATTAAAGCTGATGCTTGCAAACTTCATGTAGAAGGGACTCCATCCACAAAATCCTGGGCAGTTAGAAGGGAAAGGACATTTTACTCTGCTACTAGAGCTAGCATGTTTCTATTCACAGGGCAGATCCATAGAATACAATGTTCACTTAATCTATTTATTTTAAAAGGCACCCCTCAAATGTCTTGTCTGTGTCAGAGAAAGAACAAGAGACCATTTCCAAGTTGTGAAATCAAGGACTTGAAGCTAAGAGTCTTCTTGCTTCCTGCATACTTGTTTGTGAGCTAGCAATGTAACGGCTCTGGGGCATATTCTTCATCTCCCTGGCTGTTAACAACACTAGGGGTAAATGCGAAGGCTCACCCCTTCTGAACTATCATTTTTTTGTCTCTAAAACAGGGTCTTATTGTGGCTGTAACTGGCAAATGGTGTGTGAGGCCATGGTGCAAAGGAAATCAGTCGAAAGTTTGCCATTGACTACAAGTACCTTTGGATCAGGCCCTGAGCTTTTAAGTCTGTAACTGTCATGGAAAATAAATACTGCACTTTAAGGAGCATGCTCCAGGGTCTCCTAAAAGTAGCTTAAATAGCTCAGAGAGGAGCAGTATAATAACTCCAGCTTTCATATAGTAGGTTCTCACTAGTTTTACATCCCAGGGATACTGCTGGGACTCCCAAATCACTGGTCAACAGTGTAATGATACATGGCAAATTACCTAGGTAATGGCAGTTGGATAAATCACCTCCAGCCAATGCTGGTTAGCCAAGGGAGGGGTGTGCTATGTATTAACTGGAACCAGTTCCCCAAAGACCAAATCAAAGGAAAAATGGGCTTGAGAATTTTTTTTTTTTTCACCCAATATGATGATTAGTGGTCATTAGTTAAGATGATTTATTTTTCCTATGGAAAGGCTAGTGAGTGACTTTAGAAAAGCAATTGTGAATGTTTCACTTTTTACAGGGATTACTGGGAAGGATTAGAGATTTCACAGCAGAGCTGGTCACCTTCAAGACAGAATTTCTCTTTGTGTTCTTCAAATAAGGCAAAACAACACGATGGGAACAATTCAGGAAGGCCTTGGTAACATCCAGGGCTGTAAACCAGAGTCGATGACTTGACGTTATCTTTTTGTGAGAAAGAAAGAAAGGAAACAAACAGCTACTCCCAAACCTCATGAAATGTGTTGCTGGGGGTGGGGGGTGAAGTGCATTTGAAGATCAAAGTGTTCTCAACTTGGTAGGAATTCAAGGTGCTGAAGATGTCATAGGATCCTGGCAAAAGCAAGTGCTATGACACATCTTAGCCAGAGCACAAACGTTTTTGGGAACCAAATCAGAAAGCCAGTTCAAGTCAGAGAGAAGTATTACAGGTTTCATATCGCTCTCCAGAAACATAGGATTGATGCTCACAGTTCACTGTGGGAAAAGTGAATGTAGTTTAGGCTGGTGCCAATTCTAATAGTACTTGCAGTCCTCTTAGAACATTTCAAGGTGTTTCTCTGACACTAATGAATCGTGTGCTAGCAAATTGAGCAGTTAAAGGAAGGTGTTGATGGAGGGTAGGGTACAGTGACAAGCATTAAGCACATCCTCTGTTAGGCAGTGATGTATGAGCCCGTGGTAGTATTTTTTGGACTTCCTTTTGCAGGACATTGTTGAGTGCTGGAATTATCACCTCTTTATGAAGGTAAAGGCAGGGATGAATGACTTACCCATCTCTGTTGCAGAGTTGGAATGGTAACTGCACTATTTTCCATCTGGACATGTGGAGACAAGTCTGTAGGCTCCTGTCTTGGTTTATTGGTCGCTTTGCTGGTTTTAAGCTGTTGTGACTTTGGTGTGTAGAAGTGCTTCTGTGCAAGCTTTTATGGTAGTTTGAACTGACTAATGATGGTGATGGGTGCCATCTGTGGTTTACAATGATTGCTGCACAAGAGTCAAAGCCCTCTGACGTAGAACTGGTATTTCTGTTTTGTCACATCAGCTTGTTTGTCTAACGTGACCTTCCCGTCTCTGGCTTTCCTGCAAAGTTTTCTGACACAAAGATCCAGGACACTTACTCTCAAAATGCTGTGGTCTGCACTCTTGGCTGAGCTTTTTTCCTCAGTGACCTGGATGTAATGTGGTAAGAGAGGACCAGATATGATTCATCAACTGCTGTAAAGTGCAGCCAAATGATACATAAGCTCTGAAACCAAGCAGAGGTTGGATCATGGAAGATAAGACCTAATCAATCAGAGAATATTCGCCTTAACTGCAGAGTGCAAAGAACCTACCCTGGTGTTTGATTAAAAAGGCCTTAACTCTTTCAATAGCTTTACACAAAAGAGTAATCCCATTGATGAATCTTAATCTTCACATAGTGTTCAATATTTAGATGGCAGAGAGTTTTTATTTACTGGCCTGCATTAGGAATGGTGTGGCCAGCAGGAGCAGGGAGGTCATTGTGCCCCTGTACTCTGCATTGGTTAGGCCACACCTTGAGTCCTGTGTCCAGTTCTGGGCCCCTCAGTTTAGGAAGGACATTGAGACACTTGAACGTGTCCAGAGAAGGGCAACAAGGCTGGGGAGAGGCCTTGAGCACAGCCCTGTGAGGAGGGGCTGAGGGAGCTGGGGTTGTTTAGCCTGAAGAAGAGGAGGCTCAGGGGTGACCTCATTGCTCTCTACAACTACCTGAAGGGTGGCTGTAGCCAGGAAGGGGTTGGCCTCTTCTCTCTAGCAACCAGCACCAGAACAAGGGGACACAGTCTCAGGCTGCGCCAGGGCAGGTTTAGGCTGGATGTTAGGAAGAAGTTCTACACGGAGAGAGTAATTGGCCATTGGAATCGGCTGCCCATGGAGGTGGTGGAGTCACCTTCACTGGAGGTGTTCAGGAGAAGACTTGATGGGGTGCTTGGCTGTATGGTCTAGTTGTTGGGTGGGTTGGATTGGTTGATGGGTTGGACGCGATGATCTTGAAGGTCTCTTCTAACCTGGTGTATTGTATTATTATAGTATTATTGTATTATAACAAGGGGACACAGTCTCAAGCTGTGCCAGGGGAAGTTTAGGTTCGAGGTGAGGAGAAAGTTCTTCACCGAGAGAGTCATTCGCCATTGGAATGTGCTGCCCGGGGAGGTGGTGGAGTCACCATCCCTGGAGGTGTTCAAGAGGGGATTGGACGTGGCACTTGGTGCCATGGTCTAGTCGTGGGGTCTGTGGTGACAGGTTGGACTCGATGATCTTCGAGGTCTCTTCCAACCTTAGTGATACTGTGATACTCTGATAGAGAGAAATAAAAGTGTGAATTCTGTGAAACACATCCTGTTGTGGCAGTGAGTGACATAAGGTGAAGGGAGTGTTAGTGCTCATTGTAATGAATTTCTGCTTGTTGGCTAAATACTGTCCAAATGTTGCAGAGGATTGGGTGTGGCTAGAATACAAAGAATAATGGTAGCATGTTTCAAAAGGTTTTGAGTGCTTTAGGGTCCTTTATTTATCCTGGCATGTCAGCTTGTTCCTGACAGCCAGAGCTGGATTGCAGGTCTGTTCTTTAAGCATCTGTAACTTCTTTCCATAGTGCAGAATAAGATCAGCTGGAGGAGTTGTAGTTTTCTCCTCTGTGGGCTCCAGAGCTGGACGCAGTCCTCCAGGTGGTTTTAGTTTCAAACTAATTGTAATGGGAGGCATAAATTTAAATGGTGCCCGTGGGTGTGGTTTAATAATTGATATTTGTTCAGTGATCTAAGCAGAGGCATGACTGTGGGTCTCTTAAGACATAGGTGACTGTGTTTGTACCAGCAGGTATAGTGATAATTGTGGAATACTTGGGTTTTGGGTAACCCCTCCTGGAATGGCTTTACTTTAAAGACATTAAGTATGAGTGAGAGGGAAAGACCACAGTAAAGAGTTGTTCCATTGAGTTCTCTTAAGAGCTGGAGATTTTTGACTTCACATCCTTGCTTCAGTGGAGAAAGGCTCTGAGGAGCTACTGAAGTCTAAGCTCTTCAGGCTCTGAGGAGCCAATAGCCTGATAGCTAGGGAATGCCTGGGTATCTGAGAAAGAGATCATCTCTCTTTCCAAGTGACTATTCAACCTGGAGGCATTTTTGTCATCCTCTTTTCCCATTTTTGAGCCTGGCAAATTTCCACTTTCCAGTTTAAAAAGGCTATTGAAAACTTCTCAATGAATTCCAACCTTCATTTGCTCTATAACATAAGATCTGAGATTGTTTTTTTTAATGCCTTTCCTTGGCTTTGTGTCCTTTATCTGCTGCTGTGAGCATTTTCCTTTCCAGGTAGTTTCACAAAAAGATCTCTGACATCTTCTGGATTTAGAATTTGTGTTTTTGTATTTATTTTGCATATGAAGTGAGACTTTTCTTCTGCGAGGCTAGCAGCTAGTGTAAGGTGGAGCAGCGTCCTTGCCAGCTCCAGAATGTTTGTTAACAATGTTTATTATCATAATGCTCAAAGTATGTTATTGCAAACTCTGGATGAATAATATTTTTGTGCAAGTCGCAGCACACAACAAGGTGTGCATTATAAAGCAGCATGTCTTTGGCTCCATGACCTAAGGGACTTGAAAAGTGGGATTTTATTTTTATATATATATATATATATATATATTTCCTTTTTTCTGTTCATGGACACAAATGTATTCATGCCTTCAAAAGTTTTCAGAATTAATTTCTTTTGAAGGATGAGAGAGATTAAAAAGGGAAAGGGAAAGCTAATTCCATGTGATCTTGTTCTGATGGAAAGAGCTTCAAGCTGGATTATGATTTATAATCCCTTCCCATTTTATTTTTTTTTTCAAGGCAGCCATATATTTTGAGCATATTGTAGTTTAAGATGGAAACAGTACTGCTTTGTGATCTTCAAGGGACTTATCTTCAGTGATGTGATGAAAAATGTTAGTGCCACACATCCTGTCTATTTTCAACTCCTAGAGTTCCACGTAGTTAAAGAAAAAAGTAGACTATTGATCCATGCGAGTTTGGCCATAATGTAGCAAAGAATCGGCCTCAGCCTCCATTCTGCACAGTGATTAATTTGTCTTTCAGCTCCAGGTAAGCTGCAGTGGGGTATGAAACAGCTAAATCAACAACTTTTCACCATTAGGATTTCAAAGCTGGATGTGGGATCAGTGCTAGATGCTTAGGGTTTAGAGTGTGCAGAAAAGTAGGATAGGATGAAAGATCATCCTCCTCTTAAGATGGATGCCTTACATAAAGCAGTGGATTACTCTCTGCTTGTGAATTCCTTTCTCCATTATCTGTCAAAGAATCTGTTGTGTTGTATCAAAGGGGATGCCTGGGTTTTGCACTGTTGCCATTAGGTGAGCTGGATTCTACTCACGCTCCCTATATAACGAGGCCAGTTTTACATAAAAGTGAAGCTGGTAACAAATGACACACTGTCAGTGTGCTCTGTGTTACAGTGGTGTCCTACTTCCAAGGAAATATTGTCTATAATACAAAGCCAGAAACTCAGTGCAGGTAAAAGCAGTGCCAGTCTACTGAGGTCAGTGGACTTGTGCTGCTTTCACAGGAGCTGGAACGTGGCCTCTGTTCTGAAGCTGGCGTGGAGGACTTTTGATGTTTACCTTTTACTTGGTCACTGTCTCAAAAGCACACTCTACTGCCATATCTTTGTGTCAGTTACTTTTTTGAATTGGCACTTACTAATTGCTCATGAAGCCTGCAAAAGATTTGATGGTTGCTCCTTTGACCCAGAAGTAACTAAATGAAAATACGAAGCAGTGTTTTGCCATCTGAGTGCTGGCAGAAAACCAGAACCTTAAGCTCTACTATATACCTCAAATAAAACTTGACATATGACTATGAAATGTATGGAGAGGGGCCTCTTTCTAATACTGTATTGGCATAAGAGAGGGCAAAGTGCTGCTCTCCATTAAATGGAATTCAGTTTCCTGATATCCTTAAAGTGAAAAGAGAACTGGACCTCAGTCTTAAGCTACTCTGCCTTTGTTATTCATAGAATCAATAAGGTTGGAAAAGACCTCAGAGATCATCAAGTCCAACCTATCACCCAACACCTCATGGCTAACTAAACCATGGCTCCAAGTGCCACATCCAATCCTGTTTTGAACACCTCCAGGGATGGTAACTCCACCACCTCCCTGGGCAGCACATTCCAATGGCCAACTACTCTTTCTGGGAAGAACTTTCTCCTCACCTAGTGCAAGCTGAGACTGTGCCCTCTTGTTCTGCCACTGGTTGCCTGGTAGTTGTAGACAGCAAGAAAGTCTCCCCTGAGCCTCCTTTTCTCCAGGCTAAGCAACCCCAGCTCCCTCAGCCTCTCCTCACAGGCCTGTGCTCCAGACCCCTCCCCAGCCTCATTGCCCCTTCTCTAGACATGTTCAAGTGTCTCAACATCCTTCTTAAACTGAGGGGCTCAGAACTGGACTTGCTGGATAAGCCACTGGTTGTCTTACTCTCCTCTACTGGTCTGCACTTGAGGTTGAGACTGAAGCTTTCATGAGCATCAGCGTAGTAGGTCAATCCACATTTGCTAGCATCAGAAGATATGATGCATTGCAGCAAAATGAAACCATCAGGTTCCCAAACACAGTGATTCCTTTCTTGAGTTTGAGAAAAAGTTTAAACCACTGGATGAAATTATGTGCCAATTACGTATAAACTGCTTTACCACTAGAATAAAGGAAGCCATAATTCTGCAGTCTTAGGTTTTATTGAGTTCATCTGTTTTCATTTATAAACAGAACGTAAGAGAAAAAGAAATCTGTGGTGGTGGACAGTGAAATAATGTGGCTTCTATGCACTTGCACTGAAAAGAACAAGAAGCCATGGTTCCTTTCTTTGACAGGTTGAAAGAAGACTCAGCAAAGGCAAATCTCCCTTAAGCATGCCAGTCTTGAGTAATGGAGTTGTTAATGTTGATCTTGAATGCCTAGAGTTAATCGTGAGCCTGCTGATTTTTAACAGCATATTCAAGCTCCTTCTTGATAGAGGAAATTTGGAAGGAAGAGGATTATTTTAACAACCCTTTAGAGAAGTGTTTAGACCAAGCCTATAAAATTCCATATTTGGGGAATAGTGTTTTGGGATTTTTTTTTTTAATTGTCTCAGAAATTCCTGAGGATCTGGTTTCATTATTTAGTGTGTTTGAGCTTGTCCTTTTGTGTGGAGCCTTTTAAAATGAAGCAAAGCTTCGCTCTCAAAACCTGGGAGACGTGGGGTGTTTCCTACGTAGAAGAATGCTTAAGCTGGGACAATAAAGCAAGAAATCCCCAAAGCACCACGGGTATAATAATGCTGTTGCATCTAGCCTGGATGTTTTCTGGCTGGAAAAGGAGAATGTTTGGGGTTTTTTTATTAAAGTTAAGACAGAACTGTTGGCATTAACTTATTAAGAATGACAAATATATATCCTGTTAAATCTCATTCCTATTTGCTACTCAGCAGTCATCCTACATTACGTACAAGTCTTAAAATTCATCACTGGCATAAATCATAATTAGGGTAGCAACTAGTACAAACAGGAATGAAGTATTTGGTATACCTGTCACTGATGAAGAATTAATTTCTCTAAAGGATATTCATCTCAGTGTGAGCATATAGCTTTCTACTTGAGTTTATGCAGCACAGGATGAATATAGCCTGAAGCGTGTCCCCTTAGATCCCTTTAGTAGTAAATAGAACTGTAAGGACAGCCTTGTGGTTATTTTCATTGCATGGTTAACATTAAATGATTTGTTAATTAGTCTTCTACTTAGAGCCACACCAAAGAGGTAGTGTTAGCTTAAGAAAGGAGTTTTCCTACGTCCGTGATCAAAATAATTGCTTTTGTATGCATCAATTACACAGGGTCTGGCAAAATATGTTACTGATACTAAACATTAAAACCAAACAGCATCAATTTCCAAATCAGATGTATGGCATCTGTCATGCTCCCCCTAGAAATTCCCCAAACATCCTCCCTGAGAAGTCTAGATCTCAGGAAATGTCACAGAAATCACAGTATTTGGCTAGCAGCTAGAAACTGCTGCAGTTATTTCCAGTTTTTTGTTGTGGGAGAGTCTGGGCTTCAGAGAAGATCTCCAAGGAGGGAAAGCATCTCTCAGAGTTGTGCTGCTGTATGTGGTAGTTTCAGACTGAACTGTGGGTGTCATCTTATTGACTGCAAGTGCTCTGGTTGGTAGCTATGTGGTGCAGAGTTGTAATGGTTTAGCACAAGGGCTAAACTCCCTGCTTCCCCACACAAAAGAAAGGGAGTAAAGTAACACACAAAACTCAGGGTTGAGATAAAGAGATGAGTTTAGTAAGGTATGAATAGCAGCAGCAGGCTCAACTCAATCTATGAGTGGTCCATTTTCATCTTTCTGAATTTAGGTGTCCAGTTTTATTTTTGTGAATCTAGGATAACTATGTTCCCCTTCATCCTGGGCTGCACCAAAAGAAGTGTAGCCATCAGGGCCAGGAAGGTGATTTTCCCCCTCTACTCTGCTCTGGTGAGACCCCACCTGGAGTACTGCCTCCAGTTCTGGAGCCTCTATTACAAGAAGGATATGGAGGTGCTGGAAGTTGTCCAGAGAAGGGCCACGAGGATGAGCAGAGGGCTGGAGCTGCTCTCCTGAGGACAAACTGAGGGAGTTGGGGCTGTTCAGTCTGGAGAAGTGAAGTCTCCAAGGAGACCTGATTGTGGCCTTCCAGTATCTGAAGGGGGCTCCAAGAAAGCTGGGGAGGGACTTTTGAGGGTGTCAGGGAGTGATAGGACTGAGGGGGAATGGAACTAAACTAGAAATGGGTAGATTGAGATTGGATGTTAGGAAGAAGTTCTTCCCCATGAGGGTGGTGAGAGACTGGCACAGGTTGCCCAGGGAGGTGGTGGAAGCCTCCTGCCTGGAGGTTTTTGCAGCCAGGCTGGATGTGGCTGTGAGCAACCTGCTGTAGTGTGAGGTGTCCCTGGCCATGGCAGGGGGGGTTGGAACTGGATGATCCTTGATGTTCCTTCCAACCCTAATGATTCTATAATGCAATACAATACGATACACCAGGTTGAAAGACACCTTCAAGATCATCTCATCCAACCCACCTAAACAACTAAACCATGGCACCAAGCACCCCATCAAGTCTCCTCCTGAACACCTCCAATGCAGGTGACTCCACCACCTCCATGGGCAGCCCATTCCAATGGGCACTCATTCTCTCTGTATAAAACTTCTTGCTAACATCCAGCCTAAACCTGCCCTGGCGCAGCCTGAGACTGTGTCCTCTATGACACAACCCTGCTTTCTTACACCAGCTCCTTAACACTGTTTACTCTGAATTCAATCGAAAACTTAAATCCATCACTTTGTTCTTTTGTTTTGGTTGCTGCTTTTTTTTCCTTGTTTGACACCACTATTACTTTGCTGTTTAAGACTTTATACAGAGTGAGAAGCAGTAAAACTTGTGTGGAATCAGCTGGAGCCACTTAATGTTAACTCTCAGCAGAACAATGTCTGGATTGAAGAGTCTTCCTGAGTATTGTTTGCGTGCAAGGAGAATAATGGGACTTCAGCACAGAAACCCTTACTCTGGTGCTGGTGGCACTGAGGTGGCACAAGCCAGCAACCCCGAGGAGCACTGCAAACCCTTGACAGCCTTGTGGCTTGTCAGTGGTGCTGCATCTTCACAGAGGTGCCCATCAGAGCTACTGGCAAACCTTCCCTGTCTCTGTGGAAATACATGTAAGACAAACACAGAGTCACAGACTGTTAGGGGTTGGAAGGGACCTCAAAAGATCACCCAGTCCAACCCCCTGCCAGAGCAGGGTCACCTAGGGCAGGTCACACAGGAATGCATCCAGGTGGGTTTCTAATGTCTTCAGAGAAGGAGACTCCATCACCCCCCTGGGCAGCCTGTTCCAGTGCTCTGTCACCCTCACAGTGTAAAAGTTTCTCCTCTGCTCCAGTTTTCATCCATTGCCCCTTATCCTATCATTGGACATCACTGAGCAGAGCATCCTTCCCATCTTTATCAACATGAATTAGGTCACCCCTCAGTCTCCTCCAGGCTCAAGAGTCCCTGCTCCCTCAGCCTTTCCTCAGCAGGGAGATTGTTCCACTGCCTTTAGCATCTTTGTGGCTCTCTGCTGGGCTCTTTCCAAGCAGTTTCTGAGCCTGCAGAGAATTGAAGCCTGAGAAGAAAGGAAAGGGTGAGCAAAGATCAGGCACAATCCAGAACAAAAGGCAAATAACCTTGTAGTGAAAAGTCACTTTAGAGAAACATGAGAGTAGAAATACCCTGAGGATGTTAAATTTTGGCTTCCCACTCAGGCTGAAAAGAAATACTGCTACTCAGGCAAGCCTCCCCAAAGATGTGTCTGATAAAAATGTATGACTTTCTTGGATTGCCTTTCACTGACTTAACCAAGGTTTAGATGACCTGTCATGAGCAGCACAGGTCTATTTGCTTCTCCACAGTGTTCAAAATGGTTCTTCCAACAGCTGTCAAAAATTACATGTACCTGTTCCCGTGTCCACAAGGCTGTCTGATGGGAAGAGCCTAGTCAGAGTTAGGGTCACTCCCCTTGTTTTTGTAGAGCCACAGACTGGCTTGAGTGGAAAGGGACTTTTAAATATCACCTAGTCCAGCTCCCCTGCAATGAGTAGGGATAGCTTCAAGTAGACCAGGTTGCTGAAAACCCTGTCCAAACTGACCTTGAATGTTTCCAGGGATGGGGCTTTTACCAACTCTCTGGGCAACCCATGCCACTTTCTCACCGCCTTGACTGTAAAAAATGTGTTTCTACCTCGTCTTTATCTTCACTCTTCTAGTTTAAAGCCATTATTGCTTGGCTTGTAACACCAGGCCCTGATAAAAAGCCAGCCCTTCTCATTCTTGCAGGCCCCCTTTAAGTACTGAAAGGCCACTGTAAGTTCTCCCTGGAGCTTTCCCTTCTGCAGGCTGAGCAATCCCAACTCCTTCAGCCTCCTTCTCTTTTTTTCCTTACCTTGTGACCAGCAGGTGGGCCATAAGGAAATATAGGAGTCATTATCCGTGCCCTTGAGCACCTGAGAGCTCCCTTTGCAAAGGTGAGCCATCTGTTTACTGCAGAAAATAATTTTTAGTGATTGTTTTTCAGCACCAGGTTACCCATGAACAGCTTTTAAAAGGTCAGAATGGCTGCCTGTATTTCATTGCCATGAGAAATCCATCAGGCAGTAATTTAACCTGTGTGCCCCTACACGCACATGTGCAAGTTCCATATTGTATTACAAATCTGTCATCCACTTTGTATTTCCCCAAACAGCCTTTTTAAGTCATAAACTGTGTTTTCCCTGAAACTGTGGCCTGCATAATTCTCCATGGAGACAGTGGAAAGGCAAAACATCGCAGTGAATTGTTTCCAGAGCGCTTGTGTACAGAGGGATGCTCAAGGAAGTGAGAGGGGATTTATTTAAAGACTGAGAAATAGAAGCGTGCAAGCCAGAAGTGGATGGATGTCCTTGTGGAGGGTCTCCTTCTGGAGTTAAGATGGTGGTAGAGTGTGCCACCAGGAGGCTAAAAACACTCCCCTCGCCAAGTGTAGCGAATTTGGTTTAATGCGTTCATCTTCGAACATTTTCATGTAATCCTTTCCATTTTTCCTGAGTGGACACAGATGCGAGTGGCCAATCCAGTCAGTGGATCGCCGCTCCACTTCTGTGGTGGTAACGTGAGGCTTATTTGAGGCTTGAGTTCATCATGTGGCCAGAATAGGAAGATTCCAAACCCCAGCCCCCTCCCCCCCCTCCCCCCAATTTTATTTTAATTAAAAAGAAACCCAACTCCTTTACTCCAGAAGTGAAGGTGGCTTATGAAGGCACTCACACTACTGCCACTGGGTTAAATATGCCACCCTGGTAAGTATGCCTGGTGCTCTGTAGCACCAAGTGCAGCTACTAGCTTAGCCTTCTGCAGTCTCAGTGTCCTTCTCATCAGGCACTGTGAAACTACTGTGAGAAAATTTGGTCTCTTACGTTATGTTCTATACTTTGGCCACAACAACCCCATGCAGCACTGCAGGCTGGGGTCAGAGTGGCTGGAGAGCAGCCAGGCAGAAAGGGACCTGGGGATACTGGTTGATAGTAGGCTGAACATGAGCCAGCAGTGTGCCCAGGGGGCTGAAAGGCCAACGGCATCCTGGCCTGTATCAGGAACAGTGTGGCCAGCAGGAGCAGGGAAGTCATTCTGCCCTGTACTCAGCACTGGTTAGGTCACACCTTGAGTCCTGTGTCCAGTTCTGGGCTCCTCAATTTATGAAGGACATTGAGACTCTTGAACGTGTCCAGAGAAGGGCAACAAAGCTGGGGAGAGGTCTGGAGCACAGCCCTGTGAGGGGAGGCTGAGGGAGCTGGGGTTGCTTAGCCTGGAGAAGAGGAGGCTCAGGGGAGAATTTATTGCTGTCTACAACTACCTGAAAAGGGATGTTGTAGCCAGGTGGGGTTGGTCTCTTCTCCCAGGCAGCCAGCACCAGAACAAGAGGACACAGTCTCAAGCTGTGCCAGGGAAAGTTTAGGCTGGAGGTGAGGAGAGAGTTCTTGCCTGCTCTAGGTGAATCTGCTTAAGCATGGCTGTTGGACTAGGTGATCCCCAGAGGTCCCTTCTGACCACTACCGTCCTGTGATTCTCCGCTGTAAGGAATGTGACTACCCTGTTGTGAATGCCCACCTTTAAAGGATGTGTTACTGATTTGTATGGGGGGTTTTGTTTGGTTGATTGTTTTGTTGGATTTTTGCTGTTGTTGTGTTTGTTTGTTTTGTTATTTTTTTAATTGTTTTCCCATCCTTCGTTAATGAAAAAAATAGTTCTACCAAAAAGCCAAAAAGTATAAACTTCTGCTTTGTGTTCTGCAGCAGAACCAGGAAGGCTGCACAGGAGGCACAAAAGTTAGTTGCCGGCTGTTAAAATATACAATAAAAATTGAATTTTGATGATTATATATTTCCTTATGCAGGTGCTTCCTCATGCACACTAAATCGTTTTCAATCCTAATCTAGGGCAGCCAGAACTGTATGAAAGCTCAGACTCCTTAAAGCTGTTGGGAAGTAGGAAACTTGCAGTGTATCAACAATGGATAAATGAAAACATTGTATATTTGGGGTTTTTTTTCCCTCCTTCTTTTCATCTCTTCTGGTTTTTAAGCAGCAGCTCTAAAATCTTGCCATAAAGTTTGTTACTTAGGTCTGTTTGTTAAACCTTGAGCCGCAGATACACATTTGATTTGGGTAATCCAGAGAAAAGGTTGTATGAGCCTGGTTGCTCTGAAAGAGTGCTGCAGCGCTTCAGCATGTGCAGCTTACTCTCTCTTTGTCGATGCATTGAAAAGCGTGGGGCAGACGAAAGAACTACGGAATTTTGCAGTGCCCAGACAACATGATCTTATCAGAATGTGATTATCCATACTGTCAAGATTGGAGATATCAACAGTAGCTGTATTTTTCCTGTGAAAGACTGGAAGGGGCACTGCCTTTACAAAAGCATCTTTGGTATTTTCCAGATGGCTGAAGTTCGTTCCAAATGC